>JAJJWX010000371.1:0-1200000 GCA_023529315.1 Papaver bracteatum
TAAATCGTATGCATGGTTGAAAAAACCTCGACCAAATTAATATTAGTATCTTTATGTTGGACAATGATCATGTGATTTGTATTTGGTTTCATTCATTACATAAACCATTCTTTTACCATACCATGGTTTTCCAGTCGTCGATGCGATTTTGGTTTATCATTTACCAATGGGATTATTTTCTTCATAAATTCTCTATAATGAGATGGAAAATTGGCATTCTTAAATTAACCAATTTTGGTTTTTGATTTCTATTCCTCGAGAGAAATCTTCATCAACCAAAGGTAGAATTTTCTCTACAAAAGAATAAAGATAATGATTTCTTTATTTTCTCATAAGAATCATTTAAACCAATTGGATTTGGTTTTCCTATCGATCTAAAGGGATAAAATATCGTTATGGTATTTTCAATTGCTACGCCAAGACAGAACATAGAATTGATGCATTCTCAAAGGATATTGAGAAATTTTATCTTTTCTAGCGTATGTGATCTCAATATTTGGACAGTTCCACTTGTATGTGGAATTAATATAGTTTGACACAAAAAGATCAATGGGTGCACTTCTCAAAACTTTAGCTCTATATTATTAGTCTTTGTATTGTGACTAAATTGATCCGCGGATTTATTTATTTTTTATTTTGAAAAATAAAGTGTCCATAATCTCATTCTAAATCATTATTTCATTGCCATGGACCACCGGCCTGTGCTTGATGATACGTAGGGCGATCGTGCCACGGACGCTTGGGTTGGAGGAATCGCATCGGCTGAGGTTGCAAGGATGATTCACCTAGAAAAACACAAATAAAGAAATAAACAAACGTAATATACAATAATATGCAAGAAACTAAGCAATTAGTAGCATGGATTCGACACTTAATATATGCAAAATATGCACTTAACTGAGGGTCTTGCTCACACATGTCAAGGGAATACTTTATAAAAAGAAATCTTAAACCTTTGTTATATTTTATTATTCTGTCAAAATAGATGACTCTTTAGGAGGATACATAAAGATCGAGCAACTTACATACTTAGTATTACAATTTTATGCATTCTTAATGTGGCATTCGAGCCTGAACATATATTAACATAGTCGAATTGGAGCAGCAATGATAAGTATGACTAACAACTAAATTTTAGCGTTGTATGCTTAAGAACTCGTGCTCAGACCGAATATATAAGTATATGATTGTGGCGTGTGATGATCCTCCTATCTCTCAAAGCGTCCGAAATAACATATTCTAACAAAATATCAACGAAACATGAGTTAGCTTTCTCAAATTCGAAGGATACACACGTACACACTTTTTGGGAAACTTTTGACAGAAAGCATATGGACATGAGGACGAAAATCATGTATGAAAATAATTTACAAAATAACCTTAAAAAGTAAACTACGGTAAAAGCTACTAATATGTTAATAGATTTGGGACTTCACAGGATTATTAATATATGGAGTTTGTTAATTTAGAGGAGGGCAATACAAAAAAAAAAAATGGTCGACAAGAAGCTTTAAACATGCTTGACAAGATGGAAATATTTTAGCTTGAAACAAGAAAGGTGCACATAGTAACGAAGGTGCTTAAGCATATGTAAATCAAAGATGCTTTAACAATCTAAAAAATTACATCCTTTTAGCTAACAACTATGAGATATATGTTTTCTTTATCTTAAATTTCGGTGTAACAAGATCTTTAATTTTCCGATTATGTCTATTATATTAATATATGGAGTAAATTCCTTATGGTGGGATCTATAAAAATCTATTAATATTAAAAATGTGGGTTTATCACTATTTATAAGCACAGCCGAAGTTGGGACCATGATTTTTTATTAATATATAGAGTTTATTAATATATGGAGTATCAATCTATATGGAGTTTTTTCTTGTATCTTATGATTTTAGCTGGACCCCGACCATATAAATAATTATTAACATGGTGGTGCGTCCATGGGGGAGTTGATGTTCGATTTCGGTTATTTGGTGGATTCCCACCATTAACTAGATCATTTTGTTGAGACCACGTCGACATAAACATCTTGCAATTGCATTATTGTACTACTTCTTTTCTTTGTCCAATATTTATGATACCAGCCAAAAATGACTTTGTAAGATCAATAACTTGGGTAGTCCGGGGAGAACAAGTGCTATAGATCTTCTTAATTATAATCATCCCTGAAGATGAAGCAGAGAGTTGTATTGAAATCGGTGGCTAAAATGATGAGTGTATCAAGTTAAAACTTGTTGTAATATATGTAGGTTGTACCGTTAAATTGTTTCTCTTAAAATTATAACTTGTTAATTTAGTGTATTTCAATTCGTTTTTGAAATTGTTTGGGTCATTTGTAATTTTGTATACCTCTAGTGAAGAATCTAAACGTATGAGTACAAACTTATGTGGTAGTCAACAACCAAAAAATCTAAAAGGATGGAACTAAGAAAACATGTACGGATTTGCACATGAAGTGGCATGCGCAAGAATTTGTGACTGCTTATATGTCTAGGAAGATATGGGAGGCTGTCTATATGAACTAGGCTGCAATATAATATGTGACTGCTCATATAAAGAGGCATGCAATAAGAACTTGCATCTGCCCATATGAAGTGGTTTGCGAAAGGATAGTGGGAAAATGCGATGTGGATGTCTCAAATGAACTTTGAGACTGCACTGTTGTTACATGAGTATACTTTGCATGAAGGCCAAGCATAATTGTTAATTTCTGTAATAAGACTTTTGTTCAAATAGCACAAACCACCAAACGATTCGGTTCTAAGCATAAAATGCATAGCACGTTAGCTTTTTATGAATAAAAAGTTAAAATCTATCATATCTTAAATCAATGGACAAAATAACTTAAACATAAAATGTTTTAAATCGACGGTCAAAACGTGACAGACAACTTTTAGATATTGGCAGAGAATTGGACGCATTTTTTCTCTTTCTTGCACACACGTAAGCACCACAGATACTACGTTTTGCCTTAATTTTTATTGCAGTATTAAAAGAAATATTGAACTGTTATTGTCCAGCTATATCCACCATAGATTTCATTTTCACCCTACCTCACCCTGGAAAATCATAGGGGTCCGCTTTAAAAGTGAGTCAATAGAAATTTGACACAGAGTGTAAATTTTTTGGTGTAAAAATCCCAGATATTTTTAGCATTTTCGACAAGGAAGAAAAAAAACAGCTCTTCTACATGCATCATTCAAAAAACACACAGAAACTGTGGTTTTCCCAAACTAACCCCAAAGTACACACATGTTGAACCTAGGGTAATGGTGGGTCCCGGCTGAATATTATGGGACCCATTAAAAAAATCATGTTAGAGTGCGGTTTATACATTGTTTTTTATGCGGTACATCAAGACTTTTTGGGAAAAAAAGAGAGTGATTCTAAACAAACCGATAAAACCACTTTAAAACGTGGTATTCCAAAGATACCCCTAAAAGGGTAATATTGAACAACAATGATACACGTACAACGATTTTGTACCACAACGAAATGATCCAACGGCTTAGGGAATCCCTGGGGTGATTAGCAGGGGGTGGGGTGTTTGGTGGAGCCCATCAGTGTTTTTTCCTCTCACACCAAAATCACGGTACTGCACCATATGGTACACCAAACATTTTTGAATATTGAACCCTTTTTAGGGTGTGGTGGATCCCAATTTGAATGCCCTGGGATCCTAGAGAAAGATATTTTGTTAGAGGCGGTTTTAGAGTTGTTTTTTGGGCACGGTTCATTAAGAATTTTGAAAAAAAATAATGATTCTACACATACAACATTTTAGACAACACTAAAACAACCTCCTCACATGGAGCTAGTAGGATCCGCTTTGGGCCCTCAAGTAGAAGTTGTGTGAGAGGGTTGTTTTAATGTTGTCTAAAATGTTGAATGTTTAGGGCTAGCAGTCTAGCACTATGGTGCTGGCTATCCCTTCCCTATCCCTCAAATGTAGGGAAGGGATGGAACATGGCAGGCAAGCTTGCTATGGTGCCCTCTCATCCCTTCCCTACACAAAACGGATACTCAGTACGTGTATGAATAATGTAAAACGGGTACTGAGTAGCCATTTTTTTTCGTTTTTTTCAATGGGAAAATATTTATCTAGGTAAAAAAGATTTTTTAGAGTAAAAAAAAGATATCAAATATGTTAAAAAAAATAGTAAAAAAAGGGAGTGATAAGGGAAAGTTTTAAGGTAAAACTTTAAAAACCAAAAAAACAAATGCAATTGCAATGGTGCGATCAAAAGATTCAAAACCATAAACCAAAGACCAAAAAAAAAAACCAAATTTAAGTTTAGTCTGTGGTGTTACTTACACTAGGGTGGAAGAGTAAATTTGGTCAGGGATCACTTTATACGTCCGCCCCATCAATGGGATCATTTTATACCTTCGCCCTGCCATCCATCAGGATCACATTATACCTTCGCCTCACTGAGGATCACATTATACCTTCGCCCCATCATCGGGCTCACATTATACCTTCGCCTCATTCATCAAGCTCACATTATACCTTCTCCCCACCATCATATGGATCAGGCTCACATTATACCTTCGCTCGGTATCAGGCGCACTGATAATGTCAGCTCGACTATATTTGGTTTTGGTTTTGGTTTTGCTCTTTAGTCCGATCGACTGTGTCTGCTTTGTGGACCATATTTATAGTTTTACTCGCCCACTGTGGTTGACTTAACTCTGATTCTCCCACTCCATAGATAGGATCTCTTCCCTACAGCAGAGTCCGATGGGTTTTGTCCGATTGAGTCATTTTTAAAGGGGCATTTTGATCCAGAAAATATTGAATCTAACTCACAGATAAATCAGCGAGTTGAGAGGCTTGAGTTCTTCACTCCCTTGATCCAAAAATCCCCTCCCTATAAAAAAAGTGTTAATTTTTAGTTCACAATTGTTTTCTTGGATGTAGGTTTTTGATTCTAACATTTCATTTTTGGTTTGTTAGTATCGATAACTTTCAGCTTTAGTATTGGGTAATACAAGAGGTTTTGCTAATTTTAAATATTTAGGGGAGGTAATGCAGATTTCCAGGAGAGGAAACTAAAATTACCCCTAAAAAACGATTATAACAATTCCGTAAAGAATCCGGAGAACATAGGATTACTTTTTTTTGGAAGGAAAATATGAGATTACTTGGTCGAAGGTGCCACTTTCGGTGGACATATGACCCTAGAGTAGTGTCGCTACATGGTAAAACATCCCGGTTGCTATATGGTGGTCCATATGGAAAGAGCGAAATGCAAGAATCTTTGATAACAAAAAGAAAACTTTGGTGAGCCTCATTAGAGATATCAAATTACAAGGGGTTCTTTTGGGCGGAGTCGAACATAAAAATGTTCGAGCTTACGGAAAATATGGTGATTTCATTAAGGGATTCCCTATACCTGCTTACATAATTCTTTGCTTATTTCCTTGGGTGGCGAATCCCTTTCGGAATCTTCAGTCAGGTGGAACTCTGTAATCTTTGACTTCATGAATTCATAACTTTCATCAAATATGAATTCAATTCCTTTAACTTCGGAGTAGTGCCGTTTTGCGAGTCTCTCCTACAAAAACACAACCAAAAACTTGTTTTGTTAAGGTTCAAGAGGAAGAACGATAATTTACGTTACATGAAATTAACCGAAAGTTACTTACAAATTCTGAGTCCAGCAACGGAAAAGTGCTACGGCTATAAATCTTCTCTTGTATGTCTATAAAATCAACAATCCCTTTTTGGATAACAAGGTACATGTCGTGAATTTGTCGTAGAGATTTTCCCTTTGCATTCCCGTAATCTAGCACAAATTGGTTCCATACCCTCCCCCCAAAAGATTTCGGGTGTAACCCTTCCCGCTTGGACATCTCCACGGCGGGTTTCATTATACCATGTTTTAATTATGGACGAATCTTCAGCTGAGTCAAATGATGCCATACTTTTAAAGGTATGAAGTGAAATAGATAGAGCAGATGAGGAATTAAAAGGTATAAAGTGAAATAGATAGAGCAGATCAAGAAAATGAAATAAATGAGGTCTTCCGGAATCTTATACTGCTAATCTAAATCTAATCAGAAATGATACACGTACAACGATTTTGTACCGTGATCTGCACAACAAAATGATCCAACGGCTTAGGGAATCCCTGATGTGATTAGCAGGGGGAGACCATCTGTGCTTTTTCCTCTCACACCAAAATCACGGTACTGCACCGTGTGGTACACCAAACATTTTTGAATCTAATGGACGATTTAACAAACTAACCTTTCGATTGCTTAAAAAAGAATCCTATTATTGGGGCTCTAGGAGGCAGAGGTTTTGGGGGCTTTTCTAGGGTCATGAAATAACAAATCCAATAGCCCCTTATCCTATTATTTTCTAATGCCTAATATACCCTTGATTGAATTAGTGTTAATTAGGGTGATTAAGTAATCTAATTATGATTAGTGTATGAATTAGGATTAATCATTGACCTAATTTAATGAAAATCAAAAACTTGTTTTCATAAATAAAAAAAAATTGATTAAGTATGAGAATTCTGAGGATTTTTTTTTACATTTTTGAAAATCAACCATCTAATATGGTAAAGCATATCCTTAAATTATCCAGGATAACCTTATATGTAGAGGATTTTGTTGATTCAAATCGGAAAACATCAATTAAAAATCTGGGTTCTTTGCAGTTTCGGCTGGGAAAACATCAAATCCCAGCCGCAACCGACACTTATTCGGCTGAAATAATTTGTCGACCCAACCGTAAAACGCAAAAACGGTGGGGAAATGATAGTGTTTCAAGACGTATTTTTTATTTACGGCGGGGAAATAAAGAACTCCTAGCCAAAATAATTTGTTTTGTTTTTTTTTGTTTTTAGAACCAGTTAAGGCTGGGTTTTCCCAGCCGTAACTATAGTTTCGGCTGGGTTTTCCTAGCCGTAACTAGTTCTGGAAACAAAAAAAAAATCAGAAAACTAATTTCGGTTGGAAAACCAAGCCGAAACATATACTTTCGGATGGGAATCTAAGAACTCCCAGCCATGAACACATTCAGATTTTTTTTTTAACCCGAAACACATATAATCATATTTTTTAACCATTTAAAAGTAAAAATAAATGGTGGGTTTTCTTAGTTTTTTATTTTTATGATGATCACCATCTTTATTATGGTCTATGAATGAAAGGAGAAAGGGAGGATGATAATTTTGGGTTTTCTTTATGATCATCATCATTCTCATCATGACGGAACCATGATCATCATCTTTATCACAATTTACGAATGAGAAGAGAAGGATGGGGAGAAGATAATAGATTTAGTTTTTGTTTTCAATGATCTTCATCATGATGAAATCATGATCATCATGATTTGTAAATGAGAGGAGAAGGAGAAGATAATAGATTTAGGATTTTTTTTAATGAATAGTGAAATTTAGGCAAGGGTATTTTTGACTTTTTCATATATCCTTGACTCCCCCTATCCAGTTTTTGGCTACACATAGCATTTTATCCCCCAAAACCTCTCCCTCCTAGTGCCCCAATAATAGGAGTCTAAATAAAAAGCCTAAATTCCAATCTCTTTCATCCAAAGCAGGGAAGCTATGATGCATAACAAAAGTGTGGGTTTTTCAATATGCTGGACGCCAAGAACACTTTTTTTATTCAGTTTTTCAGAACTAGTATTAAACACCATGCATGTTGACTAAATTTGGAGTACAATCTTGTCCAACATTGCCGTCTTAAGAGACTATATAAGATTTTTAGTCTCACATCGGGGAGTTCTTCTTCTTAAGTTATATTATTACATTCCGTTATATAAAGAAATTCACTATTTTTGTTAAAACCTATGAAAATATTTTATAGTGATTTCTTTAAAGTTCGCGATTTACCTTAAGGATTTTTTCGAAGTTTCCAAGCTCAAGTTGAGCATCTACTACATATGCTAGTAGTAGGTGTAGTAGGGTGTTTTATCTTGCAGATATCCGTCGTGTGAGGGCTATAGCATCACTCTTGTAGTCGGGCTCTAATGTCTTAAGGGCTGCGTGTTGAACACGTGACTCACTCTGTTTTTCCAAAGTTTTTCCTTGTTGTTGTTGCGGAGATCTGGGGAGCTCGTCTGTTCCGTCAAATCGATCACATATAGTATCACAAAGGACCTAAGTATCAATAACTTTTGCTTATTTGATTTTTCCTTATTTTTTGTTATTGCACCCAACAATATTTGCAAGAAATATGGACATTTGGAGGAAGTTGTACAAATAAAGGAAATGAACATGCCGGTAGAGCGGAAGATTGTACAAATAAAGGAGATGAACATGCCGATTGAACCCTTTAGGGGAAATGGTGAGTCATATCCTGAAAATGGTGGGTCTTTTCCTGAAAGTGATGGGTCTTTTCCTGATTGTGAATATTTGATCATCCAACGGTAAAGAAACTGCATTTGCAGGAAGCCATCCCGCAAATTCGTGTGGGATAGCATTTGTTAAAATAATATACCCAACAAACCCAAATTTACTAAAGCAATGAAGTTTTGGGATTTTATTTTGGTTGTAATTTTGGGTTTTTTCCTTTGTTGTTTTTCCACCTACTTGGTGGCTAGACCGCTAGAGTTGTTTTGTAATTCTGCCTTCTTCCTTTCGGAGGAAATATATCATCTATTTACCGAGCAAAAAAAAAATCAAAATTCTTTACAAACGGTCCAAATGGACTCTATAAACAGTGTAGACACATGAATACCCAAAAGTAGGACCCCCGTTAGCTTCAGGTGGGTGGGGCCCAATTTTCTTATGTCTTGGCGGTTTTGATATTGTCTATTTAGAAAGTATTAATGAATCGAGAAAAAAAAACCGCCCCTCACACACCCTCCCCCTTCACGTCTCCCGAGGGGCGGGCCCCACAAAAACCCAACCAATTTTTTTTTGTGAGAGGCGGTTTTGCCCTGGTTTTCCTCTCTCGATTCATTAAGAACCACTGTTGTCTATTTAGACGGTTTGTTAAGAAACTCGGAAAAAATATTTACAAGAATTGGAATCAGTATTAACTAGATTATCACATGAAAACGGAAAATGATTTCTCTCTGGGTAACAGTAACTTAGGTCGAGATTCGAGAACAAAAAATGATTCTTGAAACATCTTGTTGTCACCTTGACTTCTGAAATCCACTTTAGAAGACTTTTATTACAAAGGGTAACAGTAACTTAGGTCGAGATTCGAGACGAGATAGTAAAAAAATTAAACAAACATCATTTCATTCGGGAGAGTTTTCCATTTCATATGAACCAGTAAGCATGGGGTAGAGAGAGACTGGATTTTCGTGGAAAAGCATACATCTCGTGACTCTCGTCCGGTCACATCCCATCTAGTCTTGTTCTCATCCTACATAGAGTCCTAGAATGAGCAGAGTAATGACTATCAACTCTAGAGTCCTATAATAATGAGTAGAGTAATGACTAACAACTCTAGTCTTGTTCTCGTCCCATCTATCTAGTATTCCTTTCATTCTAATTCCCAACAACAAAACATACATCAGTTGCCTAATTTCGAGCAGTAACAATATACTAATGTATTGGTTAGTTTTATTTTGCAGTTTTTATATATGGTTGTTGGCTTCTAACTCGGGCTTGCACCATTTTTGTCATTACAGGCGAAATCCTCGTTCATTCAATGGTTTCTCACTGTCCCCATTGAGGCAAGACAAAGTTATGTTCGAAGAATAACAGTTTGGGTTTAAATTTTTCATTTTTCTGGTTTTGTTTCTAGTTTTGTCACTTTTACCCGTAAGAGTTTACAAGATCTTAGGATCGCATATATGTTGCCCAAGTGAGCAACAATCAAAAATGGATTACAAATTATCAATTGTTTTCCACATACAGAACACTTGCACCAGTTTCTTGCTCAAATCTTGTTGTCTCTCTTGTTTTCTTTCGTTACTTTTGAAAACACAAAACTGTAACCGATGTTCTGTTTACACCGTTTTCAATCAAGCTTGTATTTTTTTTTATCGATTCAATCAAGCTTGTACAAATCCCTAATACTGGTGATATGGTTATATCATACAATATACTTTCTTTCGTTTTGGGGTGAAATTAAAAGATTGGTTATTACTTCTTTTAAGAGTTCTCACGAGGCTAAAAGCTCCAAGTATGCTTTTCTCCATCTTTGTTACATCTACTCATGAAATGCATATGACCGCGGAAATTTAGAAGAAGAACGGAAAAGATAATTGTTACTGAGAGGTACGAAGCCACCACTTATTCTTTATTTATCAATTTCCGTTTCTCCTTTTGTATTCGTTAAATAAACTGTTACAACATACCTTCTTTTCTTGATGGTTTTAGCCGATTAATCACACTAATCACTAGTATAAACTCAAGTGGAAGTGGCCTTTAAAATGATCAGTCACGCAAAATACGCAACCCGGTGCTTAATGGATTTCTAGAGTATTGTTTCTAGACATCGGATATTTTATTCATGAAAATAAATTCTTGTAATTCAAATAAAATATATGTCCTTAAAAAATCCTCCAAATATAGAGAAATCAAAATTTGCATATATTCTATCGAACAATTATACATCATTTACATGATTAAAAACACCAAACACTATTTACAATTATGAGCTTCTTTTTTTTTTTTTCTGTGACGTTGGAAATGTATTAAGAAAAATATATTTATAAATGAAGAACAAGCTGATCCAAGCCCTTCAGGAAATAATAACCGATAGAAGACAAAACAACAGTAATAGTGAATTGTTTATAAATAACAAATGTGTGAATTATTAAGCATATATACTCATGTAATGGCCATATCTGACATTTGGATGACCTTGTGCGTAAAACTCTTAACGCCCTACATGCAAAAAAATAAAATTAAAAATAAATCCCACATACACATTTTTTTTTTCCAATGAAATCTACTCCATGGTCATGAATGTTCATGGTCGAAGGAAATGATTGATTTGCTAGTTCTTCGTCTTGTCCATTGCTCAAATAACCTTCAATTTCCTTTTGTCCTGCATCATCAGGACATATACATACTCATATCATGGTCTTGAATTATATTATGAACCCCCTTTGTTTCCTTATGATTAGCGTCTAACTAAATTATGTGGCTTTTCAACTTCAGATATCTAAGTGAAGCCAAAACATTTCCAACTCGTCCAGACATATCTTGGCATGAAACTTTTGGTATCCGTACTATCATCATCTTGGATTATCTCCCTCCGCTTCTTGTCTAATTTCATCGATTATTTCTTCTTCCGTGGAAGCATATACGACTTGTTGCTCATTGGGATGATTAAGGAGAAGTCCATATCCATTCGATTAGTGTAGTGTAGTGCAAGCTGTTCAATTTGATTACTCATAAATATCTTTTAACCATTTCATATATAAGATCTTTTCGCGTCCAATTTGGATGTGATTTTTCTTTTCGCACAATTCTATCTTAATTTTATCACTCATATGAGTTCTTTTCCTAACATTGGATGACTTTTTGATTTGGTTGAGAAGAAGAGAATATTAAAAATAATGAATTATCTTCTAATATATCTAGTAGTATTTATAGTCTAGAGAAAACTTTGAAAATTGTTAATAGTCTTATAAAAGGAGAAGGAGACAGAAAATAGGGAGAAGAAAAGAGAGGGAAATTCTATTCATTATAGAGTTTACATACTTGGTGACCAAGTAATGGGGTCCCACTAAAGTGGGCATCTACCAAATAAACTTCTGTTTATAACAAATAGGATATATTATTCCATATATTAAAGGATATTCAATACAATATATAATAAAGGATATATTATTCAATAGGATATATATTTTCAATATATTATTCATAAAGGATATATATCCTTCACACAAACAATATATTATTGAGTAGGATATATTTTAAATATATTATTCTTTTTTTTTGGTATACCTCCCTATATTAATAAACTCCATATATTAATAATTTTGTACAGTCCCAAGGTAATTTAAAACAGTATAATTAGGGAATGAAGAGGCGAGATAATTTGATCTAGTTTCCGACTTTCCGTTTGTATTTTCGTCTTCTTTCTTTAATTTTGAACTACGCAAGAGTATTGGGCCATTGAAATTCAAGCCTATAATGTCTTTTAAGGAAATGTTGGTTTCCTTTTTTCTGTTTCTTTTTTCTTTGTTTTTGTAATTGTAACTTTGGCGTCACTTTTTGTGACATCGTTGTTTCTAAATTAAATTTTCCCTTTTGCCGTCAAAAAAAAAAAAAAACAAGCATCTGATGTGGTAATGTTACCATTTTTGAAGCGTCCGTGCAACCAATTGGTCAGATCATCGATTTTAGACGCAAAAATTAATAGGGCTTATACTAATTTGACGTAATTAGAACTCCTTAATAAAGACGATGTCCGACAAGTGACTTTTACATTATTAATATAGCAAAAGTGGCTTATATCCACGTCGAGATAGCCGATTCTACATTAATCCAATAATTCAACCTGTTGTTTATTTCAGAATGTCACGATATGCTTCCCTACTGCCACCATTACTGTTCAGTCACCACTTTCAAGCTCTGTCATATATTGAATAATCTTCATTTTCTCTTACAATTCTTTCATAAGTGGAAGGTTGATCTTTCTATCGGGATGGAGCTTCATATATGCTTGTTTCTTTGATATTTTTAGTATCTGCATGCATAGATCATAAATTTTATCATTAGAGTAAAACCTAAAGAAAATTATTGAAAGCGAAACATGGGACTACGGTGGACAGTTAGATCTCTATCATAGTATTTTGCGTTGACCTCTTTCGATGTCGCTACTGGGTGGAACGATGAATCCAAATTGATGGAAATCTTCGAGGCTAAATCATTACAGCCCCATATTCTTTCTTGGATAGTGATTTCCACTTCATTCTGAATTCGTTGTTTTTAGCGGCATCTTCATGTTCCCTTTAGTCCTTCGCGCAGTTCCTTTACTTGTTTTTCACGGCGTTCGTATTTCTCGTTCCAGGTTTTATTTTCTTCTCGTCGATGACCGATCCTTCTTTGTTCGTTCCCTCTCTTCATGCAATTCACGTTGTTTTTGTTCCTCTTCCTCTTTTCTAACAAACTCTTTTTTTCGCTAACATATCTACTTTACTCGTTCCTCTTTCTCATTTTCTTTTCTAGCATATCATGTAGTTTTCGTTCCCCTTCCTCTTTTTTAGCCAACTCTTCTTTTGCTAACTGATCCTACTTTACTCGTTCCTCTTCCTTTCATTTTTCATGCATTCCACGAATTTTTTGTTCCTTCGCTTCCTTCTCCTTTCTAGCCAACTCTTTGGCTAACAGATCCTACTTTACTCGTTCGTCCTCCTTTTTTTTTATTTTTCCTACATTTCACGACTCTTTTGTTTCTTCTCTTCCTTTCCTTTTTCTCACCAACTCACCCCTGTCTAACAAATTCCTCTTTTCCTTGTTATTTTCCTGCTGCAGGTGTGGTTCATTTTGTTGGTTATTCTCGTTCTGCTGATTTGTATCATTATTTACTTGTGCTGGTTGCCTTGAGTTAGGATGTCGTGCATTTCGTGATCCAGATACATTGGTATGCTCTTGCTCTGTGTGTGTATGACTATCTTCGTTTTCTTGTTCTCTATGTGGCTGTTCTTTTCTTTGTTTCAAGAGATCTTCCAAAATCTTCCTCACAACTTCCATAGCACTTGGATCCTCACTTAGAATCTTCTGGATCTTACACTGCTTTACATTTACAACCATTTGTTTTTGTTGTTGATCATTTACTTCATTTTGAAGCTTTGTGATCTTCTCTTAGAGCTTTACCACTTGTGATTTCTCATAAAATGGAGTTATCAGGATCTTCTCCAAATCATTTTCCACTTGAGAACCAAAATTTGGCTACAACAAGAAAAATTAATATAGCAGTAAATACGGATACAAGGGTTCGTCAATTTTCAATAAATGATGTTACAAGATATGGTGAAATAGGTATATTGATTAAAACTATTCTATATAATCATATTCCGCTCAGTCATCATATGATAACAATCCTTTATTATTAAAATCAAGAAAAAACACTTCAAAATTATATTGTTCATCAAAACATAAGATTTTGTTGTTTTCGAATTTTGTGTTGTTGAAGGAGTTAAATACGAGCAGGAGCATTTCCTAGTATTTTCTCAATAATAATCACACAAATCCTACTTGGAATTTAAAAATGTAAAATAGATACGTCATTAGGTCTGGTTACTACATAAGTACTTTTTCCACCTATTTGGCATGTGCTCACGTGAAATACTAGTTTTGAGACCTATGTGTTTCCATGGTAAATATTTTAACAATCGTTAGGAGCAAAATAAAAGCTGGAATTTACCTTGATATTTGTAAAAGAAGAACTCTTAAAAGTGTGGATAGTTTCTGATATTTTCTATAGACTCCATCTCATGAATCTTGGGAAGCTTGTTTCATGGTTTTATCTTTTCTTGATCAAATTATTACTTCTCTCGGCATACCAATACTGAAAAATAAGCACATGAATGTTACTATCTATTTATCTCAAATGATTTCAAATGATTTTGATGAATCTGAGAATTTTTATCTCACCAAAAAATAAAAAGCGCATCCAGTTATCTTCTTATAATCCCCTTTAGATTTTTCAATACTATCCATCAAGTGTTTGTGGATTAAATGAGGCCAGCTAATGTTGTTTGTAACATCTATGCTTTCAACTAATACTAGGTAGCTACAAGGCAAACTCGATCCTCCGGTTTTTGTAAAGAAGACGGTACAACACAAGTAAAGCACCAAAAGACGAACAAATTCCTCCTCATCGTTTCCCTATGCACTTATAAGAATTGCTGATTTCACTTTAATATTAGTCAATTCTGTGGCTTGAGCTCATTGAAGTACTTCTTACACAAGTCATTTTTCCTGGACACACTAATCGTGTCTCTAGCAAGTCATGTTTACCGTTCTCCAATATTTGCATTCCAAAAATAAGATCCATTTCTTCAGGAGTTGGTTCATAACCTTCTTCTTCACGCACTAGGAATCCTCCTTTTCTATCTTTTAAGTGTTTATATGTGTCATTAAATTTCTTGATCTCAGCGATTGGTCTTCCCAACTCGTTTATAGTTATTTGGTTGTTGATGAACACCTGTAGTAAATTCCAGAAAAAGGAGTTGTCCTAATAGACCCCGTTGTTTATCATTAACACTAATTTATTTTCACCAACAAAGAGTTCACACAAGAGACCAAAGCTTGCCTAAATGAAAAACGTGACCTTGTTTTATGTACCATGATTGCGGCCTTTGATTAAGTTTTACTATTAAAAGTTAAACATCAACAAATGCGAAAAGAACTTGCTAAGCATCAATTAGGTGGAATGCCATAATGACATAATGGTGTTAATTGTGTCATTTTTATTTATAAAAAAGAATACATTCCCGAATTGATGTTAAGTACCATGTTTCATGTTCAGTAGTAAAGCAGATTGTGATTTAATGTCATTTTTTTGTTCTTAAAAAGACTCCAGTCACTTCAATGCCGTTTAAGATAGATACCGTTTTTTATCAAAAGATATGTTAAGTACTAAAGCAGATTGTCATTTAATGTTTGTGGATGCATCTATGTCTGACAATTCTATTATTGCAGGGTGCGGGATCATTTGGTACAAATCTAATCAAAAATTTGGAGCAGAAAGGTGCTGGACATCATATGCACACTAAATCAATCAATGTGACTCAAGCTTTGTACTGAATATTTTTTTGGTTTCACCAAAGTGAAATCGCAAAAGGTTATATATGTGTCAGGCAATATCTCTAGTCAATGCAATCAGCAGCTTTTGGTCTTGCATTGGACAAAATGTTATCTTGTTCATAATTGTGAAGGTGTAGAATTGGATTTTCTCGTAACATCTCATTGTGTTTATAAATAGTAATGTAAGTTAACATGTAAATGCTCTAAGCGAAACTAGCGCACGAAGAAATCATGCAACTAAGAAATGGTGTGTGTTTCCTTGAGTAATTTGGGAAAATGCCTTTCTTTGTCAATTCACCCTTTCTAATGAATTTTGATTTCAGTATAAAATTAAAATGGTGAAATGTATTTTCTGCCCTTTGCCTGTGTAGATGCAATATTTATATTGCACAATGCGAACGAAATTCTCAAGTGCAATACCTAGTTAGCACAATATTTTCGTGATAATCCTTTCAAACAAAAATACTTTTTGTTAAAGTTAATAAACAATAAATCTGATTTACGGAATACCTCTTTCATTGTTGCTTGTTTTTCTTCTTCCTTGGAGCTTTATCTTGTTTTTCCTTCTTAGGACTTTCTCTGTTGTTTCTTTGGAACCTCTCTGCCTCTTGTTATTCCCCATCAAACTAAATCACAAATGAAGCTATAATTATAGGGTTACGAGGTAAATGAGTATAGAAAATCTTAAGACATCCAAACGACAAAGAACAAAAAAAGAACTCGAGACAGCGAGAACAATCGCATAGAAGGGAGGGAAGAACAATTGAATTCAACTTATAAATTACACGAAGATCTAAAATGTAAATTATTGATGAAAATAAAATATAAGCTGGAATCTTCTAGTGTAATGTCGGTTTCTGAGTTAGACGAATGGGGGGGGGAGGGTAAATCATAGAGTAGTGACTACTAAAATAATATGCTTTAATTCTGGCATTCTGGGTGGAAGGTTAGTAAATGAAATTAATGAACCTTCATACTATTGATCTCCATTACACTTAAAAGAGGCTTTAGTGTTATTGGGGAACTAAAGGAAAAAAAAAACTCTTTGCAATATATGTCTTGCAACGCTCATTGCAGAACATTAAATGGGAATCACCTAAACCCTTGCATTAAATGGGCATCACGCATGAAAAACAAATATATTACTTGAAAAAATCATCAACGAGCATAAGCTTTTTATAAAAAATTAAAAGTAAGAAGATTGCTAAAAGATGAATGTATTTATAAAATCGAGAGTCGGGGCTATAAGCTAGTAATTCCAACTCCCAAAGTATACTACGAAAAACTTAATATATTGACACCTAATGGTTATGGCATAAACCCCTACTAGTGTCGCGATAACCTATGTAAAGAAGTCTATTCTTGCAAGAAGAAATGACACTTTTTGCCACACTCCTTTTATATTGTTGCTTTCTAGGGTTGTGTGGAAAAAAGTTTCATTTTGCAGCAATAAATTATGAGATCTTAATAGTGAAAATACTGTGGCTAAAAATTTGCATTTGCAACACATATATTGAAGGTGTGGCAATATATGGTGTATGCAATAGCTAATTTCTTGTAGATGGAGTCAATGACCAGGTTTGCATAGGTTAGGGAAAAGCAAGCGTTATTCTCACTTATTCGGCATATATATTCATGAATTCAGCATTTGCATGAGTAACAATTATGGCAAAAGACAAACTTTTTTTTTGTTGATCAAAGAGAAGAATCTATTGAGATTAAAAGAATGTGCGGGGAGTTTCTGCGAGAGGTAGATTGAAAGTTACAAAAAGAAAATAATGAAAAAAATCAAAAAATTACAAAAAGATAGAATTCAAGTAATTCAAAACTGTATCCAGAAGTTCACATGTATATTTGTTGACCTAGCTGCTTTTGCCCATGCTAAAACTGCGGACTTTGCAATCAAAATTAGATCATCATCTTCCCATGCTAAAGCTGAGACTATTTGGTGACAAACAGTAAGCTGTAATCTTCCATTGCCATGTTAGGTGAAAATTTTGTTTTCCACCCCTTTTTATGTGAAAATTTCATATTTCTTCGAATATATAAAATTAAAACTTTCACTTGAATTAGTGAAAATTTTGCTTTCACCATTATGTTTTTAGAATATTCTGCCACTTTCAACATACGTTAACTTGTTTGACCCTAGTGAAAAAATAAAATTTCACTTGGGTTTTGGAATCACTTGAGAATCCAAAATTGCAAATATTCATGGATTTTTAAACTTCTCTGTATACAATTTTGTTCTCCTATGCAAAGAAGCACTATCTCTGTTATATTTTATTTGTTTTTTCAATTTCCCATGCCAATGATTGGCTCTTATCTTGTGCATGCGTGCACAAGATAAAAACATCCATGCACAAGATAACAGCCAATCATTGGCATTGAGAATGATAAAACACAATAAAAAAATAGTATGAGATATAAGTGTATCTTGCATTGGAGAAGGTAAATACTCGTAGGTTTTTTGAATTTTTCTCTATACAAGTGCAAACATTACCTTCTCCAATGCAAGATACATTATTTCTCATACTATTTTTTTATTGTGTTTTATCATACCCAATACCAATGATTGGCTGTTATCTTGTGCATGGATGCACAAGATAACAAAACCCATGTATTTATAGGAAAAATACATGCATACACATAGAAAACATCATAAATTACCTTGGAAATTGTTGGTCAATAAATTGAATTTGACTCATTTAATTTGAACGGTTCGGAATCTGAAGTATTCTACTATTGAATATTGACTACAGAAAGTTAGATATTCACCCATTGGAAAATGTAGGTCAATAACCGTATTTAAAACATTTAAATTCTTGGTGATCAATAACTGTGACTAAAACATACAATGTATCTATAAACCTGAATTAACCTAATGAAAGGAAACATCACATGAACTAACATACTAGTTCATGTGAAGAAAGAAACATCACATGAACTAACATAATTTGTTCATGTGAAGAATATAAACTGCACATCACATTAACTAACAATCTCCTCCTTAATGTGATGTTCTACAACTAATAATTCTCTAAAATTTCAAACTTACCTTTGGGAAGTGCCTTGCTGAATATAATATCTTTTTCTTTTATTCTCTTTCCTCATCTCTTTCTTTTTATACTAAGTCCACATGTGACCTAATATATTAGAGATATAGGTTACACAACTTTTGGTGCAAAACAGAAAAATCACATGAACTAGTGTATGTTAGTTCATGTGAAGAATATAAACTGCACATCACATTAACTAACAATCTCTCTTTTATTCTTTTACCTTCCATATTTTCACTACACTTAGAAGAGATTACAAAGATAAATACGGATCCATGGAGACAACTACTCCCCATCTTAAATTAAGAATCCGCTTTGACTTTGTCAAGATATTAAGGAAATCTATAAAATATCATGACTAGCCCTTGACTTACTTATTTAATGTTATATTATTACCAAAACTAAAATATTAGCTTAAATTTGATAGTATTATTATTTTATGAAATATTTTAAGAAAATAAAAGCAAATTTATCTAACGGTAAAAAGCCGCTTGAGAGGGATAGCTTCTCACAAGGTCGTGCGGGATAAGACTGCTCGCTTTCCTCTAGGAATTTTTTGAGGGTGTTTAGAAGTATGCTAGAGTGGGAGATTGGTCCTGGTGATCACACACCTTTAGGCTTTAGGGTAGAACATGTGTAGTCCTTTTTTATTCAAATATTTCTTACATTTAGAAGTCTTTTTTATATGATTTTGACATTACCCGCTTACCTCTAGGAGTAGGAAGTTCTGAGGAAGTTTAAAAAGCATGCTAACAAACAAGCACACCTTTAGGCTTTTGAGTAGAATATGTGTAGCACCACAATATGTGTGTATATTTAAGTACTAAGAGCAGTTCCTATGGAATGAACAAACATGAAAACTGAAATAGTTTGTTCATTTTGCTCAAGTCAACAATAGTTTGTTCATTTTGCTCCCACTATGGAATGAACAAACATGAAAAATGGATGTTCAAATCAATATATTTGTTGATTTGAACATTGAGATGGACCACCCAGCACGCGCTTGATGATACGTAGGGGCGATCATTCCACGGACGCCGGAGTTGGAAGGAAGATCATTTGGAGTTGCAAGGAAGATCGCTAGAGTTGGAAAGAACAAACGCCCCTCACATATTCTCTCTCCAAAATCTGGTTATTTTAATTACGGATTTTTAATAATTTATTTTATTAGTTAAATAATATGTGGGACCAAACTCTTATTAGTTTGAGAAATTTATTCTTATGACCACCGAAAATTATGGATATTACTCTTTTGGCATTTAAGGTTATTTAATAAAATTTGCAAATTATTCCAATGGCCCTGGAATATTATAACCGGTGTGCATATTGTATGAACATAAAATCAGTGTGCATATTACCTGCACAAAATAAAATATGAAGAAATTTTAAAAAAATTATGTATGAAAATCGGTGTGTATATTTTCACATAAATTTAGTGTGCATATTATACATACACCACAAAATATGAAGACATTTAAAAAATTATTTAGAGAATAAAAAAATTCATGAAATGAAAATTTGATAGTTGTATTTACGCTCGTTGTGTAACTCTTTCAAAAAGCTTTCCAAATATATAAAATTTGCCGAATTCTTACGTATGATTTGTGACATGTTATGTTTAAGTTGGTATGACGATTATACCTTAAAGGATATAGTTTATCATTTGATAACATCATCAAACATCTTTATCCAAATGACCCTCATTCTTTTTAAGGGTCATTTCAATAAAATGGGTTTTAAAAAAAAAATTAAGTTTTAAGCCAAAGGCCATTTGAGTAAGAAAGAGTGAGGTGAGGGTCAAACACTTAATTCCCACTATTAGTTTATATAAATATAAAACGAAAATGCTATGTTGACCGACATTTGCTACCGAGCTTAATCCCGCAACAGATACAATGGTGGGACCCACATTCAAACTTCCTAATCCCGATATTTGGGAGCCTTTTTTTTCGTCCATGGATACCCTATCGGGGTGAATCTCGGGAGAGAGAGTCAGTAGCTGTATCAGGATAGGTGAAGGGTTTATGTGAGCCCCGCAGGTTAAAGTGGGTCCCGCAATCTTTGTGTCTTGCGGGATCGTCGAGATTTCCCGTCGGTAGCTCAATCATTTCCGTTAATAAAATCATTAGTGAGACCTACGATATCCTCTGTATTTGTTGGTTTTCCTTGTTTCCCATAGTGGATAATGCAACTTCTACATATTCTCATCTTCTAGCCATCTCGATTACTCCTACGGAGAATTAGAAGTCCTAAATCCACAGTATCACCAATGATTTTTTCTGTAAACCGTAAAAGCAGATTCAGAATCGGCAGTAGAAGCGATGTCTTCCTTACCAGAAACTCTATGGTTTGAGATACTTGTAAAGTTGTCAGTAAAAACAACATTCGTTTGCAAGTGTGTGTGCAAGTTTATGCATGATTTTATTTCACATACTAATTTTGCTAGATTGCACACGGCTCATGCCTTCCAGAAAAACACCCTAAAATTTCTTTTTAGTACCGCTGAACCGAGTAGATTAGCTCATACTCAATTTTCAGTATCAAAAAAAAAAATCAGTAACTTATGATTCAGTATTGGCATCCACAAATATTATGGAGTATACTATTCTATCTGATGTCCCTTACAAAAATTCATAGTTTGAAATCACCGTGTTGGGTTCATCACAAGGTATAGTTTTCCTGTTGTTTACATATATCCCTTCGGTTGATGAAGAAAATATTCCTTCTCAACATTTCTTTTGTCTTTTGGAAGACGCTTTAAAACAAGTATATGAAGTTACCCGGTTTGCAATCATATTACAAGTACAACGATGGTTACATCAGGGCTCGTAATTTCGGTTATGATCACAAGACTAATAATTTTAAACTGGTATTTTTTCAGCTCAGGTTCGATGAAGATAATGGTTCCATCTTCTGCATCTTCAACTTACGGAAAATGTCATGGAGCGCTCAAATCGCCCCATATGTTATCATCTGTTCTCCCCGTAGTGGGGTGTTTCTTAATGGCTCTTTCCATTTCGAATCTAGAATGTATAACAAAGCCTCTGAGTTTGTTTTATCTTGGGATATAAATGAAGAGGTATTCACAGTCTGCATAATATTTGTTGCACTTATTAACAACAAAGGGTAATATGGTAATTTTCACAGTCTATAACATTTACTTTACTTATTTCCGATAAGGGTAGTATGATCATTTTCATTGTCTCCATAATATTTATGGCACTTATTTCAAATAAGGGCAATATGGTCATTGCAAAGTCCTTAACATTTACTTTACTTATTTCGATAAGGGTAGTATAATCATTTTCACAATCAGATAATATTTATTGCACTTTTTTTCTTTCCTATAAAGGTAATATGGTCATTTTTAGCAATAAGTAACATTTACTTGACTTATTTACTATAAGGGTAGTATGGTCAATTTTTTGTCTCCATAATAATTATGGCACTTATTTCCAATAAGGGCAATATGATTATTTTCATAGTCATAACATTTGCTTTTCTTATTTCCGATAAGGGTAGTATGGTCATTTTCTTTGTCATGTAATATTTATTGCACTTTTATTTTCCTATAAAGGTAATATGGTCATTTTCAATCGGTAACATTTACTTTCTTATTTTTGATATGGTAGTATGGTCATTTTCAACTGTCTCCAATTCTAATATATTCGTCTTTAGTTAAACGAAAGAAACTGAGTCTAATTCTAGTAATATTTGAACCCTATGATATTAAATACGATATATTTCATCTTGATTCATCCGAAAAGAGACTGGTCTAACTCTGGTAATCTTTTGAACTGTGATGTTCAATTCGATATATTTAGATCTCAGTTCATCGAAGCGAGAAACTCATGTCTAACTCAAGTAATATTTGAACCTGTGATGTTCAATTCTGATATATTTCGTCTCCAGTTCATCGAAGATAGACTCAGGTCTAACTCTAGTAATCTTTGAACATGTGATGTTCAATTCTGATATATTTTGTCTCCATCTCATCTAAAAGAGATACAAAGGTCCTAACTCTAGTAGTCTTTGACCCCTGATGTTCAATTGATATATTTCGGTCTTGGTTCATCCAAGCGAAAAACTCATGTATAATATGATAATCTTTGAACTGTGATGTTCAATTCGATAAATTTCTTCTCTCAGTTCATCCAATGAAAACTCAGGTCTAACTCAGGTCATTGGTAACTGGCTTTTGAACTTTCTTTAGCGGGATATCGAACTTCCGACTACGAAAGTGCCTTCGGTGCAACTCACAATAGGGGAAGCGCAGAGGAGACCTCAATAAGCAGTTTCATTCTACAATGTGAACTATTTATCGTTTTAGAGAGACCTAAATAGAACAACTCACAATATGAACAACCATTATGAGTTCATTCCCATTAAGAACATCTATCACGAGTTCATTCATGATCTGTAAATTACTTTACTTATTTCCGATAAAGTAGTATGGTCATTTTCACGATTATTGCATAATATTTATTGCACTTTTTCTTCCAATAAAGGTAATATGGTCATTTTTAGCATTCGGTAACATTTACTTTACTTATTTAGAGTAAGGGTAGTATGGTCATTTTCACTGTCTCCATAATATATATTGCACTTATTTCCAATAAGAGTAATATGGTCACTTTCACAGTCTGTAACATTTATTTTACTTATTTCCAATAAGGGTAGTATGGTCATTTTCACTGTCTCCATAATATTTATGGCTCTTATTTCCAATAAAGGGCAATTTTGCCATTTTCCATGATCGAAACATTTAGCTACGTATTTCCGATAAAGGGTAGTATGGTCATTTTCACAGATCTGTAACATTTACTACTTATTTCGATAATGGTAGTATGGTCATTTTCACTTTGTCTCCATAATATTTATGGCACTTATTTCCAATAAAATTGATATAAATCATTTTCAAAGTACGTAATATTTTACTTTACTTATTTTAGATAAGTGTAGCATGGTCATTTTCAATCTGCCTAATATTTATTGCATTTTTTTCCTATAAAGGTAATATGGTCATTTTCGCAATCGATAACATTTACTTTACTTATTTAGAATAAGGGTAGTATGGTCATTTCCTTTGTCTCCATAATATTTATGGTGCTTATTTTCAATAAAGGGCAATATGGTCATTTTCATGATCTGTAACATATACTTTACTTATTTCCGTAATTAGTATGGTCATTTTCACTATCTGCATAATATTTATTGCACTTTTGTTTCCTATAAAAGTAATATGGTCATTTTCGCAATCGGTAACATTTACTTTACTTATTTCTGATAAAGGTTGTATGGTCATTTTCACTGTCTCCAATTGATATATTCGTCTTTGGTTCATACGAGCGAAACTCAGATCTAATTCTAGTTATTGAACTGTGATGTTCAATTTTGATATATTTAAGTCTTTAGTTCATCGAAAGAGAGACTAGGGTCTAACTATGGTAATCTTTGAACTATGATGTTCAATTCTAGGAAATATTTCGTCCTCAAGTTCATCAGAAAGCGAGAAACTCATGTCTAACCCAAATAATATTTGAACTTGTGATGTTCAATTCGATATATTTCTTCTGAGTTAAATGAAAGATAAACTCAGGTCTAACTCTAGTAATCTTAGAACCTATGATGTTCAATTCTGATATATTTCGTCTCCAGTTCATCCGAAAGAGATACTCAGGTCTAACTTTAGTAATCTTTGAACCTGTGATGTTCAATTATGATATATTTCATGCGGTTGTACGAGAAAGCATGTCTAACTATGGTAATCTTTGAACTTTGTGATGTTCAATTGATATATTTCTTCCTAGGATTCGTCAAAAACAAGAAACTCAGGTCTATCAGGGTCATTATTGGCTCAGCCTGAACTTGCTTTGGCGGGCTCTTAACCCGTAACTACGAAAGTGTCTTCCGAGGTACAACTCACAATGGGAGAAGCATAGCATTTCTCGTTTGTGAGACCTCAATAAGAACATCTATCACGAGTTCATTCCAATGATGAACTATTTATCGTTTTTAACGAGAGACCTCAATAAGAACAACTCACAATATGAACAACCATTATGAGTTCATTCAATATGGAGAACATCTATCACAGTTCATTCATGATCTTTGTAAAATTACTTTACTTATTAGATAATGGTAGTATGGTCATTTCTTTGTCTCCATAATATTTATGCCACTTATTTCCAATAAGGCAATATGGTCATTTTCAAAGTCTGTAACATTTACTTTACTTATTTCCGATAAATGTAGTATGGTCATTTTCACAATACACTTTAATATTTATTGCATTTTTTTTTATAAAGGTAATATGGTCATTTCGCAATCGGTAACATTTCATAACTTATTTCTGATAAGGGTAGTATGGTCATTTTCACTGTCTCCATAATATTTAATGCTCTTTTTTCTAATAAGGGCAATATGGTCATTTTCATGATCTGTAACATTTACTTTACTTATTTTTGTAAGGGTAGTATGGTCATTTCTTTATCTGCATAATATTTATTTGCACTTTTTTCCTATAAAGGTAATATGGTCATTTTCATAATCGGTGACATTTACTTTACTTATTTAAATCAAGGTAGTATGGTCATTTTCTTTGTCTCAAACCGATATATCCGTCTTTAGTTCTTACGAACGAAACTCGAGTCTAATTAGTTATTGAACTTGTGATGTTGGTCGATATATTCGTCATCTTGGTTCATCCAGAAAGAGACTAGGATATATTTATTTCTCGATTCATAGAAGAAAACGAGAAACTCATGTCTAACCCAAGTAATATTTGAACTGTGATGTTCAATTCGATATCTTCGTCTCCAGTTCATCGAAAGAGAAACTAGGAATTCCTAACTCTAGTAATCTTTGAACTTCTGTGATGTTCAATTCGATATATTTCTTCTCCGGTTCATCGAAAGAGATACTCGGGTCTAACTCTAGTAATCTTTGAACCTTTGATGTTCAATTGATATATCTCGTCTAAATTCATTCGTAGAGCAGAAACTCAGGTCCAACTATGGTATTCTTTGAACATGTGATGTTCAATTATGATATATTTCTTCCTGAGTTCATCAAACGAGCTCAGGTCTAACTCGGAATTCATTATTGGCTGACATATGAACTTGCTTTAGCCGGGCCTATCGAGAACCGCCTTCTGAATGTCTTAGAGTACAACTCACAATGGGTGTGAAGCATAACATTTCTCGTTTAAGCGAAGCCTCAATAAGAACATCTATCGAGTTTATTCTACAATGTGAACTGTTTATCCGTTTTAAGACCTAAGTAAGAACAACTCACAATATGAACAACCATTATGAGTTCATTCCACATTAAGAACATCTATCACGAGTTCATTCCACGGTCTATAAAATTACTTTGTATTTTCGATAAGGAGTAGCATGGTCATTTTCACGAGTCTCCATAATATTTATGGCTTATTTCCAATAAGGGCAATATGGTCATTAATCGAGGTAATGTAACATTTACTTTACTTATTTAGATAAGTGTAGTATGGTCATTTTCATCTGCCCAATATTTATTGCATTTTTTTCCCTATAAAGGTAATATGGTCATTTTCGCAATCGGTAACATTTACTTGACTTATTTACGATAAGGGTAGTATGGTCATTTTAACTGTCTCATAATATTTATGGCACTTATTTCAATAAGGGCAATATGGTCATTTTCTGATACGCAACATTTACTTTACTTATTTCGTAAAAGTAGTATGGTCATTTTCATAGTCTATAATGTTTACTTTATGTATTTAGATAAGGAGTAGTATGGTCATTTCCTGATCTTGCATAATATTTGTTGCACTTATTAACAACAAGGGTAATTGGTTATTTTCATAATAATTATTGCACTTTTTAATAATAAGGGTAATATGGTCATTTTCATAGTCTATAACGTTTACTTTACGTATTTACGATAAGGGTAGTATGGTCATTTTCACAGTCTGCATATTATTTGTTGCACTTATTAACAACAAGTGTAATATGGTCATTTTCACAGTGTAACATTTACTTTATGTATTTTCGATAAGGGTAGTATGGTCATTTTCACAATCTGCATAATATTTGTTGCACTTATTAACAATAAGGGTAATATGGTCATTTTCACAATCTGTAACATTTACTTTACTTATTTCAAAGATAAGGATAGTATGGTCATTTTCTTGTCTCCATAATATTTATGGCGCTTATTTTCAATAAGGGCAATATGGTCATTTTCCACGGTTTAATATTTACTATACTTATTTCCGATAAGGGTAGTATGGTCATTTCACGGTCTCCATAATATTTATTACTTTTTTTTTCCTATAAAGGTAATATGGTCATTTTAAATCGGTAACATTTACTTTACTTATTTAGATAAGGGTATGATGAGTGCCAAATAGTGCATATTTCTATACCTTGTTATTGACATTTAATTCATCTTTTGCGCTTTAAAATCATATATTATCCCAAATTAATATTTTTCTCTGTTTCAAGAATAAATCTTTACTAATTATTTTGTGTTTTTAGGTACTAAATAAAGCTTGGAAGAATTAAGGACCCAAAAGAAGTGGAGAATTAGTGACAACGGAGAGAGAAGACAACAAAGGCTCGTGCTAGGCGGTGAAGAATGTCTTTTGCACCTCATCCTTGAAAGTGAAGAATATCGTTTGCACGACTCAAAACTAGAAGTGGGCTTTGAGATTTTGTATTTGAAGAGGATATGGGCCTAGAAGTGATAAAAACCAAGATCAAAACCCAAACCCATTTTCCATTACGAGCCGTTAGATTTGATGTGGCTTCTCGGCATCCAAGGCATATCCTCGGTGTGCATCAACATTCGCTACTCCCATCTCACCCAGGAACACCTTTTGTCCATCCCCTTGTCGGCAGTAAACAAATGCACCTTTAACAAGTTCTCTTCTTACAAGCTACGCAAAACCATCACTCCTTCTCTCCATCAATCACTTCGACCGTCTACGATCTTAGCCATCTTCCCGACCGCCATCAATCAACCTCTGGTCTCCATCAATGTCTCATCTTAGCTTCTTCTCCAAAGCATTAACCCTAGAAGCTAGGATTGAGAGATAAAGCTTAGGAGTTATCTTCAATGGAAAAAGCAAACATCAAATCAAGTTGCGGAGATGATTCATAGTAGGGGTCTATCAAAAATCGCAATATGTGTTATGAAACCCTGACTCTTGGTTATGTTATTCATACCGTTTATGTTACTCTTGAATGTTTAAATTGTTTTAAGATAGAATTGAATCTTAGTACGTCAACATTTTGCTTTCACAGTGTATGCCATGTATCCATTGTAGTTAGAATCCCACTGTGTTGATTATGCTGCAACTCAAGCTTAACTAGACTGTTATTGATCCTTAGACTAATTGTTCCCTGAGAAGACAGTTAGTGCTTTGCAAAGATACCTTAGTTGTGATTGAACTATCCATTGGTGAAATACCTTAGGTAGGTGGTAGACTTGACACTTGTCCCTTATCTGTTACAAGGACAAGAGTAGTGTGTTGAATATATAATGTGAGTTAGTGGTGAATTTGATAATCCTAGTGTCCTCTTTATCATTGCTTTGCATTCTGTTTAACTATTTCAGTCACTACCATCATCTTGTCGTATCGACAACAAAACCCCCCCTATTGTGTTACTCTTGCTTGAATCAGTATAGTAAGACCATAAGCTTCAACGTTATACCCAACTTGTCCCTGTGGATCGACCTGTGCTTGCCCTGTGTTGCATATCGACACTGTGCACTTACAGTTTAATATTGTAGGTATCTTTCTAGTCCTACAAGGGTAGTATGGTCATTTTCACTGTCTCAATTCTGATATATTCGTCTTTAGTTCATCTGAACGAAACTCAGGTCTAATTCTAGTAATATTTGAACCTGTGATGTTTAATTCTGATATATTTCGTCTTCAGTTCATCCGAACGAGAAACTCAGGTCTAACTATGGTAATCTTTGAACCTGTGATGTTCAATTATGATATATTTCTTCCTCAATTCATCCGAAAACGAGAAACTCAAGTCATTATTGAACCTGTGATGTTCAATTCTGATATATTTCGTCCAGTTCATCCGAAAGAGAAACTCAGGTCTAACTCTAGTAATCTTTGAACCCGTGAGGTTCAATTATGATATATTTCATCTTCAGTTCATCCGAACGAGAAACTCAGGTCTAACTATGGTAATCTTTGAACCCGTGATGTTTAATTCTGATATATTTCTTCCTCAGTTCATCCGAAAACGAGAATTTCAGGTCTAACTCAGGTCATTATTGGCTCGGCTTCTAAACTTGCTTTAGCGGGCTATCTGAACTTCGCAACTACGAAAGTGTCTTCCGGTACAACTTACAATGGGAGACAGAAGCATAGCATTTCTCGTTTTAGCAGATACCTCAATAAGAACATGTATTACGAGTTCATTCTACAATGTGAACTATTTATCATTTTAGCAGAGACCTCAATAAGAACAACTCACAATATGAACAACCATTATGAGTTCATTCCACAATAAGAACATCTATCACGAGTTCATTCACAATCTGTAACATTTACTTTACGTATTTTTGATAAGGGTAGTATGGTCATTTTCACAGTCTGCATAATATTTGTTGCACTTATTAACAACAAGGGTAATATGGTCATTTTCAGAGTCTATAACATTTACTTTACTTATATCTGATAAGGGTAGTTTGGTCATTTTCACTGTCTCCATAATATTTATGGCTCTTATTTCCAATAAGGGCAATTTGGTCATTTTCACAGTCTGAAACATTTACTTTACGTATTTTCGATAAGGGTAGTATGGTCATTTTCAAAATCTGCATAATATTTATTGCACTTTTTTTTTCCTATAAAGTTAATATGGTCATTTTCATAGTCTATAACGTTTACTTTACGTATTTCCGATAAGGGTAGTATGGTCATTTTCATAGTCTGCATAATATTTGTTGCACTTATTAACAACAAGGGTAATATGGTTATTTTCACAGTCTGTAACATTTACTTTACTTATTTCCGATAAGGGTAGTATGGTCATTTTCACTGTCTCCATAATATTTATGGCACTTATTTCCAATAAGGGCAATTTGGTCATTTTCACAGTCTGAAACATTTACTTTAGGCATTTCCGATAAAGGGTAGTATGGTCATTTTCACAATCTGCATAATATTTGTTGCACTTATTAACAACAAGTATGATATGGTCATTTTCACAGTCTGTAAGAATTACTTTACTTATTTCCGATAAGGGTAGTATGGTCATTTTCGCAGCCTCCATAATATTTATGGAACTTATTTCTAATAAGGGTAGTATGGTCATTTTTACACTCTGTAATATTTACTTTACTTATTTTCCATAAGGGTTGTCTAGTCATTTTCACAGTTTCCATAATATTTATGATACTTATTTCCAGTAAGGGTAATATGGTCATTTTCACAGTCTGTAATATTTACTTAACTTATTTCCGATATGGGTAGTTTGGTCATTTTCACAGTCTCCATAATATTTATTGCACTTTTTAACAATAAGGGTAATATGGTCATTTTAATAGTCTATAACGTTTACTTTACGTATTTCCGATAAGGGTAGTATGGTCAACCCAAGTCCGCCCAACGTTCGGGTTGGGAATGGGTTGGGTGGGTTGACCCAACCCAAGTCCCACCCCTAATTGATAAGGGTCAACCTGCGGATCGAGTTTCAAGGGTAAAACCCATAGAATTTTATCCGGAGTCCGACCCTCTCTAATCAAACTGTAAGTGCCAAGTATGTATTGCCGCTTTGCATGAGCCAATGGGAGAAAGTTACTTTTGCTTGGCCAAGTAAGTAGCAAGTAGGCTTGCCAAATTGTATGATCGTGTTATACCAATCTCTAGAAAAAGATATCGTAGCGCCTCCAATGGTAATTGACGGTTGAGATATGAAGACTGTTGCTCTTCCCAGCCCAAACAAAACCAAAGAAAGAAGCTGTTCTTTCAGTTTTTCAATCAGTTTTTCCAAAATAGAGCCAGACAAAATTTTGATTTGTTGTTGTCGAGCAAAGTTCTAAGAGATAAGCAGGCTTTGCATAATCAAAATATGGAGGGAGACCATATGTTCGCTGGTGGTAATCAAGATGATCCGAAATTTCCTAGACCGAGCCAGCCCTTGCATCAGGTAATACTTAGTACTTACTGCAATTCAATGGTTTTTATTTATTGTGGAGAAATTGGGGTTATGGGTATTGATATTAACTAAGGGTTGTGTGGTATTGTGGAGATCTACTAGGGTGAAGTAGCAAAAGAGGTTGCCAGTAGGGGTTCTGCAAAAGAGATGTCTGGAGATGAAAGTGAAAGAAATGCAGTAGTTAGGGTGAAGAGTAGCAGCAGCAAAGAGAACGTGGATTCCTGCAAAATGGCCAGCTTGTGGGTATTAAGGATGGGTGGGTAGTGTATGCCTTGCATCCCACTCGAGGTCGATTTGTAGTCAATGAAGGTGTTGTTTTGGTGGGAGATCAACGGATTGTTTGCGGTGGTGCACGTCAGGGATTCTTCGCAACCCATGTTCCTAAAAAGGCTAGAGGTCAGATCCATATGAATGATTCTCTCCCTATCCTTGTTGATGCAGTCATCTTCCCAAATTTGTTCATGCTTGCACCGGAGATTCGGAAAATGGCTGCTGATGTTGTGGAGATAGCCAGAGCAGGTGTTGGAGAGGTAACGCATCCGCAAGAGGTACCATTTGATGAGCCATTGCCAGCACCTGGTGCTAGAGAATTTGTCAGTCCTAGGTGACAAGACACGGTGCATGCATCTCAGAAGGAGCCAGTTGCTGATACCTCCAATCCTGCAGAGAAAGCTACAAGTGCATCTGGAGATGCTAGAATTTTCTGACCAGATAGGCTTCAAAACATTGCTCAGAGGGATGTGAGAGTGATGTTGAAACACAAAGACACAAAATATAGATAAATTGGTGATGATCTCTTGATGTAATACTCTTAAGTAATTAGACATAGTGGTGTTGAATGGTTTTACATTTATTTTTTTGGTTTTTATCTCAAAAAATTCAATAATGCTGACAGAATTAGTTTCTAAAGATTTTGTGCTTTGATTTTCTAGGTATGCCAATAGGAAGAATTCATAAATTTTACAAGATGAATTTTGTATAATTAGTACCAATTCCAGAAGGAAGAATTGGTAGAGTTAACTTGATAGGGATAAAAGTTTAGTTTAGGAAAGCAACTCCTGGTAGGGAAGAGAATTTCTCTTTCGCTGCTATTAACGAACCGAGGTTTTACAGACTAGTTTTTACTTATTGTACACACTTAAAAACAAGTCGAAAACATGTTATAATCGATTGTGTACCCGGGATTCTCCATTTCCAGCAAACTCATGTACATAGATTCGAAAAATGTTATGTTTGATTCTCTTAGCTTTGAAAATAGGTGTTAAGAGTTAAGTGTCATCTTCCCAACCTTTAAATATATATACCCATTAGTCATGATGATATAGTTCGAGTGATTGATGATTGTACACTGAATGGAACATTGATGATACTGGGTTTAAGGGTTTAATATACGAGTGTTTTTGGTTGGTGATTGTTAAAAGTCTTAACACCGCACCAGTCTAATCTCAAACCATAGAGTTTCAGGAAAGCAAGACAACGCTGCTACCGAAACTCCTCTTGATTTGAGTACCAAGGGTACCCATATTATGCCAAGTGCAAAATTCTGTTTTCACCTATAGATTGGTATTAGCCAAAGTGCAAAATTCCCTTTTCACCTATTTTTGGATTGGGAACTGGTACATTGCAATGCACTTCCATTGTGAGGGAAGAACTATTTTTTTCTCACACTTGACTGGAGACTAGACTTGATAGGTAAAACACTTTACTGGAGATTGGACTAGATATTTTTTTAGACTCGCCCAAAAAAAATGCAGACCCATGCTTAGTTAATAGTAGCGTTACTGTCTAACCTTTGTTAAGACGGAGTATTGTTAAGACGTCTGTTATTCTGGTCCCATTTTTCCAAATCCACATTCAAATTATTGTTAAGACGGACGAAGTACACTCCCATCCCCAACAAACTTTTTTCCAACTTAGAGTCTTCTAGGTCAAGTCTTCCACCTAATTCACGGAGTATAATCCTGCACAAAATAATGAGGCCGAGTTAATCATCAGACTCACTGTTATATATAAGCTATAAATGTTTTACTATCTTTCTACATGCACTTACCTCGACACTTTCATATTTGTATAATTGAACTGCAAACCTCCGACGATAAGCCTTAACAATATCTTCGTCTATGAAACGGTCCAGAGAAACTCCCTTTATCAAACACAGGATGAAGCATAATGCATACACTCCGCAATCACCGAAACTAAACCAATAAAAATAAAAGTGTCATATTCAGATTACCAACTGCACCGTCTAGGGCGTAGAACGCGGATCTAACAAGATCTCAAAGAACTCACCTCGAGCTTTGTTTAGGGACTGCTTGATCAAAGTCTGCGTAGTTGTAATTCCATTCTCCATCCTCAAGGGTTGTCCTCAAAACATCGCATATTGCGGTGACCTCGGATGGGTTCCTAGCTGTCCTGGTGGATCTTTTTCGATTGTGATGATTGTAAAGGGAATCGTAGATATGAATATTCCATTTTCTCAAGAGGATTTCAATTGCTACCCAATGACTGCCGTTCACCAGCACCGGAGCGTAAACAACATCCACGTCGGACCATGGTTTACCATCCATTCCATATTCCCCCATGACGTGCAATCTTGTGTATTAGATGCATTCTATTTCATTGGTCTTCGAATTCAGTTTTCGATTTCTAGAACATCGCTATTTTTCAGCACGAAGTTTAATAGAGCATGAGAAACCCCACATTACAAGCCATCATAGACATGTATAACTGCACATGTATTTATTGTCTAAATGTGATAAATTTCTTAGTTATTACCATATAAAACTCACAGCAAAATAACTGCCAACGGTGGTCCACCGAGTTTTCTTCGTGAATCCAGGGTATTTGCGCATCGAGTGCAGTACACAATTAACAATCTGCAAGAGGTCTCATAATAGATAAGCTGAAGAGTAAAAAATAAAAAATTATGAACATAAACTATAACATGAACTGGGTGACAGTATATATGAAACGCAGACCCCAGATAGGATTTAAATAAACCGAGTAATATATGAAACCATGACCAAATCAATCAACTGAGAACAAGTGGTTGGAATCCCGAAGCCATGTACAATTCTCAGTTCTGAATGAGCCAGGGGTTCGGAATCCCAACCACCAAGTCTTATAGAATTACTTGATAGCTATCATTTTAAAAACAAGCCACATCAACCTAGCATGTTATAAAAAAACATCAAAACAAGTAAAAAAATAAAATATTATGAACATAAACTATATCATAAAACAATCTACTTACAACGTTCGATAACCAGTGGGTCCGTGGTTGTAATGCTCCTCCTAGTAACTTCACATATTCATACCACTCTATATCTCCATCCCCTTTAGAATCCTCTTCCGGAGAGTTCTTAGGACGTGGGTCATTTGCCTTCTTGTTTTCCTTTGGCTCCACATTTTCCCTACGCATTTTGACGATCTTGAGACAATGACTTTCTAATTAAACATGGTGAATAATCAATGGAGACTTGCCTTTGCCATATGTAAACGTTCAATTCATTTTATCCTTCTTTGAGATACCTGGATCCTCGATCTTCTCCCCAACATAGTCATTTCTAAGCCATCCTTTGTACGTGAGGCATGCATACGGTGATGAGATCTGACATCCTGCCTTTATGATTCTACGCCTTTTTAAGTTGGGTACGTCAGGGTATTTGTCTTCATTGTTACATTGACACAGAATTTCTACATCCTCATCCACTGGAGATTTAGATGTTTCATCACCTTTACGATCCGCCTCACTTGACACTTTTAAAATTGCTTCAGTATTAATGACTGATTCATAATCACACTGCCACAGAATTTCAACATCTGTATCCACTGGAGATTTAGATGTTTCATCCCATTTACAATCCTTCTCACTAGGCACATTAAAGATATCTTTTCCAGAGCCCATGGGCAACGCACCTTCAGCATTTGGATAGAGACCACCATCATCACCTTCTTCTTTGTTTACCAATATATCTCCTTTCATCGGTGTGGAATTCGATGTGGCGGAAACCCTATCTCCTTCACACGATGTCTCCCTCCCCTTTCTCTCTCAGCTGTAGCCATATACTCGCGTATAAAATTAGCTAACATATATGTTGACTGGGACTGTGTAGCTTCATACACAGTATCTTGTGCCTGCCTTGTGCCAACCTCCCGTGTAACTTCCTTAGCCATTCCATACCAAGAGGATTCACATACATCCTCCAACACCTCATTGTCATCTACTACGCCCATCAATCTAAGGTAGTCACCATTATACAGCTTGTACTCATCATAATCCACAATTATCCCTTCTATCAAGGATACAATTTCACTGTATTTCGGTGTTTTGGTGCAAGATACACGTTCCATGACGGCGGGCCATTGACTGATTGTATGTTTCAACACAACCTTTCCACATAAACCCCTAATTGCAGGAATGCTTTCCAATGCCCAAGCCTGAAATAACAACAATAGTAAGAACTACAACTGTACAAACTAAACCTCCCAAGCATACAAGATGAATAAGTCCACTTTAACAAATACATAGAACTATTGTCAACTTACCGTCAGAGCATGTGACAGTCCAAACAACTTGTAGTGAGGAAATCCCAACCCACCACTTTTCTTTGGTTCCTTGTCTTTCTCGACAACACTAGCTTTCTTAGTTTTCTTTCCATCCTCCACCTTCAGAGATGATCGAAAGTGGCGGATGGTTCTTTTGAGAGTAACATGGCCCCATGGGAACTTTTTGAAGGTATCCAAGTTATCCACCAAATGGAAATATACACCGTTTATTGCATCTCTATGCTGGAAGCCCAAAAGAAAAACGTGGACAAAAACGAGAAGTGCTAACTTAGCATTCTCATCGTCAGTGCATGTGGTAAAATCGCTTGTTTCTAAGCGTGTCAGAGCTTTAATTACTGTTACCTTTTTTTTCCCCAGGGAAATGAGTTTTCATGGTTGGTGAATCCATGATAGATTTTGGGAGGGGTTTAATTACATCTTCACTTCCTGCCACTGTCAACTTGAAATTAAGTCATGTAGCAAGTGCGAATTCTTTCATCCCAAACCACAAGATATGGCCTCAAACCCCAAAGTTCATACAAAATGGATCACCATCATCTTGTTTCACAATTTCTCGTGAGAGTAGTGGTCGGTTGTCAGCCGGTCAAATATAATTTCACTTTCTTACTTCACTAAATTAAAAGTAGTATGCGATAAGAAAGAGTTCGTATCCACAGAGAGGCTAATGTTTTTATGCAAATTTCAGTTTCTTAGTAACCAAATGGGGGGGGGGGGGGTTTGAAAACAATAAAAATAAATTGAAAACAATAAAGTAATAAAATAATCGATAAGGAGAAAGTATTGGTCACGGGATAGTTTCATTCACAAACTTGAATTATCAACAATGACTAGAATTGAAATTTTAATCTGTCATTTACTAAAGGTCCTAGAATATCTTGATCGCAAGAATATTTCGCTAATTCCCTGATTTCATCACAACCACATTAAAAGATGCATATGTGACTTCTTCTTAGAAAGCAACCTAAAGTGTAAAAGCACAATTAGATTTAACTCCCAAAAAGCAATGAGTTCTATGGAATAAGACTAATTAAGGCAATCAAAATGTGTAAAAGCACTAAATATATTTAACCCAAGTTATGATTCATATGTGACTAGTAGGATATATCACTACAAGCACTACCCACATTTATGCTACTTAGAATCAGGGATAAACAACGTTTTCGTATTGAAAACCCTAATATAGCTCTAGATATGAATGCAATCGGATTGATTCCGGACTCAACCAAACAAACAATCAAATCATAAACAATATGAACCATAAATCATAAACAATAAAGTTGAGACAAAACTAATGCATTGAATCAAATCTTATTTGTGAAATCCACTTTATATCCCATAACCAATAAATAGTATTTAGTTATTCATAGTTTTTTTTTTGGATTCAACATAATTATGATCAAAAATAAAATGAAGAACATGAAAAATAAACGAAAGCAAACCCTAGTAGAATCGCTCTCCTCCAAAACTCCAGTAGAAAAGATAATACGTTCTCAAAAAGAATAGAAACTTTTTCTTTTTATAGCTTTTCAACTTCCCAAATTAGGTCTTCAAAGCCCAAGGTCCAAATGCTCCAATAGTAAGATTCCACCAAGCCCATAAGTGAGTAAAAACCCAAGTAAAAATCTGTCCCAAAAAGAGTCACCGGAAAACTGTGTTTCCGGCCGGAAGTTGGCCGGAATCCGGTACTAGAAAATATCTCAGGTGACCGGCAAATTCCACCCCGTCACCGGTCAAATGGGTCAACTGAGTTGACTCGGGTCAAACAGACCGAGTCAGGTGAGTGAGTTCATGAGTCAGAACCGGTTAGAGTCAGCTAACTGACTCATCTGATTTGGCTGAGTGGTCTTAGCCAAAGTTGTTGCTTGCACTTCACCAAGTCAGTCCAGCCATGATGGCCTTGACTTGCATCATCTGTAGCTCAACTTCACTTGTAACTCCAACAACACCTGCAGTTCAGTGCAATCCTCATTTCCACAACTGATACCTCCTTTTATATAACAAATCTGCATCTCCTTGTATTGTATTGCCTAACCATTGCATTAAAAGCTCACCATTATCTCAGCCTTCACCAGCAAATAACAATTGCAGACTTGAGCCATTATTGACTGCAACAAGTCTTCACTGTCACAACCCTGAATTACCAGCAACCAAGATCCATTTACTTAGCCAGCCAACAGCAACTCGAGCTTCATATTCTCTTGCACTGTCACATCACAGAATCCAGTACCATCATTAGCTCACATCCCTTCAATTCAGTTCCATTTGGTTAACAACATCAATACCTCACAACTCCAATTCCAGTATCAGAACATCATGACTTAACTCCTTGATCTACACCTCTAGCCAGTTCCTGCCATCACCCGCAATACCTTGCACCTTCAAGCACCAGCTGTAGATGCAATCAAGCAGCATATAACTATGTTTCAAAACCATTCCGCAGCTTAACTTACTCCCTGCAGTTCTGACCAGCTATCTCGGCAGCAGCACAGCTACCACAAATCCATCCCAGTTTCAGCTGTAATATGATCTTCTTGACTGCGACACCTTCATTCCCTGTAATCTTAGGTGATCACCAATGCACAGCACCAACTAGTCCACCACACTGTCATTCTCCAACTACAGTTCGAATATCACAACATCATCTCATCCATACTCTCACCTGCAATGTATGGTTTCTCCTAGCACAATCATCTAAATATCCACCTGCTGCGACTGAGCTGCTTCATTCCACACAATAGCCATTAGTACTTTCATACCACCAGTAGCTGCCACAATACGTAATTAAACCCTAGACATTCATCTAATTGTCATACAAAAGCCATTTTGCAAAAGCCAAATTTTGTGTTGCACCAGGATGGTGCATCACTGCTTCACTTCCATCCATAATTCTTCACAGCTCTAGCTCCTAACTTCTCTGCCTCCATCCCATTCTCAGAACCAAGAACAACCTAGCACTCAGCAACTCAACCATTCCACCTGCACTTCAAGCTCAACATCAGAACTCTTCTACCGCCAACTACAATTTTGTTTTCATGCAATCCCTGACCAGTTTGCATTCAATCAACAACTGCAGGTCACTCAATGCTTCACTGCTCCAGTTCTCATGACAATCACCATAGAATCGTCATCTTCCAGTAGGAACCCTTGTACAAGCTTAACCAATATCAGCTGAGCTCGAGATGGTGATGAAGAGGTCATTCAGACATTTACTCGAACAGTTCATGTGCCATGGCTCTGATAATGGAAAGACTGCTTTTTTTAGTGATTTGTAAGCCTCTCCATATCACCTTCCCTACAACAATTTGACATTCAACCACAAACCCATATTTCATAGAAATTTACAGGCTCCAAACATTCATACGACAGCATCAATGTTCTTGGTTTGAGACCATAGCAGCAAACTCCCACATCTTCTCCTGCCGATTCCAAACAGAACCCATCTTTTCTGAACTCATACTACCTGTTCGGTGTTTGCTACACCTCTGAGAAGACCCATAGGAACCTTGTTTCATCTGCCGGCAAAGCTTGAAATAACACCAGCTAGATAGAGTAGCAACATCAGACTCCGACGGAGAGAGCTTGGCTTTTCTTCTTGGCTGGTGATGATGGTTATAGAATGAAATCTTGAATTTCATTTCTCTTCTTCCACGAACCCATTTGCTCTCTTCTTTTCTCACGGCTGCGCCTCCTTCCTCTCTTCTGACTTTGAAAAAAAATGATTGAGAGAAATGATTTTCTCTGAAATCTAGGGTTAGGTAATAGCTAGAAAAGCTATTTACACCCAGCTGTAGTGATTAATAGATAACCAACTCAAACATGGCTTGTCGGTTCCATAGAACCGACATGCCTATTCTCTTTCTTGTCGTAGCTAGCTTTACTCGCCTGTGAATCGGTCCTTTGTGCTCCTTTTCTCTCCAAATGGACGCTCATTTCTTCTCTTGAATTCTTTCACCAACAACATACGCTTCTTATTTCTCAGATTCACTTATTTTCTTTAATTTATATACATCACTAAAGCTGTCGTGCTTTTCAGACAAAATACGCATCACTAAAGCCGACATGCTTTTCAGTCAGAGATGAAGAAATAAAAGCAAATAATGAGAAATAATTCGCCTCCAACCACAGTTGCACTTGAGATGACACTTTTGCCTTGTTTCTTCTTCTTTTGTTCCAAATGACTCAAAAAAAAAACCTAAAAACTCAAAAACAAAACAAGAGATACATAATTTACAAGAAAACTAGCAGAGAAAGCATAAACAATAGATAAATAAAAAGGTGTTTTAGACACCTATCAAATTCCCCCACACTTAGACTTTGCTAGTCCTCGAGCAAAACAAACAAAATAATTCTAAAACATACATACAACTCCGTCTCGTCGAGGCTACGGTTACTGTAAGCATAAATAACAAGCCTTTGAACCCCTAGGTGTCCCTAGTGGACGAGTTTTAGTCTTGTGAAGGTTTACAAGAGGTCTACCTACAAAACCTATATTTCCAACTTCGTCTATTTGTGACAAATCAATGAACGAATCCAAACTGACCACATGAGGAAGTACCTTGCGCAAATTCAATTCATATATAAGTAAATAAAGCTTTAATTAGATAGTCGAACAAACCACAATACTCGGAATCTAACTAACCACAATCACAATGAAAAGATTAAGAAGATGGACAAAGAAGTAGATGTTGGCGAATATTAACAAGTGATCGGTGTTTCCCATATCTGTCTGAAGGTCACCGCCAAGTTGAACCTATGCGTCCTATTGGATTGAGCTACTGGTCTGAATTTTAGTGTCAACACACTGGCATATAAAAGGGAACCAGTGGTCAACATTCTTTTTTTTAGACAGCATGATTAGATCTTTTGGATCAAAGCACATGCATCTTGTCAGCAAGTACGTGATAGTTGCCTTGGATCCTGCATTCCATGCTTGTTTAGGCGACGGAGACATGGACAACGTTTCACACATACTGCTATCCAAGTGTCTTTTTATTCCGTTTGGTCTAATTGGTTGGTCTTTTTCTGATTTTTTTTTTAAGAAACTCAATCACTCTATTTCATCCTAACATTAATAACAAGTCGATGTTTAGTGACCCACCAAAGCACTTAGATAACAATAGATAAAAATGGAAATATAAAAATAGAATGTGATATGGTGATATTCCGAGATATGGTAACAACTATCATATTATTTATGATTTCTGAGCTATGTTTATCCCTTTTAGTTAATCGGTTCCTCAACTCCTGCAATCAAAATGGTTCCATACACTAATGGTGTCATCCTAAAGGCACAAGTTTCTAGATTTCGGAGTTCAAAAAGCATAATTTTTTCTTGGTTTTTCTATTTTTCTGATTTTTTTTTTTTTTTACTAAAGGAATAAAATAAACTATACAAACATATAAATGCTCCCCCACACTTAAAATTTACATTGTCCTTAATGTAAAATTGAATCGTCTAAAGAAAGTTCAAGGTGGGAAATTTCGCAAATGATATGCAAAAACAAAGAAAATAAAGATAAAATGCTTAAAGAATAAAAAGATAAAGATAAAGATACAAAACCGGTGGGTTGCCTCCCACTTAGCGCTTGGTTTAAAGTCATCAGCCCGACTATCTCCTTGCTTTCTATGACTACTCCAGAAGGAGTGCATCCACAAAATTGGCTCCTTCCACCACTTCGGAAGTGAAATTCTCATAATATGGTTTCAACCGGTGCCCATTAACTTTAAGTTCCTTGCAAGTAGCTATGCTACGAATTTCTACTGCACCATGAGAAAACACATTAGTAACAATGAAAGGTACGATCCAACGTGACCTTAATTTACCCAGAAATAAATGCAAGCGAGAATTAAACAAAAGAACTTTCTGCCCAACACAAAATTGTTTTCTAGAAATCATAGTATCATGAAAGGCCTTCGTTTTCTCCTTATAAATGTGAGAGCTTTCAAATGCATCATTGCGAAGCTCTTCTAGCTCTTGGAGTTGTAGCTTCCTTTGATTTACGGCCCCATCCATCTCCATATTGCATTGCTTAATCGCCCAAAAAGCTTTATGCTCAATCTCTACGGGTAAGTGACAAGGTTTACCATACACAAGCCTAAAGGGGGACATCCCAATAGGTGTCTTGTATGCGGTTCTATATGCCCACAAAGCATCATTAAGTCGCATGCTCCAATCTTTCCTTGTTGGATTCACCGTCTTTTCTAGAATGGACTTCACCTCTCGGTTGGAAACCTCGGCTTGTCCATTTGTTTGGGGATGATAAGGTGTTGCAACCTTATGTGACACATTGTACTTCTTCAACAAGCTTTGCAAAATCCTGTTTTTGAAGTGAGAACCCCCATCGCTAATTATGGCTCTTGGAATTCCAAACCTTGCAAAAATATTAGCTTGCACAAAATCTGAAACAACCTTGGAATCATTAGTTGGGGTGGCCTTAGCTTCCACCTATTTAGAGACATAATCAACAGCAAGTAAGATGTAATAATTCCCATGAGAGTTGACAAAAGGACCCATAAAATCAATACCCCATACATCAAAAACTTCAATAAATTGAATAAAAGTTTGTGGCATCTGATTTCGGGCACCTAGATTGCCTGTTCTTTGGCACCTATCACAATTTATACAAAATGTATATGCATCCTTAAACAAGGTTGGCCAATAGAAACCGCTTTCAAGTACCTTGTGATCGGTTCTCTTACTTCCAAAATGTCCTCCGCAAGCATAAGAGTGAAAAAATGACAAGATAGAATTAAACTCGGATTCGGGAATGCACCTTCTTATTACTTGGTCGCTGTCATGTTTCCATAAGTATGGATCATCCCATATATATTGGTTCCCTAACCTCTTAAGTTTGTCCCTTTCAGCACGAGACAAGTTCCTTGGGATTTGTTTAGTTACCAAGTAATTCACAATATCCGCATACCATGGTTCTCCAAAGGCAATTGAGAATAGTTGCTCATCCGGGAAACTTTCACGCAATGGGATAGCTTCCTTGTCCACAGCAAGATGGCTCAAGTGATCCGCAACGGTGTTCTCAATTCCTTTCTTGTCTTTGATTTCAATATCAAACTCTTGTAAGAGTAAAATCCATCGTATGAGCCTCGGTTTCGCTTCTTTCTTCATTAGCAAGTACCTAAGAGCTGCATGGTCAGAAAAAACAATAACTTTTATGCCAATTAGATAAGAGCGAAATTTATCCAATGCAAATACAATAGCCAATAATTCTTTTTCAGTGGTTGTGTAGTTTTGTTGGGCTTCATTTAACGTTCTAGAAACATAATAAATAGCATGAGGTATCTTCCCCACATGCTGCCCAAGCACCGCACCAACCGCATAGTCACTTGCATCACACATGAGCTCAAAAGGCTTGCTCCAATCCGGTGGTTTAATGATAGGGGCTGAAATCAAAAGTTTTTTCAAATGATTGAATGCCGCCATACACTTTTCATCAAAGTTAAAAACCACATCTTTTTGCAATAAGTTGCAAAGTGGTGATGCTATCTTGGAAAAATCCTTGATAAATCTACGATAGAAACCTGCATGACCAAGAAGAGAGTGTATCCCCCTCACCATAGTGGGAGGGGTTATAGAACGAATAAGGTCTATTTTAGATTTATCAACTTCCAAGCCTTTAAAAGATATTATATGGCCTAAAACTATGCAATGAGTTACCATAAAATGACACTTCTCCCAATTAAGAACAAGGTTTATTTCAACACATCGTTCAAGGATTAATGACAAGTTGTTCAAACAAAGGTCAAATGAATCACCAAAGACACTAAAGTCATCCATAAACATTTCAATGATGTTTTCAAAATATTCGGAAAAGATACTTACCATACACCTTTGAAAGGTAGATGGAGCATTGCACAAGCCAAAAGGCATCCTTCTATAAGCAAAAGTACCGAACGGACAAGTGAAAGTGGTTTTCTCTTGGTCCTCCGGTGCTATCACAATCTGATTATAACCTGAATAGCCATCAAGGAAACAATAATAAGCATGTCCAGCTAAACGTTCAAGCATTTGATCAATAAAAGGTAAAGGAAAATGATCCTTCCTAGTAGTGGCATTCAACTTTCTATAATCAATACAAACCCTCCAACCGGTTTGCACACGAGTTGGGAAAAGTTCGTTCTCATCATTCTCTACCACCGTTACACCTGATTTCTTTGGTACAACTTATACCGGGCTCACCCACTTGCTATCGGATATGGGGTAGATAACACCCACTTCAAAAAGCTTGAGTATCTCCTTTTTCACAACTTCCATCATGGGAAGGTTCAAACGACGTTGCGCTTCCCTTGAAGGCTTTGCATCGTCCTCCAAACGAATCTTATGCATACAAACGGCAGGGCCTATACCCTTGATATCGACAATTGTCCATCCTATGGCCGTCTTGTACTTCCTTAGCACCCTTAGAAGTTTTTGCTCCTGTAATTCACTAAGCTCGTTAGAAACAATCACAGGTAACTTTTCATTTTCACCCAAGTACAAGTACTTTAGGTGATTAGGAAGAGGTTTCATCACCGCTTGGTAAAGAAATAAAAGAGATATTATGAGTTTCCGGACATCCTTGTAGTGAGTTAAGATCACCAAGGGCTTCCTTGACGTCATTACCACATTCCACACCATCATCCATGGATGTAGTTAAAACAGTTTCCAAAGCATCATCACGATTCAATTCAAACACTCTTTGTGCCAATGCATCCATAACATCAACGGAGAAACAAGAGTGGACATCACTAGGATATCTCATCGTCTCGAAAATGTTGAAACGTGTTATTTATTCATCAAACTCCATATTCAATGTTCCCTTGTCTACATCAATGATGGTTTTAGCCGTTTTCATGAAGGGACGCCCAAGTTGCAATGGAAGAGATGAGTCCGGTGAACCTTCATCTATCTCTAACAAACAAAAGTCAGCTGGAAATACAAGTTGATTAACCTGCACAAGAACATCCTCAACAATACCCATTGGGTAAACATTAGAGCGATTGGCTAATTGCAACACAATTCCAGCCTTTTTAAGAAGACCTAAATCAAGTGAATTATACATGGATGCCGGCATAACATTAACAGATGCACCTAAATCCAACATTGCTTTGTTAAAAGTAGTGTTACCAATTATGACGGGAATGTCAAAACTACCGGGATCCTTGCATTTCAGTGGGAATTTATGTTGTAAGATTGCCGAAGCAATCGCACTATTGATTTCTTGTTGGCTTTCCTTGAATGTGGTAGAAATACCTTGCATCATTGTTTGTAACTTTGCACCGATATCGGAACCTTGGTTTTGAACCGGTTGTCGTGGTTGCTGAAATTGTTGATGTTGTTGTTTCGGTTGGAATTATTGTTGTTGTGGTTGAAATCCACTCGGACGGTTGAAAGTAGGTTGTTGAACCGCACCTTGCTTGTTGGCATAGATGAAATTTGGATGATCTCTCCATCCCGGATTGTAGGTGTTGGAATAGGGATCATACCGTCTTTGTGGGTTTGGAAAAACCGAATTAGCTTGCTCCAACTCTTGACCATACGAAGGTAATATAACTGCAGACATCTTTTGCATCATGTGCTCCATATTATCCATTCTTTGATCACGGTGTGATGATGATGAATCACTAACTTCATGCACTTGCCTAACCATTGGTTCACCTCTTGTGTAGAATTGTTGCGAGTTTGCAGCCATACTTTCAATCAAATCGGTAGCTTGGGCCACCGTCTTGTTCACTAGTGCACCACCACCCGCTGCATCAAGGAGATATCTATCACTTGATTGAAGACCTTCGTAGAATTATTGGATTATCATAGCGTCGCTAAATTGATGGTGAGGACAGCTTGCCACTAATCTCTTGTATCGCTCCCAACATTCATACAAAAATTCTCCCGCATGTTGCTTTATTCCACAAATCTCTTTGCGAATTTAAGTATCCTTTGACGCAGGAAAATACCTCTCTAGAAAGAGTTTCTTCAATCCGTTCCATGTAGTGACACTTCCGGATGGCAAACAATACAACCAATCCTTATCGCTGTCCACCATAGAAAATGGAAAAACTTTCAACATTGCACCATCGGCTTCAGTCTCCGCTGGAAGCATGGCTTTAACAATGGTATGAAACTCTATGAGATGCTTGTTTGGGTCTTCATTCGCCATACCATAAAACTTCTCCAACTCTCTAATCAACCCAGGCTTGATCTCGAAGGTTGAGTTGGTTTGAATACACCATCGTTGTGCATCAAGCCTATGAGAAGCCAAATCCTTGAGTGTACGATTTACGTCATCCATTGCTTCTTCTTCTTTAACTAGTGGTTCTTCTACAAATGGAACCTATTGTTCTCCTTCTAGTTGTAATTCTTCTTCCACTTCTAACTCTTGCTCTTCCGGTATGTCTTGACTTGGTTGGAGAATTGTGCCTCTTCGAGTAGCAATCCCGCACCTTGGATAGTTCCAATCCTTAGAATCCAGGGATTAGGTACCTGAAAACAATTCTCGCAAACAAGTAAGAACCAAGACAAGAAACAAAAAGCAAAGACAAAAGCAAAAAATTGTAAAAAGAAACTAAAAACTTAATAACAAGCCGTTTGCCTCCCCGGAAACGGCGCCAAAATCTGGTCGGTTGTCAGCCGGTCAAATATAATTTCACTTTCTTACTTCACTAAAATAAAAGTAGTATGCGATAAGAAAGAGTTCGTATCCACAGAGAGGCTAATGTTGTTATGCAAATTTCAGTTTCTTAGTAACCAAGGGGGGGGGGGGGGTTTGAGTTTTCAAAACAATAAAGCAATAAAGTAAAAAAATAATCGATAAGGAGAAAGTATTGGTCACGGGATAGTTTCATTCACAAACTTGAATTATCAACAATGACTAGAATTGAAATTTTAATATCTCATTTACTAAAAGTCCTAGAATATCTTGAGCGCAAGAATATTCCGCTAATTCCCTGATCTCATCACAACCACATTAAAATATGCATATGTGACTTCTTCTTAGAAAGAAACCTAAAGTGTAAAAGCACAATTAGATTTAACTCCCAAAAAGCAATGAGTTCTATGGAATAAGACTAATTAAGGCAATCAAAATGTGTAAAAGCACTAAATCGATTTAACCCAAGTTATGATTCATATGTGACTAGTAGGATATATCACTACAAGCCCTACCCACATTTATGCTACTTAGAATCAGGGATAAACAACGTTTTCGTATTGAAAACCCTAATATAGCTCTAGATATGAATGCAATCGGATTGATTCCAGACTCAACTAAACAAACAATCAAATCATAAACAATATGAACCATGAATCATAAATAATAAAGTTGAGACAAAACTAATGCATTCAATCAAATTTTATTTGTGAAATCCACTTTATATCCCATAACCAATAAATAGTATTTAGTTACTCATAGTTTTTTTTTGGATTCAACATAATTATTATCAAAAATAAAATGAAGAACATGAAAAATAAACGAAAGCAAACCCTAGTAGAATCGATCTCCTCCAAAACTCCAGTAGAAAAGATAATACGTTCTCAAAAAGAATAGAAACTTTTTCTTTTTATAGCTTTTCAACTTCCCAAATTAGGTCTTCAAAGCCCAAGGTCCAAATGCTCCAATAGTAAGATTCCACCAAGCCCATAAGTGAGTAAAAAATCTGTCCCAAAAAGAGTCACCGGAAAACTGTGTTTCCGGCCGGAAGTTGGCCGGAATCCAGCACTGGAAAATATCTCAGGTGACCGGCGAATTACACCCGGTCACCGGTCAAATGGGTCAACTGAGTTGACTCGGGTCAAACAGACCGAGTCAGGTGAGTGAGTTCATGATTTAGAACCGGTTAGAGTCAGCTAATTGACTAATCTGATTTGGCTGAGTGGTCTTGGCCAACGATGTTGCTTGCACTTCACCAAGTCAGTCCAGCCATGATGGCCCTGACTTGCATCATCTGTAGCTCAACTTCACTTGCAACTCCAACAACACCTGTAGTTCAGTGCAATCCTCATTGCCACAACCAATACCTCTTGCTACACAACAAATCTGCATCTCCCTGTATTGTCTTGCCTAACCATTGCATTAACAGCTCACCATTATCTCAGCCTTCACCAGCAAATAGAAATTGCAGACTTGAGCCATTATTGACTGCAATAAGTCTTCACTGTCACAGACCTGAATTACCAGCAACCAAGATCCATTTACTTAGCCAACCAACAACAACCTGAGCTTCATATTCTCTTGCACTGTCACAACACAGAATCCAGTACCATCATTAGCTCACATCCCTGCAATTCAGTTCCATTTGGTTAACAACATCATATGTCACAGCTCCAATTCCAGTATCAGAACATCATGACTTAACTCCTTGATCTACACCTCTAGCCAGTTCCTGGCATCACTCGCAATACCTTGCACCTTCAAGCACCAGATGTAGCTGCAATCAAGCAGCACATAACTGTATTTCAAACCCATTCTGCAGCTTAACTTACTCCCTACAGTTCTGACCAGCTATCTCGGAAGCAACACAGCTACCACAACTCCATCCCAGTTTCAGCTTGATAGGTGTCTAAAACACCTAATTTTATATCTAGTATTTATGCTTTCTTTGCGAGTTTTCTTGTAAATTATGTATCTTATGTTCGCTTTTGAGTATTATTAGGTGTTTGGAGTCATTGGAGAAAAAGAAAGTGGAACTCACTTAATTCCAGTATTTCTTCTCATAATCCTGAAGAGCACGAAAATATAAAACCAATGGCGAAAGAATGAGGCCAATCCGATGTCGTATGAAGAAGTTATGGGCGAAACGAAAAGCTAAGCCTGTCGGTTCCTCAGAACTGACAGTACAACGAGAATGATGTAGGAAACTGCACTGTCAGTCTTACAAGACTGACAGCTTAATGAGATTACTAAGGGCACCAGGTTTAATTACTCGGGGCACTTCATCCTTATTATTTCTTTACCCAGCAAATCGTAGAATGAGAAGAACATGCACTGTAAGGGTGAACTGTTGGTTGCTGTTGTTGACAACCATTGTACTGTTGATAAACAAGATAATGTGAGTGCTATTATGAGTAAGGAAGTTAGGAGCTCGAGTTCGTAAGGCTATTTCGAGCAAAATAAGAACAATATTTCGAACTTTAGTTTACATGGTAAGCTACGGTGGAATTCCCAACCGTAAGAAGTGAAGACTGGTGGTTGTTGCGATGGATAGAGGAGTTTGAAAAGAATACAGTAAAACTTTTTTAAAATAATACTCGATAATATAATAGTCTCGCTAAAATAATAAAATTTTCCAGTCCCGATTCGGGCCCTTAGTGCTAAAATAATAAATTCGATAAAATTATAATATAATACATTTCAAAAGTTCTCCTTAAACATTAATAGGTCCTAAATATTATATAAAATAATAATTTCGTTAGAAAATAAAAAATAATTTTCATACACATTTAATTTTTCTCAAAATATGATTCCGTTAATGTTTAAAATCTTTTTTTCATGGAAATTAATATGATTTAACAAATGCATGTCATTCTAAAAATATTTTCGTTAATATTTTTTGATCTTTTTCTATATTTTTCACTTTTAAAAATCTATTTCAGTATTTATCCTAAGATTTTTTATTTTTTTATTTTTAATATGGAAATTCTTGTTTTTTCCAAAAAAAAAATTTAAATTAAGAATTATTCTTTAAATTAATATATTATTATTATATTTATAAAATAATAAATTATTATTTTATCGATTAAGTAATATCTCTTTAAAATAATAGGATTAGGGTGGTCCCATGCCTATTATTTTATAGATGTTTTACTGTACATGGATGTAGGTTGTTGGGATTAATGGAAGAGCTCGAGCAGGGAAGAGAGTTGAGTTAGTCTATGCACAGGATTGTTTGGCAAAGGCTAAGACTGGATTTAGAAGCCGAGACAGAGACAAAGCTTTGGGTCATGATGGATCATTAGTTTAGGCTAAGAAAGTATTTCTTGCTCAAGACCGAGAATGATCAGTTGGGTTTGAGCTGGAATTCAAGAGTTTGTATGGAAGTAATGGTGTCAGAGATGCCGATGGATGGCAGTGATATGTGCGTAACCAATGATGCAGATGATGAATATTGGCAGTGGATGATCGAGTAAATGGAGGAGTGCAGCAGGTGTGCTTTGGAAGGTGAAGCAATGCTCGAGATGAGAACAGAAGATGATGAGCGATTCTGTGATGATTGACATCGATTAGATTTTGGCGCCGTTGCCGGGGAGGCAACGGTTGTCACTTGTTTTTGGTTTCTTATTATTTTTTTTATTTTCTTATTTTAACATAGTTTTGAGAACTCTTGTTTCAGGTACCAATTCTATGGAAGAAGCATATTGGAGCAATGGATATGATTTTCAACCTCCTCAACACTATGACAATTTCCCACCATCTATGGAATGCAATCAAAACCAATTTATTGGCTATGATGTATATCCTAGAAAACCTTATGGTGATTTTCATACATACCAACAACAACCTTGTAGTGGGTATGTAAGTCAAGCACCAAGGTGGGATAATTTTACTTCTAATTGGATTTATTCGAGTTGTATGAAGATTTTGAATGGATTGCAAGATATGCAACAAAGGCTAGACCAACTTGACCGTAATAGAGAGAACGTCGCACAAACCAATTTCTGGAACATTGTTTCTTACCCGACTCCGGATCGTAGTTATGATCATTCACCCATTCAAAGGGAAGAGTCATGGGAAAGAGAACATATTGTAGCTAATGGTGGTAAGCGTGTGAACGTCAAGAAACTTGCGCAGAAATTATACAAGTTGGAAGACGATGGATACTCGGAAGAGCTTGTTGATGAAATTAGTAGGACCATTCATATGGAACTCAAACGACGTCGTGATAAAGGTTGGGAAACTGACGACGATTCTTATTATGGTGATTCTGAAGATGAAGACGAAGATGATTGTGTTGAAAAGGACCGACCTTTGGAGATATTTGATGACGTTAGTGTAGTCGACTCAACTCTTGATCTTTATAATGATCAAGCACCTATTCAAAGGGTACATGAGTATGATGAAACTAGTGTTTTCCAGAACTTTGCAACAAGGTTTGAGTCCAAGGAAGAGGAGTATGTTGAGAATGAAACCGGTATGACCAATATTGTGGAAGACCCAATTGAACTTGCATATGATTGTAATGATGATGTTTATGTTGAGACTCCGATTAAGGCAGAAACGGATGAAGAATGGTTGCAAGGTTTGATAGAGGACCATGATATACAAGAGGTGAATAGTTCACTTGAATTTTTTAAGGATGAAGAGGATTCCGTGCTACAAGAGATTGTGCGAGGTTTGTCTAACCCTTTGCATATTGTTTGTTCTCCTTTACCTCTTATTGGTTTGAATGTATGTGCTTCGAAAACATTATTGAATGACTTTGTTTCTCGATTTCCTCCATTAGAAACATTTGATTCTCATGCTATGCAGGTTTTGAAACAAGAAACCGTGGAAGTCCCTGATTTCTATATTCTTTATGCACTTCCAAGTGTGGACAAGAATAAGTGTAGGGGAAACTCTTATCGGTTAATAGCTTCGTTTATGTTTTATATTACTAATATTTGTGCAAAGCTAGTGTTTGCAAAACATGTGCTATGGGTGGATCCCCAACTTTTCCGATTATTGGTGTATGGGGAATTCAACTTTCATGTCAGGATGACGACTTTAAACCAAGAGCTAAATGGGAGGCAACCCACTGGTTTTGTGTATCTATCTCTATATTTTTTTTAAGTTTTTTATCTTTATTTTCTTATTTTGGATATTTGCATATCAAAACTCCAACTTTTAGAGATTTTTGAACAATTTAGAATAAACACTAGCCTTTCTAAGTAGATGGAATTTTTTCTTAACGGTGAGGTGTATATATTGGCTGAGTTGGGATTAGATGCCAACTAAATAGCTTGTTTAGTGTTTATCCTCTATTGTTTCGAAATAGCTATGAGTTGGAGTAATGAGTTTTTATTATTCATTTTATTTTCATATTGTGTATATATATCATGTTATGGATTTCCCACCTTGACTTTCTTTGGACGATTCAATTTTACATTGAGGACAATGTAAAGTTTAAGTGTGGGGGAGCATTTATATGTTTGTATAGTTTGTTTTATGCCTTTAGTAAAAAAAAAAATCAGAAAAATAGAAAAATCAAGAAAAAATTGTGCTTTTTGAACTCCGAAATCTAGAGGTGCCTTTAGGATGACAATATCAATCTAAATGGATGGAACCATCTTGGATGGAGGAGTTGAGGAACCCATTAACTAAAAAGGGACGAACATAGCTCAGAAATCATAAATTATATGATAGTTGTTACCATATCACTTTTTATTTTTATTTTTTCATATTTATCTATTGTTCTCTAAGTGCTTTGGTGGGTCACTAACATCGAATTGTTATTACTGCTAGGATGAAATAGAGTGATTGAGTTGTTAAGAAGAAAAAAAAAATGAAGAAGAAAAAAAAGACCGACCAATTAGACCAAACGGAATGAAAAGACACTTGGATAGCAGTATGTGTGAAACGTTGTCCCTGTCTCCATCGCCTAAAAAAGCATGGAATGAAGGATCCAAGGCAACTATCACGTACTTGCTGACAAGAATCATGCGCTTGGATCCAAAAAATCTAATCACGATGTTTACAAAAAGAAAAAAAAGAAAAAAAAGAAAAAAGAAAAAGTGAAAGTGAAAAAGAAAAAGAAAAGAAAGTATTATATTGGTTGAATAAAGTCACTCCTGGTTCCCTTGTATATGCCAGTGATTTGATGTAGAATTCATACCAGTAGCTCAATCCAATAGGATGCATAGGTTCATCTTGGCAGTGACCTTCAGACATATATGGGATACATCGATCACTTGTGAACATTCGCCAACATCTACATCTTTATCCATCTTCTTAATCTTTTCATTGTGATTGTGGTGTGTTAGTTTCCGAGTATTGTGGCTTGTTCGACTATCTAATTAAAGCTTTATTTACTAATATATGAATTGAAATTGTGCAAGGTACCTCCTCATGTAGTCATTTTGGATTCGTTCATTGATTTGTCACAATTAGACGGAGTTGGAAATATAGGTTTTGTAGGTAGACCTCTTGTAAACCTTCACGAGACTATAACTCGTCCACTAGGGACACCTAGGGGTTTAAAGGCTTGTTATTTATGCTAAAAGTAACCGTAGCCTCGACGATACGGAGTTGTATGTATGTTTTATAATTATTTTGTTTGATTTTCTCGAGGACTAGCAAAGTCTAAGTGTGGGGGAATTTGATAGGTGTCTAAAACACCTTATTATTTATCTATTGTTTATGATTTCTCTGCTAGTTTTCTTGTAAATTATGTATCTTATGTGTGAATTTGAGTTATTAGGTGCTTTGGAGTCGTTTGGAGCAAAAGAAGGAGAAACTACTCAAAATAGAGAATGAAGGACAAAGTCATCATTTCATGGGAGAACACTATCCGGAGTCGAGCCGAGCTTAAGGGGTAACTTTGTTTTGGAGTAGCAATAAAGATAAACCAGATGAGGTTAAGGGATTGCCAACTTGGTTAGCCCTTCTTGGAAGTGACCACCTATTTTAAGCATCCAGTCTGGGGGTGGATCTTATCCCTGGGGTGTACCAAAACCAACCCACCCCATAACCCTACACTGAGAGACAATTTCTCTCAATCATTCCCATTTCTTTTAGGCTTCTCTTAAATGTAGCCCACACATTTATTAACCATAGCCCATCTAAATAAGTGCTTATGCCAACCAAACAGACCTTTATAATCATTATACATAGCCCACAAAATTATATATAATTTTTATATATAGCCCAAAATAATAAGATAATCATTAAAATCCCTAAATCAATATCATCATCATAAACATCAACAACAACAAAAAATGGTTGTTCTTGATTGAATAAGAATCAATACCCTCAATCAATTTTAGTGTAATCATGATTGAGAATAAAAATACATCAACTTAGAGATTTTGTTATATAGATTATGTTTATGTTTATGGAGTTCTAGGAGAATGGTTGTAGGAAAAGAACAAAACCTTAGTATGAATGTTTTTGTGGAATTTTTTAAGAGAACAATTAGAATATATACCTAAATCAATTTTAATGTAATCATGATTAAGAAAAAATTATTTTAGAGAAAAATAGAGTTAAAGTTTTTTTTTTTTTGGGAAATAAGAATTAGGGTTTATACCAATTTTTCAATTTGTGAGAATACTAATTAAAAGAACAGTGATAATTAATTTTAAGTATGATCAAGGAAAAAAGTTAGGGTTTATTTTGATTTTGAATAAGAGGGATTTAATTTTAATTGTTAATGAAAAATTTATGCAAAAATTAAAACTTGTTTGGTTTTTCATTTTAACTTTTGAATTTTCATTTTAACTTAAACTTTTTGGGCTATGGTTAATAAATATGTGGGTTATATTTAAGAGAAGCCTTCTTTTACCTGAAATGAAAACAAAGCAGCAGCTGCCGCTAGAATCGATTAGAAACTGAGATCGAGAAATGGAGGCGCAACGGACAGAATTTAAGAAGCTTTGTCATAGTCTGAGTTTGAATATCAGGAGAAAATCAGTCGAGAAAAACAAGGAGTTGTTGCCGTTGAACTGGGGGATGAACTGAGTTGTTTGGAGTGGTAATTCAGAAGTTCAATGAGAATTAGAAGATGGGTTTAAGTTGATTTTGTATGAATTGAACCATGACTGAGTTGAGCTGCTGCCATTGATCTTTATGGCTGAATGGGTGATTCTGAGTAATGATTACGATTCAGATTGCCAGAGGCACAAAACGTGTTTGATTAAATGCCTGAACGGTTAATTTTTAGACAAGTCCCTTTGGTACTGCCGTTGGCTCTAGATATGGGTTCTGGGTCCATCTACAAGGGTAATATGGCAATGGTTAAAGTCCAGCAAGAAGATAAGAGTTTGTGAATGAATGGGAAGCTAGGGCTCGACATGGCTAGAGTTGTTGTTGGTTCTGTCACAACTGATGCAGTGAACTATGGCCTAAGTCTGAAGAGTTGGAGCGATGGCTAAGCTGGAGGTGTAGCAGCTCAGGTGGAGCTAATGGGCATTGGTGGATGGCTCTAGTTGCAGCTTGTGATCTGGTGGTGGTTGGAACTGCAAGTGCTTCTGCGGATGGAGTATTGTTTGAGCCAGCAAAGAACGAAGTTGCAATTGCGGAAGTGTTGGCAAGGGGAGCCGTGTGCTGTTAGTTACTAAAGCGAAAGGTCTTGACGTTACCACAAGACAGGGAAGAGTTACAGAATGCATGTGAATGGGTGAGTTTCTGGGTATTTCGGTGGAGATAATGGAGATGCTAATGGTAAAGATGCGAAGGGTCATGGAACTGGCAATTAACTGTGACAGATAGTGATAGTTGGGAGTTAGAACTGTTGACAGTGTATACGCTGGTGCTGCGAGGGCTAAGGTATGATTCCAGGGAATGAATGAATTGATGTTTGCAACTACATAAAGCTGCAGAAGTTCTGATGCTGTAAGAGATAAATGAGATGAGGAGCTGGTGATGATGGTGGTAATGAGATCTTATTGCAGCTAAGCTGGTGTGCAGCTTAAATTCAGTGGGGGTTGCAAAGGATATGAAGATCATGTACTGATGAGTATGAAATGGAGATGTTGGTGCTTGCGTTTGAGTTTGCAGTTGCAAGTGGATATGGTGCAGGGAAGGTCTTTACAACTGAGGTTATTAAATTGAAGTTGCAGATGTTGCTGCTGCTGAGATGAATGAATTGCAATGGGTTTTAACTGGTGAGTCTGCGGGAAGTGGATGTGCACATGATTCTGGCACTGGTATGTTGCAGTTGTGAGCTTGAGGTGTTTGACCTCGCAGGAAAGATTGTATTCAATCGCAGTGGGTGGTAGTGTTGAGTTCGAAAGGACATATGGTGGTACTGGTGGTTGAGCTCAAAGAAGAAGTGAAGTTTACTTTGGTTGGAGTTGTGAGAAATTCAAGTTGAGATGAAACTGAGGTATTGCAGCTGTGAATGAGAGTAGAGCAAAGAACTCGGGTAGCTGAAAGATGTCTGGGAGTGAGTTGCAGGTAGAGAACAATGGTCCTGGTGGTCATTAAGGTGGTCAGTGGTGGATATTGGTTGAGACAGTGGAGAAGCTACAGATGCAAAAAAAGTTTCAGGGAACAACCATCATGGCTGGATATGATTTGGTGCTGCATATGGGTACTCAGTTCATGAAGCTCTGACTCAAGTCTGATTAGATCAGCTGACTCGGTTCTACTCAGCCCGACTCAGTGTAGATTTGACCCGGTTGACTAACGATGACCGTTAGGTCAACGGTTATATGTAACGGCGCCGTAACGGAATATTTTGCCGACGGAGAGGAATCTCAGGTGGCCGGTGACAACTTTTAGGCGCCGGATTCCGTCCAAATCCCCAGTTTTCCGGCGAGCGTTTTTGGGACAGAATTTATACACGGGTTTCTCTCACTTGTGGGCTTGGTGGATTTTTATCTAATGGACTTTGAAGGCTAGACCTAATTTTGGAACAAGAAGAGCTATAAAAGAGAAGACTTTTCTGAAAGCACAATATCTATATCTATCATATATCTCTTCTTCTACTTTTGTTCTAGGGTTTAGAAACATGATAGGGTTTCTCTTTCTTCTTGTTATGAACTCCATGAACATGAGCTAGAGTTTTATTATTGGTTATGGAATAGTTGGATTTCACAAAGCATGATTCTTTGATATGATAAATTAGTTTTGTCTCCATATTATCGATTATGATTCACTGTTTATATTGTTACATGATTTGAATGCTTGTTTGATCGAGTCATGAATCGGTTGAGTTTGTAATCTCATCTATTGCTAGCTTAGGGTTTATTATACGTAAAAGTGATAATCCTTGAATACAAGTAGCATGAAGATGGTTATAGCTTGTAGTGATGCATCCTTATAATCATATGTGAACCATAACCTTTGTTAAATTGAATTAGTGCGCTTTCCACGTTAAATTGCTTTGATTAGCCTGATTTCATAGAACTTAATGCATCTGGGGAATTAAACTTGATTAGTGCTTTTACACGTTAGGTTGTTCTTTAAGATAGAACTCATACTCGCATCTTTTAATGTGTTTGTTGATGATAAGAGGGAATTAGCGGGATATTCTTGCGATCAAGGTATCCAAGGACTTTTGATAAAAGTTGAGATTAAATATCAATTATAATTATTGTTTTGAAAGCATGTTAGTGAATGAAGATGAATCCTTAACCAATATCTTTTCTATTTGATTTGTTTGCTTATTTCTTTACTTGCTTTTATTTTATTTTAGTATATAAAAATCAGAAAACCCCCGGTGTTATTTATAGGAAACCGAAAATATATTGACAACCTAGTCCTCTCTGTGGGATCGATCCTTTCTAGCCCTTGCTATATTTATATTTTGAGTAGTAAGAAAGTGTAATTTATTTTTGACGCATACGACTGCGATCACAGCTGCAATATGATCTTCTTGCCTATGACACCTTCATTCCCTGTAATATTAGGTGATCACCAATGCACATCACCAACTAGTCCACCGCACTGTCAATCTCTAACCGCAGTTCGAATATCACAGCATCATCTCATCCATACTCTCACCTGCAATGTATGGTTGCTCCTATCACAATTATCTAAATATCCACCTGCTGCGACTGAGCTGCTTCATTCCACACAATAGCCATTAGCACTTTCATACCACCAGTAGCTGCCACAATACGTAATTAAACCCTAGACATTCATCTAATTGCCATACCAAAGCCATTTTGCAAAATCCAAATTTTGTGTTGCACCAGGATGGTGCATCACTGCTTCACTTCCATCCATAGTTCTTCACATCTTAAGCTCATAACTTCTCTGCCTCCATCCCATTCTCAGAACCAAGAACAACCTAGCACTCTGTAACTTAACCATTCCACCTGCACTTCAAGCTCAACATCAGAACTCTTCTACCACCAACTACAATTTCGTTTTCCTGCAATCCCTGACCAGTTTGCATTCAATCAACAACTGCAGGTCACTCAACGCTTCACTGCTCCAGTTCTCATGACAATCACCATAGAAACATCATATTCCAGTAAGAACCCTTGTACAAGCTTAACCAATATCAGCTGAGCTCGAGATGGTGATGAAGAGGTCATTCAGACATTTACTCGAACAGTTCATGTGCCATGACTCTGATAATGGAAAGACAGCTTTTTTAGTGATTTGTAAGCCTCTCCATATCACCTTCCCTTCAACAATTTGACATTCAACCACAAACCCATATTTCATATACATTTACAGGCTCCAAACATTCATACGACAGTAACATCAATGTTCTTGGTTTGAGACCATAGCAGTAAACTCCCATATCTTCTCCCGCCGATTCCAAACAGAACCCATCTTTCCTAAAATCATACTACCTGTTCGGTTTTTGCTACACCTCCGAGAAGACCTATAGGAACCTTGTTTCATCTGCCGGCAAAGCTTGAAATAACACTAGCTAGATAGAGTAGCAACAGCAGACTCCGACGGAGAGAGCTTGGATTTTCTTATTGGCTGGTGATGATGGTTATAGAATAAAATCCTGAATTTAATTTCTCTTCTTCCACGAACCCATTTGCTCATTCCTCTCTTCTGACTTTGAAAAAAAATGATTGAGAGAAATGATTTTCTATGAAATCTAGGGTTAGGTAATAGCTAGAAAAGATATTTACACCTAGCTGTAGTGATTAATGGATAACCAACTCAAACATGGCTTGTTGGTTCCATAGAACTGACATGCCTATTCTCTTTCTTGTCGTAGCTAGCTTTACTCGCCTGTGAATCGGTCCTTTGTGCTCCTTTTCGCTCCAAATGGACGCTCATTTCTTCTCTTGAATTATTTCACCAACAACATACGCTTCTTATTTCTCAAATTCACTTCTTTTCTTCAATTTATATACATCACTAAAGCTGTCGTGCTTTTCAAACAAAATACGCATCACTAAAGCCGACATGATTTTCAGTCAGAGATGAAGAAATAAAAGCAAATAATGAGAAATAATTCGCCTACAACCACAGTTTCACTTGAGATGACACTTTTGCCTTGTTTCTTCTTCTTTTGTTCCAAATGACTCCAAAAAAACCTTAAAAACTCAAAAACAAAACAAGAGATACATAATTTACAAGAAAACTAGCAGAGAAAGCATAAACAATAGATAAATAAAAAGGTATTTTAGACACCTATCAAATTCCCCCACACTTAGACTTTGCTAGTCCTCAAGCAAAACAAACAAAATAATTCTAAAACATACATACAACTCCGTCTCGTCAAGGCTACGGTTAATGTAAACATACATACATCAAAATCTTCGTTCTCAGTCATGAGCAGTAAGTGATCCCCTGACATGGTAATTTTGTTTCGTTTTTCGATCTCCATTTTAGTATAATTAACCTCAAATTTTGATTTTACCGTAATATCAAAGCTGGATTTGAAGAGTTTATTCATGTATATGTGTGTTACGTGAGCTAAGTTGTTACGTATATGTGCCTTACTTCTTCGTTCTTGTTAATCAATGACACAGTGAGAAATCAAGATAAAATAAATCGAAGGAGAACTGAGGAGGAAAGAGGCGAGAGATGGAGGGCGGCACAGAAGAATGGTTTTTCGGATTTGTTCCAAGATTATTTTTTTTTCCTCTTTCGATTTTGTTTTTTTCTTTTTATTTCCCGGACATAAATTTGTTAATTTTGTGAGTAAAATCCATGTTTTTCTCTCATATGAGGAAAAGTGGAATGGAGCAAGTCTAAGAGTGGGTGAGGGTCGCTGTTGAAGGAGGAGAGAGGTATTCCTACCGTTGAACGTGGGAGCTCATATGACTTAGGATTTTAAAGGAGTTAGATTAGATTGCAAGGACTAACCACAAGTACCGGAGCTAACTAAAAAAAGCTTAACAAATAGGACAAAAAGATAAAACTACTCGGTCCTTCAAATTCTTTTGCACCGACAATAACCGGAGTTCCCAATAAACTTCCACAGTATATATCCCAAAACCAAGCTCCCCATAAACAAACCCTAAACATAGTGATAAAAAAAGAAAAAAGAAAAAGGAATATATACATGACTTTTAATTCTATCTAGTGAAACCATAAAATAAACTGCAAAAAAGGCTAACAAAAAACTGAACCAAACAAGGGAAGAACATGTTGGAAAGTAACAGGTGAAGCGACATCAGTTCTTTCGAGTAACTTTGTTTGTCTCATCCCGCATGACTACTTCCCCCTCTGCAGAAGTAGATAAAGATCTAATTACAACAACATTGATGAAACAAATGAAAGGTATATAAGACATTAGCAGAAATCTTTTTACTCCTGAGTTTTGTACCCAAATTGGATTGAGCATCCGCGTCACCATTATAGTCCTTGAATGAGCACGAGAAAATAATTAGAACTACTTATATTCTGACTGATTGCAAAACGTAAAAAAGAAGAAAGTAAATTTTACGAAAAATAATTTGAAGATGAGAGAAGCATGTGGAGACTAACCCTCTTAGCATGGCTGGAATCAAAAGACTAAAACTTATCCTTATACCCCTGAACTTCCCCGCAAAGTTTCGCCATGTTTTCATTTTTGGTTTTCCATTGGCCCTTTACCTGATCCAGTAAATATAGGCAGCAGGTTAGAAGGAATACAAAGTTATGCCATGGATGTTAACAACAACACCACTGGAAGAACAGAAAAATAAATTATTTAATCTTTTCTATCAAACTATCAAAGGAAGTGAGATGAAATAAAATAAAGACACCACTACTTCCACTAAACCTGAAAACAATCAAGAAAAGGAAGCGACAACATTATATATCACTATCTGTTAGAAAAACGGGATTTTTGAAAATCTTGGACCATGATTTGATCCCTAGACCTATTGCCCTTTAATTGTTTTTTCGTTTGAATAGATAAAACAATAGTCCCACATAAACTTTAGGCATAAATACGGGTTTTGCATAAAGGACATGGCCCTTTGGGTCTCTACACTTTTTTGTGTGGGAGAATACCTAGACTATGACAAGGTTGATTTCCCCGTACGCGCGGTGCTTCGCACCGAAGCACGCACGCCGCCTTCCGTTCTGTCGGGTCGGGCTTTGGCTCATGGTATCACTCGTGTAGAGTCAGTCGCGCACGCTACAAGACAGTTTAGCAATGAATCATTTTATCGCGCTTGATGACTTTGTGAAGAATCTTACCTCGTTCTTATATAATGATACTACAAAAGCTTTTCACAAAATCAAAAGAAATTATTTTTATGCAAAAGATGTTTGCCACATCTTACTTAAAATACTAAAAAGAATTGTTTTTGAACGAGACTCAATTTTCTTACCGACAAAACAGATATTCTCCTAACTGTGCTCTCGAATGTTAAAGGGTTTTAAATTTATTAAAGAAAAAGATAAAAAGTTATAATTGGTTAAAACGAAAATTCCTTGTCTCCCATGCAAAGAATATTTCAAAGACCAAATGAAATGAGAACGTATTACAAAAGTGGAAGAAAGAAATGGAAGAAAACTGTAAAGCTTAAAGAAGTTGTTTCTTTAATATTGTCCTTCTCATACATAATTAAATATATGTGTAGTGGATGATGATTACGTTAAAAAAAAATATCACTAAGAACCCTTTTTCTCTCTTTATGCTTTGTATATCATCTGTGGAGTAGTCCTATGGCGAGGGTACTGGGAATCCGAGCAGAGGTTGCTCAGAACAAGATCTGTTCGTAATTGTAGCGCTTGGGTTTTGAGTAGAGCAGTAGAGAAAGTGAACAAACAAAATGAACTCCTTCATGTTTTTGTTTTTCATGTTTTTGAGAGAAAAACAACTTAACATTAACTCCTCTGTTTTTGGTGGAAAAAGAGAAGGAGAGAAAAATGAGAAAAACAAGTTTTATTTCGTCCATTTTTCTCTATGAGTTTTTTGTGTGAAACAAGGTAATTTCACAGAGTTGTTTTCACTGCCAAGTTCTAAGGGCGTTCTCTTGTATGCTACAAGAAGGAATGCTAACAATAGTTGTATTCTGGAGGCAACTCATTAATGAAGCTATAGCATCTCTCTATTTAGAGAAGTAGCAGGCGATATTGTCTTTAGTTCAACGTATTATTATATAAATTTTTGCTCTATAAATTTTTGCATCTACCCGCATGCTAAGTATGATGCACTTATTCAATTTATTTTCATTAAATCAAGCTAAGTATCACTTTTTCTTATTCAATTTATTTTCATTATTGTTGTTACTAATCCAACAATCTAAAGACAATATGTGCTAGTTTAATTTTTTGTAACAATAATAAAGAAAAATATTGTTGACAAATTAAACTACTAAGTTTAATGGAAAGTGTGATAAGGCATTTACATAATCAAAAAATTAAATGAATGGTGTTGATATTAATTTTGGAAAATTAAAGATGTTCATCTTTTTAGTGAAAAAAACAAAATTAAAGTTTTGTTGAGCTGTAGAATTTTTGAGTTACCTCTTAACTCATGAGGAGTTTTGTCAAATACTTCTAACAAGAAGTAGTGGACATCTTTATTAATACTTCTACCAAATTTCGTAATTTTTGGATTTGTAAAGATATTGTTTTAATATTTTACAAAAACTGTGTATGAACAAAAATTAAAATCTTGATGAGATGTAGAATTTTGGGTTTATCTCTTAACCCAGTAAGAAATTTGCTTAATACTTTTAACACAATTATACATACATGTTCGTGGTTAACTCCACCAAATTTCATGATTTTTGGAGTTGTAAAAGTATTTATTAGATATTTTACAAAACTGTTATACGTTTCTGGAAATTTCTGACGGGCAGGAAAAACTCTGCTGAAAAATTAATTTTTCTGGCATAACTATGAGTTTTTGGAAATGTTGATCTAAATAAGATATTTAGTTCTGGATCTTATCTTTAAACCCCCTTTTGATTTATCTAATTTGGATATACGGTTTGAGAGATAATATTTTTGGAAAATTGTTGTGCATGTCTCTCCAGAAAATGTGTAATATGTTGATTATGTCTAGCAACATTTGATTAGTGATGTGCTATCACTTTGGGAATATCATGAGAACATGTAGCAGTGATTACTTGGAGGATATTTAGTTGAGATTTAATTCTCATGATAACTTAAGCACGTAGCTAGCAATCGATTCCTATGACACGAACAATAATCTTTTGTAGAGATATGTATTACTTTGTCAAGGAATAATCTGATTTTGATAAGTTGTATATCAACTTTGTTTATGTTCAAAATCACTTGGATCATATATGTTTTGTGTAACATCAATTTGCATAAATCACATGTTGGTTAATAAATGTGATACAACAAGAAAATTGTGTGTTTAAATTGATTTGTGAATACACAAAGCATTTGGTTTTAATTACCAATATTTTGTGACCTACTAATGATTGATTGAATCTAATGTTGAGGTACAATAATTTGATCCAACAACAAAGTTGGTTAATGTTCGGGATGCTAGAATGCGTGCTCCAGAAGAAGTGTGTGAGTCTTCTACCAAAAGCACCAAGGTATGAATGCATTTCTTTGAGAAACTCAACTATCAAAACAGTTGAAGGAAAATAGGTAAAATGGTTTCAGGTATGGAAACTTTCCTTCTCCACATGTGCATTATGCTTTAAATATAATTTCCAATGGTTATCTACTTTACTATGAGATATGATATTTTGAAATAAGTTCATGTAATGCTTTGAACTCTTAACATAAGAGAACATGAGGAATTAATAGATAAAGTGAAGTTTTTATGCTATTATTTGATAATGAATACATGAACATGTTAAATCATAATTTGATTATGCGGCGTTTGTTAAATGACACAATATCACATCATGTTGAGAAATCCTGATAATTGTGGGGGTGTAAAATAAGAAATATTTATTTGAATCTCCCAAGAAGATTGTGCAAGGTGCATAACCTATTTTTGTGTTCTTCACCTGTATACCTAAAAATGTGGGGGGTATATTGGCTATTTCGCCTCCCAAGCAAATCAAAATTTTGACATAAGATTATGGATTTTGTATTCCTAACCTATCCTAAGCATGCTAGTGCATATAGGTTAATGGTCAAAAGATTTGACATCCATAACATTGGAATGAACACTGTAGTGCAGTCAAGAGATGCTTTGGTTTTTTTATCATATAATTCTTTTGAGGATTGGACCTCGAAAAAGGATCCATGACAATTTCGCATATGTTCCTTCGACTAGTCAACCTCGTCTCAAGATGTTGAGATTGGACATAGTAGAAGTAAGAGAGTTAGAACTTAGATAAGTTTTAGCCTCGTCTATGTGACCTTTATGGTAGAGTTTGGACACTGAACCCACAGGGAAGTTATATGTTCTTCCGAATAGTTTTCAAAAGGAAACCTTGGTACAAATGAAACTGTAGAGAAATACCTAGTATGGTTATGGGTTATAACCAAAAATTAAGGAATAAATTTCTTTGACATATTCACCTGTCATTAGAATCACTTCTGTTAAGATGTTGATTATTATTGCTTTTATTCATGATTTGAATATATACATCAGATGGATGTTAAGACTGCAATTTTAAATGGTGAATTAAATGTAGAAATTTATATGTACCAACTAAAAGGTTTTTTGTTGTGAGAACAAAGTATGCGAATTGATTAAATTTCTGTATAGTTTGAAACAAGCACCTAAACGGAGGCATGAGAATTTGATCATGTAATGATATCTAGTGGTTTAAGATTAATAAATCTTATTAATGTGTTTACATTAAATATGAGGATGATGATTATGTTACTGTGTGCCTGTATGTTGATGATATGCTCATATTAGGCGGTAACATTGATTTTATTAATACCACTAAAAGCATACTAAAAGAGAATATTGACATGAAAGACTTAAGCCCTACCGATGTATTCTTAGGGATGAAAATCAGAGAGACGTCTGATGAATATAGTCTCAGTCAATTTCATTTTGCTGAAACCATATTAAAGAAATTTAATCACATTCAGGTTAAACTTTCTTCTACTCCTTGTAACGGTGTTTCTCAAATTGTGAGAACAAGGGTGATGCGTTTCTCCACTCTTGAGTATTTTATGCGTAAAGCAGTCTTATGTAATTGATTAATTGTATAAGACTTGGTATTGCTTACGTTCTGAGTAGTTTGAGCAGGTACACTTGCATCCCTGAGCAGGATCACTTGAATTCTCTCAACAGAGTTTTGCACTACTTGAGAGGCACTTCAGACTTTTGCTTAAGTTTTGGTAAGATTCCTGCTGCGACAGAAGGGTGCTGTGATGCCAACTGGATGTAGGACTTACATGAGTCAAAATCCACAAGTGGGTAAATCTTCATGCTTGAAGATGCGTCTGTGTCATGGAAGATATACAAACAGACAAGTATAGGTCGATCCACTATGGAGTCAGAGTCTATAGCTTCAGAGAAAGCACGAGATAGTGAAGCAACTACTTTCTACTGGTATTATCTCTCTTGACTTTGTAAGGTCCAAGGATAATATTGCAGTTCCTTTGACGAAAGGTTTATAAAGAAAGGTAGTTATCTCTACATCGAGGGGGATGGGACTTAAGCTCATAAAATAAATCACCATGAAGGATACTCAACCTTGTGATTGGATTTCCAAGATCAAGGTTCAATGAGACAACTAATTTATGGTGATATCGGGAAAGCACTATCTTTGTCCCTCCCTATGGTGTAACCGCCTGATAGTGATGCCTGCATGATTTTAGGATGATCTTTTAAAATCTTAATGGGTTCCATGGCTTTGATTAAAGCGGGGTGTGGCAGGACACTCTTTATGGACTCACCTTTGTGGATGTTGGAAGTGGGGCCGCTTCCTAAGAGAATTTGAGCTGATTCTCTAGAGACATTCATTAAGTCCGGAATTTAGCCCACGTCCAAAACGGGCACAACCGCAAGAGCTTGGCAGCTTTCGGTGGAGACATCAAGTGTGGTTGTTATTTATGAATTGCATTCACTGTTGGCGGTTCAAGACAATGTGTTCACCGTTACAACAAGCATTTCCGGTAACCTCTCACTAAGCTAAGGTTCAATCTTTGGGACACCTTAGCCTATTTTGATGCCTCCTGTTTTCTCGCGTTTTATCGATATGTTTTATCATTCATGTGGGGGATTGTTAGAAAAAACGGGATTTTTGAAAATCTTGGACCATGATTTGATCCCTAGACCTATTGCCCTTTAATTGTTTTTTCGTTTGAATAGATAAAACAATAGTCCCACATAAACTTTAGGCATAAATACGGGTTTTGCCTAAAGGACATGGCCCTTTGGGTCTCTACACTTTTTTGTGTGGGAGAATACCTAGACTATGACAAGGTTGATTTCCCCGTACGCGCGGTGCTTCGCACCGAAGCACGCACGCCGCCTTCCGTTCTGTCGGGTCGGGCTTGGGCTCATGGTATCACTCGTGTAGAGTCAGTCGCGCACGCTACAAGACAGTTTAGCAGTGAATCATTTTATCGCGCTTGACAGCTTTGTGAAGAATCTTACCTCGTTCTTATATAATGATACTACAAAAGCTTTTCACAAAATCAAAAGAAATTATTTTTATGCAAAAGATGTTTGCCACATCTTACTTAAAATACTAAAAAGAATTGTTTTTGAACGAGACTCAATTTTCTTACCGACAAAACAGATATTCTCCTAACTGTGCTCTCGAATGTTAAAGGGTTTTAAATTTATTAAAGAAAAAGATAAGAAATTATAATTGGTTAAAACGAAAATTCCTTGTCTCCCATGCAAAGAATATTTCAAAGACCAAATGAAATGAGAACGTATTACAAAAGTGGAAGAAAGAAATGGAAGAAAACTGTAAAGCTTAAAGAAGTTGTTTCTTTAATATTGTCCTTCTCATACATAATTAAATATATGTGTAGTGGATGATGATTACGTTAAAAAAAAAAAATCACTAAGAACCCTTTTTCTCTCTTTATGCTTTGTATATCATCTGTGGAGTAGTCCTATGGCGAGGGTACTGGGAATCCGAGCAGAGGTTGCTCGAGAACAAGATCTATTCGTAATTGTAGCGCTTGGGTTTTGAGTAGAGCAGTAGAGAAAGTGAACAAACAAAATGAACTCCTTCATGTTTTTGTTTTTCATGTTTTTGAGAGAAAAACAACTTAACATTAACTCCTCTGTTTTTGGTGGAAAAAGAGAAGGAGAGAAAAATGAGAAAAACAAGTTTTATTTCGTCCATTTTTCTCTATGAGTTTTTTGTGTGAAACAAGGTAATTTCACAGAGTTGTTTTCACTGCCAAGTTCTAAGGGCGTTCTCTTGTATGCTACAAGAAGGAATGCTAACGATAGTTGTATTCTGGAGGCAACTCGTTAATGAAGCTATAACATCTCTCTATTTAGAGAAGTAGCAGGCGATATTGTCTTTAGTTCAACGTATTATATACGTGCCTCTATAAATTTTTGCTCCGCATGCTATTCGACGTGATGCATCTACCAAGTTGCTGCAAATCAAGCTAAGTATCACTTTTTCTTATTCAATTTATTTTCATTAAATCAAGCTAAGTATCACTTTTTCTTATTCAATTTATTTTCATTATTGTTGTTACTAATCCAACACTATCTAGTCGTAATACCAAATACACACAATGTTATTACAAAACACAGGTCAAGTTAATTATCAGATGTTACAAAAGTTAGCATCCTAGAGAAAGTAACCACACATTGTCAATCTTTTATGCAGGGGAAATTAAACAAGCAGATCAAAACAATATAGAGTAAAGAACAGACCTGCATATCTACGAGTTTGGAGTCACCTCGCACAGAAATGTGTGTATAACCCTCCTTGAGGGCATGATCCATTCCTAAAAGTAATCCACAGTATTCAGCCTCATTGTTGGTTGCATGACCAAGACCTTCATGCAATCGAGTGATCTTTAACAAATAACAAGACACAAGAGTCAGAAAGCTAAATACAACAAAAAGGGTAGTAATAAACGATGTTGTCAAATGCAAAGGAAGAATAGTTTCAAGTGATAACATACCACGCTTCCATCCCCACGTCGAAGTACTGATCCTGCACAGGCTGGTCCAGGATTTCCTTTTGCAGCACCATCATACTCAATAGTACAGTGACCCTTTACCATATAGAACCCAGGAATAGTAGAAAGTAAGTTAAACTATACTAGTATAATGCACAAGAATGATACCAATGACTGAAATCTGAACAAAATAAAAACATGCATAAAACATCTGACAAAGTAAAGTTCATATTTATCTTGCAACCTTATCATTTGATTCCATGACTTCACGCGATCGCTTTTTCTGATAACCCGTATGTGACATTTTGACCTCAGAAAAAGATGGTCACTGAAAAAAGAAAAAAAACGAGAAAAAACTTAAAAAACCACGGATGATTAATTCAATGCAAAGAATCGATGGATGTGTTAGTCTACAGAGTCTTGTGAAAATCCAACAAATCAATCATAAAAGTAATAAGTTATGTTCATTATTTTTCAAATTTGTGCACTTGTTTAAAGAAATTTGAATAACTTCCCCTGTTGTTATGGGTTTATTGTTCTTTATCAGAAGTTGCAATTATTTTCTTAACCTTACCGTGAAGAGCTCTAAAACCCAGTTTTAACCATTTGAGAAAAACATTCGGTAAGCCATCTGTCTCATTTCATCGTATTCACATTTTCTTTGTCCAAAAACTCACATAATAAGTTAAAATCAGGATGCATACAAATTAGAAAACGAACTGTTAGGAATAATTGGAGTAATTAACTTCCTTTACCCAAATCAATGGCAATAGAAACTAAGATACCAAAATCCATGAAACGAAACAAGAAGAAAATAATACAAAATTATGGGTTCACTTATCTATGTAAGGAAACAAATCTAAACTATACTAATGGATTTATTTAATCATATTACAACATCTTTTTTAAGCTACTTGTTTTTAAGACACTCCCACCATGCAAGGAGTTCATTATGGAGTTTTCCCCCAAATTTTAATGATGAATTTGGTTCATCAGGGTTACTCTTAGGCATTCAAGTTAGCATCCGTAGCCCTAGATCTAGCTAGATGATTACAGATACTAAACATTTTGAATAAACACAAACAACATATTTACAGAAAAAAACAAAAAAAATGTTCAAGGGAAATAGGTTAGGGTTTTCTCAGGGTTTTGACTCATTGACAAATGAACAAGAGACAATCCCTACTTTGGTAGAAATCTGAATCAGTGATACTGATATGATCACAGTGAAAAGAAATGTAAAATTGGAAACCAAAAAAAAAAAAAGTGTGGAAATGTGTTAGGGTTCTAGACCTCTAACAAGGATGTCAAGCAAGAACAAACAAGGAACCTAGATAAAATCCTTTTTCTTTGGGGTGAGCAACCAAATACGAAAGAAAGAAGTAAAAATAAACTGAGTTTTCTTCATGAATGCTAAATACAATTGGTTGCTACGTATTTATAGCTCAAGGAACTTGAGTAGCAAGCATTGTAAACAAGGAAACTTAAACACGGTTAACTAATTAAAAGAAGTCTAACTAAACTAGGAAACTAAGAACCTAAATAAGGAAAGAGTAGTTTAAGGCAACAGGGAGAAGTGTTGGTGTCGTAACATCCCACCACGCCTGAAAAATGGCTTGTCCTCAAGCCACAAAGTTTGGAAAACGCAGGAGTAACTCATCAACATCCTCCCAAGTGGCATCTTCCACAGTACGATCTTTCCATTGAACTAACCATTGAGTACCAGCAGCATTGCCTTTCTTAAACATTTTCCGATCCAAAACAGCGGAAGGTTCCCATTTATCATAATCAATGACAGTAGGTAAAATAGTCTCAATATTAACAGAATACCCAAGCTTTAATTTCAGCTACGAAACATGGAAGACTGGATGAATACGGCTTTCTACTGGCAACTGCAACTTATAAGCAACTTCTCCTATGCATTCGATGACACGAAAAGGACCATAATACTTAGGAGATAGCTTGGTGAAGGGTTGAGCAGCCACATATGACTGTCGATACGGCTGTAAACGTAAAAATACCCAATCATTGATGTTGAAACTCCTCTCAGTGCGATGAGCATCAGCATAAGTCTTCATTCGATCTTGTGCAGCATGAAGATGAGACTTAAGTATCTTCAGAGTATGATCTCTAGCTCGTAATAACACATCAACATCATGCACAGTTGTAGAACCAGGGAGATAACTAGAGATTGTTGGTGGAATTCTACTATACACAACTTGATATGGAGACATATTAATGGCAGAATAGTGACTGGTATTGTACCACCATTCCGCCCATGGTAGCCATTTAACCCACTCAGAGGGTTTGACACTTGCAAAGCACCTAAGATAACATTCTAAAGTGCGATTAGTTACCTCAATTTGACCATCTGACTGTGGGTGATAGCCAGTGCTGCGGCATAATTGTGTATTGTGCATCGCAAAATAAGCTTCCCAAAAATTACTCATGAATATGGGATCACGATCACTCACTATATTTCTTGGCATCCCATGTAAACGAACAATTTCACAAACAAAAATGGTTGCAATATCAGCAGCTGTATATGGATGCACAAGAGCAATGAAATGTGCATATTTTAACAATCTATCAACCACCACTAATATGGAAGTCTTACGGTTGGAAGAAGGAAAACCATCGATAAAATCCATTGAGACATCCAACCAAATATCAGTGGGAATAGGCAATGGCTGCAATAGTCCTGGAGGAGATACGGCTTCAGCTTTGCTTCTCTGGCAAACATCGCATTGAGAAACAAAATCCTTAACTAATTTTTTTAATCCTTTCCAATAAAAATTCTGTTGAATTCTCTTGTATGTTCGAAGGAATCCAGAGTGGCCTCCTAAGGGAGTTGAATGAAACTCATGTAAGAGTTTATCACACCAGTCAAATGTTGGTTTGACTACAATGCGACCCTTGTATCTTAAGACATCATTAAGAAATGAGTAATTTGGATTACACGAAGAATTTTGCCGTAACTGCTCAATTAAAACTCCTAATTCCGGATCACCATTAGTTTCTTGAATGATTTCAGTAACTCCTGCAAATACTGGAGAAGTCATAGCATTGAATGCTAAACCAGGATTTCGAGAAAGGGCATCAGCTGCAATATTTTCTTTCCCTTTACGAAAAATTATTTCATAATCATAGCCAAGAAGTTTAGAAACCCATTTCTGCTGCTCAATTGAGGATATACGCTGATCCAAAAAGTGCTTCAAACTATGATGATCAGTGTAAATTTTAAAATGCCTTCCCAATAAATATGGTCTCCACTTTTGGACTGCAGACACAATTGCAAGCATCTCCTTATCATAAATAGAGAGATTAAGATTCTTACCTACCAATGCTTTGCTATAATAAGCAATTGGTCGACCAGTTTGCATTAAAACATCTCCTAAACCATTTCCTGACGCATCACACTCTAGATAAAATTCTTTCGTAAAATCAGGAAGTATTAAAACAGGTGTAGTTGTTAATGCATGTTGCAATGCTCGAAAAGCCGAAGTAGCATCCTCAGTCCATAAGAATGCATCATTTTTCAACAGATGAGTTAAAGGTGCACATATCTTACCAAAATTCTTTACAAATTTTCGGTAATACCCTGCCAATCCAAGAAATCCTCTTAGACTTTTAGCTGTAGTAGGTAGTGGCCAAGAAAGTACACTATCAATCTTTTCTTGCTCAACTGCAACTCCTTCAGAGGAGATGACATGGCCAAGATATCCCACTGATGGTTGTGAAAAAGTACACTTTGATTCTTTAACAAATAGCTGATGCTTACGAAGTAATTCAAACACCAAAGATAAGTGTTTAATGTGGTATTGCATATTGGAGCTATAGATTAATATATCATCAAAAAAAAACAAGCACAAACTTCCTCAAATATGGCATGAATATATGATTCATCAAGATTTGGAAGGTAGTTGGCGCATTGGATAAACCAAAAGGCATGACAAGAAACTCATAGTGACCATCATGAGTTCTAAATGCCGTTTTATGAATATATGAACCATGTAGGCGTATTTGATAATATCCAGAACGTAAATCAAGCTTCGTGAAGATAATGGCACCATGGAGTTCATCTAACAACTCATCCACCATAGGAATAAGATATCTATCTTTGATTGTCAACTTGTTTAAAGCCCTGTAATCCACACACATTCTCCATGATCCATCTTTCTTGTGTACCATTAATATGGGAGAAGAAAATGGACTGGAACTTGGTCGTATAAAACCTGCTTGCTGAAGTTCTGCAATGATCTTTTCAATTTCGTCATTATGAAAATGTGGGTATCTATACGATCGAACATTAACAGGAGCCGAATCTGGCAGTAATGGAATATGATGGTCATGTACCCTCTCAGGAGGAAGAGAAGTGGGGGTATCAAACACATCCTTAAAAGTTGATAGCAACTGTTTAATTGTAGGGTCTTCAATTAAAGGAGCATCTGATGCAGAATCATGTACTGGAGATAATTGAAGAAAAATTCCATAATTTTCTTTATGTAGCAATTTCTGCATGGGAACAGTATCCAAGACCAGCAATGTTGAAGAGTTATTACCCAATAATTGAATGTTAGAACCGTTATAATTGAACTTCATTGATAAGTTTTCAAAATCCCATTGAATAGGTCATAACTTGCGCAACCACTGGACCCCTAGAACAACATCGCAACCACTAACAGCCAAGACATGGAAATCAATTTGAAACATGTGATCTTGCAGCTGAACTAGTATATTTAAACAGGTTCCTTGAGTTAGTATATGGCCACCATCACCTACTGTAACCCGAACAAAAGTATCTTTGGAGTGAATGTGATAACCACATTGTTTAGCAAATGATGGGCTGAGAAAATTGTGAGTAGAACCAGAGTCTACTAAAACTATAATTGGTTGAGCTTTAGAGGAACCTGTAATATGCATTGTCGTAGGAAAGGGAGAACCCATGAGTGAATTCAAAGAAATAGTGGGAGAAACCTCAACCGTAGAATCATCCTCTATCGAATAATCAACATCAGTTGCCGAATTAGAGTTTGCAGCATGCTTGGTTATTTCTGTTGCAGGTTCCTCAATATCCAAGATAGTTAATTGAGGATTAACACATACATGATTGGGTCTGTATGGTTGATCACACTTGAAGCACGTACCCTTAGCTCTTCTTTCTCTTTGTTCTTCTGGTGACAATCTCCTATAACCATAAGGTAAATTCTGTTGCTGTTGAGTTTGTGGAAGAGCAATTGGTTGTCTAAAAGGAGGTGGTCTATATGGTTGTTTTGGGATAACCCTGGTAGCTGAGTAAGCTTCTTCCTGATGTATTGCCTTAGTATAGGCCTCATCCAAAGTATGAGGTGCAATAAGTTTTACTACCGACCCAATATGTGGTTTAAGATAACGAATAAAACAACTGATCAAGTAGTCTTCTAGAAATTCAACAAAGTTGAGTAATTTTTCAAACTCAGAGATATGTTGATGAACTGTACCTTTTGCTCAATGGTGCTAATGGCTAGGCGAGCATCAACAAACTTTTCAGGATTAAAGCGTGCACGAATTAAGTTGCAGAATTCTATCCATGTTGTCACAACAGCCCTAGTTCGCTTCCATCTATACCAAATATTATCATCTCCTTTAAGATGTGCATAAGCAAAAATGATTTTGAGAGCATCAGAGTTGTTATATATACTAAAGTACTGGTCAGCATTGAAGATCCAACCATCAGGGTCCTCACCATTGAAAGTAGGAAACTTGATGTTGTTATGAGGTGGACGAGGATGTTCACCAGCAGGAGGAGGTGGTAGAGGAGGTGGTGGTGGCGCACCACCATTAGCCTGACGATGTTGATTAAATATTTCTGTGAAAATAGTACGAAAAGAGTCACTCAGAGATGTAGTAAGCGTGGTAGAAAGAGCAGTGTTCGCTTGTTCTCTTTGCAGAAGCTTTTCTGCTAACTTCTTATTCTTCACATCATCATCAAGAACATGAAAGTTGGTGATAGTTTCAGTAAGAATATCCAACTTGTCAGCCACACCAGTAATACTCTCCTTTAAAGCTGATAAATCTTCTGTATAAGTCATTGTGGGAAAAAAAAATTGGTGTATTTTTTTTGGTATTTTTGATCGAAAACCGGATCTGATCCAGATGTTAGAGTTCTAGACCTCTAACAAGGATGTGAAGCAAGAACAAACAAGGAACCTAGATAAAACCCTTTTTCTTTGGGGTGAGCAACCAAATACGAAAGAAAGAAGTAAAAATAAATTGAGTTTTCTTCATGAATGCTAAATACAATTGGCTGCTACGTATTTATAGCTCAAGGAACTTGAGTAGCAAGCATTGTAAACAAGGAAACTTAAACATGGTTAACTAATTAAAAGAAGTCTAACTAAACTAGGAAACTAAGAACCTAAATAAAGAAAGAGTAGTTTAAGGCAACAGGGAGAAGTGTTGGTGTCGTAACAAAATGGTTACCTCTTTTGGATGAAGAGAAAGTTGAAGAGCGGAGAAGGAAAAAGGCCAGTGAAGAGTGAAAAGAAAAATAGGAAATGCATGGTTATAGGGTGTTACTTCTCTAGATTGTTTTAAAATAAATAATAATAGTGGGATCATCTTTATACACGTTTAATGGGGTAGTGGCGTAGTGGAATAGACATTAGCATATCAGTTACACCCTATTCGAATTCGGGTTCAAATTGAATGCATCATGCGGTAGAATGGAGTAGATGAGCTTTTGGAATAAGGGAATGAAGGCGATTGTTTTGGTGTAACTCGGTTAGCTGCTTGCGCTAGGATCCCTAAACTGATATCGCTTGCTGTTTTGCACCAGTTCAGCTGCAGAGTTACGACGATAAACTCTACATCGTTTGGCATTAGTGAACTTTGTGAACATGTACGTGATCGGATACTTTGTAAACCTAGAGAGGCTATGCTTAATAATAGAATATAGGAGCTTTCCCGCCGAGAGAAATGTCGTTAACTAGAGACATATCATCCTCAAAGTCTTGGATGTTGTTACACGATGTGATGGAATATTTGTTACCATGATCTTTGTATCCTATTTCTCCTCACCTAAATGCGTCCCAGTATAGTAGTAGGCTAGTAGCTCTTAAGTTGAAGTGAACGTCTAAAAGTAAGGGCAATTCATATGGGATGAACAAACTCAGAGTTTGTTCATTTTGATCCCATTATCGGATGAACAAACCAAGAAAATGGATGTTCAAATGAACAGATCTGTTCATTTGAACATTGAGACAGTACAATAGACGCGCATCTGGTGAAATGGTGCGTTCCATGTCTAACAACTCGGGCGACATCATAGCTGACGCCCGAGATATCCATCATAGCGCGCGTTTGCATTGAAAACGCCAGCGTTATTAAGCCGAACTCTAGCGTCAGCATACCTGTCGCCAACGTCTATGTTTCAATTTGTGATCCAACGGCTGCATTTTGTTTAATTATATAAATACTCTTACTTTCAACTCTAAATTCACACATTCTTCTTCAAACTCAATTCTTGAGTGAACATGTCTCGACCCCGATCAGTTTGGAAAATTGCTTTTACTAAAGAAGAAGATGAATCTATTTGCAGAAACTATGTTTTTTTATTTACTCAGCTTGCTTCGGCAAACTATCCATGGGTGAATTTCTAGGCCGTTATTCACGATGGGTTCTGCAGTGACACTCGTAATCCTAGTCGTCGTTCTATATCAAACATAGAGCATCGTTTTGGTACAATTAAGAAAGAAGTAAATGAGTTTGTAGATTTAACCATACACGTAAATTGATATCGACTGAGAGGTGAAACTAATGCTGAGATGGGGACAAGATCGTTGTCTGAATGGCGAAGATGGAAAAATGTGGCTTTCTCTTTCGACAAATGTTTTGAAATCCTTAAGGTGTTGAACAGTTTCAACCCCTTCCTTGGTTAAGCTAACGTAATATGTAGTCTGTCGTAATTGAGTTCACCCAATGTAAAACAGTTACTTTTAAACATATGTATTTTATTTACTTAATTTTACTTTTAAAATGAAAACTACAAATGTAGCAGAATTAAAAATTACAAAAACTACAAATATAAAATGTTATTTCTATCTCGCTCATCTCTATCTCTAGCTACCCCGTTGTTATTTTCAGCCGCCAAAAATTCAGAGAGTCCTGGGGATAGACCTGCCGTCAAGATACTTTATAAATTTCCAAATGGTGATAGACCTGGCTGACCTGGTTGAACAAAATAAAGCGATTGGTAAACACTTTGTGTACTCATTCCAACCCTCTGTGTACTCGGTCCTCCAAGCATATAAGAGATTTGTGGTTGTGGTAGTCCTGGTGTGTAGCATTCACTTTGGTCGTATGGCACATTTAGGTTGTATGCCACATTTGGGTTGTAGGGCGAGAATGAAGATGAAATGCACCTAGGTTCAATCCGATATGCCTGAGGCTGAGATACATGCACAATTTGTGGTGAAGAATGAGGGATGTGTTGTGTCTCTCGCACCATTGTTTCTTCACTTTCGTGCAATGTTGATCTGTTGTTTTTTGGGCTTTCGTTCCATGATAATGTGTTGGAATCGGAAGAATGTGACTGCCGCACATAATAATTTGCATTTGGCACGTAATCATTTGAAGTTGGCGGTGGAGTTGGAGACATTCTATACATTGTGTTTGTATGCCAATTCCAGACTGTTTCCAAGTGCGTCGCATGTAATTGTCTTGTAAGCCAGTGCAGATCGTTGAGTTGTTTTCTCATTTCATCCTCACTTGCAGTGAAATTATTGTAAGGATAATCAAGTTCCATACCTTGGGAGGATCGTGGTTAGCTCACCTTCTGAAGTAATACTTTGCATCTCCTAACTAATTTGAGGCATATTTGACGAGGAAGATGAAGAACTTGCACCTGTCCTGGGATAAGACACGAAGCTTGGCTCTTCTGGAGGTGGTTGGCTAGGAATGATATTTGGATTATGGGAAAAATTTGATAACCCTGGAAAATCAACCCCATAGACGTGCGTACTATTTGTCCCAATCACAGGCTGTGCAATTGAGGTGTACCAGTTTTGGTACTCCTCATCACTGGAAACCTCCCTTGTATTTAGTTCATAACTCTCCCAATTGGTTACTCTCAACCTAAAGAAATCCGATGTAGAGGTTTCCATCTGTGGTGGCGGGTTAATTGCCCTTACAAGTATACCTCGTAGTTGTTACTGCAGTCTTTATCCCAGATACCAAACCCCTCTTCTTGATTATGGAATGTAAAAAACAACTCTATGAGAAGAATAATCAAGAATACGTACTCCAATCTCTTCATTATACTGAGGATAACGATGGTAAGTGCGAACAACTACGTTGTTGTGGTTCCGAGTCATCTGTTGTACTCTCTGCAGAAAACTGCAACCATAGACGTCCGAACCAGTGTTCTTATTCATGTGTCTCCTCGTATACATGTCAAGCATTGGAAATATATATGTGTCGTCTTTTAGGATTGGTTTACCAAGACGGAAGTTGATATACCACCAATACTGCAAATTAATCCATAATTTTAGTAAATAATAATCCACATTTGTTCATAAATTTAAAAATAATAATTTTGATATTTACCTCTATGATGATCCAAAAACCACAGTACTGTTTATCGCCCGTGGACGCTTTATCCAACGCAAAGTAAAGTTCTCCTAAAATTGCAGACCCCCAGTCATAATCTAGTGCTTTATCTAGATCTTCAAATGCTTCAAACCAACCGACATGAGCAACAAAAGTTGAGTTTGGAAAGAAGACCTGACCCCGTACCCATAAAATAAACACTCTTTCGAGTTCATCATAGTTGTCTACATCTCAAGGGTTTTTGGGTGTCATTAGGAAACTCTTCAAGGCCAAACATTTAACCCCTTTTCATTTCAGACTTTTATCAATAGAGATTTCTGATTCCATAAACGAGGAACAACGCGACTCCCATTTACTATTTAAGATCCATTCGTTTGCGTCGAACGGTGGCGGGTTTCCACTTCCACTATCCCACAAATGAAATACAAATCAAGGGGAGTAATTCCTATGACAAGTATAATATCAACTATGATTAATTCTTTCAATTATATAATTATTTAAAAAAATTAAGTTAATTTTAAGAAACTTACCAATTTCAAAATCCAGAAAAAGAAATGTGTGCGTCGTCTTCCACCACCTTTCTACCACTGTTTTTGGAATTTTTTTGTTATTTAATCTAGGCTCTATTCTATAAAGCCCACGCCAAGGATATCTTGTCAACCCTTGTTCGGACGGCTTCCGGTAAATTGAGATAAACAACATTTATTTCTGAAAATCCACCTCTCATGGTATAATATTCCTCAGATCGTTCTCCATGCCCGACACATGACCAGGAACTAATAATGGAACAGCAACTGTGATTGGATTACTAAACTCTTCTTCTTGATTTTGAGAAAAATCTACATTTGTGTGAGGTAACGGTAACGATTCACCTTTTCGATCCCTTTTATGATTTACACTGTTTAACACTCTTCTCGTAAAATTCATACCGTAATCAAAATATTTGAATTTATAGATAATATTTGAAGAGTTTATAGGTAATATTTGAATCGAAATATTTGAATTTAGAAGAAGGAAATGGAAGTGGTGTGACTGAAAATAGAAGGAGGAGTAGAAATTTATAGTGAAGGGCGGCTGACCGTTGGAGAAATATGGGCGTTAGGGATCCGACTGTTGTAGACTTCGTTCCTAACGCCCGCGATGGGGACAAGGTTGCCTATCTGGCGTCATCCAACTTTGTCGCCCGAGTCATCCACGATAACGCTCGAGTTCATGCTGCTTTCGCTCGTCTATTCACCAAGCGCCCAGTCCTTTCCCATAGTGGAAAATCAAGTTTGGCCAGCCACCTAGCTGAACAAATTTTGGTTTTTGTCCATTGCCATAGGAAATGCTCTAAGGTCTGGAAACAAATGTTTAGGCAGGAAATTTTCTTTCTAAAAGACAAGCAAACTATGCCAACCTTTTAAATAGGTCATAGATTTAAATTCCTGGGTTTAAAAGACAAGCAAACTATGCCAACCTTTTAAATATCCATATATTCAAATTTATGGTTTTAATAGCCCATCCGGGGCATTTTACCCAAACTAAAATCATTTAGGTAATGTTGATTTACATATATGTCCATGATTCATCTTCTTCATCCCGTAACATCAGCAGAAGCCGTCCATTTTCAATATTAGAGAAAATCCTTGAAAACACACTCTAACTTTCAACACATCGAATCAATCGGAGCTTTTCAATTTTCGGTCCATGAATAAATTAGTTCGTAGAAGCTACAGGGGTTTGATTATCTGATATCTAGGTTATACGTCCAAAAAACGATTTCACAAAAAAGGGGTTTGATTAGAATCTATAAATTTCAGATCGAATGGGTTTGATTGATTATTAATTAACATCAATTTAATAACGGAAGAACGGAAAATCGTTTCTTTCTTTCTCTGTTCATCTTTATCAAAACCACATCTTTTATTTTCGATCAAGTGAAATCAAAGTTTTCTTCGATTCATAAAAACATAAAAAAAAAAAACTTTGAATGTGATTTTTCTTTATTCCTTTCTTTCCCATCTTAATTTGAAGAATCGTAGGTTAAGATTGATATTTGTTATTATTGATTTATTAGATCTGTTTTTACTTTAAGGTGTAATTCCTACCCGCACCAACTACAAATCTCAATATTCTCAACTTTCTTTTCCTTGTATGATCTTGTTAGATTATTAATCGGTGTATTTATTGATTCCATTAATTGAGTGAATAGAGACCCACCGATCTACGGTTTATTTGCTCACTAGTCACCACCTTCATCTCTTTCTTATTTAAATTTTGGGTCAAGTTTGAGCTTATCTCTTTCATTTTCGGTGAATGGGGTTAAGTGTTGAATTAAGATAGTAGTGTTGTATTAACATTTGGATTAACCAATGAATTTGCACATTGGGTATTTTGCTAGAATTCCAAATTGATGCTGCCATCCGTTGTTGGAGATGATTAGTGGGATGAAAATAGATTTATCCATCAAATTCATGAGATGCACCTGAGTGCATAATACATATTTTGATAGATAATATATTTTGGCCTGGATAACTTTTTTTGTTTTTCTTCTTTAATACTTGTTTTTAGTTGATGTGTGACAGCGAATGTGATAATAATGGTGATGGATTTATTGCTCGAGATAATGAACTAGTAGTTTTAGTTATGTATAATATATTGCTAGTGATTAATAGGATGAACCTAGATTTATTTGCAAAATATACAAGATGCACATAAGTGCATAATGTATAATTATGACGAGAAATTGGGTTTAGACCAAGTTGCACCCGAGTACATAATGTATATATTTTTTATTCTTATAGGAAAAATGCTTTTGCCAGTTTGCACCTGAGTGTATAATGTATATTTTTATAGAAAATAAATTTTGGTCAAATTGCACATGGGTGCATATATGCATGTTTTTATTGGAAATAATTTTTGGTCAGGTTCCACCTAGGTGCATAACACATATTTTTATATGAATAAATTTTGGCCGAGTTACACCTGGGTGCATAATGTATATATTTTTGTAGGAAATAAATTTGGTTAGGTTGCACCTGTGTGCATAATGATATTTTTATATGAAATAAATTTTGGCTAAGTTGCACCTAGGTGCATAATGTATACTCGGCTTGGGTTAAAATAATTTTTTTTTTTTAAGAATTTCATATCAACAATGGATCTTGTTTTGAAGAGATTTTCGTGCCCTTTCCCAAAATATAAATTTTGTTGAAATCCGACTTATATTTCGGAAGTTAAGAGTTTTCTCGTGATTACTTTTTAAATTAGAGTGAAAAAATAAATAGGAGAGAGAAATGATATGATAAAGAATAAAGTTTAAAGTTAATGGTACATTTTACTAATTTTTATTATGTCTTTTTCACCCAGACCTATATTTTACAAATCCATTGCTCCCACACTGTATGGGTTTTGGTCATATAACCCATTTTCCGTAATAAAATATAGGCACTTTCCCACCGAGAAATATGTCATTAACTAGAGACATATCATCCTCAAAGTCTTGGATGTTGTTACACGATGTGATGGAATATTTCTTACCATGATCTTTGTATCCTATTTCTCCTCACCTAAATGCGTCCCAGTATAGTAGTAGGCTAGTAGCTCTTAAGTTGAAGTGAACGTCTAAAAGTAAGGTCTGGAAACAAATATTTAGGCCTATTCCTATGCACATGCCAAAAAAGTGGTGTTTGGTATGTCAGGTGGCATGTTAAACCATTTGTGCCACTATGGGGAAATCTATGAGCGATCGAATCCTTAGCGAGCGATATTGTCTATGTCGACAGCGCTATTCACTCTAGCGCCAACGACTAGTTCTTCATCGCTATAAATATGTAACTTTCAAACTCAAAACTTACCCCAAATTTTTTACACAAAAAAATTTCTCTTCTTCTCAATCTATTTCTCTTTTCTTCTATTTTCTCCAAATGGCAGAATTAAGCCAACTTGATTCGGCAACGCAACTTGATTTTTCTGGAGTAGTGCTTGAAAGTGCCGTTGAGAATATATGTGATAGATTTAAAGAAATAAGTAAAAAGCAAACAAGTCTCCAAATTTTGGATATCAACCAAGTCAAAACCGCAACTAAGAGAAGGCAAAGAAAGGTTAAAGGCAAGGAAAATCAAGGAAAAACAAATTTGATGCCAAAGAAGAAGATAACAAAGGAGCCTCCGTTCATGAGCGCATTGATTGGAAGTTTGGTCAAATGAAGAAGATGAACAAGATGAAGAACATTGTCCCAAATTTTTATTTTTAAAGTCTAGTTATTTTTATTATTTAAATTATTATTTTCTAGTTTTATGTCTTGTAAAATGACTATTAATTATATTGAAGTTTTTATTTTTGTGAAGTTTGAATTTAAAAATTTGACGAATATTGTTGAAAATTAATATTAGTTATATTGTTAAACATTAAAACTATTACAAATATTAAAACTTTATTAAAAGTGGACAATTGAGAAATTACAACATTAAATGTTGGACAATATCTTGGACAATATTTTAAAATCTCGAAACAACTTTCAAAGTGGAATTTTTTTTCCCATAGATGCGATATTCCATCTACTTTCAAAGTGGACGATATTCCACTTTTACAAATATTAAAAGTGGACAATTGAGAAATTACAACATAAATGTTGGACAATATCTTGGACAATATTTTAAAATCTCGAAACAACTTTCAAAATGAAATTTTTTTCCGTAGATGCGACGATATTCCACACGAAAACTTTCCTGAAATTCCATCGTGGTTTCAACACTTCTCAAGGTTGGACCTTCTCGCTGAAGTAAAACAACATACCTAGTAACTTCCTTCCTAATTATTTCGAAGCGCATAACCAAATCTGAAACACTACGACCGCGTAGGTTCATTGTTTGTTCTTGAAATTTAACAAAAATCCTATCCCATGATAGTTCGGGATTAAATACTGGCTCCGTTGTAATGTCAACATAATTCCTTCAAATACATTCATCTTCCGCATTAACCCATTTTCGGTTTTGCCTCAATTGACGTCTCCTAATTTGACTTCTCCCAATTTCACTGTCTACAATTGCACGAAAAGTTGCTCTTCGGTTTTGGATAATACATTGGTTTTCCATGCACTCAGCTAGATTCATATTATCAGCCATGCTCTCTAAGGATTGGAGATTGAGAAATTCTTGAGAGATTGAGAAATTCTGGTGTGAGTTGAAATGAGATTAAAATCAGGTATTTATAGGGTGGGGAAATTATAGCCGTTAGATGAAGATCTGGTGAGCGATTATCATATTAGCGAGCGATAGTTTGATTGTCGATGGCGACCCTAAGACCATCGAGCGATGTGCTGGCCATCGAGCGACCAAGACTCTATCGCTCGCTGGAAACTCTGTCGTGTATGTCAATATGCCACAAAATAACATATTGGCATATAAGTTTGGCAGTTTGGCATACCCATAGTGGGTGCATATATGCCAAATATCATGTTTTGGCATGTGCATAGGAAGAGGCCTTAGGCAGGAAATTTTATTTCGGGCTCAGAAGACAATCACCTTGCCAGAAATAAATAAAAACAGGATCTTTTCCCATCCATGAAAACACAAGGGCCTACAAACTATGACAAAATATACTGCTTTCACGTATAAAACTGCATGAAATGCTACACATACAATCAAAAGGCTAAGGACAAACTAATAACTCTTCGATACCACCATTGGAGATAGCCTTTATCATTTTATGGTCAATTTTTAAATAGGTCATCATGATAAACTAAAGAGTCGTCACTCTATCTAACAGAGTTGTTATTCTCTATACATAGATAATAACGACCCATATCTGTCATTAATTGGTGAGGTGGGGTCATTGTGGTCGATACCTATAAACCGTGACGACTTTATCTGCCAAAGGTTTTACTTTTTCCTTGGTTTTGGTGTGCTAGGGTCGTACCAGTTAATACCATATATAATAACGACGCATAGCTTCCATTATTGGTAAGTTAAAGTCGTCATGATCGACACCTATAAACCCCGACGACCCTAATGTAAAATTTTGATTTTTTCTGGATGTTATGGCGTGTTAAGGTCACATCAGTTAGTACCTTTAAACCATGACGATTTATTTTTGCCAGATTAAGATGTTGGAAATTGGGTTGCAATAGAAGATGAAATAACAGAAAAATTGTTGTTGTACTCAAAAGTTTTCAAGGCTCGGGTGATTTCTTTTAGATAATTATTTCTACCCTCCCAATAAATTGGCGATTACAACAGGTATGTGAAATAATGGCTTCAGGATACAACGAAAGCCCTACAACCGAAATTGAATTCAAGGTTTGTACCCCTTGATTCAATCAAGAACACATGTGAAAAAGGGTTCTGATGATGCTTCAGAAAAGAGAGAAAAACAGAGAAAAGTTTTTCGAGAGATATTTAGAAATGAGTTTGGAAGATGCTACTTATAGAGGTTTTCGCATCTGTTGGGAATATGCATCTTTTCACCAACAGGTTTCATGAAACGACGGGTCTCTTCATCAACATACATCAAAGGCGTCTGTTGGATTCTTGAAGATTCTGGAAACATTTTTAACTGTTGAAACAGTTATGTATAATCAAAATTCTTCATAACACAGCCCGGGGGGCTACGCCCCCCAGGACCCCCCTTAGCGCAGTTGAAAATATTCCAACATAAGATTTGTTTTATTTATTTATTTTTTGGTAATAGACATATATTAAAAACAAACTAAGTGGGCTTTACAAAACGAGGAAAAGCCCTTCTCCTTACATCCTCCATCAAAACAGAAATCAAAAAATCTGGAGGTGTATATACCCATTGGTTACAAAGACCATCATTTGTTGCTTTCTTAAACAAAATATCTGCAACACCATTACTTTCCCTATATCTATGGACAAAATTAACAGACATCATCCGACTTACCAAAGCATGGATATCATCCAGGATATGAACAAAAAAACCAGGGAACACATATATCACCATGACATAAACTTATTATGTATGCAGAATCACTTTCCACAATTATCTGAAACTTGTTCAACCTGTGAGTTAAGTTAAGACCTTCTTTGATTGCCCGAAGTTCTGCCATGTTGTTTCCATTGCGGTAGATATGTTTTGCATAAGCAACAATAAACCCACCTGACTCATCACGAAGGACTCCTCCAATGCCATCTAAACCAAGACTGTTAGAGGCACCATCAATGTTAAGTTTAACATAATTAGCAGGCGGACATTCCCATGGAACAGTAATCATCTCTTTTCTTTGAATCTGCTTTGAAGAGCTAGAATTAGCAATATAAAATTCTGTTGCCTTGGAGATGGCATTGTGAATGACAATCCGAGGAGCGACAGTGATATGTTAAAAGACAAATGAGTTTCTAGCATTCCAAATACCCCACAGCAGAAAAGGAAACAAACAACTGGTATAATCACTAACAATGGAAGTAAACTTGTTATAATTAGTGATAATCCAGTCGATACTAATATGGTCACCAGAAAGAATGAATCCCCATTGTTGATGGACCAATTGCCAGATTTTCTTGGTCCAATTGCAAGATTGGAAAAGATGATCCACAGTCTCCGGAGCACTAAAACATATGGGACAAACATCAAAGATATTTATTCCCTTGTAACATAAAGTGTCTCTGACCAAAGTCTTCATGTGGCTAAGTAGCCATAAGAAATGTTTAACATGGGAAGGGATAGATAATTTCCGTAATCTCTTCCAGTTTCGGTTACCAGCCAAATGCCCAAAATTCTCCATACAAAGGTAAACACTCTTAACAGTAGACTGCCCACTGTTATCTTTAGACCACACCAGTCTATCTTTCTTTGGATAAAACTGATGTATAGGAATAACAGAAATTTGACTCTTCACCTGAGTAGATACCAAATGATCAATAGGATCTAGATTCCACTGAGAAGCAGACTGATCCATTAAGTCATAGACACGTAAACTCCATAGACTAGTAGGAATGTCATCAACCAGACTGGTAGAGGCACAGTGAGAACCCAATTATCATCCCAGACATTAATATTTGTATCATCCCCGACAACCCACTTGAGACTGGTCTTTAAAATATCTCTTCCCTTGAGTAAACTTCTCCAATACCAAGAATCTTTCTTCGGAGGGGAGCAAGACCAAATGGATTCTTTTTTAACATATTTGGCCATAAAAACTTTACACACCATGCTATCAGAGTTCATAAAAACCCGCTACGCAGATTTTGCTAGGAAAGCTAGATTATGTAGCTCAAGATACACCCAAACCTTCCATCCAAGTTGGCTTAGTAACAGAATCCCAATTCATGGCGTGCATTTTTTGGTTTCCTTCCCTATTTTTCCAGACAAAGTCCCTTCTGAGCTTATCAACATCTCGAATAATACCTTTGGGAACTCTAAGAGTGGACATAATGTGATTCAAAGCTGGATCAAGAACAAATTTCACTAAAATATCCCTACCAGCTAGGTTCAAAGAATGATTTTTCTAACCTTGCATTTTGTTTGTCATGCTAACATGGAGATTAGCAAAATTGGTACATTTCACTCTTCCCCATTTAGATAACACACCAAATACTTGCCTGGACTGCTGCTAACCCTCATTTTTAATCCACTAGCTAGGGCTCGAGTTTATATTTTATGCATATGAGGGGAAAATATCACAGATGACTTTAATCATTAATAACTTGGCCAGACCATCGACAATAAGTGTCCATAATATGCTTGATACTCCGGACATTGGCAAGAGTAGCTTGAAGAAAAAGCACACTATCGTCAGCGTAGAATACATGATGAACTTCAGGAGCACCAGCTGCAATTTTAAAGCTTTGAATGGACTGCTCAGAAATACCTCTATGAAGAAGCCTAGACAGAACCTCAAGACCTGTAATAAACAGATAAGGAGACAACGGGTCTCCCTGTCGAAGACCCTTCGATGGTTTAAAAGCCCTATCAGGGTCTCCATTAACCAAAACCTGAAAGGAAACTGAAGAGATACATTGGAAAATCCAAGATACCCAGCAATTATTGAAACCTAAATCTCGGAGCACTTTAATTAAAAAATTCTAATTCATCTTATCATACGCCTTCTCAAAATCAATCTTAAGAGTCATCCACCCTGTATTCCCTGTCTTTGCTTTGTGCGAATTACACACCTCATTAGTAAGCATGATAGCATCAAAAATGGATCTACCTTGCACAAAAGCATGCTGGTTTTGGCTAATGAATCTATCTAAATGTGGTTTCATTCTAGTGGAAAGGATTTTAGAGATAATTTTGTAACAAAAGTTACATAAGCTGATCGGTCGAAAATGTTTAACCATAGAGGGATTAGAGATTTTGGGGATCAAAGTAATGTAGGTTTGATTCAGAACTGGAGCTAACGAATGTGTATTGAAAAATTCAGACACCATAGCACAGACGAAATCACCAACAAAATCCCAATTTTTAATGAAAAATAACCCATTTATACCATCAGGGCCTGGGGCTTTAAGAGGACCCATACTTTTGACAGTATTCTAGATTTCTTCTTTATCAACGGGTCTAGTAAGCCAAGCATTATCCTCATCATGAATGACTTGAGGAATGAGAGCATCCATATCATCAAGGTTGACAGAATCTAGTGAAGAGTAGAGCTCTCTGAAGTATGTAGTTATCATACATTCAATCTCCTTTTCTTCAAGAACCCAATCACTTGTAGCAGTTTTAAGCCCCCCAATATGATTTCTATGTCTTCTAACTAGAGTAGAGGTGTGGAAAAATCGAGTGTTGAGATTTCCATACCTCAACCAATTCACTCTAGATTTCTGAGCCCAAAATAATTCTTCCATCTTAAGATAATTAAGGTATCTACTCAAACATTACGCTTCATGAGCTTTATTAGCTAAAGAAGGACACTCACTAAACTTGAGTTGAGCCACCACTAAATTATCTCTAGTAGTTTCTATATTAGCTGTTAAGGATCCAAAGATGACCTTATTCCACCGCTTAGCATAATTAGCCAGCCCTTTCAGTTTATTACAAAGATAACTACTAGCAGAAATAAGCTGAGATTGTGGATGATTCTCTTTCAACAGATCATTAACTAAGTGTTTGAATCTAACATCCTAGAGCCACATAGCTTCAATGCGGAAAGGTCTTTGTCAAAATTTTCTAAAATGATTTAAATCTAACAAAATTGCTCTATGATCAGAATTATAATAGCCAAGGTTACCGACCTGAGCATTAGGATAAATCATTCTCCAGTCTTCATTCACCAAAGCCATGTCCAGCCTCTCTTGAATATTATTCCTTAAAATTTGCTTGTTAGTCCAAGTATATTTAGGGCCAAAGGCATGAATGTCCATCAAGTTACAGTTATTCATTACATAATTTAGCTCAAAAAAGTGGAATAAGAAGGAGCAACACCACCTTTCTTCTCCGAAATATTGGATATGACATTAAAATCTCCCATGGCAGCATAGGAGCAACCCAAGACAACGATATTTTCCATTTCAATCCACACATGTTTCCTAAACGGTGGAACTGGACTAGCATAGATAGATGAGAAAGATCCATGGTTTGCCAATTTCGGGGTTAACTACCGTATGGATTGCCCACCTCGAAATAGAAGTAGCATGGAGGTCTAGATCATCATCATTCCAAAACAACCATAACCCTCCTGACAATCCCACAGAAGGAACAATGAAAGCATGTGAGTAGCCAAGATTTGTAACAATAACATTAGACGAAGCCTCTGACAGTCTTGTTTCTAAGACCGCAAAAATTGATGGACGATACATCTTAATAAGATCTCGTACAACACGAGAGAAAGAAGGCTTGCCAGCCCCTCTACAATTCCACACCAGAATCTTCATTGAAAAGAACGTTGGTGTTTCCCCGAGCATATACACTAGAGACATTCTCAGTTCCGTTATGTTGGGTCTCTACTAGAGTCTCTATGCATTCCTGTTGATCTATTCTGTTGTGAGTTCTGTCAATAGACTCATTTGAGACAGACATTCCTCCAAATCCCAACCAATAAGGATCTCCATCTCGAACTGTAATAGTTCGTTTGGGACGCTTACTAAGGCTGAAGTCCCCACTGGTCTGTTGAACCCCACTATTTCTAGTATGGTTTCCCCTGACCAGGTTCTTAAGTTGCATCTTTATTTGCAAAGTAGCAATGGTTCTTCCATCTGAAATACTGGTTGTTGAACCCCACTATTTCTAGTATGGTTTCCCCTGACCAGGTTCTTAAGTTGCATCTTTATTTGCAAAGTAGCAATGGTTCTTCCATCTGAAATACTGGTTGTTGCTCCAAAAACCATTGGTAAGTTATGACTCGTGCCATCGTGGCCACATACCCCCTCCAATGAAGTCTGAGATTGTACATCCTGTCCCAGTTGTGCGGTACCTAGTGAAGAGTTAAGGCGACTGAACATATGTTCAGAGGACTGACCACTACTACCATTTTTACATGGATGAACATTGTCTGTAGGAGCAAATTTTTCCTCAAGTGGAAGAGTTGAAACTGATGCCTTACCGTTGGAAGTAGTACAATTGGTATTGTTGCCAGTCGTAGAGGAAAATTATGTTTTTGTTTGAAGGGTCATATGTTTAGAATACTGACTATGATTGTTAATTGTCCGTCTCTGTAAACGAACATCATTAGCCGACCCTCCTTTATCCTGACTATATTCCAATGTAGTCGAGCGTCTTCTAGAACTAGGACCAGTGAATTGACTCTGATTATCTTGACCTGTCCGTCTCCGATCACTGGTCTGGGGATACCGTCCAGGTTTACGTCGGGTGACCAGCATCCATGGACCAAAATTACCCAACTTAGTTTCTTCTTTGTTCTGAGAAGATGGTGTTTTCGAAGTATCCATACCTCCATAAATATGTTCCACATTTTTAGTTATCTTATATAAGCAATTTTGAGCTCGATGATTTACACGACCACATTCAAAACAGATGGAATGAATACCTTCATATTCCACAGTTTTCTTAATCTTACCGATTTTAATCACATGTATTAAAGGTTTCTTCAAATCAATTTGTATACAGATTCTAGCAAATCAGCCCCTTGTCATGCTCTCTGTAGTGAAATCAGTTTTAAGGATGTGTTTGATAACAGAGAAAGGAAACAATTCCATGGAATCAGTTTCTTGGGGGAAGCAAGGAAAGACTTTCCATGGAATTAAGTTTAAAACATACTTTAGGCCACGCTTTTTTTACAAGTCCATGGAAACAGATTTTTAACCTAACTACGGAATACACGTTATTTCCATGGAATTAACTCCTATCAAACACAGCCTAACAGTTTTACCAAGTCGATTACCTATTGTATCCAGTACTTGCTTATCAAACAGTTCAATTGGCAATTCTGGCAATCTGACCCATACAATTGTATCAAGAAAATCAGCCGTCGTAGGTTTAAACTCCGGAGACCATTTCTGCAAAGAAAGATAATGCCCAGAAATAAACCAAGGGCCATTGAGTAAAGCATTTTTCAGATCTGCAACATCAGAGAATTTGAACAAGAAGAAATATTTTCCCAAATCAATAATCTGTATTTTCCCCAAAGGTTTCCATAAAACCGAACATTTTTCTTGGATTACCTTAAACCCGACTGTTTTGCCCATAACCTTACCAATTAAACACTTCCGCCAAGGTTTTTGATTTCTTTTTTTGGTTTCAGAATCCAATTGAATTACAGGAATATCGTCATCCTCAAGATCGTCTTCAGCTTCGTCATCTTCGTGACTAAGATTGGCAAGCAAATCCGTATCAGCATCCCAAAAAGAAGATGGAGCGATAGAGGATTTCGTCATATCTAAAAAGGATTTCTTTGCAGTATTCATCAACTCAGTAGAACTATGCGTACAATTAATTGATGAAACGTCTGATTCTTCCATATCACTATCACGTATACCTGGATCTGGAGGTCTACCATTGATTTCCAAATTATCCATTGTCGGTGATTGCAAAGGCGAAGAACGCACAGTTTTCAAGACACTCATAGAGGTGGATAAAGTTTCAAGATTTGTCACTTTACTAAACTATACCATGACAAATCTTGCTTTGGGAAATATTTTCTAACGTGTCGAAATAAGAGCCATAAACATACTAAATTTTACCATGATGACTCTTACTATGGGAAAATTTTTCTAACTTAACAGAGTAAGAGTCGTGAACCGGCTAAATTTTCCCATGATGACTCTTGCTCTGGGAAACATTTTTTAGCTTGTCAGAGTAAGATTCATCAACGTGCAAAATTTGACCATGACGACTTTTTTTCTGGGAAAAGAATTAACTTGGCAGAAAACTAAAATCGTCATGGTCTATACCTACATACCATGACGACACCAACAATTGTATAAACTACTTCAAACTTGTGAAATTAACAATGTATAACAAATCATTCACACCAATCCCCTGCCACACCAACTATAACAAATCAAGTTGCATTTAAAAAATATAAAAAAACATGAGCTTAGGTCTACTGAATAAGATAAACTAACTAGATTTATATAGGGATATTTTGATTTTGGGTCCCAATTTTGTGATTTGATCATTGTTACATTTGGGTTTTAGAAAATTGTAAATTAGAGTTTGGGTACCAGGACCTCTGTTGACTGTCTTGATAGTTAAAAACTTGGGTTAAATACTGAAATGACCTTCTTAATATTAGGTTTATATTTATTTACTAACTCTGCCATCCGTTAGTGATGGATCCGCACTTTGCTTCAGGGATACAAATAAATTCATTATGATGAAGAACATGGTAATCTTCTCTGCAAAAATTTTTCTATCAATCCCATCCATATCCAAACCGGCCCTACACTTCTCACTACACCCATATTTCCATATCCCTCTCCCCATCTGCATCAGAATCCCAATTCCAAACCTAAAAAGATTTGTGGTGTTCGCAGAAGGAATCCATGGGATGAACTCAAATGAGAAAGAAAATGGAAGGGTAAAGAAATAAAAACCCACTTATCAATTTGAATTAGAAAGATCTTTTAGACCCAATCAAGAAAATTTAGTTTATATAAATTTATCTTTACGCTTTAAGAATCTAGGAATTTTGATTGGATTTGATTGAATCACTAGATATAAATATAGTTGATCTCAGCTAATAATAAAAGCAATTATTAAACAGATTGTACAATTCAAATATGGGTCAACAACGAGGAATCAATTTTAATTGATATTGAAGATGCTGGAGGTCATGGATTCTCCATCGACGGTGATGATAATTATGGATTCTCCATTTGCGGTGATGACGATAATGATTTGATAATAAGTTTTCAATTCTTTGGATTATAATAAATATCTGATGACTAATATTCTTCATTGAGCCTAAAAATTAGTCGGGAATGAGCTGTTAACAACGGGTTATAATCCAACTCGGATATGCATGGAAGGAGTTGTATAAATGAGCAAACAAAATGAACATGCGAGATATCTCTCTATCAACAGAAAAACGCATAACAACTGTTTATGAAAATTCCTCAACGAGTTCTCCGCCATCTAAACGTTGTAGACCCTCCATTGACGGAATTGGAGTAAAATTTGTAAAAAAAAATCAGAGCGTTGGATTTTTATTTTCTCACCCGTCAGATGTGCTTCAGTTGATTTTTAGTTTCCGAGTCACATAATTAACGGTAACCAACAGCGTTAAGATTTTTTTTTTTTTTTAGTATTATTATTTTTTTAACTGTCAAGACGGTCAATGACAGTCTTGGAACCCAAACTCTAATTTGCAAATTTCTAGGACCCAAATGCAACTTTCGTCATAAAGTTGGGACCTAAAGTCAAAATATCTCATCCATATAAACTTTAAGGCAACATCTCCTCACCCACGACCTCGTTGACTTCCATGACTAGCTGATTTAGGGCCTCGTTAGCAACTCTTCACTTCCACAACCTCGTTGAGCATCTCCTTTCCTTCCTTCGCCTAGTTCACTATCTCTTTATATCTTCCTTCGCCTAGTTCAACATCTTCTTGAATAACTTAGCTATAAATTTTCCAGGGATTCTTACTTTGACGACTCAGATCAGCAAATATTTTGATAGTAACGGGATTTTTAACATACGTATAGTAATCAATGTATTGATGTTATTCGTCAGGCGTTATAACCTTGTCCGCCGAGAAACACATTGCCTTGATTAAAAATTTCATTAGTTCCCTCTATTTGCACTAAAATAGAAAATTGAGGTTAACATACTTATAAGTGCGTATAAAAGAATAAGATAATAAAATAGTAGAAAATACTTACGACAAGCTTAAGATTGATAGAATTATCCTTTAGTGACAGATGTAGATGTAGAAGATTTGTTGTTCATCATCCTGCGAGTACCAGCGAAATCTATCTGTATCACACAACCATGATAGAAATCTTGGTACCTTTCAAAGTAGTTTGCTTTTCCATGATTTGTTTGCTTTTCACATGCTCCCAACGAGAGATGTCTACCTTGCTATCTTTCTTATTCCTATTATCCCAATGATTGGTAACTGGTTTAGGTTCATAAACCACCTCAATCTTTGAGTTGTCAGCCATGTATTTTTATAATTGGTATTGGAACTTTGGTACATAATTGAAAATGCGGGGGTACCAAAATACACCACCAACGTTTTCTTAGGAAACTTGTATGGACTAAACTAAAATACAATCCCGAGAGTTACAACTTAATGAATCTCAATCAGGAATTATATGAATAGTTCATATCTCTTTCTCTCACATCAATATGTAAACGAAGACAAGTCCGTGAACTTGATTATATCGTGAGAGTACTTGGATGATTCCAAAGATTAATATCCAAGATTAATCAAGTCGTATCCAACTATTAAGATTGACATATCTATATTGATTGACTTTACGTACACAACCTTTTATATTTCAGATCAGAATACACGAACTATCAAGATAAATACAGTCGGAACTGGCTTCACGAATCCCTAAGTGAAGTATTTTTAGTCGTTAAACCTAAAAAGGTTTAAAGGAGAGCACGACTCTAGTTTACAACTAGCGCACACAAGAATAGTGTCATGGATTCAAAGATCCCAATTGCTTGAGGTTCTCCTTTTATATACTTTCAAGATCAAAGGTTGCTTTAGATTTAAGCTAAGGTAGCTTTGCTATCAATCAATCAATATCCACCGTTAGATGAATCTTTGACTTGAGATAAACACATCAGAATATGCGTCTGGCTAAGATGAAACATAACCGAACCGTGTACAATGAATTTTTCATGAAAGGTTAGCCGAAACTAGACATACGAACTATAAGCTTATCCATTTTCATATAACACTTTTAGACTTTAGTTTTGAGTCACAACCATAGGATACAATGTGATCAAATATGTCTAGATGTGTTTTTAGATAGTTTTTCAAATGTTGATTATCTCATGGAAATAATTCTGATACATCTGAAAACATTTGACTGGGGTAAGTACGTGTACTTACTTCAAGTTCGTGAGTTGTTTTTGTCATGGTACATATACCGGGTATGTGTACCCTTAATACAAAAACAATTCAGGTGTATACAGATCTTTTTGGTATCCATAATAGGTATATGTGTACATTCCCGAGTTCATGAGTCAACAAATATTTTTGGTATCCATACCGGGTATGTGTACCAAAGTCGTTGCCGAACTATAGCTACGTCGGTACTGAGTACATGTATTGCAGCTCCAGACCTATAATAGTTACGCTAGTATGTGTACTGTCCTGTATCCATATTTACCGTAATTTTATATCTCTCTAATAATAATTTTGAAACATTCCAGAATAACATCAACGACACATATCACTGTTCCAGGCTATTTTCAAATGATTAACTTGAATCATGAACATCAAGTTTTGAACAAATGTTTGTTAGCTTAGTCATTCATAATTTGAGAATAATTAACAAGATAAACATGACTCAAAATTTCTATTGTGCTTGTAAAAATCCACTTAGTCATGCGACTTAGTCTCATAGTAAGGTGAAAACTTGTGTATGTAATAGGTTGGTTTAGTCTTCACTTAACTTTTGTCGATGAAGTTCTCCAAATGTCTTCAGTTGATCTTCGCCTTCAAACAGTAGAACACAGTGATGTCTGGTACTCAACTACATACTTCTATCATAATCCGAGACTTGACGAAATGTAGACTAGAAATCAAGATAAAGTTTTGATCAACTAAATTTGACAACAAGATTGAGACACTTGTGAGTTCGACCAAGCAATGCTCTAACAATAATCCTTATCAGCTAAATCTCAAATATACCAAAGTTAACGCATTACTCTTAATGGGTCACACATCGAATATCTGGTAGGGTAAAACAAAGGTCCATAGTAAAATAAAACATCTCATATTCCATCAACTCTATCTACCCTATACAGATCAAATATTACATCTTGGGCTATCATGTTGTCCAATTCTTGCCTTATGTCTAACAACATGGACTTGTGTATTTTTTATTGACCCCCAGTGAATGAGTATCGAGTTCCTCTCGGTTTATCATTGGTTCAATCCTTGTTCACTTTGACATCTTCGTTGTCTTTGAACAATGAAGGAAAATGTTCAATCCACAAATATACAAACATCAAAACTTTAAGAAAATGTTTATCATACCAAACATATATAATCACTTTAGTAACCTGGAGTAAAGTCGTATCACCGTACATTTGAGGAGTTCATTCCCTGGATGCCTTATATAGATGCCCATTAAAGTGTGCTACTACGACAGTCCCCCGTGATTACTTACTCACCTCTTCCAAAAGATGCAAAAGCTGGAGATAGGTGCGGTGACCCTGTTTCCTTTGTTTTCGACAGATACAAACGAACCCAGGATGTACAACTAATATTCGACCATCGTAGCACGAACTTCAACATCATAGATAAGGCCATTTTTTTATTTTTTCAATTTGGACCAAACATACATGTCCCTCAAATTCACAAGAGTGAACCCTCTCTTCGGGTACTTTTTTCCCAAAACGAACATAGATTGCGTCTTATTTGTATCCAAGCCAAAAAATCTCTTTGGCCAATGCATAATTTCATTCCAAGGAAGGTTTTTATTGAATTTTTCTCCAGTGGATTTTCCTTCGACAAGGAGACCTAAAATATGTTCTGAACATCGTCAGGACTCAATGCCATCCCTCTGATGTCTTCTTAATAATATTGTAGTAAATAGGTTCGTTGAGACTTGTTAAAGCAATAGATTTTAGACTTAATAAAACATCAAAATAAATAAAACTTAATTCAAGATTGATTTCAAAATGTTAAAAATAACCAAGACACTAGAGTCTACTATTACACATGAATGAATGGTGTCAAATATTTCATAAGTCTAATTAGCCTTTAAATCCTTTATTTCTTAATTCACAAATAATCAAACATATTCTCAAATATTAATTGTATTCCCTAAGCATAGACTACCAATTGATTAAACAAAGTATAATCTATCAAATTGGATCACAAGTAATTAAGAAAATTATGTAAACATTTAAAAACTCTGCAAACGCAGTGATTGAGTAAATTATAATTAAAAATTAGAGAAAATAAAATAGTTACCCATTATTCAGGTGTAAATAGCTTCATCCATTGCTTTGATTACGCGAGAAATTATCCTCTCATCATGATACAACCACGCTCAAAAGTTGATTTCATTTATGCTCAAAGATGGTTTACAAATGATGAAAGTGTGAGAATAATTAAACCGGGTATTTATAACTATTATAATTGTTACAAATCAGTGTTACAAAGAACGATAAAAGTATAGCGTCACTGTCACTGTAGCGCTACGACCCTCGAGTAGTTGTCGTTGTCAGCGTAGCATTGTTGATGGTGGGGTTTGGTTCAAAGGATAAAATTGTAAAGCCAAATTTAATGCGCTAACATCCTGCAGAGGATGAATCTGTTTGATAAGTGATGAGTACCTCTTCGCTTTATTAATTCATCCAGGATGGAGGAACACATGATATGCCCCTGAACAGCCACCGAATGCCATCCTAAAGTAGGATAGTTGAGCTGGTATGGAGCATCTTGGAAGAGCTCGTACGAGCAAGACTTCCAATGACAGTCCCAAAAAAGATCACGGCCGTCCAACTTCGCCGGCCTAGTTGGACGGCGTGGATCGTCCAATGGCTGATCGGTCAGGTGATGTCATGCACTTTGGCGGGCCCACTATCTACTTACCTGATCGACTCTCTCATATCCCAGTCATGGAGCAACTAACGCTTTCTCAAAGTATGGCCGGCGTGATTCTTAAGGGGTTGTGGAAACTCCACTAATGTCTTAAAATTGATCACAACCATCCAACTTCACCAGCATGTTTGGATGACTTATATTACGCCTAAGACCATTAGAGAAGTGCACACACGTTCACCGTCAGCCCAACATGGGTCCCACATAATCGGCTCCTCCAAAAAGAGAGCATGACTTGCAAAACCGTTTGGTGGAAGTCGTGTGTGCGTGGATGTTTTGAAACCCTAAATTAGGGTTTGCAGCATGGCATATGTGTCGTAATTCGATCACGACCATCTATCTTCGCAAGCTTAGATGAAGGGTGTAGATATAGACTTAAAAGGTCCCAAGCATGTAAACATGATCACTGTGGGACGACCTATATGTATGACTGATCGGCCTAGGCCGACCATGACCGAACGTCTCGAAACGCGTTCCCAAAGTAGGCATGTCACGTAGTTCCAAATCCTTTGCGGCAATGGATTTCTGCCGCAAACAGATCTCAACCACTCATATTTGCCGGTCAAATTTAGTAGCCTAGATCGCACCTTCATGAGACAAAGAGGTACAGACATGTACACCGGAAATCCGTCTACACGCATGCCTGGTCGGTCCCGCCAAAAACGTCTCCCATGCTTGGTTTCGGTCAAGCTGAAGAGTGATGCTTGCGCACCTCTTCAAAACCCTAAAACTCCATCAACGGTCGCAGATGAGCGTCATAGATCATCTCGTCCGTCCAACTCTACCAGCTTGGTTGGGAAGCCCAGGCTAGGAGTGAAATGGTCAATAAGGTGTCGTGGTGATTACCATCCATCACTCTACCACATGGAGTGATCGGCCAAGGGAAGGCTTGACAGTGCATCCTCCAAATGATCATTTGAAGATAGCTAGACATGCACTGTTTTAAGACATTTAATCCGTGATTTACTCCATTAAGCTTTAAAACAGCGATGCTTTATGCATATTTAATATATTTGATGCATTACATGCATAGAGTATACACGATATTTCTTGAATATCGATTTCCTAAATAACTCAGTTATTTAACCTAGCACCGTATGCTACTTCATGTGGGTCCCACGATCCACGCTCGAGACATCAAACATGTCACAAACTGGGGGATACTTACTGGGGTATTGGTCTGGCGGTTTACAACGTGCAGCGTGCAACGCGCCATCACAAAAACGTGTCAGGAGGCATGGACGGTTAGCGATGGTGGGAGAAGTGGGACAAGACGTGATCGTACAATCACCCACATGACCCCACTACTCCATCACTCAACTTCCTCCACTTTCTATGAGATGGGGTTTGCGCTCTATGACTTGTGTAAATAGGTCCTTTTCCTATTTCAAAAACACACACAGACAAGCACATAAAACCAAGTGTTGTCATTCGTATCCAGAAAATACCAGAGCTGATTTCTTACATTATTGCAAGCTAGTTCAATATTCTGATACAAGTCATAAACAACCAACACCTTCACAATCTCAACACCTTCTTCGCTTCCCTCCCTATGATCAACCCCATCTTCTTCACTTTGTGACTGAAGCAAGTATGGAATGACGATTTCTTGGTTTAGGCCATAATTGTATAGATTGATCTCTCGAATCAAAAGCATTCCCGTGCAGTGCATTTCTTTAGGGTTTAGATTCATTTCTTATCCACACCCAAGATTACCAAAACCAGCATAAATAGTTTTCACCCATAAACAATTGGCGACCATAGTGGGAGATTAATCTCTCGATAGCAATATCAATTTCCAAATTCCCAATTTTATTTTACGATCCCGATTTCAAGATGGTGGAACTTAGGTTAGGAGCAGTAATCAATTCTGATGGAACCAGCATCGACAACACTCTTGGTGTCGATGTCGATGTCAATGTCTCTGTCAGTGGAGTTGCTGTGCAGAATATAACCAATACATCTCGTGGAACCATCTCCTCTAACACCATTACCATCGGAGTAGGAGATATTCCAGTAGGCATGACAGATCCCATCACCAGAGCCAGAGCAACCGCAAATCCCGGTATTTCTTCAAGTGTAACGCCTCCAGACGTCACCAGGGAAACCGATACTCCTCCGTCAGGACGAGGGGCTATAGGAACAAGAGGAAGATAACCCCCTATTACCATTGTGTATTTGATGGAAAGGAGGAAGTTCTTGCTAGAGCCCAAACATACATGGCTACAACTCAGAAATAGGTACTCAATTTTCTCAAGATATTGACTGAGCGGTTTCCACATGAGTCACGACATCCCCGGGAGCCAGCAAGGAGCGCAGTCAATATACCCGGAGCAGGCACTTCAACGGCGCAGGCTCGCATGGATAAATAGGCTCGTGACGCTCCTGAATGCCCAAGAGAAAGGGACCATCCATCCAACTTCATTACGCGCGAGGACCTGGAGTGACTCCTCCAAAACTGGGGAAAAGGAAACCCAGCGGACATGCACCAGCATCGACCTCCATAACCTCAAGATGTGCAACGGATTATTCTTCCAAGGGGCTACTCCTCTCCTCAATTATCCCTTTATGATGGTATTGGTAACGCTCATGAATATGTCTATCGATTTTTGGAATCTTTAGGGGAACACGAATACAATCATTTTCTCCGCCTGAAAGAATTCTCGAAATCACTTACCGGAAGAGCATACACTTGGTACAACAACATCGGACCTAACAACGTATCCAATTGGAGTGAGATGGTTAGTGCCTTCTACAGGAAATATTTCTTCGTGTCTGACCAGATCACCTTTTCAGACTTGGGAATAATCTTTTAACGGAGCAACGAACATCCGAATGACTTCATCAAGAGGTTTAGGATTCAAGCGTTGGATTGTCACGATCCGAATGTCACCGAACGCCAGTTGGTGGAGTTATGCATTAACGGAATGGTTCTCATATACCGTGCTTTGTTAGAGAATATGGGCTTTCAAACATTTTTTGAGCTCCATGAAGCCGATAATCATTCAGCCACAACGGCCCCAGCATTGCTGGAGAGAACTAGAATTGTACGAAATAAAGATGCACGTGAGAGTCGAGGAAGCATGCGTCTCATTAACAAATAATATAACATCGATCCTTCTGTGAGTGTGGTGGCCGAAGGAGGAAAAAGGAAAGCTCCAACAACAAAATAACTACCCAAGCGTGTATCACCAACACAAACGACGAATTTATCTTGAAAGGGAACGAGCAAGGCTCCTCTGCAAGAACCTGGAGACACAGCCCCGAACTTCCCCTTTCCCAAGAATGAAGTCATAGAACTCTTGGAAGAGTGGATTCAAGATGGCCGAAGAAGAGATAGCAAACCCAAATATTGACGTTACCATAGGTTCGTCCATCATCCGACCAAGGATTGCAACAAATTGAAACACATTTTTAGAGAAAGGGTGGAGGCAGGAGAGCTCCAATTAGGAAATGAAGGTGTTCATAGGCATCATCTTCCTATTAGGATCTGCATGATCTCCGGGGATTATGTTCACTAGACTGTATAGTCTATGATGGAACATTTGTGTGAAATCTTGTATTTCTCTAAGGCACATCGTCAAGATATATTTGCAGCCTTCAACTGCATTGTGTTAGTTAAGTGCTTGTATCCAGAAAGGGAAACAATGAAATCTTAGTCTTTCCTGGAAGATGAAACCAGCAAACGGAACTGCGGACTCTTAACCATCACTCGTTTGAAAGACGTCGAGTTCGACAGCACATTGATTGATGCAGCCTCCGAATTCAACATCATCGCCGTCAAGACTCTGAGAGCCGCAAAGATCTCAAAATAGGAAGTTATTCGTAGCCCAACCGTGATCAGGGACTCAAAAGGATAATTCAGAGACGCCTATGGATGCATCGACCTTGAAGTTAAAATCGGTGATGCTCTAACACAGGCTAAATTTTACATAGTAAAAGAGTATCTGAATTACGACATGGTCCTAGGATGCCCGTGGATACACGACAACAAAGAAGTATTGGGAGTGTATCCTTTGCCGATTTCAATACCTGAAAGAATCTCCAATGAACCGTCAAATCCTGAAGATTATTTTTTGCTGTATCAACACCTTGAAAAGGTGACACAACTTCCTAGAGAAAGACCAAACTCATGCCTTAAAAGGTTCCGAGCCCAAGTAAGTCCCATTGAACAACCTTTTTTACAAATGGTAAAACCTCTTCTCGCTGACGCTCGGGGACTTTTTTCGATCAACAACCTAACCGCCATTAAGAGATGTGAGTGGGGTGCCGGTCCTTTCAAGTGTTTTGCCAAGATCTTGGAAGCAGTCAGAGATAACGTGTCACAAGGAGTTGTACCAAGTCCAAAACCGTTTCAAATTGGATATATGGTAGTGAAGGTGGCCTCATTTCAAGTTGGAAACATGGAAGTGAAGATGACCGCTCAACCTGATTCACCAACAACAAAAGAGGATGAACCATACCTGGTGGCAGATGTCATCCTATGTGGCTATTGCAAGATCATCAACGCTGACAAGCTTGAGGGTGTGACGATCCACTCACGATGGTTTAAACCCTACAATACCTAGAAATGTTGTGCTACACTTTCTCTCCAGTGTTCTCCGTGACGGTTCCTCCAATAATTTCCCTTTCCATGCAATTTTTATAATTCCTCCAAAATGATTGCACTACTTGCATTCATAATTATTAGGGTTCCAATTTCTCAATTAATCAAAGTATTATTTTATTTTAGAAATTTCTTTACCACTGGGCATGACACAAAATTCTGAGTCAAGCCTGATTCATCATCATTACCCATCAGATTAAACCGGAGAACCCTAAAAAGAAACATTTCACACCTTTCGGGAAACGTTGGAGGAATAGAATGAATGCATAAAAAAAGGGGGAAGGTGCCTTTAGCTATATACTCCAACATAATCAGACTTACGCCAAGAGAGCGCAGACAGGTTCGTGGTATTTTATTATGACAATACTTCTTTTATCACAAGAATCACATGCAAACATTTGAATGCACACCACTATGCCTGAAAAGATTCGGATGCAGTCTTATTGAAAGGTTTATCTCAATAATAACATAAATAAAAACCCTTGTTTAAATGAGCATGCAGAAAATAAGAAGACCTTGAACTCAGCCGCCACTGAGTACAAGGATAAAATGTTAACAAATTACGAGAAAATATTCAGAAAAGAAGAAAAGAGAGGGAACATGAAGATTTAGTCATCAAGGAGATGGACTGTGTCTTCCCCACCGCTGAAGTCTGCTTCAACATCATCATCATGGGTCACTTCTTCTTTTGGGTCTGCCCCAGCTTCACTTCGGGTATTTCTGCAGCAACGTTCTCTGCTTTGACAACATCATCAGTAGGGACACCTTCCATACCTTCTTCAAGGGACACTGCAGAGATTGTGTTGAAAATATTTGGGTGCTCGGGCTCATCCGTGTCAGAATCGAGGATTATCACACCATCACGGATTGAATAATCACGCATATATTCCTTTGGAGTCCGTTCATGTTCAACCCTCATCTTTTCAGCCGTGCTGCAAATCTCTCAGCTCTTGCGCTCACAGGTGGTTGCGACACTTCCTCGAGCCTCAATTTTTCCTCTTTATCGATTGAAGACAGAAGATCTCGAGTGCATTCTCGAGCAATACGCAGATATAAAATCGAAATACCCTGTATAGCACAATCAGCCTCGCGAAGTGAAACATCAATTTTAGCCATCACCTCCTCGAACGCATCATCAGTCTCAGGTTTATTCACTTCGAAAATTCTTTCGGGAGAGATACCAGAGTAGTCCTTGCTGGCCGCCTCCATGAGATTCTGCGAGAAGAGGTTATGATTATGTTAACATAAAAAAAAATCATGATCAATCAGATCAAGTTATGTAATAGACATGGAGCAATAACTGGGATAAGGAAAGAAACAATTCTGCAATGAGAGAAAACTCAGCGTCTTCTTTATATTTCACAAGTTAACAAGATCCCGGGAAGAAAAGGAGTCTTCACTTGTCGTTTGCAAAGTCTAGAGATGCGGGATAAAAAAATAGTGGATGTTTATCTAATATTTGAGGGCAACTGCCGTGGAAAAGGAAGAAACGCATCTAGTCCAAGAAACAAGCCGGACTCTATCCCGGGGACTTGGTTATATCAATTTTAGGCCGTGGGAGAATATGAGCACTGCGGACCCGCATCCACGTTCGAGCAAAGCAGGCACATGGTGGGTCCCATGAGCAAATCCAGCATAGCAAGGCCGACGTTTGATAGTGGTAAACGAACAGTAGACTCGTGTTTGACCAAAGCATGCACACGGTGGGACCCATGATTCGTCCAGGGTTGCATATGAGCTACGCAAAAGGCAAGTGGCACGTTTCTTCTATAGGCGGGTCAAGTCGCGACCTAAAGCTAGGTTTTAAAACAGCGATTCTTTATGCATATTGAATATATTCGATGCATTACATGCATAGAGTATACACGATATTTCTTGAATGTCGATTTCCTAGATAACTCAGTTATTTAACCTAGTACCGTATGCTACTTTATGTGGTCCCACAATCCACGCTTGAGACATCAAACATGTCACAAACTGGGGGATACTTACTGGGGTATTGGTCTGGCGGTTTACAGCGTGCAGCGTGCAATGCGCCATCACAAGAACATGTCAGGAGGCATGGACGGTTAGCGATGATGGGAGAAGTGGGACAAGACGTGATCGTGCAATCACCCACATGACCCCACTACTCCATCACTCAACTTCCTATGAGATGAGGGTTTGCGCTCTATGACTTGTGTAAATAGGTCATTTGCCTATTTCAAAAACACACACAGATAAGCACAAAAAACCAAGTGTTATCATTCATATCCAGAAAATACAAGAGCTGATTGCTTACATTATTGCAATCCAGTTCGATATTTTGATAAAATTCATAAACAACCAACACCTTCACAATCTCAATACCTTCTTCGCTTCCCTCCCTAAGATTAACCCCATCTCCTTCACTTTGTGACCGAAGCAAGTCTGGAACGACCATATCTTGGTTTAGGCAAAAATTGTATAGATTGATCTCTCGAATCAAAATCACTCCCATGTAGTGCATTTGTTTAGGGTTTAGATTCATTTCTCATCCACGCCCAAGATTACCAAAACCAGCTGAAATAGTTTTCACCCATAAACAAGCATGAACGACAGTTGGGTGTGCGTCTTATGTTCTTTGTATCTTCTTCACCAGCAGCAATGGTGATTCTTTGTCCGGATCTTGTTGATGCTCTGTACCTCTCCCAAACTCTCGATAACCCCTCTTCACATCTCCTCAACCCTTTATATACTTCACATGACCAAATATCTTCTGAAATAACTCCAAACAATCCGCCATTAATCCCATTATTCTGCACAGTATTTCACGGGAAATAATTTCCTTAAATTTCTCCGTCACACTTTAAACCGCTGCACGCACACTCCAAATAGATGCAGACAACTCCCAGATGGATTAGAACTCGTGCAAGGAGGAGTTTTACATGTAATCTCCACGAATAAACCCAACAGTGTCCTGGGTTTTTCTTACTTTGTTTTCTCGAAACTCGGTGATACACTTTCCTTTTTTTACGTCTCGAAAGTCATTATGTCCCCTATTTTAGTCAAAAAGGATAATAACTCATTTTCGTTAGGGCTTCACAAGACCCGCCCATCATACCCCAACCTGCCTTACCTGCTAAACCGTGGGTTTTGAATCCAAACCCGCCCGTTGTCTATGGGTGCGAGTTTGGTTTTAGATATTACCTACCCAAACCCGCCCGAAAAACCCGTTAAATATGCACCATTGATAAAACTAATCCTCGCCCTCCGTTATCAAAACCCTAGTGGTAATAGTAACCCTCTAAATATGTACACTAGCATTTGTTTAAGCTTAACAATCAAGACTTATGTAGTTATGTTTATGGTTTGTTTTTTTTAAGTTATCAAGAACTTAAGTAAGTAGTTTATTTAACTTTAAAACATGTGTGTGAATGGTTATTGAATATAAAATGGGTTTAAACGGGTCTAAACCCAAACCCGCCCGCTGTTTCTGGTTGCGGGGTTGGTTATGAAAATAAAAACCCGCAGTCTGTGGTTGCGAGGTTGGTTTTAGCTAATACCCGCCCAAACCCTCCCATGTGAAGCCCTAATTTTAGTATACAAAATCTCCAAGTATCTCGTCCAAAAATGAATCCAGGGAAGTACGCTTTGAACATATTTTTCCCGCCATTTTTGGAATTTAAACAAAGAAGGTGGAGTCCCCTTAACCACTGGTGGGGTGCGAATAGTAGGAGGGCACCCCTTATCATTTGAGTTCCCCTTAACCAAAAGTGAGAGTTCGAATAACACGTGTCCTCCAGGTGCTAAAATCAAGTTTCCGAGGCGAATTTTTCCAAAAATATTTATTTCCCAAAAATACCTACAAACACATTAAACACCATAATAAGTACAAAATCGAGCATTAACAATACAAACACTGAGGACAATTTAGACACAAAAATATGTATATCACCCTCCAAATGGGAATTGAAAGGTATCGACCATACCATAAAGCAATATACTGCGACCTTGTGATACGCTTGGAGTTTACTACATTCTACAAACTCTCTGACTCTTGGAAATTATCCCTTTAGTGGCCAGTATTTTATTTTTAAATACGAAGGTTGGTGTCTGAAAAGACATACGATACTTTATAATACTACAAATTAGAGGAAATCTATGGATAAAAAACATAACCATATACAAATTGACAACAACAAATCAAATAACAAGAAAAGATTTTAGATTTTTACTCTGGTCGCAAAGATACTACATGCTGACGAAGCAAAATATGCAAATAAAACTTTTCCTCCGTATTTAGGTTCTCCTCTAGCTTCCACCACGAAGACGCTCCAACATTAAGTGTTGGAGGTAATATGCCTACCGCCAGGTTGATTTGGGATATTTTTCTTTCTCTTGTATTTTTTTCTTGTACTCCATCACCACCTCCTCTTGTACCTCCTCCTTTTCTCACCACCACCACCTCCCCCCTCATCATCATCATCACCATCACCACCAGGACTACCATCACCTTCATCATCACCATATTCTTATTCTTCTTCACCACTTGAAGAACCTTGTTCACTACCTTTTAACATTATTTCTTCTTCTTCCGTACCTTCATCGTCTGAATTAACAGACGGAATAGAGGATGGGGTAGAACAAGAGGAATGTGGTTTGTTCTATGGGTTTATGGAAATACAAAGGTACCTCCTTCAGACGTTTTCCATGATACAGACCGGCTGCCAAAAATTATTATTCATGGGGAGGTTTTGAAGGATAAGCGACCCTTGTTGTTTACCTGCCTTGATCTCTTTAAAATTAATATTAGATCACTGCTTAGTCGAACTCGTAAATTTTCTTATCTCAAGCTTGTTTCCAATGTTAGTTGCACAAAATTATATCTTGATTTTTAGTCTACTTAAGTCATGTCTCGGACTAGGATTATAGTATCGTAGTAGAGTATCTGACATCACTAAATAACCCTCGAGGATTGAGACTGGAGATCAAACACAGACATTTAAAAAAGTTTCATCAACAAAGAGGTTTATGAATACTGAATCATCTGTTTTACTCACGCAATTACTATTCTATAATTATGAGGCTATGTCGTATGATTTTAGTAGATTTGATATTTCCAATAAGAAATTTTGGGTGAAGCTTGTCTATCTAAAACTATCAACATATGATTCAAGCAATGGATGTTCATAGATCCTTAACAATCTTGGTTTATAACAATTTATTGTTCAAGAACTATTTTTCTTTCAAGTTGATCATTGAATAATTTCCCAAAGCAATGATATTTGATATCTATGGAGAATGGGGATGGGAATGTTTTTCCGAACTTACTAAAATTCTGGGCACATGGTAGGTATGCATACCAAGTACATGTAACCTATATATCTGAGTTTCATACTTCCAGGTAGGTACACACATCCAGTACGCGTACCCTGAGGTTCTGAATTCGTGAATGAGAGGACGTATGATACCTATTAAGCGCACCCAAAGAGCATGAGTTTGTGAATGACTTAGGGTATGATACCCAGTATGTGTACCCCAAGGGTCTGAATTCATGAACTGGTTTATAGGTACGTGCACCCCTACACATACCTACCAAATTTAAATATGCAGATGATCATAAACTATTTTGGCAAATATGTTTGGCATCGCTACAACTCTCATAAACACTTCTAAGACATCCACTTTGTGTTTGCGCATCATGGTTTAATTATTGAGTGTTAATGAACTTGGTTATGCTTATATGTTCATATGGCATATTTTCCATCCCCTACTAAGTTGACGGTTTTAAAGATTGTAAAAATTTCCAAAAAAAAAACTATTTTCAGCCAAATGCATGTACCATATAGGTGATAGTGGTTGCAATGGTATATGAAATATTATTGTACACGGTTCCAATACCCTGGACCATAGTGTATATTATTCTATGAAATTTCAAGACGAACTTCTCATGTGCTTGCATAAACATCTTACAAGAGTTTCATCTAAGATGTGAAAGTGTTTGCTTAAATTCAAAGATGCCTATAGTATTTAAAGTTTATAATAAAGAGACTTAAACAACTGGGAATTCCAATCCTGACACTTTTGTGTCCTAGTTATATTGCTAGAGTCGCCACTATTAACCTAGGTTTCCTATGAGAAACATAATTATGTTTACGACTTAAAGACTTCACTTAGGGGTTCGTGGACCCAAGTCCGACTATATGTTTATCTTGATAGTTTATTTATCATGATATTATTCTTATTGATCTTCGAGGTTCATGTTATATCAGATTAAGAAAGTATAGATGGTGGATTTTCGACAAAGGGTAAAATTGTAAAACTATACTCCAGATTCGGCAACCGGATGAGTATTGAGGCTCATGTCTCTCATTAAAGCATGAAGGCTCATGTCATGAATCTCTGACTGAGAAGTCTGTCTCTCAGAGTACATGTAGATATGTAGTCTCTCAGATGAGACCACGGCACATCTCTTGAATACTGAGCCATTTCAGTAATTACTCCGGATCCGGCAATCAGATGAGTATTGAGACTCATGTCTCCATGCATGAAAGATCATGCCACCTCTGATGGAGAAAGTCTCTCAGAGAAGATGTAGATGTGTAGATTTTCAGCTGAGGCCACGACACATCTCATATTGTATAGAATCGAAAGATTGGGCGGCTCCTAGACATCATGCCTTCTAGTATAGAGCGACAACATCTTCGGGATGCAACCAAGTTTTCCCCGACTATGCAAGAAGAATATGACACTCCAGCAAGTTCATATTGCTCAACCCTCAGATGATTAATGCTCCTAGACAGGAAGCCCTTCTGGTATAGAGCCATTAATTAATTATCTAAAATTGTCTGAATATCCAGCAATATTCTACGAGCCATCTTCAATCGTCTGAATATCCAGCAATATTCTACGATTCTTCGTTATATTTCGTCACTTCAATTCGTGGTTCTTCCTAGCAGAATGCCACGGGTTAGTGATAAATATCCAACGAAACAGGCATCTGAGCATCAAATAAGCCCTGACACAAAAATAGTGCAAGTGTATTTAGCAGATAATGCACAGACCAGCATTTTGAATGCACGAACGATCATTTCAAAAAATACGAACGAACGAGGAACCTATGCAAAATAGGAAGGAAAAATAATAATAATGAAATATTAGCAAAAGCACCAGGGGACTGGGCTCACCAGCCGTCCAGTCATGTCGTGACTAGTCCCGCGCCCAATTTTATATTTTATCATACTTTTACTATTTTCCTGATCTCATGAAAATCCTCTCGTTCGAGCAAATTTTCTTTATTTCAAAGAAATTATCTAAATCACATGATTTTATCAAAAATAATAAAATTAGGGAAAGGAGTCATGGGACCGCCGGCCGGCCGGTCATGCCTTGGCCGTGGCCGATCCCACACCTCATGTCCTATTATTTTATTATTTCTTCTCAAATTATGAAAATTCCTTGATTTTATGAATTTTCCCTAAAATCACCTAATTTCATGTATTTTCTCTAAAATCATAGAAAATATTAAAAATATTAGGGAAAACTTGTGGGACCGGGTTCTAGCCGACCGGCCATGCCCTAATCGGTTCCACACGCCTATTAATTTATTATTATTTGGTGTTTTGTTTCCTGATTTCATGAAAACTCTCTGATTTCAACAAAATATCTTGGTTTTCAACAAATCCCTTTGATTTTATGAAAATTCTCTAAAATCATCAAAATTTGGTAAAATTGGGAAGAGTGGCTTGGGACCCGCACCCATTGGCCGGCCGGCCATGCCTCGGCCATTGTCGGTCCCACACTCCCATTCCCTATTTTATTATTAATTTATTTCTCTCATCTCACGAAAGTTCCCTAATTTCATCAAACTCTCTTGTTTCATGGAATTTCCCTCAAATCAGAGAAAATGCATAAAATTACATAAAACTGGGAAAGCATGTGTCCCTATCCGGTCGGTCCCACACCTTGTAATTCCCTGTTTTATTTATTATTTTCATCATCTCATGTATTTTTCCCAGTTTCAACAAAACCATGGATTTTGCATATTTTCTCAAAATGTTGCTCAAACGTGCACCAGAAAATATCAAAATTCTCAGGACTGAAGCACGGACACCATGGTGACACGGGAATATCCCCTTGACCGACCAAGGGTGACCCTGAGGCTTGCAAATAGCTGGTCCCACATGTTTTAACGATTTTAACCTAATTTGCTTAATTACTCATATTAGGTTCAAACTCTTTCCAAACAATTGGAAGTTTGCTCAAACGACCATCCATTGGTCCTACTGCCACCAAGAGCCGGTCCCATGACCTCTTGGTCGGTCCCTCATTTTTCCATAAGTCAGGTTTTATTATTTGTCGCTCACACGAGCATTATTTTAGTGATTGAACCAGCATTTAATCATTCTTTCACCAACTGGTCCCGGGATACTTTGGAATTTTTGCTCATTCGAGCATTTGGGCGATATATGGTGAACCTGTCATCCCATGTATCCGGTCCCTGTGTAACTTTGTATTGATTTGAAATAAATCACCATTTCGGTAAAATCAAGGTTTTGAATCCAGAGCTTTGCAGAAACGTGATTCTGAGCAGATTCAAACACTCTGGTAATTTTATGATGATTTCATAATCAACACTTTATTTTTTTACTTTCGACCAATGATCAAGTAACTTGAATTAATATTTTATTTGGTCTTGCTACCAACAATTCATCAAAAAGCAGTATTTGCTCAAACTAGCGATATTCGCTCAAATCGGCAATGTTTATTCAAATTAGCAATATTCGCTCAGACTAGCAATATTTGCTCAGATCAAATAATATTGGTTCAACTATCAATATTCAACAGTTCAGCAACACAATTTTCTCATCTTAGGTTATAATGATATCTCGTCTCAGCAGACACGTTAAATTCGTGAGTTTCAGAACACTTGCTGATCACGTTCAACTCAGCACTACATGGACTCATCGTCCCATAAAGTCAGCAATTGACTCCACAATCATGAGATTTCAGTCATGTCACATGGGGGATATTAACCAGGGTTTTGGTCTGGCGGTCTACGATACGTGTGTTCACCCACGATGAGAATGTGATCAAGTCGTGCATTCAGTTGGAAGGGGTCAGCAAAAGTAGTAGGTGGAAAATTAACCAAGTCTCCGCACGATAAGTAATTGGTTTAACACGATTTCCCACTTCCCCACTCTCTGATTCCAGCAACTGTTACACTTCATGGGATCTTGGTGTTTTCAACTTCGGCATTATAAAATGTCTCTAAATCCTAATATAAAGGACAAGATTCGAACATTCGTCTAGCAATTTCTCATCAAAGTTCATATAGACAATCTTTCGTCTACAAGAACTCAGAGAAATCACTCTCAATTGAGAAAAATTCAATCATTCGGAGCATTTTCATGCTGAATTCACAACACACCTATAATCTCAAATCACCATTGATCTCACGCATTTCCCATCTTCCCTCCTATAGATCAACCCATCCTCTCTAGAGACCGAATTGACTCTGGAACGGCCATTGTTCTTGGTTTAGGCCGGAGTCTTATAGATTGATATCTCGAACTTAAATTACTCCCTTCTTGCAGTGCATCTGTATGAGGTTCAATAATTCGCTTGGTTCGAGGAGTCTCCTCACGGTCGGCTCTTCAATCCCGTAAAAACCAGCAAATCATTTTTCCCCATCTATAGAAAGAGATAGGTATAAATCGCAAAGTTTACTTCGTCTCAGATTTTGTGATTTCTCAAGATAAATATCTAAATCTATTTTTTGTTGATCAGTTTAAGATTTTTCTTGAGAGGTGGTTAATAATCTAGGATTCTCATCTAACTGAGTGTAAGTGTTGCGAATTCGTGAGGTTTGCTAACTTTGCTTATTGTAAACATATTTCCAAGACTTGATCTAAATGATCTAATGGGAAACCAAATGGGCTTATCTGTTAGAGGTAGATTGGTATCAAAAGTCTTCACTTAGGTTAAAGCAACTCCTAGACTATAAAGGACGTCAATTAAGGGAATCAACAGCGTTGAGCAACTGCAGCTGAGTTGATTGGAAGATTAATTCGGTTTCAAGTACATTCCAGTCTGAAGTCCGATAGTAGGCTAGTGTCTGTAACGGCTTTAAAAAGTTGGTGTCTGCATATGCAGTTTTCTGGACGACATCCTAGGGTTTTTCTGCATATGCAGTTTTCCTCATTAACAAAAATTGGTGTCTCGTGTTTTTTCTTTTCTGCATTATATTGTTTATCTTTAATCAATCTAAATAGTTTAAGTCCTTATTAATTGTGATCAATTACAAGACTTGGTGTTGAAGAATTTGTATCTTGAAAGAAAGATAACAAGTTTCATACTTTGTAGAATTCGAATCCTCTTGTTTTGGATACAACTAAATTGATATTGGATATTATGATCGTTCAAGGACTCTTATACATAATCAGTTTCACGAACTTTGTTGTCCAGACATATTGAAGAGATTATAGAAAAATCGATATACATATTGTTTAAGAATCTTTCATCTAGATATACTTGAAATTATCTTAGGTTTCGTCCATACAAGTTGCCAAACGAAATAGTTGGTGGTGTGATGTGATTTCAATGATATTGTAGTAACATGGTTCGTTCAAGACTTGTGAAAGCAGATTTTTTTAAACTTAACTTTTATAAAAAATAACAAACTCAATTAAAAATTGTTGTGAAAATTATGGAGAGATTGGGGCTAGGATTCTACCAATTTCCTCACTCATATGGTTCATATATCAATTCTAAACAATAAAATCTCAAATGATAAAGTATTATTGACTCTAATTCATTGCCTAAGGTGGATTTCAAAAGTAATGGGTGTAAAACTAAAGCATAGGACATCAAAACATCTAAGCTAAGCATGACCCATCAATTGTAATCACAACCATTCAATGAAACTCATAAATCAATTGGATAACAGTGCAAATTGTCATAACAAGAATTGATAGAATTACCACATTTGTGAAACTTGGATTCCTCTGTTGCCCCATATGATGGGATTAGCTTCTCATCATGGAAACATGCTCAAAATTTGATTTCATTGCTCAAAGGATGTTTACGAATAATGAAAGGGAGGAAAAATAATTAAACTCGGATTATGTAACACTAATAATTATTACAAAATAACTGTTACGGGAAACGATATGAAGGATATGTCATTGCCTGTAGCTCTACGACTGCTTTATGGCGTTATTGTTCTTCGTGTTCTTCCTCATTATGCAGCAGCAGAAAAAATATTCTGCAGCTCTGAATTTCACTCTGTTCTTCTCCCCAACTCTTTATAAACCTTCTCTGACCCCAAGCCCTTTATATATACTAGACATGACTCGTCAGGACAACATTAACTCCACATATCTTCACCATAACTCGTAGTTAAGAAAATATATTCTCGGGTTATATTCCTTCCTTTTTTCATCATCTTCACGCATCTGTCAGCTGTTAACTTCCCTTTTTTTTTATCTCCTGCACGACTCTTATCCATCTCAACACACTCCAGAAACCCACAAAACACATATCAACACTCTAGAACTCGTGAAAATCATCTCCCTTTAATAAGCTGCCATGTTTTATTCTCACCCTAATTATAACCCAATTTATTCGACTATGATGGACTTACAAGTCTTGTTTTGATGAAACAGGCCCAACACAAAAGATTGCAGTGATTGAATCTCCATAGACAACTTCCAAATCCAAAATACAGTCTCGGGTTTTTAAAGAAAAATGCACATTCCTTGTTTTCTTTCGCACGATTATCCAACCAAATTGAATTGATTATGACGACCATACCATGCCTGTGATGCTCAAACTAAACCTCTCAAACAATTCCATCCATTGAGTCTCACTGGAATACCTTCAAAATCCAAACCCTAATTCTGGTTCTTTTGAAACCAGATTTTCCCGCCAAAAACGAATTTCAAATAAAGAATAAGGTGGTGCCCCTTATCCAAAGTAGGGGTTCGTTTAGCCAATGCCCTCCTGGGGTACTCCGAGTAATTTTTTAAGCCGATTTTTCCATAAAATGTTTATTTCCCAAAAATGCCTACAAACACACAAAACACCATAATAAGTATAAAATCGAGTACCAACAATACAGAAAATTGAGGACAACTTAAACACAAAAATGTGTCTATCAGTGTACTTGGTACCCTCTCATTTTCACTACTATAATAGAAAATACACAAAAACGAAAAACCAGAACCAATATTCAAAGTCTAGGAGCCAGGGTCTTTATAATTTAAATTGTCGACCATAACGACTTCACATTTACACCATGACGACCCTTGTTATTTGGGACAAAATATTATTTTTTCCTCTGCATGGTAGTCAAGGTTTACGTAAGAGTTGTCATGTTATGATTTTAGGTCGTCATGATTTTAGATAATACCTTATCGATCCTAAACATGGTCATCATCTTCAAGGAAAAACCAGTGAGGGTCGTCATCTTCGTAAATAATAGAACATGATGATTTTTCATAGTTTTAACATGCAAATAAATAGTCGTCCTGCCAGGGACAGAGCCAGGACATATATGATATGAGATCGAATAATTTTTTATTCTCATATTCGCAAAAATAATTTTTTGATCAATATGCATATTTATACACTTCCACGATAGCATCAAAAAATCTATTATAAATACGTCAGTTTGGCGAAGGAATTGTGCACATTAATGTCAATAGCCAGCAACAAAAATATTGCATGTTAAAATGGCTTGAATATATCGTGTTTTATCCACAACGATAATGGTTCCTTCACCTAAATTTGCATACCAATTATTTGAGGGTAAAAACGGTTTCTGCTGGTTTTGGTAAATTTGGGCGTGAGGATGAGAAACGAATCTAAACCTAAAACAAATGCACTGCACGGGAGTACTTTAGATTCGAGAGATCAATCTGTACAATCCTGGACTAAACCAAGAAATGGCCATTCCAGTCTTGCTTCGGTCACAAAGTGAAGAAGAAGGATTGGTCTTAGGGAGGGAAGCGAAGAAGGTGTTGAGATCAAAATGGTTAATTTTGAAGGTGTGGCTATTTTATGACTAGTATCAGAATTTTGGGAACTGGCTTGCGGAATGTAAGCTATCAGTTCTTTGGTTTTTTATTGATACTATGTTGTTGTTAACCAAAAACTTATTGTCTGGTGGAAATAGGTAAAACATATTTATATAAGTCATATTGAATGCACCCTGATCTCGTAGAAAGTGGGAGTAATTGAGTGATGGAGAAGTGGGGTCATGTGTAAATACTAGAGACCACGTTCCCACTATGAAGGAGACGAGTTAGTTTACACCCACTACTTCTTGTCGCCACTAACTTCCCTGCTTTCTGACACTTTCTTATAATGGGCGTGTTGCACGCCGCACGCTGTAAACCGCCAGACCAATACCCTGATGAGTATCCCCCAGTTTGTGACATGTTTGATTTCTCGAGTGTTTCGTGGAACACGTGTAGAAAGTTGCTATGTTTGGCAAGTCAAGGTGAAGAAACTTTTCGCGGGAGAATAGCATGTGGCGTAATTAGGATTGTCTTGGCTGGTCTCCTAAGACTTTCCACAGGCCAGTAGATTTTATGGCGAATTTGGATGGCTTAGATTGTAACTTATGAGGAAGGGTGTCCATTGATTATGGCCACATTTTGTTGGCAACAAATAATTGAACAGTGGTGTCATTCATACATACCAATGACATAATGGCATATTAAGTACACGTTGGTGGAACAATGGCATGATTAGCATAGTTAGCGCATGCCGATGGCACGGTGGTGCAAGTAGCGCCTGGCATAGTCATGGCCACTAGATTTTGGCACATTGGTGTTAGACCAAAATATGGCGGAAACATTAGTTCTAGTTGCTACATCAATCCCAATGCTCTGGGTAGCATGATTAGGCTTGCCTAAATTAGGGTTTGGCATGCCGAAACCCTAATTAGTGTGTGTGGCATACGGCCGCGACATGGTGACACGTTTTGGGCAAACAACGCCATAGTCATGCCAAAGGAACTATAAAAGGGCCATAATGTGGAAACGACCACATGAGAAAGGGTTGCTATGAGTGGCTATGATATGGTGCAATTCCTAGGGTTTCTTGGGTCCCGCATGGCTCGTGACATGTTGTGGGGCCCAACGTGGCGTGATTTGAGCCACAACTCGAAATTTGGGTTATGGTTAATACGCCTAAAGTAGAGTCGTGCTTCTGACTAGAAAACCCTAATTTAAGCATATCATGGCGTTGGCCACGAATAGAAGGTAGGTTAGTACGTAGGCACGTTATTTATGACACATTGGCATGTTTTGGCATGCTGCCACAAAGTGGCACGTTTGGCGTGGCGGAGTGTCATGTTGGCATACCGCTCAACTTGTTGGCGCAACATGGCATGTTTGGTATGTTGGCGCGGTTTTTGGAAATCCAGTTGGCTTTGTGACCATCTGGCGCAGTTTCCCTTTTTTAACACTGTGGCAAGTTTAGAGTAACCTGATTAGTCAATATAAGAGGGTCTGGCCAAGCATGGGAGTAACACTTCTAGTGTGCGTGTGGCAGATTTAAAGCGACCTGATTAGGCGACGGGGAAATAAGGCCGGTCGAGCAAAATGGGGCGTGGACAATTGCAAATGGCGCTGGCTGTCATAAGGCATGGCCACACCTCCCTTTGCTGCTGCTCCCATTCTGTGGCTCCTTGTATTCCTTGTTTTCTGATTTTGGTTAGGATTTTGTACCTACTAATCCATGGCGGATTAATTGCTTAGTTCGCCTAAGCTTAATTTTGACCAACGTGGTCTAATATATTGCTTTGCAAATTAATCAGGGTAATATTTGAATCTTGCGAATTATCACGAAATTGATTGAATTCTATGTGTTGACACAGAGTTCTTTAAGTTTATTGCCAGAGAGCAATATATATGCTTTCCGATTGAATACCTTTATGCAAGGACCTTAAACTTGATACTTGGAAATTCGTGCTACTTTGCTGCGAGTGAACACAAATTTTCATGCCATATCAATATTAAGGGTTCAGCGGGGAACATAGCACTGAAAGTATTCAAATAAACTTACATTAATTGGATAATACAGGCAAGGTGCCAAAATTTACAGAATATCTGGGATTGTTGATACATGCACCATTTCTGGATAGATTTCATGCGAATATATTGAGTTTCTCAATAAATGTGCCAGCGAAGAGGTTGAACACTCGTCACTTTTACATGGCTCTGTTTCTTTGCTGAGTGATTATGTGGTTGTAATAGTGGTAAAAAGAGTGTCGTTTCTCAGACTTGTGAAGGATACTTTATACTTAAATTCTAAAACTAAAATAGAAAAACTCACTAATAATAACAGCAAACACTGACAAAGTTGTTATCAATATTAAAAGAACACTGAGGCTAAGATTCCACTATTTTCCAAGTTCAAATTGATTTAATCCAATTTATATTCATGCAATTTTCTTGTTCAATTTGATTCTAAACTATTGCAACAAGTAGATTCTCAAAATAACAAGTGTAAATCTGAAGCATAGAACATCAAAAACCTAGGTCCAAGTATGCTCTATCAAAAGAAATAACAATTGCTTAACAAAAATCATTCAAACAATTTTCAATCAAAGCAAATAATCATATAGTAATTGTAAATAAATAGATAAAATAGAATATACCACTTTTTGTTGGAAAATAGCTTCCTCTATCGCCTCAGCAATGGGGTTTAGCTCCTCATATTAATCATGGTCTCAAAATATGTGTTTGTTACTCAAAAGATGACTAAAAGAGTGAAAAGTAATAACACACACTGATTGCAACAGTGTATCGGCGTTATAAAACAGCTGTTACAATGGAACTGTTACAGAAAACTGTTGTAAACACTGTCTCTTTCTCGCTGATTTTAAGACCCCAAAAACGACTGTCTTCAATGGCCTTTTGTTCTTCATGTTATTCCTTGTGCACCAGCAGAAAATATTTCCTGCGACTCTTGATTTCGCTCTCTGTTCTTCTCTAAACTTCCCCATAGAGTACGTAACACTTTTTTTGACTCCCGGAAACTCTTTTATAGCCAACAGAAGCCCTAAAACTCGATTTAATTCCTTCATTTCTTCAGCAGAAAGTCTCGGACTTTTTTACTTTCCAAATTCTTCTCTACGCGGTGCTGAGCCTTACAAGTCATACCAGTAACTCTATTAGATAGATACGAATCTCAGGGAGGGTTATCTTGCCTTAAATCTCCCGTAACTTCCAAATATAACCAAAATAATTCCTGAAACTTCCATCACCTCTGTTTCGCTCCAACACGATCATGCAGCCCAAGTTGACTGATTCGAACACCCATACCAACCCTGTTGTGCTCTATCAGGTCCAGCCCAATGAAAATCAGCCATTGAATCTCCCTAAAGATCGCTCAAAACTCCAACCTAAATCTGCATGTGACTGCCATTTTTTCCCGCCAAAAAAAGAATTTGAATTTTGGGAAAGAAGTTGATCTCCCCTTATCCTCGGCTGGGGTGTAAATAGAAGTTGTCTAGGGGTTTCCCCTTAGGTTACCCCTTATCCAAAGCGGGGGTCTTTTTAGCAAATATTCTCCGGGGTGCTTTTGACAACTTTTCGAGCCGAATTTTCCAAAATTATTTATTGGCCAAAAATACCTACACACATAAAATACCATAATAAGTACAAAAATGAGCACTATCAATATATAGAAGCGAGACAAATTAGACACAAAAATGTGTCTATAAAATGCCCCAAACTTATTGTTTGCTAGTCCTCGAGCAAAAATAAAATAGAAATAAAATCCTAACTCACTGTCGCAGGCATCGTCGATTGCATTTAGCATATGCAATAAGCCTTTGAACCCCTAGGTGTCCCTAGTGGCCGAGTTATAGTCTCGGGAGGGCTTACCAGAGGTATACCCACAAAACCTTTACTCCAGACCCTAGATATCTCCGCAGAACCTTGGAAGGTACTAAAGAATCTCCTTAGTTGGCATACTTATTGACCACAATAGGAAGTACCCTGATGCGAAATTCCAATTGATGTACACGAGTTTGCACTCAAGAATACTAAATTTCATATATAAGTGACAGAGCTCTAATCAGATAGTCTCACTATGGACATCAATATAACGTAGTCAAAACTAATCACATGGATAGATCAAGAAGATGGATATAGAGAAAAACATAGATGGTTTTGATGTTTACTAAGTGAACGGTGTTTCCCATATCTGTCTAAAGGCTTCTGCCAAAATGAACCTATCCTAATGGACTGAGATACCGGTCTGACTAATATCAACACAACTGGCATATACAAAGGAACCAGTGGTCGATAATCCTAAATCTAAGTCAACACAACTGGCATATACAAGGGTTCCAGTGGTCGACTTTATTGAATTTATTCTGGTTGGTCTATTGGTCTGGTTTTTTTTTTTTTTTCACTTTTTCAACATTTTTTATTTTTTTTGGTATCTCAATCACTCTAATTCACCCTAGCATTGGTAACAACTTGATTCATGAGCCCCACCTAATCACTTAGAAAACATAATTTAAAATAAAATAAAATAAAAACAGAAGTGAAAAGGACTCAACGAGATATGGTGAAACTATCATGTTATTTCTAACACATGAGCTCTGTGCTTTTATGAATAGACTCTTTAGATGTTGCCATCTAATCAGATTGGTTCCTCAACTCCTACAACCAAAATGCAACCATCCACTTAGATTGGTTAGTGCCATCCTTAATAAGCATACATTTCTAGGCTCTGGAGTTTATTTATTGCAACTAACAAAAAGTTTCTCCCATACCCCCAAACTTAAATCTAACATTGTCCTCAATGTTCTAAAGATAAAATTAAAAGCATGAACAAGGAGAAACTGTTACCATTTGAAGCAAAAGAGTTAAGGAAAGATATTACCGTGATGCGTGAATATTGGATTACCTCCCAAGAAGTGCCAAGTTTAAAGTCTTCAGCCGGATGTAAGAAAGAATTAATCACCTCATAGAATCATATATCAATAGCCGGAACAACTATGGATCATCAAAACCAAATAGAGCTGACACATGTAAAAGGAAACAACAATTTACCAAAATAATAAATAAGCCAATCACAACCTTATCCAGTATTTTTCTTAAGATCACTATATCTAGTTGTGGTTCGGGTTCAGGCTCTATAAATGGGTTTAGGTAAACCTCTTTGGGATGAATTTCCTCAGTGAAAAGCTCTGATTCAGGATGTAGAGTCTGAAAAAAATCAACTAAGAACTTTGAAGCACATAATAATAACCTGAATAATTGGGGATCCTCAAAGTCAATCAAAGTTGACTCACGCAGTTGACCATAATGAAAGAAGTGGTCATTCTTAAGCAAATGTGTCTATTCTAATCTCCTTAAATATTTAGGCTTAGTCTTAAAACTGAATAACTGACACATTTGAAACTCATACGTTCCCACATTTGGAAGAAAAATATTTGGTGGGAAAATAAAGTCAATCTAGGTATCATATCCTAGATAAACCACATCAACCAGAGGATGGGTTTCTAACAACTGAACTTCTCTATGAAGATACTCTTATGAAATGGTAGAGGCATATATTCCAAGTACACCCCCAAACTTATAATTTTGGGTGTCTCTAAATAGACTAGTCACAATATTCCTAATTTCTAGACCATTAGGTTCCTGAAAAAGGTCAATTGCTTTATCTAAGTTATAATCAGGTGGTTCATCCTCTAAATGCATCTGATGCATACACAAAGTAGAACTTATGTCCTTAATATCCGCTATGGTCCACCCTAAAGCTTCCTTATTATCTTGAAGCACGGTCACTGGCCTACTCTCCTGATCACTATCCAAATCGGAAGCTATAATAATAGGGAAAGTCTCAGATGGGCCTAAAAATGCATAGTTAGGGTCCAACTTAGGAGGCTCTTCTAAACAAGGGATTAAGGTAGACTCGAAAGCTAATAATGGTTCAAACCTAGCTTTCCATGTATCGGTATCTAAAATAGTAATAGAATCCAATAGAGCATTTACTTGTTCAATGTTTCTATCATCGTCGAAATCCATGCTAAAATGGGCTAGAAAACTCTCTAATTACCAGAGTATGACTCTAATTACCTCCTAATTTTGAAGTGATAATCCTTCTTTTCCTCATAACACCATTTCTTCTATCTTTTTTTAGAGTGGGCAAACTTCTAGGTTTGGTAACAACTCCCCCGTCCGGATCATCTGAGTCAAGAAGATCATACCGGTATGCTTTTTACTAACGAATAGATATTTGCTTGCCACCTTCAGTAGGTAAAAAAGAGGGATTTTCTTCTGTGCAGAGGTACCCAGTTAGAACATGCGTGACCATGGTTGATGAAGATGATCTTGCCACACCTCTTCCTTCAACCTATAGTCCGCCAACTGCTGCAGACCTTGAAAATGCCGATTTGGGTATTTCCTGCTACCAATATCCCAATGCAGGCTTGTCGTTCGATATCCACATAAAGTGTTTGTCTTATAGCTACCGAAGCGTTGGTAGATTTTTAATGTGGAAGGAGTTCGTGGCTTTGTACACGAAAATAAGGAGAAGATACGGCCACATTGCAACCAGGAACGTGGTGCAGCATTTCTCGTCTGTGTTAGTCACCATAATGAACTGCCTCCTACCCATGATTTTCGAAATGAAGGGCATATCCATTCGCGATGTCACTGAATCAACAGTTGAAAAGTGGGAAAACATGGTATCTACCTGTGAATCCCTGGATTTTGACGTAAGATGGATGTGACACCGTCTTGACATTGTCAAAGTTGATCGAGCTGGAATCTTTGCCAATGTTTTTCCTGCTACAAAGGCCATTTTGGAATAAGAGAAGGCTCTGACTACTGAATCTCAAAAGGTGGAGCAGGAAATCCAAGATTTGAAGAATATGACTAAAAGGTACCAAAATAGGCTAAAGATGATGCTTTCACGGAACTAAAACTTATTGGATGGCCTTTTTTGAGTTGTTATGCAGCCATGAGGACGTTTTATTTTTCTTTTGGGTTTTGAACATTTCTCTTTCTTTTTTTTTTGAAATTGTACTGGTTTTTGGAGAAGAGTAAATAGAATTTTCATTAATACGCCTTGATTAAATGAAATTTTGATAACTCAGACATGAGGGAGGAAAGGAAAAATGCCTTGCCATCCGTGTTATGAACGGAGAGAGGTGAGAGCAATGGTCATGCATAGTATTCCATTTTCCATTGATGACCGCTTCCAACTTTCCTCCATCTTCTTTGACAATCTTGTAGTACCCACTATTGTAGGCTTTGGTGACCACATAAGGTCCTTCCCATTTTTGGGAGAATTTTGGTGCGGACATGTCTTGATGAATGTGCTTAGCAATCTTCAACACCATATCTCCTACTTGAAAGATTCGAGGTTTTACGGCTTTATCATATGCTCTGGAGACCCTTTTTATGTACGTCTGAGCATGTTCTTCTGCCTTAGTCCTCTTGGAATCTATGGTATCTAGCTCTGTTATCCCAGCACTCGATACTTCAGCCTCATTCCATTGAACTCTACTTGCAGCCGCAATCCTAGATGACGGAATTTTAATCTCTGCTGAAAGCACTGCATCCGCGCCATAGACAAGTGAATATGGAGAAACGCCTGTAGAGCTTCTAGGTGCCGCCCGATATGCCTATAGAGGCATGGGAAATTTCTTGTGCCATGTCCGAGGATTATCATGTACCATTCGGCTGAGAATACGAATTAAAGTCTTGTTTGTGCTCTCGAATTGCCTGTTCCCTTGGGGATAGTAAGGAGTATAGAAGACTTGCCTAATTATGTATTCTTCGAGTAACTCTTGTACTTAGGCAAGGGAGTGTCATTATCATTAATGATGTGCTTAGGCATGCCAAAATTAAAAACTATGTATTCCTTAATAAATGCCGCAATTGTCGCTCCAGTGGTTCCTCGCAGAGTAATGGCTTCAACCCATTTAGTAAAATACTCTGTTGCGGTTATGATATATTCATGTTGCTTTGACGATGGAGGGTTAATCTTCCCAATGATGTGAAACCCCCAGCCGTAAAATGGCCACAGACTACTCACTGAGTGCAGGGGAGTATAAGGTGCGTGGATGAGGCTCCCATGAATTTGGCACTCGTGACACCTTTGAACAAACGATGTTGCATCATCTTTCATAGTTGGACAGTAATATTTCTCGTGTATTTGGAGGAATAATTTCTTCTTCCCTTGATGTTCACCTTCATGCGTATCTTTCAACATAACTTGGATTTCCACCTTTTCTAGACATCATAGTAGATCACCCCCAAAGCTTTTACGGTACAGAGTTCCTTCATGAAACACAAATCTTCTAGCTCTTTGCTTCATGTTGGAAGGGAGTATACCGTCGCAGAGGTAACTAATGTATGGCTCTCGCCAGTCCCTAGTATGGCCAATAATAAATAACTCCAATTGATATGGAGGTTCTTGGCATTTGGGGAAAGACCCTTGGATTAATCGAGATTGCATCTCCATATCTGGCCAATAGTAGACGAGGCGTTGAAGGCGACGATAAAGAGCCACCAAATTTCTCCATGAACATGGTTAAGCTGTAGCCATGCTTCTTCATATTCGAGACATCTTGACAGGGAGCCATCCGGGTTTCAATGATATAACACTCTGCGAAGCATGAAGAAATTTTGTAGGGTTTTGAGACTAACCTTTCCTTGGGAAAGCGAACTGTTAAGCTCTTGGATAATCGGGGTCCTCCAATCATTGGCTTCAGTATCCTTAGACTGCAAAAGCCACATCGACGCTACAATTCGTCTCTTTACCAGTAAAGTTTCTTTTAAGCCTTCGAATTGCAGCTTCAAATATAATATGGCCAGGAAATCTGCGTGTTTATTGTTGCTTCGACCGACATGAGTTATGGTCGCACCAGCGAAGTAATTCAATAACTGTTGTGCCTCAGACCTATATAGCGCCAGTGTTACTTATTTTAATGCATAAACTCCATTCATTTGGTTAACCAGTAATTTAGAGTCGCCTCTCACTTCCAGGTATGTAGCGCCTGCTTGTTTGGCCAGTGACAACCCAATGAGAAAAGCCTCATATTCCGTTGAATTATTGGTGCATTGAAAGTACAGTTTGAAGGAATGCGAAAAGACTTCACCAGCTGGAGACACCAGAACTACACCTTCTCCTCTAGTATTATTGATAGGGGTGGCAAAGCCATCGAAATAGAGTATCCACGCTTCTTCTTTGACAAAATAGATATCCGGAAATTCCCCACGAAGGTCTTCATGCAGTGCGGTGGTTCCTTCTCCCGGGAAAGCTGCTAGTAAATCCGCAACTACTTGTCCTTTGATATCCCTTGGGGAAGCGCATGTTATATATAACTCCGACATTTGGAGGATCCATTTGGCCGGCCTTCCTATCAAGGCCGTTTTTGAAAGCAAAAATTTCACAGGATCAGCCTTAGATATCAGCACCACTTTATTTGACAGCAAATAATGTCTAAACTTCTGAATAGAGTGAATTAGGGCTAAGCACACTTTTTCTGCTTTAGGATATCTGAGTTCAGCATCCCTCAAATTTCGACTGAAGTATTATATAGGATGTTCAATTCCTTCATCATATTCTTGGGAAAGCAGTGTAGAGGCACAATGGTCTTTCTTGTATAGGAGATCTCATGACGGCTGGGAATGACAATATTTGTTGGATCTTCCGAAATGCCTCTTGATGTTGTGTGGTCCATACAAAACTTTCTCCCTTCTTCAGCAAAGGGGTGAACGAAGCAACAAGCTGGGCTAAACTAGGTATAAGACGCCGAATGTAGTTTACCTTTCCCATAAAGCTCTAGAGTTCTTTCATAGTTCGCGGAGGAGGCATCGTGAGGATGGCTTGGGTCTTGGATGGATCAACTTCGATTTCCTCAACAGTTACCTAAAATCCTAGGAATTTTCCCGAGGAGACGCCAAAGGCACACTTCAAAGGGTTCATTTTCAGTTTGTACTAGCGACACCTTTCAAACACTTGCCACAGAACCTTTGTGTGGGCCGCTCGGGTTTTTGATTTGACTACTATGTCATCCACGTAATCTTAAACTTTCTTGTGCATCATATCATAGAAAATTGCAGTCATGGCGCATTGGTAGGTTGCGCCTGTATTTTCAAACCGAAAGGCATCACAATATAATAAAAATTTCCGAAAGGGGTTCAAAAAGATGTCTTACTTGCGTCGTGCTCGCACATCTTTATCTTATTATAGCCGTTGTACCCATACATGAAGGAGAACATGGCATGTCCACTGGTGGCGTAAACTAGCATATCAATGTTGGGAAGAGTAAAATTATCCTTGTTCAGATCTCTAAAGTCGACACAGCACCTAATTTGACCGATCTTCTTTTTCACAGGAACCACATTGGCCAACCAAGTAGGATGGTGAATAGGTTTGATAAAACCTACAGCTAGCAACTTCTGAATCTCAGTCTTGATTTGTTCTTCTACGTCGTGTCTGAACTGCCTTGGGGATTGCTTGACTGGTTTGGATCCAGGTATTATATGTAGACGATGGGTGACCAGTTTTACATCCAATCCAAGAATTTCCTCGTACGTCCATGTAAATACATTTTGTGCGCTCATCTGTGCATAGAGCCGAGCTAATGGAGACGAGCCTTGGAGATTCTTCATTTTCGATGTTGACAACTTCGAGTTTATCTGTGGTGGAGTTGGTTTCGTCTTGTAATTGTCGTGGTGCTTCCGGCACTTCTTCTTGTGGCTTGCTGTTGTGGTTGCATTCTATTGGGCGGAGAGACTGGGTGGAAGTCTCCCCTGCTAATTGCTAACAGCGGCGCTGATACACTGTTTTCCTTTTTTTGTCATGACTTGCAACAAAAGCGTGCTCCCTCTTGGTTGATGGGGGAGAATTAGTGTGTCTTGTAGCTACAGGTATGCCGCAGGATTGGGTTCCTTTGTTTAGTTATGCAAGTCTGTCCTCCTCTTCAATGGAGGTCCATGTGGGAAGAGGAGTGCAGTAAACCTTGCCCGATGAGTCTTGTGAATTTTCCTTTGGCTCGAACAGCTCGACACCACAAATTAGTGCATATGGAGACAATGACGCGGGGATGCGGACAACTTCTTCGTTCAACATGGTTTTCAAGCATTGGTGATACGTTGAAGGGATGATTCAGTTATCATGGAGCCACAGTCTCCCTAGAATCATGCGGTAATCTGGCTCATTCTCTATCACTTCAAATATCACATTCGACTGGACTGGTCCCATTGACAGATTCAGACTAATGTACCCATACGTGCTGGTTCGGTTTCCTTCAAAATTTGTCATCATGGTAGGCTGCCGTACGATTTTACTTGTCATGGTGAATATATCACTATTCTTTCGACAATAACTAACTTACCAACCCTGTTTCGAGAAAACAGGCTGGTTTCAATCCAAATCCACGCCTAAATCTCACCCATACACTTCAAAGTTCCGAACAGAACTTCCCGGAGAAGAATATACCCGAAAATACCAATTTATTCATATTCATGATCCCAAACAATTTCAACCGAAACAAAACTTGTTACCATCCCTGTTTAGCCCAGGAGAGGATACTGATCGATTCAAGCGATTTAATCTCCCTTAAACACCTTCAGAAGTCGAACCCTAATTTTTCCGGCGACTGAAATAATTTTTCCCAATTATCCAGCCAATTCTAGACGAAACATACACTTGTAATGACCATGTTTAGTTAAGACTAAAAATCCCATGAAGTTTCAGCCATTGAATCCTTCTGAAACACTGCCAAAAGTCCAACCCTAATTTTCCCGGTGACATAACAATTCTTCCCTCCAAATTCTGAAATTCAAAATGTTGAAGATGGTTACTCCTTAACCAGAGTGCTTGGGTGCCGATAGTAATTGGTGTACCCCTTATCAAATGAGGTACCCCTTATCCAAAATTGGGAGTCTGAATAACACGTGTCCTCCTGCTGGTTTTGGTGTTGAGCGAGTCTAAAATCTAAACCTAAAACAAATGCACTGGACATGAGTACTTTAGATTCGAGAGATCAATCTATACTTCGGTCACAAAGTGAAGGAGAATGGTTGGTCTTAGGGAGGGAAGCGAAGAAGGTGTTGAGATCAGAATGGTTAATTCTGAAGGTGTGGCTATTTTATGACTTGTATCAGAATTTTGGGAACTAGCTTGCGGAATGTAAGCTATCAGTCTTTGGTGTTTTCTAGATATTGTATTGTTTTTAACCGAAAACTTGTTATCTGATGGAAATAGGTAAAACCTATTTATACAAGTCATATTGAACGCACCCTGATCTCGTAGAAAGTGGGAGTGATTAAGTGATGGAAAAGTGGGGTCATGTGTAAATACCAGATACCACGTTCCCACTATGAATGAGACGGGTTAGTTTACACCCACTACTTCTTGTCGCTACTAACTTCCCTGCTTTCTGACACTTTCTTATAATGGGCGTGTTTCACGCCGCACGCTGTGAACCTCCATACCAATACCCTGATGAGTATCCCCAAGTTTGTGACATGTTTGATATCTCGATTGTTTTCATGGAAAACGTGTAGAAGGTTGCTATATGTGGCAAGTCAAAGTCAAGAGACTTGCCGCGGGAGAATAGCATGTGGCGCTATTAGGCTTGTATTGGATGGTCGCATAAGACTTGCCACAGGCCTGTCAATTATGTGGCGAATTTGATCGGCTGAGATTGTAACTTATGAGGAAGGGTGGCCATTGATTATGGCCACATTCTGTTGGCGCCCAATAATAAAACCATGGCGTCATTCGTACATGCCAATTGCACAGTGGCATATTCAGTACACGCCGGTGGCACAATGGCATGGTTAGCATAGTTAGCGCATGCCGATGGCAAGGTGGTGCAAGTAGCGCCTGGCGTAGCCATGGCCGCTAGATTTTGGCACAATGGTGTTAGACCCAAATATGGCTTGGCAACATTAGTTCTAGTTTCCACATCAATCCCAATGCTCAGGGTAGCATGATTAGGCTTGGTTGGCGTAGCAACTTCGCCTAAATTAGAGTTTGGCATGCCGAAACCCTAATTAGTGTGTGTGGCAGACGGCAGTGGCATGGTGACGCTTTTTGTGCAAACGACGCCATAGTCATGCCAAAGGAACTATAGCGGGCCATAATGTAGAAACGGCCACATGAGCAATGGTTGCTATGATATGGTGCCATTCCTATGGTTTCCTGTGTCCCGCATGGCTCGTGGCATGTTGTGGGGCTCAAAGTGGCGTGATTTGAGCCACAACTGGAAATTTGGGTTTTGGTTAATGCGCTTAAAGCAGAGTCGTGCTTATGACTAGAAAGCCCTAATTTAAGCACATCATGGCGTTGTCCACGAACAGGAGGTAGGTTAGCACGTAGGCGCGCTATTTATGGCACGTTGGCATGTTTTGGAATGCTACCACAAAGTGGCACGTTTGGCGTGGCGGAGTGGCATGTTGGCATGCCGCTCAACTTATTGGCGCAACATGGCAAGTTTGGCATGTTGGCATGGTTTTTGGAAAGCCAATTGGCTTTGTGACCATCTGGCGCAGTTTCCCTTTTTTAACATTGTGGCAAGTTTAGAGCAACCTGATTGGTCAATATAAGAGGGGCCGGCCAAGCATGGGCGTGGACACACTTCTAGTGTGTGTGGCGGATTTAAAGCGACATGATTGGTCGACGGGAAAATAAGGTCGGTCGGGCAATATGGGGCGTGGCCAATTGCAAATGCCGCCGGCTGGCCTAAGGCATGGCCACACCTCCCTTTGCTGCTGCTCCTATTCCGTGGCTCCTTTTATTCCTTATTTTCTGATTTTGGGTAGGATTTTGCACCTACTAATCCATGGCGGATTAATTGCTTAGTTCGCCTAAGCTTAATTTTGACCAACGGGGTCTAATATATTGCGCAAGACGAAAAACCCTAATTTTTGCAAATTAATCAGGGTAATATTTGAATGTTGTGAATTATCACGAAATTGATTGAATTATATGTGTTGACACAGAGTTCTTTTCCAACTGAATACTTTTATGCAAGGACCTTAAACTTGATACTTGGAAATTCGTGCTACTCTGCTGCGAGTGAACACAAATTGTCATGCCATATCAATATTAAGGGTTAAGCCGGGGAACATAGCACAGAAAGTATTCAAAGAAACTTATATTAAATGAATAATACAGGCAAGGTGCCAAAATTTACCGAATATCTGGGATTGTTGCTACATGCACCATTTCTGGATAAATTTCATGCGAATATGTTGAGTTGCTCAATAAATGCGCCAGCGAAAAGGTTGAACACTCGTCACTTTTACATGGCTCTGTTTCTTTAGTGACGATACATTAAATGCAAGGTTTTACAAATTTAGCCCTGAACTAAAAACCACCATCTACACCAATGTTCTCTTCGGGTTCATCAATATTTATTTTCTATTATTTTCCTTCCCGAGTCAAATAAAAAAACCGAAGCAACTATCTTTTGCACCCACTTCCCTCCATCCATGCGTCCTGCGAAGATGACGACCCTTACTATGTAACTGCAAATTTTCGGTTACAAATCTAAATTTACAATCGACACATCATAGAGTTATGAGTTTTAAAGTACTTATTTTCTAATTCGGACCATAGCTTCTTCCAATTAGTCGGGATTTGATTTGATTTTTTTCTTGAACAAATCTTTCCTTTGGGTTTATCTACAAGGACGAATTTGATTTTTCTTTCTTTCTTTTAACAAATCTTCCCTTTGGGTTTATCTACGAGGTTGGGGTTATCTATATCCCTATGGTATTTCTTCGTACGAGCCATGTTAGTAGAAAAAGTTCATTGTCAATTGAAATTTTCGAATCGGTGATTACGACGATCAATTGATTTTAAAAATGATAAAAATGAAGAAGAGAGTCGTTAGGTTAGAGAGAAAAGGAGGGAAATTGATTTTTAGTTTAGGTTTTAAATGAAAATAAAAAAGGGGCTGATTGGCGGGAGGGAAATTAAAGATTCGCTCGTCTGTTAGAGTTATGTAGGTGTCTTTGCTGGGGCTGATGGGCGGGATGAGCATTGTAATGTTATTGGCATGTTGATGCAGGTATATAAGGAACACTAAGATGTCATCCTGAAATGTTATTCAAGACTGATTCCCATTCTTTATAATGGTCTATTCCTAGGCTGTAGTTTACCTGTATGATGCAAATGTCCCACATTTGGTACAAATCGCTCATAGATAGCTGTCTGATTATTCAGTGGCATTCCACAATATCCACTGAGATGAAAAGGGAAAAAACATTTTATTACAAAGCCTAGAATTACAATCAGCTCAACCTTTTTCTGGCCAAAAAACACAGTTCAATATCATTCTCCAAATTCTACAAACAAGACTGACATAATGATCTTCCGTTTCGGCAAGTTCTAAGCAACTTTATTTTTGTGCAACCAAGGAAGCTTCTTTTCCATATCTAGAAAGCACACCAGCTAGAAGAGTTTTCTCCTTAGTCTTCAATCTACAGCACATATAGGAGGGAAAAGATGTTACCTCCTAAATTAGGAAAAGCTAAAATAAGACCATAGAAAATCTGATGCAACTAAGTTACCTCTTTGATGACCCTGGTACGTTTAGTTTTGGGGTTTTCTCTGTTTTCCCTTTAACGGGCAGCTTTTTCTTTTTCTTGTCTGTCTGATTCTTTAGCTTTTCTTTAGAGGAGGAAGAATCAGCCTCCATCAATGATGCTGCTCTTTCGTTTTCGGAGCTCAAAGAATAAGCACTAGTCACCAGTGTTGGTGTTTGCTCCCCATCACCATGCCTTGAAGGAATGTTTATATGTTTCATACCCTCCTCAACCACTTCGTCCCAGTTTGCTGATACGGTTGGATCATCCAAGGCAATGGGATCAATGGAGGCATCTTCCCATGAATCCAAGGAATCCTCAGAATCTGATTCTGGGCTTTCTTCCAAATTGGGTATCTTTATTTCTGGAGTAGATGAGCAACTTTCTTCTGTGGCAAATTCAGCATTGGAGTCCAAGAACTCACTTGGACTTGCCGTCTCATAGCCCACTACCTCCTTACTTAAAGTGGGAAGTTCTTTTCTAGAAGCGGAATCCGAGGACTTGCTTAAATTTGCCATCACTTGCTTACTGAAAGCTAGAAGCTCTTCTTTAGATGCAGAATCCAGTGATATGCTTGGATTTGTCATATTACTTGTCTGCCGCTTTTCAAGCTTTTTGGGAGCTGCATTTCCTTGTTCAGAGGACTCTGAAGACTCCCTAGAATTTACCATCTCACAGGTCACCTGCTTTTCAATCTTACCAAAAGTTAAAAGTTGTTTGGAGTATGTCTGTATAAACCTGAAATAACAGACATGACGCTTTATGGGAATTTGTATAATGTAAAAGTTTATTCACCAGATGATAAAAAATTTAAAATTCTTTTGGTCGATATAAATGTTAAAATGAATTTATTCAAAGCCATTAAAGATCAAATAGAAATGGTTATGAAATTTATAATCAGTCTGACCAGATGATCAAGAAGTTCACATGCATTGAGTCAATTTAAATAGTTAGACCAATACAAAGCCGTTAGAGACCCAATAGAAATGGTTATGAAATCATCAGTCATGTCTGATATTTTCGACTTGATTATTTCCACTAAATGTAATACATAGAATCTAAAGTCCTAGGCCCTTCACCATTTCTTAGAAGCAGCAGATCAACAATAAAATCCGGAGGACACATAACACATTGATAACCAAACAATACTGTTAACCCTCTACGATTGAGACTTAAATCCACCAAAATATCATTGGGAATCTTCCTTTTGGTTATAACTCGGATGTCTTTTAAGTTTTAATACTAATGTGCTTTAATATTGGAGGGAATTTAACCACAGTATCTCAATATATTAGGTGTAACATGGACTACAGTTAGACAGTAAAAGTAAGATTCTTACCTATTCGCAGCTTCCTCGGATGTAAAATAAACAAACCCGAAACCTTTGCATATAGGCTCCCTAGTTTTTTTGCTTCCAGAAACTGCTGGACTTATACTAACAATCCCCACAAACCCTTTAAACGCCGACTGCAGATCTCTCTGTATATTCTTTTTCCTTGGAAGATTACTTAGACGTACACGAATTCCACTTGGTTGAACAGCAGATGCTCCTGATCTCAAAGAAAAATCCCGAAATGTCAGATTAACAGGAATGGATACACTACTCTGGTGGAGTAACGCGAACGAATTTTCTAACAACAACTGATACAAAACTAAAATGCAACGACCGAACCGAAGTAATTACAACTTCAAGACTTGCAGCCAGGGTAGCCCTACTACCATTGCACGAAAACACTTCAAGTTAACTTACTAAGTACCTAATTTTAAGTTTTATATGGAGGATACGAGTCCTATTACAGTTGTGCGAGAACCCGCATCACTAAAGATGAAACGCCCACAGAAGAAATACAGTACAACAGAAATATCCAATCAAGATTCAGTCTACAAGCGTAATGGTCAGTCCTTAGATACATTTCATTGTCTGATAAGTCTGCCATGCTCCTTAAAGTTACATACAAGCAGAAAACTTCCATATGTCTTGCAACAATGTAGAGTCAGTTTCCTAAACTTTTGTCAAAAACCAATTAACAATTGATAAGGGGGATGATTTTATTACTTCAGGTCAGAGGTTCTGTCCCACTCTAGAGATTACTGGTCACTTAAAAAACTGAAAGTAAGCATAAAAGTATCCCGTGGAAGCACATAAATCAGAAACATTCACATATAAAATTGTAATCAAAATTCAAGAACTAACCTTTGACTTCCTTCTTAGAATTGGGATTAATAGGGTTGTTCTTAAGTTTATTAATATTAGCAAGCTGAGCTCTTCTACTTTGTTCAATTTCTTCAGCAAGTTTATCTTCAATTGAAGTATCATATTGTTTACCTTGTCCAAAACCACTTGGTTTATTCTCAACCCATTTCCTCATACCTTCAAATGGCATAACAATACTTTCTTCGTCTTCATCCTCTTCTTCTTCATCATCAATAAACCCTTCTACATCCAGCGGCAGAGGATGATTTGTATTACTCTTTCTGGGTTTCCTCGAAGCTTTAATTGAAAACCCATTTCGACCCTGTGATGAAGATGAAGAGACATTTGAGTAAAGAGAGAGTGAAGAAAAGAAGGTAGTTGTCAGAGTTTTGTTTGGAAGAAAATGAGAGAAGATAATTGAGTTGCGAGGAATTGAAGTTAGTGTGGAGATTGAATTGCAGGTAAGCCGAAAGGTTTCTGCTCCTAAAACCCTCATTTCTCTCTGCAAACCTCTACCGAGGCTTCTTATCGCTAGGACTTCGGATTCAGAATATAATACTAATACTACTAGTTGGGCCGACCGATCGGAGGGCCCGAAGGGCCCGTAGGGAGGGAGTTCTTTTTATAGCCACTTTTTTGTCAAATGAAACTTAACACAAATGTTCAATTTGATAAAAAGATTGGAAATGAATTTGGTGGTAGTCTTTGGGACATGAAAAGTCTAAAATGTCCCTCCTTTTAGTTTAATTATTATAACTCCTTATACATCTTATTTTTTCAGGGGTATAATTGGCAACCTAACTTTAATATAACATATCTAAAAATTAAAAATTGCCTTATTTAATTTTACAAATTTTATATCATTTGAAAGGATTTTAAAAAATCTACGCAACGAGTACAAACAACAATATATAATTTAGTGTTTTTACGAAAAATTCGATGTTGACTTTTAAAATTTAATGTATACACATTATGCAAAGCACCACAAAGGATGCATAATACATGGGGAAATTGGTGCAAACCACCACAAAGGATACATAATACATGGGGTAAATTGATTGAAACCATCACAAAAGATGCATAAAAAATGGTAGAAATTTACGTAAACTACCATAAATTAAATGCATATCAATTTTAGCCTTATAACACCATTACGCATAACGGTGTTTCGATTTTCTTCGGTCGGCCCTCCCCACTGTGGCAGCGGTGATCTAGTTTATCACCCGTGCGATGCACTGGTATGTTTTTTATTTGAAACTTTAGATCCATATTTCAAAATTAATTTCGTTAATAATCAATAAACCATATGTTTGCCCGAGCCGAATTCATAATTCTAAGGTTAGCCAATTTTTCAATTTTTTCGTAAAAATATCATGCAAAAATGGATTTAGGGTAATAAATGAAGCCATGTTGAAATGCTTACGAACATTGTGAGCAGAAAACCAAAACCCATACCTTCTTCAACAAATGTTATTGTGCCACCAGCCAACCACCGCCCACCGGTTAACACTGCAACAAAATGTCGAAAAGGATAAAGGAAAATAATGTAGAAATAAGAAAAAACAGATCAGTTTTTGTAAGTTAAACTTTAGCAGAAAACATCATATTAGTCCATGGCTTTACAAAGACTCGATGGCATTGATGCTCAAGTTGCTCTTGCAGCTGTTAGATGGTGTAATAAGATTTGAAACACATTCAAATTCGACTTTTGGAAAGACAAACAATTCTTTTTCTTACTCCTGGTGTTGTACTGCTCCACACACACACAATCTTTTTTTTTTATTGTTTTTTTAATTTTTCACGGTTATGCACGTTTCTCAGAAGAAAAAGAAATGGTCATGGGTCAAATGCATTTAGAGGGTATTATCACCACAGTGTCGATATGGATTCCAAAAGCTTGCACATCACCATTGCAATAAGCTTAGGTCTTTTTTTGATAATAGAAAGAAGCAGAAAAGGTTACATAAAGGTTTCGAGTTGTGCGAGGTCTACCCATGACCTAACAGTGGTCGATGAGCATCCTTGTTTAGCTAAATTAATCAAATCTCTGGGACACTTCGTATTTAGTTCCTTACAACATATGGAATTAAACTTGTTTTTAGACTCTAAAATTTTATCAATAGTGTTGTCAGCTTGCCAAGCCGTGTTCCTATCGTCGCCGTTCATAGCTTTGATGAGCTGTTTATTGTTCCCTGCCATTTGGAAATCCCTGCAGTTCAAAGTGGCAGCCCACTCCAACACCTTTAGGGCCGCAAGACTATCCCTTTCATCTTTTGAATGAGTTCTGCTTGGGAAGCATTTCATGCCAATTGTTACTCCTGTTGGAGTGGTGATGCAGATCCATGTTCCTGTTATTTCTGAGATAGAGTCAATAACAGTTAAATAGCTAAAAGTGATCATTCCTCCCTTATTTGTGCCTATGTTTCGAGTTGGTTTTGTTTCGGCCCTCGGTTGTTGCTGGTTCCTTGCGGATTCTAGGTGATTAACTATTTGAGTTCCTAAGGTTTTAGGGTCGATATTCTTTTGTTGGAATGTGGAATCACATCTTGCTTTCCATACGAACCAGCAGATGGTTGCGCAAACTACTGCCCACTTTCCCCAGTGATGAGTAGAGTTATTCGTTCCGAACCACTCTCCACACCAATCTGTGACGTTATTCTTCTGATTGGTTTCTCTGTCTAGGTTGATGTTACACCTAGACCAGACCTGTTTGGTGAAATCGCATTTCATAAAGAGATGCTCATTAGTTTCAGGGAACTTTTTACATAAACTACAAACCGGGTCTATATCATGCATGAATTTAGAAAGGTGGGCACTAAGGGGAAGCATATTAGATTTCATTTTCCATGTGAAAATTTGTATCCGCGGGATGGTTTCCATTTTCCATATTTTCTTGGAAGTCGTATCAATCGGTTGACTCTGTTTCCTGACTAGGATGTTGTATAGATCCTTCACTTTGAAGTTTCCCTGGGGGTTATGTCTCCATCTGAGGTTATCCTTGCAGTTAGTTCTTGGCCTGATTTGACAGGCTAGGAGGAAGTTTTGGTCAGATAGAGTGTGTCGCAGAGTGTTTAGGTTCCAAGAATTGTTATCTATCAAGTCACTGACTAACATTGGTTGATCTAGGGTGTTAGGTCTATTCTGGTCAATGGGGCTAGTTTGGCCTGGCAGCCAAATATCTTTCCAGATATTAATATCTGTTCCGTCGCCCACTTCCCATATGCAGTTCTTATGAAGGAGTTTTATACCTTTGTGTACCCCTTTCCATGCCCAAGAAGCCGAATCAGAACAAGCAGAATGGAAAGGATTGGTGGTAGGATAATATCTAGTTTTCATCGACTTAGCGTAGAGGGAGTTTGGTTGTTTGAAGAGTTTCCAAGCATTTTTTGTGATGAGAGCTAGATTCCATTTGTCCATTTGCTTTAGGCCATTTCCCCCATTCTCTTTGTCCTTGCACAGGCCCACCCAAGCCTTTATGTAGAAACCTTTTTTCTCCTCTTTCTTGCCCCACCAGTAGTCTCGCATTAGATTGTTTGCCCTTTTGGTTATGTCAGTCGGTAGGATGAAAGTAGACATAGCATAAACCGGTATTGTTTCTAGCACGCTTTTGACCATGGTGTTCCTTCCTGCCGGAGAGAGGTTTTTCCAACCTTTTAGCCTATTGCCAATGTTATTCAACACTGGTTCGAAACATGTAATTTTGGACCTATTAGTAAAAAGCGGCGCTCCTAGGTATTTATCATGGAGGGATATTTGTTGTACCTTAAGGATGTTGATTATATCTTTTCTGATCGTGCTAGAAGTTTTAGGTGTGAAAAAAATACCAGACTTGTGGAAGTTAATCATCTGACCTGAACTATCCCCGTAGGTATTAAGGATTTGTCGGAGGTTCTTGGTTTGGAGGATGCTAGCCTTACAGAAGATGAGACAGTCGTCAGCGAAAAGGAGGTGGTTTATCGCTGGGCTTTTCTTAGAAATTTTAAATCCCGAAATTTGACCCTTTGTTTCGGCAGTGGCAAGGCATCTAGAGAATGATTCCATGCATAAGATGAAGAGGTAGGGAGACAGAGGATCTCCTTGTCTTAGCCCTCTAGTGGGTTTGAAAAATTCACAAGGGCTGCCATTAAGCATTATAGCCGAAGAGGTTGTGCTAATGCATTGGAAAATCAGATTACACCACTCTTTACAGAACCCAATCTTCTCTAGCACAGCTATTAGGAAATTCCACTCCACCCTATCAAAGGCCTTAGCCATATCTATTTTGAGACCCATGTATCCTTTTTCACTAGTCTTTCTTCTCATGGAGTGGATGATTTCATGGGCCACTAGGATATTGTCAGATATTTGGCGTTGGCTCACAAACGCCGATTGACATGGAGAGATCAGATTGGGTAGGAGGTGTTTGATTCTATTGGCCAGGACCTTAGAAATAACTTTGTAAACTATGTTACACAGGCTTATAGGACGGTAGTCATTAGGATTAGCCGGGTGATGGACTTTAGGTACTAAGGTGATGTATGTTCTATTAAGTTTTCTGAGCATATTGCCACTTTGAAAGAAAGCTCTAACAGTTTTACAAATATCTGGACCAACTAGGTCCCAGTTTTGTTGAAAAAAGCACGCGGGGAAACCATCCGGACCCGGGATGGCATTGGGAGGCATTCCAAAAAGGGCTTTCTTGATTTCTTCCTCCGGGGGTATGGTCATGAGAGTAATATTATCATCCACGGTTAAGGTACTAGGAATCTGATCGATAATATCATTATTAATGGTAGGGTTTGTGGTGGATAGAAGAAGTTGAAAATGGGAAGTAAGGCAAATACTAATTTCCTGTCTGCCTTCAATCCACTCGCGGTTGTTATCATAAAGACCAGAAATGTTATTCCTCCGATATCTAATGGTTGCATGTAGGTGGAAGAAGCTAGTATTTTTATCCCCTAGAGCTATGAATTTCTCTTTACCTTTAATCTTTAGTATTTCCTCCTCGTAGCTGTAAAGTTTTAGGAGATCAGATTTGGTTTGTAGTAGGACAGGATCATTGAGCTTATTGGAACTGTCAGAGAGGATATGATTGAGAGTAGTATTGAGGCTTTTGATGTTGGCCTGTATTTGTCCAAAAGTATTTTTGTTCCACCGACTCACGTCATTTCTGACGATGTGAAGTTTGTGCACGAGTTGAAAAGCATGGGAACCTCTAGTTTTCGTTTTCCAAGCATCATGGATTACTTTAGTGAAACTTTCCTCTTTTAGGAAAATACCAAAGAATTTGAAAGGTTTAAACCCCGATTTAGTAGGGACATCCGTATTCAGCAGGATTGGTGAGTGATCCGACCCTATAGGTGGGAGATGGTTGATCAAGGCATTAGGGAATTGGGTTGACCAGGAAGCGTTGGCAAGGCCTCTATCCAACCTTTCTTCTATTTGTCTATTCCCGTCCTGGTGGTTGGACCAGGTGAAAGGAAAACCACAGTATCCTATGTCTAACAGACCCATTTGGTTAAACATATCGTTCCATTTCCTAAGATCAGTCCTATTAGGAGTTCTACCTCCCCTTTTCTCCGTCTCGTTGAGGATGATGTTGAGGTCCCCTATTAGGATCCAAGGAATGTCAACGACCTGCGACATTTTCTGGACTAAGGACCAAGATTGATCTTTTGACTCTTGTTTGGGGCTACCATACATGAAGGTTATTAGCCACTCAGAGTTGAATTTCTCTGACCAAATAAGGCAGTCAATCTGATTTCTATCCTTGTGGATGACATCTAATTTGACTGAATTGTCCTAGCATATGGCTAGGCCCCCCCCTGCCCCAACAGGTGGGAAGAAAGAATGATTGTAGAAGGCAGATTTGTGGAACACTTTTTCCACAAATTCAGAAGGATTTTTAGTTTCAAAAAGGAATATAATATTAGGTCTTTTAGTTTTAACTATTGCACTTAGGTTTTCCCTAGTTCCTACAAGACCTAAACCTTGACAATTCCAGGAGATTATTTTAATGAACTGCCAAAAATAGGAGATCAACGGATAGGAGAATAGAATGAGAGGTTTTGAATCACACAACAAACAATTTATGTTTCTATGCTTACTGTTTTTTCCTAGAGCATTCATCTCCTGACCAACTAACAAGAACATTTTGGAGAAGTGATTTAGATTCCAGGGGGTGGTGAAAAGTCTAACCTTGTTGTTGGGCAAATTCACGACGGCAGCACCAATCTTTGCTCCTTTCTTTGTGTTCAATCTCATCTTTTTCTGCCCAGCACTGAACTGAGTGATTTTAGCCACTTTGGTATTTTTTCCCCCCCTGTTTGGCAGAGGTCGCGTCACCGGAGTTGAATTCCAGGGTGTTGAGTGATACGCTTTCATCAACGGAAGGGCTATCCTTTCTTCTTTTACACCCATTATGGCACGATATCAATTCCTTCCTCTTACCGCCTGCAATCGTTATGGGATCGCTGGTGGTTTTGCTGACCTCCTATGATGGTTTGGCTGCTTGTATGATCCATTTTCTACCAGTGGGGGTATAAGGTTCAGTTATAGGATTCAAATTCATTTGGGCTTGGTATTTAGGGATCGGGTCAAAACCTGGAGGGTGAGTTTGGTCCTCCGTTTCCGTTGGTTTAGTGGGTTGAAGTTTTCTGTGTTGAAAAGGGTTATGGTTATAATTATCAGTTGGGTTTTGTTTGCTGGCTGTTTTTGTTTGATTGTCTAATTCCTGACTTTTGCTAGTTTGCGCTTCCTTGTTGTTAACATTCCATGCTGGTGCTATGTGATGGCTTTGTTTATTTTCTATATACTCATTTATGCTTTGGCTTTGGGATGTTTGTAGCTCACAGTTGGTCCGGCTTGCAAAAGGGTTGTGGTTTCTTCTGACAATTTGTGATGGTTGTGGTATTGGTTTTGGTGTGGGTATTGGCTTAGGTTGGGCAGCTGTGCTTGAATCTTTAGTAGTTTTTCCCATGTTGTTGATAGTACTTGCAGGAGATGTATTAGCTATTCTGTCCCTTCTTTTTTGGCTGCAACTGTCTCTGGAGTGGTCAATAGTGCGGCAGACTTGGCATAGTTTGAGAGGAAATAGGTCATAGGAGAATTCTATCCACGTTTTGACACCTTCAATCATACAGCTCGTGCCATATGGGAGTTTGGTAGTGACTTGTACTTCCACCATGGTTTCCACGTTCTTTTCGTAGAAGTCACGTCCATACGGATCTTTGAACATGATGAGCTGCCCCGCCCGTTTCGCTATGTCTTCAAGAACTTTGAACGTAATATAGTCTGTTGGAACTCTTTTCATGGTTATGCTGAGCCTTATTTTGTTGTATTCCTCTTCTTTAATTGTGTGTGCACCTTCCAACGGAGTTTTCACAATTGCTAGCATATCATCGTTTAGCATCCATGGCTTCGGGTAGTTAATGGCTAGGATATCTGCTTCGTGGTTGAATTTAAATTGGAAAAAATTCTTTCTTTTTTGGAATGGAGATATTTCCACTTTGTTCTTCAAATACCAGTGCTTTCTGACGTAGTTGTAGGCCTCCGAGATCAACACATTTGTATTGCTGTGTAGTTTTCCAATTGCAGTCATCTTCACATCTTGAATGGGTTGGGGTTTCAGGTTGTCTTTGTTTAGGAATACTATAGGATGTAACGGGTCTGGGATGTGAAGATTATTTTCCATTGCATCGGAAAGTTCTTCAATGAAGTTGTTGGAAGACGATGCCATGAAGGTTTTGGAGTTGCACCGGTAGTCGTTTATATGGTGGGTTAAAAGATTCACTGGCTCGACATAGACTAGGAGGATAATGTTATTTGAAAGATTTGTTTCAGAAACTCTTAGTATATTCTTGGCTAAGACATGTTGTTCCCGATAAAACCAGGCGTTCATGTATATCCTTCCATTTTGTTGGTGTGTGAAATGATTGTAGTTTTGCACGTGGTTAACGGTCGTTTTTTGATTTTTTGGTTGTTGCTCAAGAAGTTTATGCTTTTGCACCTTTTGAACGGTAATGTAATTGTGTCTCTGCACATGATCGAATGACTTTTCTGCACGGTAATCTATTCTGGTATCTCGAGTAATGATGGTTGTCTGACGACAGAGCTTTTGACTAGGATGAATTCGTGCTTTTGAGTTGGAGCACTCAGTGCCTCTGTAAGAGCTGTTTTGCTGGTTTTGCCTTGGGTCGTGGATATCATTGGTTGGACCTAGATGGGAGATGCATGTGATGCAGTGAGTGCCCTGCTTTTTACTGTCCCCCAATGAGCTGGCATGCTTACTGGAATACTGAGATTGAACACTCCGGAGAAGATTGGCGCCGGACGATTCTTTTCCTGAAAACAATTTCAAGAACAGATTGTAGTTTATTAATTCACATTTTAAAAACTTAGATTTCATGTAGGAATCGGCAGGGCTGAGAGTCATAGAATAATAGCTGGTCAGGCATTCATCGTGAAAAAAACCTACAACATTCCTAGTTCTATACTTGACTACACATCTAGATTCAATTACGTTGTTAAAAAGACTAAATGTTGGAGGTATGCTTAGCCCGGGAGAGATGATAACACAGTAGAGATCACGGTTCTTTGCTGCGGTGTGGTAGACTTTGATTTTATCAGCAGTTGTTGAGTTGCATTCGCTAGCCGGTGGAATAGTCATCCCCTTCGCCTGACCAGCCTTTATCATTTGATAGTAGTCGTATGTGGTTCTTGCTTTTGGCCGTTTTGTTGGGGCTGGTTCTGGTGAGAGAAACCGCTGAGGACGTAGTTCCATGAGAGTTGCAGTGAGGGATTCCGTGCATCTTGTTTCATCCTTCATTGGTAACCATATCGCTGAGACAGCCCAGAATTCAGCTTGAGCTTTAAGTGTCGCTAGTGTTCTTGTAGATGATGGTTTATCAGGAGATTTTTCTTTAACTTTTCTTTTGCATTTATGGTAACCTATTGCTGTTGTGTTGTGGTTTGTTTTGGTAATTGTTGAAGCTGTTTGTTGGTTTTGTGTGGTTGGTTTCCGGTTGATGGGATATTTGGGTTTGAGGTTGTTTTCGTTGAGATTTTCCATTTTTGCTGTTCTTTCGGATATTGAGTTTCCATTGCAGTTTGATGTTGTTGCTATTGTTATCGTTGTTACGGTTATTTCATAGATTGAGTTGTCATGGAGCTTAGGTCAGTGCAATTCCTTTGCCTTGTTTAAAAAATGTAAAATTACCTCGACACGTCCTTCTCTCGGTGCATTTCTTGTTACCATCTTAATATATATTTTAGTCCGTTGTAAGTACATGTGCATCAATTGATTAGTGGAACCAATAACAATTCTTTAAAAAATTAATTGAGGTTTGAGGTGTGGATCCTGGAATATTTGCAAAAAAATGTAACAAAAAAATGTACTTCCTAAATGATCACTGAACAATGTGAATCCGAGATTTACAACCCGATCATCCAATATTTCATTTTCATACGGGAGGAGTTAAATGCAGTTGCCACTCAAAGTTCCTTTATTTTCCCAGACAAGGGTTGTGAGTTCACGTTTTCATCATCCTTGGTAAAATCAATTCCACCGCGTAGTAGACATTCATCTCGCCCCACCATCTGTTACAGTTGAACTCCATATTTTGGACATGGTAATTCGACCAGGCGCTGGATGCATGTGTACATACAAAGAAGGTCGGTTAATTAGTATTTTTGTCATCCAACTGGACTTAGAAATTGTTGTTTTCTGTACCTAGAAACCTAAATGCACGATTAATCCTCATCAAAATGATAGGGTGATCCAGCATGGTTAAACCTGATGTTTTCTCCCATCATAATGAAACACTCCCGCCACCCAGGTGAGAGACAGATGTATGTTAAATCAAACAATAAACATATAGTATGTGTGTTGAGATCGATTAAGGGAAGAATGTACATGGGGGAGATATGTTGTCTGAGCTAGAATTCACATATTTTAAAAGGTTAACCAATTTTTAATAAAGACATCATGCAAAGAACTTGGCAATCACCCATTAATCGAAGGTTTTAAAAACTTTCAATTTTGCCGTTGTGCCCATGCATCCTGATGAGTCACATAAGACTAGTGTGGGTGCAAATTAAATAAATAAATACTTATTAAATTCAGCCACACGTGCTCTCCTCTCCTTGATATCGCAATGGGTTACTCACAGTTGCAACACTGCAAATAGCGATAAGAAACAACAGTTGTTGCGTGTACCAGGTGTTGGATATTTTCAATAACTTAGAAAATAAAACTGTTTTCGTTTTTGGTTTGTCACTATGATGGGGAAGTGTTCTGTGTTGGATAAACACAATGGATGTTAGTTGGAGATGAAGGGACACCTCTAATAGGTGTGATGGTTCATAAAGGACACAACCATTCCCAAAAGACACCTTATGTGTCTTTTGGAAGTGAAGAGGCATCTCCAATAGGCATAAATAACCCTATAAGTAGTGAAGGAATTCTCCCATTCTTGAGAATGAATTCAACCTGTTTTCTCTCCATCTAAAGCATCATCAGAAATCTCTCTCATGTGTTCTTGGTTGGGTCAAGGGGTGCTAACCTTGAATCCAACTTCCTGTTGTAGGGCTTTCATTGTATCCTCAAGGCATTATTTCGCATACTGTTGCAATCGCCAATTTATATTGGGAGGGTAGAAATAATCGTCTAAAAGAAATCACCCGAGCCTTGAAAGCTTTTGAGTACAACAACAATTTCTTTTAGTGTTATCATCCTCTGTTTTATACCCAAAATTTCCAACAGTTTTAGACGATTAAATTCAGACAAGACAGAGGAAACGAGAATAAGGGAAGTTGGAAAACAAGCTTCAAATTTATAGTGGAAACCGTGTTCGGGAACATGATGTTGTTTATGGGAATTTGATTCAATCATTGGCGCGCAAACTCTCAAGGGTTGTGGTCAAGGGAAACTTCCATGAAATCAGATAAGTATAATATTTCCAACAATCTTAAAGACTAATACATCCTTAGTATCTCGGTTTCTTAGAAATAGTTACGGCATGTCTATGTTATGTGGATGAGCCATTATAATCACAATCTGTGCATATTATCGTCTAGCCTTTGTTAATGCTCTGTTATGTTCGTAAAGCATATCATAAATTTGCAACTGTGATTTTTACATCCACATATTCATCTGTGACATGATTGGTTTTCACAGTAATGCTTAGTCCTCTTGATTGGGGTTAGTAATGCCATATATTTTTTTTTATGATAGCATGAGATATCTAATAAATGTATTAGAAGTTCGGAATCCTTTAAGGGTGCATAACGGTTGGATGTACGTGGTTTAAATTGACTGTTCAATTTACCCGCATGTGGCAGTTGAATGAGGCTTTGTTTAGAATGTTTGCAAAGGAAAGCCAGATCCATAATGATGGTAATTGCACCGGTATATTGGATTTGAGGTTTTAATTTCTATTTAGAAATTATGGGGTACATGTTTGACACAAATGGTATTTCATGATATTGAGTTGCATTTTGGCATTTGAGAATTATCATGAAATAGGGGGAGAATTTATACGAAAATGTCGTATAAAATTTTTCTAGTTGGTGGATTATTTTAAAACCAAAATCGTCATAATTGTTGAGACAACAATGGTATGGCATGAACATAATTCTTGCGATAAGAATTATAGGTTCCAAATTTGGAAATTGGCAGGTCTTAAATGACATCGAAAGGGAAAAATGGAATACCGGTCAATATGTAACATATTGGAAGATTGGGCGGCCGACCAAATATCCAACGATGAGGTGTTACGATATTACCGATGCATAAATTATGAACATTTGCATTACATAATGTAGAATGTTAAATAGACATTGTCTATGTTTTTTGGGTATGAATTTGTAGGGGATTGGGTATGAGTAAAAGAGTTACTCATCAAGGTATTATATTTGTTGAGATAGCAAATATATAAGTTGCCTACAAATTTTCTATGCCTCTAGTGTATGCAAGTCTATAATGACTTCTTGTGAATTAACCGTAAATGTTAATTAGGATCACTAGAGAAGTTACAATTATTTTGTAAAATCAAAGAGGAATATTTTTAGTAATGTTTTCAGAAATGATTGCATTAGTAGATGCAATTAATGAGAAGAAATGGCTTAAAACCTAACTTGTAGAGATCCTATTTTGGAAGAAGCCATCTCAGGAGGTCTTGATTAATTGTGAATCAGGATATGATCTATAACGTCTTTAACAAGACTTATAATGAAAAGTCAAGACATACAAGTCTTAGACAAGGAACGGTAAGTCAATTACTCAAGAAAGGAGTAATTGCAGTTAACCATTGAAACGGAGAAAAGCTTGGTAGACCTACTTATGAAGAGTCTCCCAAAGGAATTAATTTCAATGAAGTATATAGAAATGGGACTAAGGTCTGTGAAGGAAGGTTGATCTCCCATAGCAGAAACCCAACCTATGTTTTGAAAAAGATAAACAAGGTTCAATGTGGTACCAACAAGTTATGGCTGTAGATTATGGAGCACTAGCATAAAACTTCCCATTTCAAGTTAGTGCTGGTTTTTCTGCAAGAAAATAGGATGGATGTAAATCCTTAATGAGTCTGTGATTAGTAAAAGGTGTCTCGCAGAAACACCTTCGAGACTTACCTATATGAGTATGGAAATGTGGGCCGTTTCCTAAGAGAAGAAGACCGTTCTCTAAAGAAGACTCATGAATAAGGATATAAGCACAAGGCCTTTATAGTGCTTGGCTACAGAACACATGATTTATGGAATCAATATGTGTGGAGACTCCGGTTTTATCATAAGGGATACTTGGTTCAAGACTGGTTTCACCATAGAATCTCGATAAGGCTTTGAGTTTCTTACACCAAAGTGAAGGTTCAAACCCAGAAGGTACCTATCATTTATGTATTGATTTCAGCGATGATGCTTAGTCCCAATTGTGCTTGAACTACGTTGGCTTGATCCCACTCGGGTACGTAGGCAGTCACTTGAGTGATGCAGCCACTCCGGTTTTATAAGTTTTATTTTATTTTATGTTTTTGGTTTTTGAAAATAGGGGGAGATTGTTGGATATTTTCAATAACTTAGAAAATAAAACTGTTTTGTTTTTGGTTTGTCACTATGATGGGGAAGTGTTCTGTGTTGGATAAACACAATGGATGTTAGTTGGAGATGAAGGGACACCTCTAATAGGTGTGATGGTTCATAAAGGACACAACCATTCCCAACAGACACCTTATGTGTCTTTTGGAAGTGAAGAGGCATCTCCAATAGGCATGAATAACCCTATAAGTAGTGAAGGAATTCTCCAATTCTTGAGAATGAATTCAACCTGTTTTCTCTCCATCTAAAGCATCATCAGAAATCTCTCTCATGTGTTCTTGGTTGGGTCAAGGGGTGCTAACCTTGAATCCAACTTCCTGTTGTAGGGCTTTCATTGTATCCTGAAGGCATTATTTCGCATACCTGTTGCAATCGCCAATTTATATTGGGAGGGTAGAAATAATCGTCTAAAAGAAATCACCCGAGCCTTGAAAGCTTTTGAGTACAACAACAATTTCTTTTAGTGTTATCATCCTCTGTTTTATACCCAAAATTTCCAACACCAGGTACAACAACGTTTATGAAACCACTTCTCCATCAACTTCTTTGCCATGGTATTTATAGGAAATGGATATGAAAATGATAAAAAAATGTGACTGCACTTGTATTATTCAAGTGTTTTATCCTCCTAATGGTATTAGAAGGAAGGGTTGGAGGAATGAAAAGAAACTCACCTCTGAGTCGTCAACATCAGTAAGCACATATAAGGAAATTGCCATGAATCAGTAAAAGAAAAAGGAAAACATAATGCGGGCTCTAAAAATTTTAAATGGAAAAAAAAACAGAGAATGTAATTATATCGTTTCTTTTTTAGAATTTACAAAAAGTAAATTATTAAAAACCTTTGAAGGAAACCCCCAGTTGAAAACCTTCAAAACGATCTCTGTTTGGTGTTTGCTTATTTTCCTTTGATAAAGTATATCATTTATTTTCTTCCATATACACCAATTTTTACTTGCCGCATGCCGGAAGAAACTTTTGCTATATCTAACAGAGATTAGCTAAATTTACTATGTCTCTACGGATGATAATAAGAGGAAAAGGTAAATTTTCCTTCGTAGTAATCAGTGAATGATTGATAACTAAGCTTAGCACAAGTAGGCGCTTAATCAACTGAATATCTAGCTCATACTTACTTTATCCTGCAGCATAGAGAAGCACCGCAAAATAATGGATTAAGCTTCTGCTCGAACGCCTTATATAATATATATATATATATAAGACAGCCAGCAATCCTAAAATTACTATTTTTAGAAATAATGTTAATATCAAAATCTAAAATATCTAAAATTTTACTTATAAAGTTAAAACTCCACGACATTAGAGTTTTAATCGTAAAAAGGAAATCATTGTGCTGTGGTATATAAATTAAAAAGGGGGAAAAATCACCCTTCAAAGATACCTTAATCGATATTATTACGATTCGTTTATTGTTAGATTGACATAGATTTTGGTTAAAACAGAAACAAATCAGACAACAACATTCCATGCGACAATCCCATTGAAATAACATTTGCAAAAAAATAATAATCATGATTTACCTATTTAAATCACCGGAAAATGGCAAGAATACAAAAAAAAAAGAAAAAAAAAATATCCAACCTCACTGTGTGATTATATTGCACCGCCACAGAGCTCCAACACAACAGATATCATTGCTAACGACCTCTCATTGCCACAGACATTATTGTAAACTGATTACATGCAATAACAACAACAACAACAACAAAAAAAAAAAAATCAGATAACAAAAACTTAAATTGTAACAGGAAGACGGAAAACAACAATAACAAAAGAAATCAGCAACGTGTAAACAATGAGATTCAGCACTTGCTCTGGTGCTTTATATAGCGAACCACCAAGCCCAACATTCCAATAGAAAATAACTTTATTTAGGAAAATAATATCAGTTAATATCTTAATTAACTTTTACACCCTTGTTATAATTTTGGAATAACTATTGTATTTTTGAATAGTATGGTTCAAAATAGAATTAAATTGGATAGTTGTATTTATTGTCTGCAACATTTATGTTTAAAAAATATCAATCATATCTTATGCGTCTAGAAATAGAACCCTTCCCCTATTTGATGTTTTTTTTTAATGGAATGAATAATATTAAGAAAATAATTATTGAAACTCATTCATTGTTTTGTTCTGCACCTTTCTATTTTGTGCTCTTGCCCTCTGTATTTTACTTCAAATCATGTTCAATCACCCCATGATTTTGACGATTTTGTGTTTTGAATTTTGGACAGGATTATATCATTATTTTTTTTGCGGAACAAAAAGCACGCTTCAATTTTTTGGGTAAGCGTCCACAACTCTATGTATTTTGATTTTAATCTCAATTATTCATCTAAATTTGATTAATTTTTTTGTTTTTGATTATCATTTTTGTTTAGTTATAATTATTATTTTAAATATTTTAATATTAGTAGTTTGGAAATGTAGTTAGGATTAGTTTAATTGAAAAAGTGTAATTGGACATTGGACACTTTATTTATGATTGATTTAATATATTGTGATGAAATCGTGATGAACTGTGGTGAATCAAAATATTAGATTTTATTTTGTTTTATTAGATATCTAATATAGTATTTTTTTTAATATATTTTTTATTTTTATTTTTTTTTTTTTTGAAGCATGTTTTATATTTTATAAGATTTTGTTAGATTTGGCTATTTTAGGTAAAAAAATTCTCAAATATGATTGGTTGAAAATTATATCTTAGGGGTAAAAGATTTTCCACGAATTCTATTGGCCGAAATTTAAAATGGTGGGGTCAGAATCAACCAGAAGCCCCGATTAATCACGTCGCTCGAAAAAACTCTATTTTTATATAGAAAAGTGCACACTGAGTTAACTCGTGAGTTGGTTACTGTTCCAAAAATTAGCAAAGCCTATGCCGATTCCATGAACTGGGCATGACCCGCTCTAAAAAAGCCAGAGTTTGGTCAAGGTTCAAAGGACAGTACAGTTTAAAAGAGTCAAAATATCTCTATGCCAAGAGATCGGGGAATTGATCAGCTCATACATACGCATGAGAATTGTGGGTTTTGTTTATGCATGCACTTTTAGGGGCGACCCCAACAAAATTAGGGGCGACATAAAACGACAAAATAGGTCATAATCGGTAGATAACTTGCGGGGCATTTTTTTTAATGGCGAAACTACCCTTTATAATCGGTAGATAATTTTACAATCGGAAGTTAATCCACTATTGGAAGTTAATTTAGTTTCTTTAACTTCCGGATATAAAGTATCCCCAAAATAAAATCCTCTATCCATAATCGGTAGTCATGATAGTTCATATAACTACCGAATATAGAGTAGCCCCAAAATCATATTAGCAAAAAATCCCTATAATCGGTAAGAAAGGAAGAAAATCATATTTTGCAAAAAATCATTTTTTTTTGAATTTTGGTTGAGCCTATAATCGGTAAGAAAGGAAGAGTTATCATGACTTCCGATTATACAGTGTCTCTCTTTGCAAATATCCTACCATAATCAGTAGTCAAGATAGTTATACTAACTTCCGATTATCCTGGCTCTCTTTGCAAATATCCAACCAATGGTGTCTCTTGAAGAAACCCTATGGGAATAGACACGTTTTGCGAAAATTTCTGGAAAACCGAATAGGTTTTCAAATTCATTAACCGAATAGGTCGAACACATCCGGGAGGGGCTACGCCCCCCCGGACCCCCCCGGATAGCGGCAAACAATCTTGAAAATATCCAACACATATATCTACGGAATATAGAGTTGCCCAAAAATGAGATTTTGCAAAAATCATCTATTTTTCTAATTTGGTTGACCCTATAATCGGTAGTCAAAATAGTTCATATAACTACCGAATATAGAGTTGCCCCAAACTATCAATTATGGATTAAACTCCTGATTATGAAGGGGTATATAAATATTTTCAACATATTTTGTCTTTTGTGTCGCCCCTAATTGTGTTGGGGTCGCCCCTAAAAGTGCCAGGTTGTTTATTACATTTATTTATTTAGATACATTTAGATTTAGATTAACAAAAACAAGAGAGACTACGTTGGGTATCCCATAGTTGTTTTCTTGGTAAGTAGCATGAATTATTTATTTTTTGATACAAAAATTAAACATGAAAAAACAAACTCTTTTGGATTTAAAATCCATACTCCTGTCCTTGATAAGAGAATTAAATAAAGTAAGAAATACTAATAGGTCCTAGAAATAATATATTAGAACTAGTTTGGTCCAGTTGACTGAGTCAACTGTCTGTTTGGTCCTTTTTGGGAAAATATATTATAGTTTGGTCCTAGAAATTATAGTTTGGTCCTAAGATGACGTCATGTATGATGTAATTGTCATTGTGGGATGACATAAATATCCTTTTGGGACCACATATATAGAAAAAAATCCTAGAAAATATATTTTTTCTCAAATCTACATTCTCTCTTTTCCTGTTTTCAGATCTTTTTTTTTTTCTCTCAATTTCTTTTTTCTTTTTCTTTTCAGCTACTGTTTTTTTTTTTCCGATAAAGACGATGGTGATTTGATCTGCTGTTGTTGTTGAAAGAATACGATGGAGATGATGTTTTCGATGAAGACGATGGTGTTGGTGTTGCTGTTGAAATAAGATGATGGAGATGATGTTTGTTGATGTTTCAGATCTACTTTCTCTTCTTCTTTTTTTTCTTTTTTTTTTTGATGAAGATGATGGCATTGAAGTTGAAGAAGATGATGAAGATGTTGTTGTTTGTTTATGATGTTGTTGTTGTTGTTATCAAAAAAGATGAAGATTGAAACAAAAATGATGAAGACGATTGATGTCGTTGTTGTTAATGAAGATTTGATGTTGTTGCTTCTGTTGAGGTCGATGAAGAAGATGAAGATTTATGCGTTTTTGTTGCTGCTGCTGCTGCCGACGACGATGTTGTTGTTGTTGTTGTTGAAGACGTCGAAGAAGATGAAGATGGTGATGACGATGCTGTTCATTTTTACAAATGAACTCTGTTTTTATGAGGAGTTCATTTCTGGAATGAACTCTGGTTTATATGTCTTTTACCAGGAGTTCATTTCTGGAATGAACTCTGGTTTATATAGGTTTTTATCGAGAGTTCATTTCTGGAATGAACTCTGGTTTATATATTTTTATCAGGAGTTCATTTCTGGAATGAACTCTGGTTTATATAGGTTTTTATCAGGAGTTCATTTCTGGAATGAACTCTGGTTTATATAGGGTTTTACCAGGAGTTCATTCCAGGAATGAACTCTGGTTTATATAGGTTTTCTGAAAAATTAAGTAGAAATTAATAGGAGTTCATTTTGACGAATGAACTTCTACAAAAAATAAGTTGAAATTAACATGGAAGGGTACTTTAGACCATTTAATATTTTTAAATAATTATGGACCAAACAGTAAAGGCGTTTTCCCAAAGGACCAAAAAAACATGGGACCACCAAAAAAAGGACCAAACGATTATTTTCCCTTAAATAAAAAGCTAGGAGGAGGAAAGGTATCAAAGAAGGTTACATTGGCTTTTCTAGCCAAAGCCAAGGCCGCCTAATTTCCTTATTTACAACAAGTAGTAAAAGAAAACATATTTGTTTGTCGTTTGAGAACTCCTTATGCATCTTTCAGCAATCTATGCTCTCGATAAAGCTTTGCAATCTATCAATGTTGCTATCCCTATCAACAACTTTTTAGGATTCCTACACAGGCGGGATAGCACATTGGAAATATTTTTTGGATAACATCTTGATAAATTTTTTAAAATTTCCTTAGGATTGCCATATCTTCAGCTTCAATGGCCACATTTGTTTGCTTTATCTCTTTAGCCCAATGAAAGGCTAAATTTGATCGTGTTCATAGTTCATCATGTCCATGATGTCCGGGCTATCCTATAGCCCCAGTGCAAATTCATGTAAAATAAAAGGTTATTAGAGTAGTAAAGATGTTCAGGGAGTTACGGTGTCCAAAGGTGCAGACCTTTATAGTAGTCCCAAAGTTCCCTCTCCCTATAGATGAGAAAGTGGTATTTTAGATGATGTTCATTTTCTTGTATTGCACATTGTTCAGAATGTGATTCTGAAGAGAATGCACTATGTGGTATTCTCGAAGATGTTGTTTGATTCAGATTACAGTTTGATGCGCATCCGTCTTTATGCTGTTAAGGATGAATTCACATCTAGCTTTCCATGTAAACCAGAAATCAGTAGCATAGGTGGTTGACCCATGCAGTGTATTAGTAGTGCTACTGAACCAATTACTTATCCACTATCCAAAGCTGGTAAGAGATTGGAAGACTGCATGATTTTATCCACAGATGTGAGCCGGGATAAGTTTATAAGAATACAAGCTCCACTATTCATAGTGTTATGACCAAGGCTTTGTTTGGAAGCTATGAAACCTATTTTCGAAGTTCTCAAAGATATTTTCATTAGTACCTGCCAATTCCGAAAATAAGATATTCTTTATATTCTTTCGATATTATTAGCGCACAATATTGTGATAAAGTCTACGAATACATTTCCATCTAATATATGATAAATCCTACTAATATGATAACTAATATTAGCCAGTGTAAATCCATGTAATTGCTTGTTATTGCAAACTTCTGGAGAAGGAATATACACCAATATTGATTCCAAACTTGGATTCGAGAATGTTTCTCACAATATTAATTACTATCTTAGACTTAAGTACCCAAGGAATAAATGTAAGCAATTATATATTGATGACAACGGATTTCTTCAGACGTGCCCAGTTTTCGAAATCCTAAAAATATTGAATTTAAAATATAGATTTGGAAAATGCAAGTTTAGGATCGATCTAGGGATCAGTAAATAGGATGTTGATCTTTTTAGAAGTCATGGGTAAAACCAAATGTTGATTGACGTGTATTGTACTGTAGTGTAGTCCTTGGATGTTACCTTCTGGATTTCACAAAGTCGGCTTGGGTTTGTATGGTCGTTAATCGATTTTCTTGCCTCTAGAGAAAGGGCTACAAGATGAGAATTCTCATTCAAAATGAATGAGTATGATCAAATTTTATAAAACTAGGTGCTACGGTGGGATGAGGATATTCACCCATTCAGCCAAAGTCTTTCACATATTTTTTCATATGAAAGAGTGAGTGAAAGTGGAGAATATGAGGCTGAAAATCAACCGCTTGGAAACTATTATGCTTGAGCGGCTGAAGATCTACCTCCCAAGGATATTTTTCCAATTTTTTTATCCATTTAAAACTCTTTATCGCAAGTCCCACTGAAATCTTATCATTGAAAAAAATATATATAGTTGAAAGGCTTGTGTTTCTCTCAATTGGACCAAACGTTAATTTCTTAGTCCCTTTATTTACTTATCCACGATGAGAAATTCACCCTCCAAGCTAGTATCCCACTCAATTTGGCAGTGAATAAATGTTTTTAACACTCATTACATAGGCCTTGCTCTTAGAACCAAGTTCGTATGTCTGCTATTTGGTTCAGTGTTGTACCTGAATACATAGCCCAAATCCCAAAATCAGGTTAATTAGAGCTATCAATATGTAACCCAATCCCAGGCTTGACCCTAACCCAACTTGTTTAAACCCGACCCGACTAAGCTTGGTGACTAAAAGGGTCGGGTTAAGGTTACCATATATGGACCTTACAACAAACAAGCCGGGATAGGGTCAACCAGCGGGTTACCCGTCAACCTGCCAAATTCTATTAATTTTTTTAAACATAGTAATCAAGGGGAGTTTTATTACAGGAAGAAACATTATTGGAGTTGAACTAACCGATGAGTGTGTAAACACGTCATTTTTACATCTTAATGACTTAATTTGCATTTGTTTAGTCCACTATTTTGTACAATTTGATGGTTTTTGTTCAATTTTGCAATTTTTGAGAAATAAAGGTCGATGGACTTAAATGTGAAATTATGCTTGCAAAATAGAGAAAATGAAGTGATTTATAATGGGCTAAGCCCTAAAGGAAGAACATCAAAATTCATTTCATTCGACTCATTATTTAGATATGAGAGCGTGGTGAGAAGATTAGTCATGGAATCGAGTTCTGTATATTGATTGTGTTGTTAATTACCATAGAGCACCGCTCCTCTTGTGTAATAAGAGATAATAGCCTAAATAAGGAAACTAGTCTAGAAATGGAAATTAGTCTAGAAAAGGAAGCTATTATAAATAGAGATATGCATAATAAAGAAGAAATATACATAATATAACTATACAATTATGGGGAGAATACGGGGTATAATATTTTAACACCCCCCTCAAACTCAAGATAGCCTGGAAGACATATTGAGTTTGGGTATCAAGAACTGGAGATGAGCAGAATAATGTAATTTCGTAAAAGATTGGCTATTTTAAGCCCTGACTTGATAAATGGCACCACAATAGTTCCTTGCTTAAAATGATGTCGTGTAAAGTGACAATCAATTTCGACATGCTTAGTGCGCTCATGGAAAACATCATTATGAGTAATGTGAATGGAAACTTTGTTATCACAGAAAAGAGGTAAGGGTTCAGAAACTAGAACTCCCATGTCACCAAGAAGCCATCGCAACTAAACAATTTCAGAAGTAGTGTGAGGGAGAGATTGATATTCAGCTTCAGCACTAAAACGGGAAACTATTTGTTTCTTACTTCGCCATGTAATAATAGAATCACCAAGAAACATACAATAACCTATGGTGGGAAAACGATCTGTAACGTCACCTGCCCAATCAGAATCGGAATATGCATGAAGATAAAGATCTGATGCAGACGAGAAATAAAGTACATTTGATGTAGCGAAGAACTGCATCAAAGTGTGTTGATCTTGGAGATGACATGAACTGGCTGACAATATGAACTGCATGATCGATGCTTGGTCGTGTAATGGTAGGATAGTTAAGATGGCTACCGTTTGGTGATATAACGTAGGATTGGACAAGTATTTTCCATCAATACAGTTGAGTTTTACATTCAATTCAAGTGGTGTTTCGATAGTTTAGTTGTCGGTTAAACCAGTACGCTGAAGAATGTCAGTAGCATACTTCACTTGAGAGATAAAGTATCCACTAGATGACTTATCAACTTCAATACCAAGAAAAATATCTTAGAAAACCAAGGTATTTCAGTTCAAAACAAGAGCTGAGATGAAGCTTTAAAGAACTAATACCTTCCAAGTCATTAGCTATGATGACCATGTCATCAACGTACCATAGAAGAATGACCATTCCCCTTTCAGTCTTCAGGATGAACATGACTGAGTCATATGCACTTTGAGCGAATCCATATTGGATAATTTCTCAAGACAAGCACGAGGTACTTGTTTAAGTCCATATACTAGAGATAAATAGTACTGTTTCAGATGAGATTTCACCTTGGCATGTGAACAATTGATTTTGAAATACTAATGGCTAGAGGTCGGCGAGAAATAGAGATATAAATAACAAAACAGATGATAAAAGTACTACAAACTGGTAATGGATTGCAAAAGATAAGGAAGACTGGATTTATCTTGCACGGTTAAGAGAAAAGAAAACTGAATCGTATAGTAGTCGAATCTAAGTGTGCAACAGAAGTCTAAAGTTGGATCGTCTTTGGCTCTGATGCCATGACAAGATTAGCCATGGAATCGAGTTCTGTATATTGATTGTATTGTTAATTACAATGGAGCACTGCTCCTCTTATACATAAGAGATAATCGCCTAGAAAAGGAAACTAGTAGTCTAGAAAAGGAAACTAGTATAAACAGAGATATACATAATAAAGATAAAATATACACAATATAACTATACAATTATGGGGAGAATACTGGGTATAATATTTTAACAGTAAGCATATCACAACGGGTGTATAAATTATGGAGACCATTTTGCAAGATATTAATTATTTTAGAAAAAATTTGAAGGTATTTGGTTTAATGAAGGAATTATGTTTAAAAAATGAAGAAAAAAAAAGATAAAGATTATGGAAAAATATTATTCTTTATGTTTGGAATTAATAAAGAATAATATATTTCCCAAATAAAGATAATTCTAATTGCGTATGGTTTATATTAATAGACGCATGACGCATTTTAATTGTAGGATTTTATATTATTTGACACGTGGCATATTTTCATGATGATGTGGTAGTGGAAAAGTAAAAGGAAAATGGCTTCCTTTGAAAACTACACCCTCCGTTTGAAAAAGACTGTCCTCTATTCCAATTTCGTCTGTTTCAAAATTATGTCCAGCTTATGTTTATACTCATATAATTTTCCAATAAACTCTCTAATATACCCTTAAAGTTTTTGTATTCATAAATTTATTTTTAACGGGACCCGATCTAAGATATTAGAGAAATCTATGTAATTAAGGAAACAAATATATCATTCATTCCTTTAAAAAAAATATATACTTCGCTCCAACAATTAAATTCCATATAAAGTTTATACTCCATAAATTTGATATTTTTTAATGTCCCAATTATATTTCGTACTTTATAATTATCCTAACAATTTTAGGCATATTTATTAAAATAAAATAGGTAAGTAATTAAGGGTAGTCAAATAAAATACTATGGTCTCCTTAATATTTTGACAAAGTTATAGCGGACAGTCTTTTTGAAACGGAGGGAGTATATAAATACTGGTGGAGCAGATGGAAAAAGGCGGGAGTTCATTTTTTTAGAATTAGGTCCGAGCAGTAGTTTTAGTTTGGGATTTGTATTTTTAATTCTCTCTCTTTTATTTTCTCTGCAATGGAATAAACTCTTTACCAGGGCTAGATAAAGCCCCGTGATGCATACAAGGGGATTTCTACTATTTTAAAAAAAAAAACAATTTAGTCCTTGTTCTTATTTCATAAAGATGGTAATATTCTTCACATGTCCTCATGATTGCTTTATTAAGTCATACATATTGTTTATAGAGCACAACATTTTATGCGAAGTAAATTATTCGTGTTTTGAGAACTTCAATACAGTGGGTTATTTTGTTTTATCTTCCAAGATATAAATATTCGTATTGGAGAATTTTATAGAAAATGGTTTAAATCATCAAGTATGCATAATAATGGTGGAGTTTTGGAATCCTAGGTTTTTATACTTATTTATTTTATATTATATTTAATTAGTATTTTTCAATCAATCTTTTTGAAATAATTTAATTAGAAATATTAGATAACAATTTTAGTCTATGCAGAATGACTTGTACTTACATAACATCGACGATTGTGCTCTTGTAGTCAACGATTTAAATCACATCACTAACCCACATCACACCATTGATAGAATTAGAATTTTATCTTACTTAAGTTTATTCTAAACATAAAGAGATAAATCTCAAGAAAATTTTGTACATGACTTTAAGCCAAAAAAAAATTTCGCCATACTTAATGACGTTCTCTATTTGTCGTTTATAAAGAGTTACATTAAATAATAGACGGTTTAAATAACAGACGAAAACCATGATAAACCATGTTTTGTAACAGACTTCATTCGTTATTCATAACCTCTTCTGTGCTAGTGATTGTCACATGGAGTTTATGTCTTCTTCAACAATTTGGAACAGACATATCATTAAAAAAAAATAAAGAAAAAAAATACCCACCGTGAGCCTATGCCAGGCCTTCAAATATATTTAGTGATAACTTCTGGCATGGCAAGACTAGTAAAAGACAAAAAGAGGTATCAGATGAATGGCCATATTTGACAAAGTCTCGTTTTCTGATTTTCACTCTAATGGTCTGTTGGGAAGTTCTCACACATATTAAGTAAAACTGACCACGATCCATAGACTGAAAAAGACAACTACGACAAATAATGATGCCCACAAGGAGATGCCCGTGCCAGAGGCATAGGGTACCTAGGCGACCGCCTAGGGGCCCCAGATGACTTGTACTTCCTTAAAGGTGAACATGATCTTACTTTACATAATACCAAATTGCAACTAGAAATATATGAAGATGCACATCAAATTCTGCTATGCTCGCTTCAAATGATCCTCTCAGGTAAATCTTGATATTTCTTCTTTTTTCTCATTTTTTTCCTATTACTTGGTATGGATATCTCATCTGAATCAATGTATCCCCAGTTAGTTATATAAATTTTACGGCGATTTTTCGCGTTGTGTAGTAACTACCTTCAGGTATCCCTCTGTAACTTGGAGGCGATTTCGGACGGTTAAACGAAGAGGATAAAACATGGGAAACCCGAAATTACTGACCATTTGGATTGCACAGTTTGCTTAAAGTTTTTGTATGAACCTATACAGAGTCCTAGCAAAATTTGAGGGGCTTAAGAGAAACACCAAAACTAGAGGATTTAAAGATATATTCTTCTATTATTGCATATAAAAAATTAAAATAGGTAAAATATATTAGATTATGCAAATAAAAACTACTACGTTAAAGTATAATGTTTCTTGCATCAATTTGTTTTTTTTGAGGAATTTTCTTTTTATAAAAGTTAGTATTTTATATTTGGTAACAAATAAACCGATTTTTTTCTAATAGATATCATTTGATGCTAGTATCTAACAACAAGAAAAAAATTATATTGTTATATATGCGAATCATATTTATCATAATTATCACATAATATATAGTATAACTCACATCATGTTATGTGCAGAATTGTCAAAATTATATCATATATATAATCGTGTAAGCTTCAAATTTTTTAATTTGATAATTTAATTTTATAGGAGAATGAATGTTTTATTTTTTATGAAATGTATTGTGTCAAAACTATTAAAAAATTGATTTGACGTTGAGAATTATGAAATATATAGTGCAATGTCGTTTTCTTGTTTGCTTAAATCCAAATCATTCAAGACTTGACCAATCATTTGATGAAAAATGAAACAAATACCACCTATGGAACTCCATCCTCAACTAGATAAGCCAGAAGAAAAATAGAATATTAAAATAGAATTACAAAATCCAAACATCTTAGTATAAAATTAAATTCAATGGTGTAAGCTTTTTGAAACTATGATCCTAACAAAATATTCGGGGCCTCCAGTCATATGGGGGCCTTAGGAGGCCTTGGGTACCCTATGCCTCTAGTACAAGCATGTTTATGGATCTTTATTAGCCTCCTATATATGCTAAATCATTGATCTGATTGAATCGTTCTCGCAAAGTATTAAACTTTCTCTATTATTACCGTTTAGAAACCCAAACAAATTAGGGATTCAAACTCAAAATCAAATAACAACTCACCAAAACAAAATCTTTGATACCATAGAATTCTCCGTTAGAGGAGGTTTCAGTTGTATAAGTATTAGTATTAGTCATTGTATCCGTTAGAGGAGGTTTCGGTAGTATAAGTATTAGTATTAATCATTGTAAGTATAGTAGTTAAAACTCTAACTATCGCACCAAAGAGATCTAATACTCAAGAATGAGTATCTAACAACCTAAATAAAAATTAAAAAGCATAATAATAAACATGAACACAAATCTTTTACGTGGTTCGATTGTCAATAAGATCTAAATTGACTGGTGTAAGGTTTCACTATGAGTAATTGTTTACATACAAACTCCATGAATGGAAGCCCAAGATCTTAGTGATCTCTAAGATTATGGAAAATAAGAAGGAGGATCTTTCCAAACATATAACACCTTCTCTACAACTATAGAGAAAGGAATGTATATCAAGTTACAATTGTGCTCTTATGACTGACTAATTAAAGATGAGAGCTAGTAAGAGGTAGGATATTTTCATAGGCGAGTGTTGTCTAGATAAGTTACTTCCTCCTCGATCTCTCCCCACAAGCCATTGAGATGTTTTGGTACTACATTTTTGTCCCTTTTTTTAATGGTTTATTCGGAGTGAAATCCTTAAGAAATTATTATTTGAGCTTCTCCAATGGAATGTGTGTGAGGATATAAATGTGCAAGTCCACATAGGACACACATCTATTTTCTCTAAAATCTTTTTCTGGCTCTAACTTATTTAAGCAAAAGTATAAATGATGTGTCTTGATTTTGGATTGACATCTTAGATAGATTTTAATTAATTAAATTGATTTTAAATTGATTCCCTTGCAGTTTTGTCTACGAAAAATGTCTAGTTACCATTGGAATGAGTAACTTGGCACAATTTTTTTTTTACTTTGCTATATTCTTTTGAAAATTGAAATGAAACTTCTATGTTTGGGTTCATATATTAAATAACCATTTTAGTCTGATATAGGGTTGATGTTTTAAATCAATCTGAAATGGTTATTTAATATATGAACCCAAACATAGAATTTTCCAAGAGTTATTCCTTTTAAAGAAAAGTTGAATATCCTTAATCATATTAGCTAAACGCCAGTCGATAAGAGAATTCCTGACAACAACATCCACCACTGTCTTCGCGTCGATCTCGAAAGAATACTTTGCGAGAACGATTCAATCAGATCAATTATTTTGATTGTGTTTCAAAATCAAAGGTTTTTTTTTCTGGAGAACACAAATTTTTTTATCTATAAGATTTGAACTTGCAAACTAAATAGTAGGATGGAGTTGAGAGATCATTACTTAATCCTGCATTATAATTGAAGCTTTTAATATGAAAAATCATTGATTGAACTCCTTACTAGTGGACATCCATCCTCTGCAATTTCCATTAGATATTATATATATATATATATATATATATATATATATTAATTCATGTTGCTTATCCAAGAAAAATTCCATCTTTCGATTGACAATCGACTATTTCATTCAATTTGTAACTATTGATTTTTTATTAGATCTTTCACCACCATTGCGTGGGACTTCTGAATTCTTGACATAGAAAGGGTTTGTACAATTTACTATGCACATTTCACTGGTATATGTAAAGTTAAACTATGAGGTGTAAGATCATGGATGGGAATTCAATCCAATTTTTTACTTGCTTATCAAACACTAATGTTTTTTTTTTGCAGTTGGTAATTGTCAATCTCCAATTTCATAGTTTGCGTATTTTACATTCTTTAAGAAAAAGAAACGAATACTGTGCACATTTGAGAATCATGATAAATGATAAGTTTTAGAATTGAAAATCATGGAAATCAAAATCTTGGTAGCAAAAATGGTGATATCAAATTAAGGGCAAATGTTTTTTTTAAGGTTTGCAAATTGATTAAAGAGAAAAGAACGGAGGAAGAAATATCAAGTTTTAATCGACACATAGCATTAACGCTTTCGCATTTTGTTTTCTTAAAGCTAGCTTATGCGGACTGCCGCCTAATGTTGGGAGCAGTGGGAGCACTAAAACTGGGAGTCACAAATCATTTTCGATTTAAAAAGAAGCGAATTGAGTTTTAGCTACTTGGATTTGTGATTATAATGTGATATTTATGAGCCAAAAACTAAAAAGCGAATAAAAGTGATTCTAGAAAAACAGAAATTAAAATGAAAAATTGACTTATTGTGTTCTAAAATGAGGTTTTGTTTTCTCACTATTAATGAATTTAGATTAATAAAAATAAATAAAAAATTATATAGGTTAATTATATATATTTTAAAAGTTAATTATAGGATGTAATACCGCCATATTATATGTTTATTAACTTTTAAAATTTGAAATGTCCCAATTAGCTTTTAGAATACGTTATGAGGGTTCTCTATAATTAGGGGGTGCACATAATATAGGATGGTAGCAGAATTGGATCATCTAAACATACCACTTATGAACACATAATAATAAAATCAACAATCGAGGAAGAATACCTTGGCGCAAAATAATTATATCTATTGTTGATTTTACGCAGATTTGAACCGATGATTTGTATTTTATCAAATGATTTGTATACAATTATGAGTATCACAGACAACCAAACTTAATTTGTGAATGTCCTGCAAAAATAAATAAACTATAACAAAATAAAAGAATTGACACAATTTTATTTCAGTAATTACTCTTAATTTATTGCCGGTGAGGATAAAGACTTGAGGCCTGCTGATATTCTTGTTCTCAACTGGAAAAATGGTCAAGATGTTTGTATGGATGTCACTGGTGTCTCGCCATTTACTGGTGATGGTATACGCTCTTTTGTTCCAGGGAAAGCTATTTCCAATGCGGTTTCAAAAAAGCGTGCTAAATACTTAGACAAGTTCACTTCACTTGGGTTTGGTCTGGGGGTCCTAGCTTTCTCTACCTTGGGGGAGCTTGGTGAATATACTTTATATTTTTTTAAGCGTCTGAAGAATTTTCTTATTCGTAATGACGTTAGTAGTGGTTTTGGTAGTTTTATTTTCCATAGATTAGGCATTGCTGTTCAGAGAGGATTTGGTGCCCACCTCGTTGCTAGGTTGCCAACCAATAGCTCTGTATGATCTAAAAATGATTTTTATTATTGTATCTACTAAAAAAAAAGGTGGGTTTGCCGGTTAAATTGAATTTACATATTATTTACATGATACTTTTAGAAAGATTTGGGTTTTTCAATAACATAACCAAATTTTCAAGTAAACATGTGGAATTCGTTCTACTAGATTTGGGAATACATTGTCACCTATATAAATAGTAGATGTAAATTATACAACAATTAAATTAGATGAACGCTTATGTTACACTTTATTTGTTATTATTAATAAATATAAATTTAGGACACCATATTACAGAGTCTTAACTAGTGTCGTTACAGCAGAGGTTATTTCTAGTGTTTTATAAATGATAACTGATATTTGATACTTGTTGATATTTTTATTTTCCCATATAACAATGCATACCAATATAGTGATAATTTCCTATTGATACTATTGAATTGATTAGACCATTTTTTTTCATTTAAGTTTTCTTGTTTGAGTTTTTTTCTTGTTTTAATGCATTTATGTACAGAACTACCTAAGCGAGAAAAGCAACATCACGGGTTCTAAAGTGAAGAATAAACTGCCAGTGGTTATCTACTTCAATATGCTTCTAGGCAAATTTTAGTCCTCAGATTTTTCTCCGTAGGAAATTGTTAGAATCTGCTTGTTTTCGTTTCTAATGAAAAAGTACCCAACTTCTCAACGGGTCAAAGGTTCTGAGCCCCACTCTAGAATTTAATGGTCATTTGAAAAATTAAAAGCAAGGACAAAATTATCATGTGAAAGCACATGAATCAAAACATTCACATACAAAATTATACTCAAAACTAAAGAATTAACCTTTGATTTTCTGAAAATGCGGGGGTCTAACAACCACACCCAACAATTTGTTTAGAAATCTGAGAGAACTTACTCCCATATACTTTCTAGAAAGTTAGAATCAATCTAGAGAAAAGTATATCAAAGAGTTTAGTATCTTTATTTCACAATGTAATCAGCAAATCAAACAGATAAAAAATCGCGAGCTTGATTATTATGTGAAACAACTTGAACGGTTCCAAAGACCAATGTTCAAGTGTCAATAAATTTATGTCAACAACCAAAGGTTGGATTATCTAATTGATTGATCTTAATGCACAACCTGAGATATTTCAATTATATGACAAAATATAATGCGGAAAAGAAATAACACGTACACCAGAATATTGTTAACGACGAAAACCTCAAATGCAGAAAAACCCCGGGACCTAGTCAAGTTTGAACACCACACTATATTAAGCCGCTACAAACTCTAGCCTACTACCAATTAACTTCAGGCTGACTGTAGTTGAACCCTAATCAATCTCACGTTGATTCAAGGTACAGTTACGTTCCTTACGTCTCTGATCCTAGCACGATACTACGCACTTGATTCTGTTAGTTTATCTCACCCACAACTAATAGTTGCTACGACCCAAAGTCGAAGACTTGATAAACAAATCTGTCTCACACAGAAAAGTCTATAGATTGAATAAATCTGTCTCCCACGGAAATACACAAAAGTTTTTGATACGTCTTTTGATAAATCAAGGTGAACATGAACCAATTGATAAACCAGGCTTATATTCCCGAAGAGCAGCCTAGTATTATAAATCACCTCACAATAATCTTAATCGACTAGCGAAACAAGATATTGTGGAATCACAAACGATGATACGAAGATGTTTTTGATTACTTTTATCTTTCCTATCAGAGATATTAATCTCGAGTCAATTATTTCAATTGTACTCAATACGATAGAATCGGGAAAGATCAGAACATGCAACTACAAAGAGAATAGTTGGGCCTGGATTCATAATCCCAATTAAGTCTTTGAAGTCGTTAACCTACAGGGTCTCGATACAAACCTAAGGTTAAAGGAGAATCGACTCTTGTTATGCAACTAGTAACACACATGAGGTATGGGGATTAGGTTTCCCAGTTGCTAGAGTTCTCCCTTATATAGTTTTCAAATCAGGGTTAGCAATCCAAGTTACCTTGGTAACAAAGCATTCAATATTCACCGTTAGATGAAAAACCTGATTCAACCAAGGTAATATCTTTCAACCGTTAGATCGAACTTAGCTTGTTAAATAGAAATGAAATGTACCCTCATTTAGGTTTATGTAACCATACCCAAATGTGTACACCATGCTGTCTCAAAAATAGTTAACCGAAGTTAGCCATATGATTACTCTCATATCAACCTTATTCATCTTAACCATAACTAGTTCAAATGACTCAAATGAAACTAGTTAAAGAGCCGTTCAATTGCTATATTCTCATAGAAGTATACAAGAACACAATTGAAGCAAAACCGGTTTGATTCACTCGAATCAATACATGAACATTATAGCCATGGTTTGCAAAGATTGCATTCCTTATTTTATAAATGTTTAAGTTCATGTACACGACCAATTTTAGAAAGTAACCAACTTAAGTACGCATACTTAAGTAGACGGACCGAGTTTGGTTACGCCAGTACGCGTACGGGTGTGCATACCAATTTACATTCCAAACTCCAGCAAAAATTTGCGGACGTGAGACTTTTACCAGTATGCGTATGGGTACGCATACTTTCCCAGATATCCAACAACTGCCAGTACGCGTACAGGTACGCATACTTCAGGTTCCCGATTTTGGATTTACACACAAATGTGATAACACACTATGTTTATATCCAAACTTGGTCAAAGAGAAAACTTGCCAACACATATTTCGAGAAATATGTAAGCGAGATAAATTCATCTCGAAATCTCAAATGTGTATATAGAAAACCATATCGTAATATGACTATGTCTCAATATAGGAGATAAAGTAGAAATAGACTTTCCAAGTGATAGATGAGTTTCAATCTCCATATACCCTTTGTCGATGGAGTTCCACAAGCTCCCCTTAGTAGTTCTTCGTCTTTAAATGATGAACGCCGTGAAGTCTAAGCTCAACTACACAATCTATGTCCTAGTCCGAGATATCTATAAATAGGCTAGAAATCAAGACTTATAGTTTTGATCACTATCATTGACAAACATGCTTGAGATAGCAACGCATGTGAGTTCGACCGAGCAGTGCTCTGACAATCTTCCCCTTTGTCAATTTTAGTGACAAAACTATCAATACATATGGATTACAAAATAAATAAAACTTTGTAGCTTCTCATCCAAATGCTTGATCTCCTTGGCATCTTCAACACGACTCGAAATCTTCGTCACTTCCAAGTACTCCATGATTCTAAATGTGTTCAACTCAGCATCATAGTTGTTGAAGATCCGTAGCGATGACAATAAGAAAACAAATGCTCTTGATCATTGTTATACAGTGTCATAGTATTATTACACATCATCAACGTTCAATTGGTGTCACAACTTTGACAACAATACTATGGTGATATGTATCACTCCCCCTTAGTCAATACTTCATATCGACATGAAAACCACTCCCCCTTACATAATGATCCGTAAACTATATGTATTTGTAGTATGAAACTACACATTAATTCTCCCCCTTTTTGTTAATATAAATTGGCAAACATACGAAAACTAGTGGGATCCTCATGAAATTTTCATAGAGATACTTCATGACCAAAAGAGAATAACATACCAACTTATTTAGATGCAATCATATAGCCGAAGCTAAATTCATTCATCAAGGAGTTTATAAAGACACAAGATAACCCCTATAATATTCCACAGCCGCACTCCCCATAAATATTTGGCAATAAAGAACAAGTTCAAAAAGAACTCTCCCTCATAAAATGTCATTCCCGAAATAACAACAAGGCGACCTTGCTTTTACAAGAAAATAAGGATTTCTTTGGATATAACCAAATCACATGAAAACGTGAATTTGTATCCAAAATACTCAATTGAATTAACCACGAGAGAACCCATGATTAGTTCAATCGGAATACACAACTAAATTAATCCACAAGAGATCCCATGATTAATCTAATTGGAACTGCTCAACATAAGAGAACTTACGGAGCTGCACAATATATACATAAAAATATGGATCAGGGAAGATCAATACTGCGAAATAAACAAGGATTCATTCTGTTTTTCATCACTATTTGCATAATGACATATAATAGATTTAATCCTTGCAAACAAAAGTTTTATCCTTTCTTCTACCAAAATAATGACATAAAAGGCTTTAACTTTTGTTTTCAAAAGTTCATTCTATCTTTTATCAATGCTTTCAAAAAAAAAACTTTCATACTGACATATAATAGAGATAACTTTTGAACATATGTTAAACTTCTCATGGATGCAATAGTTTTTTGCAATTTTAATTGAAGGATAACCATTCAAGGCTAAACATAAAGTTATTACAACTCTTAGAATAATATCCAACAATAGAATTTTAAGAAGAACTAAAACAAAATGAAGAAACTAAGCTTGATTGCGATTATATTTCTTAGCAATCTTGAAAACAGGTTCCGTAAGTTCAGGATGAATTCGCAACACATAGTTCAGTTGTTCCTGCAAGCAATCAATTCTTTCATTAAGAAGATTGCCTTAAAAAATGACTGGTTTCTTCATATTGTTGATGTATGTCTGGGATAGAGGAGTAGCATGACTAGTGTAGGTACCAATAGGAGGAACCTTAAATTGACTGCAAATTCGGCTGATGAGACATGGAAACCCAAGATTCTTTTTCTGTGAAACCATATGAATAATTTGACGAATAAATAGGCCACATAAATCAATCTCTTCACCAGAGATAAGATATCAAACCATCTCCGCAAGGGTCCTTCTTCATAGATTCTTATCAAGCGTACTGGGAATCGAATTTGCGACATCCAATTTACTGAAAACTTTCAGATGAAATCTAATGTTGTCAACATACAACTTATCTCCTGACCATGATTCACTTCTATTTAGAAGGATTCCAGAAAGTTGACCCTGAGTTGGTCTGAGATGTTCAGGTTGGGGAATTGCAAATGAGCGATCAAGCGATAAATTCAACAAGTATGCAATCACTCCACGATTTACCTCAAACGATATCCCACCAACCATTGTCTTGAAGCAACAACTGATTTTGTTGGCAGCATGTAGGTTACCATAAAACCAGCAAGTCATCTTAGGATATGATGACCCAAGACCATTTTGAATATATCCCCAATCATGTTGGTTCATAAACTAGTGAAACTCAGGTTCTTTAACAGTACAATCATAAGACAAAATTCCCTTTAAGAAACTTAACATATTTGTCCCTATCAAGAAGACTAGTAAAACTAATTTGAAGAGCAAGATCATAAAAGGGTTGTAGAACGTCTAAACCAACTTCATAATCATGAAATTCATTATCACTATGAAACCTTATACAAGAAGAATTAGGTTTAGTACTCAAACTTTCACCACGGCTTAACCTTTTCCTATAAGCCATTTTTTAGAGGAAAAAAATGGAATATTATTTAAATACCCCTCAAAATCCGCCCCTTAAAATGTACCCTTATTCAATTTTTAAAAATACCCCTATCTTCTGAAAAGTGGAAGTAACTAGCACAAGTTGCTTTCATAAGTGGACCCAACTAGCACAAGTTGTTTTCAAAAGTGGACGCAACTACCACAAGTTGCTTCCAAAAAGTGGAAGCAACTTTCTCAAGTTGACTCCAAAAAAAATATTTTTTACCCCTCGGGGGTATTTGTGCAAGGTCAACAAAAATGGAGGGTATTTATAACATTCCCACACAAAAAAAAACACAATAGAGAGGATGAACTACTTACTTGGTCCGTGAACTGTTTTTTATGGTGGAGTTCCAAAACGATGAGTAGAACGAAAAAGGTACTTGACCCAACATGCAAAAACTTCTTTTGAGTTCAAAGGTGAAAACCAAACAAAAATTGGTTAATAAACATGAGAAAGATGATGAAGAGTTTGTGAACCAGGGTATTTCTATTTTGTTCATGAACTGTCGAAGAGAATATGAAGGTGAAAAGAACAAGAATTCTTTCTCTCTTTTTATGTGCAACCGACCGAACAGTTCCTGAATCAGAAAAACTAATTCCGGTACAGGGATTAATCAGTCCTGAAACATGGTTCAGGCATGTAGTACGTGAACCGTGTGTAGATAAGGGCATGTTTGTTTTTATATATTTTGACTGGACAAAATAGGGACAAGAGTTTGAAGAAAGGCTCAACAAAAACTTTTATAAGCAGTTCTTTTAAGAACTTATAAGAATAAATAACCTCTCACACCATGACACCAAGGGAGAGTTTCTTTGCAGCAGCTCTTATATCTTGTAGTGTTAAGAAACACCCAGGAAATTATTTTTATAAGTCAAACAAGGAATTTCAGGAGAACCTCCCAAAAATTATTTTTTCCGATTTCTCGTTTTCTAACTTATAAAAAAAAGTTTCCGAAGATAGTTTTTAGTACTGCGAAGGGAAACTCTTTTGTCAAGAAGAGACGTCCTAGGTTCTTCATAATTGAAGACAATACAACTGTCTTAATAGTAAGTGTCATAAATTGACCAAGGAATCGATTCATGCTGTGAGGTGATATACTCATGTGACTTAGATTCAAACTCCTCTTTTAATATGTTTAGTTTGTTACAACTGATTGGATCACACAAAGGAGGAGCATTGTTCTTACTGATTAACAAATTAACTTCAACATAAATATTATTCATCATAACTTGATTTATCCTGTCAAGAGATTCTTGTTCATTCTGGAGATATAGATCAACATCAGAAGATAGGCTTTCAAATTTCGTTTCAATTCCTGAAAAAACTTCAACGGATTTTAAACCTGGTGGAGGTTTAGATAGAATTTATTCTATGGATTTAATTGAATCAGGCATGGAAGAGACTTCTGGGATCCTTGGATCTGGTGGTGCATTTATTGAGATAGAACTTCTGTCCATATCAGATTGCTACAAACACAGACTTATAAGGTATTTAATGTGTTTGCCTGCTCTGATACCAATTGAAAATGTGTGGGTCTAACAACCATACCCAACAATTTGTTTGGCAATCTGAGAGAACTTACTCCAATATACTTTCTAGAGAATCAACTAGACAGTTAGACTCAATCTAGAGAAAAGTATATCAAAGAGTTTAATATCTTTGTTTCACAATGTAATCAACAAATCAAACAAATAGAAATCCGCGAGCCTGATTATTATGTGAAACAACTTGAACGGTACCAAAGACCAATGTTCAAGTGTCAATCAATTTATATCAACAACCAAAGGTTGGATTATCTAATTGATCGATCTTAACACCCAACCTGTGATATTTCAATTATATAAAAAAAATATAATGCGGAAAAGAACAACACAGACACCCGAATTTTGTTAACAAGGAAAACCACAAATGCGGAAAAAACCCGGGACCTAGTCTAGTTTGAACACCACACTGTAATAAGCTACTATAAAGTCTAGCCAACTACCAATTAACTTCAGTCTGGACTGTAGTTAAACCCTAATAAATCTCACACTGATTCGAGGTACAGTTGTGTTCCTTACGTCTTTGATCCTAGCAGGATACTACGCACTTGATTCCCTTAGCTGATCTCACCCACAACTAAGAGTCGCTACGACCCAAAGTCGAAGACTTGATAAAACAAATTGTTGATAGACACATTTTTGTGTCTAATTTGTCTCGATTCTATATATTGTTAGGACTCATTTTTGTACTTATTATAGTCTTTTATGTGTATGCAGGTATTTTTGGGAAATAAACATTTTTGGAAAAATTGGCTAGAAAAGCGTTAAAAGCATCCTCATTTTGGATAAGGGCACCCCAGGACATGTGCTATTTACACCCCAGACGAGGAGGGGGTGACCAACTTCTTCCCCAAAATTCAAATCTGTTTTGGCGGGAAAAGAAACCAGCGCACAAGCAAATTTAGGGTTGGAGTTTTGAGCGATCTTTAGGGAGATTCAATGATTGATTTCATTGGTATGGAACTGATAGAGCACAACAGGGTTGGTATGGGTGTTTGAATCGATCAACTTGGGATTCATGATCGTGTTGGGGCGAAACAAAGGAGTGGGAAGTTTTACGGCTTGCTGCGTATTCCCTTGATTAGATTTTGGGCGTGGTTTAGTTGGATTTGGACGTGTAATATATTATCTTATAGTCCTAAACAGGATTGGTATATGACCCAAATTCGAAGAAAAAGGAGTATATTCTCGGTTCAATCAATACAGAGCAAAAACAATATTATCGGGTCCTGTTAATGATATATATGGATTTTACATGATTTTGGAAAGTTTAGATGTATCTGGTATGTTAGCTTACCTTATTTGGAATGTTAACAACTCAGAGAAGCCGCGTAAAAAAGATTGAGAAGAAAATTCCGGGACTTGCTGCCGAAGAAAAAGAAGAGATATTCTCGAGATTTTATCGAGTTATATTCGATATGCTGTCTATAAAAAGAGGGGGCATAGGTCATATAATGGTTACGTACACTTTGGGGAAGTTTAGAGAAGAACAAAGAACAAAATCAAGAGTTGCAGGAAATTTTTTCTGCTGGTGCACAAGGAAGAAAACGAAGAACAAAAGGCCACTAAAGACAGTCGTTTTTGGGGTCTTAAAATCAGCGACAAAGCGACAGTGTTTACAACAGTTTTCTGTAACAGTTCCATTGTAACAGCTATTTTGTAACGCCGATATACTGTTGCAATCAGTCTGTGTTATTACTTTTCAATCTTTTAATCATCTTTAGAGCAACAAACACATATTTTGAGACCATGAGGAGCTAAACCCCATTGTTGAGGCGATAGAGGAAGCTATTTTTCCAACAAAAAGTAGTATATTCTATTTTATCTATTTATTGGCAATTATTATATGATTATTTGCTTGATTGAAAATTGTTTGAATGATTTTTGTTAAGAAATTGTTATTTCTTTTGATAGAGCATACTTGGACCTAGGTTTTTGATGTTCTATGCTTCGGATTTACACTTGTTATTTTGAGAATCTACTTGTTACAATAATTTAGAATCAAATTGAACGAGAAAATTGCATAAATATAAATATTGGATTAAATCACTTTGAACTTGGAAAATAGTGGAATCTTAGCCTCAGTGTTCTTTTAATATTGATAACAACTTTGTCAGTGTTTGCTACTATTATTAGCGAGTTTTTAGTTTTACAATTTAAATCTAAAGTATCCTTCACAAGTTTGAGATACGACACTATTTTTACCACTATCTACAAAACATATCATTTTTTGGCGCCGCTGCCGGGGACTTGTTTTTAGGGTTTTAGATTTATTTTTTATTTATTTTGTTTTATTTTACGTTTTTGGGTATTTATCATTTGTTTACAAGTTCTGGATCATAAAGAAAGTTGAGCCAAGGAGTTTGGTGATTTCGTAAAGACTTGGAGCTAAAGATTAAAGCGAAAAGAACGAAAAAGAAGACAATTTTTATTAGTTATTTTTATTTTTTAGGGTTTTGTTTATTTTTTTAGAAAAAAAATCTGTATTAGGGTGTATTATTTTTGTAATTTTTCTTTTCTTTTTGGACTTTTGGACTTTGGGACATTATTTTTATTTTTACCCTACGGAAGGGTACTTTAAATATAAACTGTTTGCAGAGAAGGAGGACAATTACGATATTGTCTCTGCACCTTGGGTTCATACACTGACAAAGGATTCAGTGGCCCGAGTCGACTACAACCGATTCATCCCCCGTCTGGAATGGGAGGTAAGATTCTAAACACTCGTGAATCCCCTGTCAGCGAGTTATTGTCTTCCTTCGTATGCATATATGTTGAGGACTGAATACGAACATTTATTTTTCTAGTAAAGGGAAAGGCCTATCCATACAAGATAAGGGTTCGGATTTCATCACCGTCCTCTTCTTGCCCGCCTTAGGAACACGTAACCTATGCGAACCTATGCCTTAAAATTTTGACTAGAACGATACCGATAAGGTAACGAGCTTATAGGAAAGTCGTTCAAAAGGACTGTATTGGGTATCTTATTAGCCTAACTCAAAGTTCAGGAAGATTACTGGAAGTCGATTAGAGTCGCCTTGTAACCCAGGGAAGCGTTGCCAAAGAGGTGGGGGTATCAAATCTCCTCAGAGCTTCTCTTACTTCACTTCGACTTACTTTATTTGGATCCTTCTACGAGGTTTACTAAAATTGTACCTAGTTGCCTTTTGGAAGAGTAGAAGCTGGTCTAGAAACAATCTAAGTGGAGCCATCATGCTTTTTGTTTGCTAGAAATCATTAGGGTTGATTTGGTTGAGTCGGCCTTGATTTGTGATTGCTTAGAATCCCTTTCCATATTCTTTTGTATGCCTGAACGTAAAAGAAACGCTCTAGGTAGATTTATTAAAGAGAAACCTAGTGGTTCTAAGCGTCTCAATTACCTTAATTTAGAAAGTCCGATTTTTAAAGAGTCCGGTTTTGAACGTCTGTTTGAGGAGAGAATCCATATTACTCCGATAGCGTCAAAAATGGAAACTTTGAAAGCCTTGTTGAATCTGACTAGGACTACTCGTCCCTCATGTATCTGGTTAGCTGAAACAGAAGCAAATTATGAACTTAGACCTGGGACCTTTCAAATGCTCCCAATCTTTTTAGGGAAAGAAAATGAAAACCCTTATTTCCATGTTAGGGACTTTGAGGAAATTTGTAGTACCCTAAAAATTAGGAACCTTGATGATGATTCTTTGAAACTTAGGTTATTCCGTTTTTCCCTGAAAGATAAAGCTAAATCATGGTTATGTAGTTTGGCTTCCGGTTCAATCGAAACCTATGAACAACTTACATCTGCCTTTTTAAACAAGTTTTTCCCTAGGCACAAAACATCATCTATTGGGACGCAAATCTGCACGTTTTCTCAACAGGAGGGAGAATATTTGTATAGGTATTTGGAAAGGTTCAATGATCTATTATCCCAATGTCTTCATCATGGTTTAAAAAAGGTTAAGCTAGTTCAGATCCTTTATGAGGGTTTAGATTATTCCACAACAACCATAGTGGAATCTATGTGTACAGGTGGGTTTGAAAACCAAACAGTTGATGAGGTGATGACATTTTTGAATGAAATCGCCGAAAAGACCCAACAATGGGATAGTAGTAAGGAACCCCAGAAAATAATTCTTCTAGGCAGAGGAAACGTTAGTAGGGTAGAAAGAGGCTATGAATCAGATGCCAAAATTGCAGCAATAGCTAAAAGGTTAGAAGCTTTAGAATTGGGTCACACTAGTAGTTGGGTGGAGCCTTTTTGGGAAGGCCATACTATAGAAGAGTAAGCCAATGATCTTTACAATAACACTAGATTCTATAACTCTCAGAAGTTCGACCCATATTCAGAAACTTATAACCCTGGTTGGAGAAACCATCCGAACCTTTCTTGGTCTAAGGGGCAGAGATAAGGTCAGTTTAGTAATTCTAATGCTTCCCAGGTTTTGGCTATAATAAGAATCCTTCAGGACCATGTCAGTTTCAGAATCTGTCCTATAAGAAAATTTCAAGTCTAGAAGAAACTCTCATCTTGTTTATTCGAAATATTGATAAGATTCACCAATCGCTTTCACAAAGCATAAAAGAAAGTAAAAATATAAGCCAGGCTAATTCTCAGGCTATTTCCGAGTTAAAAGACCATGTTAGTATGATAAATGAATCTTTGAGAGAAAAAGGTAGGTTCCCTAGTCAAACACAACCTAACCCTAGAGGAGTTCATGAAGTAGGTGCAAAACCATCACATCAATTGAATGCTATTAACACCCTTAGGAGTGGTAGAGTTGTAGATAATCAGATAACCATGACAGATAGTGAGCATACTATAATTCACCCCTCAGGACCACCCATAGCTGAGGAGACTGATAAAATCTCCGACGATGCCAATTCGGTTCCTGAGAGGCCTTATTTTATGCCTAGAGACCCATTTCCACAGCTATTAGTACCAACAAAGAGTGAATCCAACTTTAATGACATAATGGAGGTTTTTAAGAAAGTTACCATAAACCTTCCGTTACTAGAAGCAATTAGGCAACTGCCGGCTTATGCCAAGTTCCTTAAAGATATGTGTACGCGAAAACGTAAGCTTAGTGTCCCTAAGAAAGCCTTTTTAGCCAGTCATGTAAGTTCGATCATTCAGAACCCCACAACTCCTAAGTATAAAGACCCAGGTGCCCCTACCATTGCTTGTATGATAGGAAAACATCGGGTAGAAAAAGCTTTACTTAACTTAGGAGCCAGTGTAAACTTACTCCCATACCATGTGTACTTAAAGCTAGGGCTCGATGAATTGAAACCTACCAAGATAACACTCCAGATAGCTGATAGGTCATTTAAAATTCCTCGTGGTGTGATAGAAGATGTTCTTATTGAGGTCGACAAGTTTATTTATCATGTGGATTTCGTGGTCTTAGATACCCAAACTGTCCCTGACCCAGAGAACCAGATACCTGTGATTTTAGGTCGCCCATTTTTAGCTACGTCTAATGCGATCATAAACTGTCTAAATGGTATTATGAATCCATCTTTTGGTAACATGACTATTGAGTTGAATATTTTTAATGTCAATAAGCTGCATTCTGAACTAGATGACACGTGCATTGAAGAGGTGAACATGATAGGAACCTTAGTTCAGAAGTCATTACCAAACATCATATCGGAAGATCCATTAGAGAGTTGTCTAGCCCATTTTAGCATGGAGTTCGACGATGATAGCAATATTGAACAAGTTAATGCTCTGTTGGATTTTATTCCTATGTTAGATACTGATACATGGAAAGCTAGGTTTGAACCATTATTAGCTTTCGAGCCATATTTAGAAGAGCCTCCTAAGTTGGACCCTAACTATGCATTTTTAGGCCCATCTGAGACTTTCCCTGTTATTATAGCTTCCGATTTGGATAGTGATCAGGAGAGTAGGCCAGTGACCATGCTTCAAGACAATAAGGAAGCTTTAGGGTGGACCATAAAGGATATTAAGGACATAAGTCGTACTTTGTGTATGCATCAGATGCATTTAGAGGATGAACCACCTGATTATAACTTCAATAAATCAATTGACCTTTTTCAGGAACCTGATGGTCTAGAAATTAGGAATATTGTAACTAGTCTATTTAGAGACCCCCAAAATTCTAAGTTTGGGGGTGGACTTGGAATATATGCCTCTACCATTTCACAGGAGTATCTTCATAGAGCAGTTCAGTTGTTAGAAACCCATCCTCTGGTTGATGTGGTTTATCTAGGATATGATACCCAGATTGACTTTGTTTTCCTACCAAATATTTTTCTTCTAAATGTGGGAACGTATGAGTTTCAAATGTGTCAGCTATTCAGTTATAAGACTAAGCCTAAGTATTTTAGGAGATTAGAATCGACACATTTGCTTAAGAATGACCACTGCTTTCATTATGGTCAACTGCGTGAGTCAACTTTGATTGACTTTAAGGATCCCCAATTATTCAGGTTAATATTATGTGCTTCAAAGTTCTTAGTTGAGTTTTTCCAGACTCTACAACCTGAATCAGAGCTTTTCACTGAGGAAATTCAGCCTAAAGAGGTTTACCTAAACCCATTTTTAGAGCCTGAACCCGAACCACAACTAGCTATAGTGATTTTAAACAAAATATTGGATAAGGTTGTGCTTGGCTTGTTCATTATTTTGGTCAATTATTGTTTCATTTTACCTGTGTCAGCTCTATTTGATTTTGACGATCCACAGTTGTTCCGGCTGAAAAATTTAAAATTAGCACTTCTTGGGAGGTAACCCAATATTCATGCGACACGGTAATATATTTCCTTATCTATTTTGCTTCAAATGGTAACAGTTTCTCATTGTTCATGCTTTTAATTTTATCTTTAATACATTGAGGACAATGTTAGATTTAAGTTTGAGGGTATGGGAGAAACTTATTAGTTGCATTAGTAAACTCTAGAGCCTAGAAATTTATGCTTATTAAGGATGGCACTAACCAATCTAAGTGGATGGAAGCATTTTGGTTGTAGGAGTTGAGGAACCAATCTGATTAGATGTAAACATCTAAATAGTCTATTCATAAAATCACAAAGCTCAGGTGTTAGAAATAACATGATAGTTTCACCATATCTCGTTGAGTCCTTTTCACTTATGTTTTTATTTTATTTTATTTTTAAACTATGTTTCTCTAAGTGATTAGGTGGAGCTCACGATTCAAGTTGTTACCACATCTAGGGTGAAATAAAGTGATTGAGAAATATATATAACAAAAAAATGACCTGACCAAATAGACCAATCGGAATAAATATTAACACTTGGATATCAATATGTGTGTGTTCCCCCTGTCTCCATCGCCTAATCAAGCGTGGAACGCAAGATCCACGGGAATTACCATGTAATCTGCTGACAAGAAGCATGTGCTTGGATCCGCAAGATCTAACCATGTTGTTAAAAAAAAGGTTATTGTTAATGTTCAGTGAATAAATCAACATCGGGTTCCCTTGTATATGCCAGACAAGTTGATCTAGAATTAGGATTATCGACCACTGGTTCCCTTGTATATGCCAGTTGTGTTGATATTAGTCATACCATTGTCTCAGTACATTAGGATAGGTTCATTTTGGCAGAGGCCTTCAGACAGATATGGGAAACACCGTTCACTTAGTAAACATCAAAACCATCTATGTTTTTCTCTATATCCATCTTCTTGTTCTATCCATGTGATTAGTTTTGACTCTGTTATATTGATGTCCATAGTGAGACTATATGAGTAGAGCTCTATCACTTATATATGAATTTTAGTATGTTTGAGTGCAAACTCGTGTACATCAATTGGAATTTCGCATCAGGATACTTCCTCTTGTAATCAATAAGTATGCCAACCAAGGATACTCTTTAGTGCCTTCCAAGGTTCTGCGTAGATAGCTAGGGTATGAAGTAAAGGTTTTGTGGGTATATCTCTAGTAAGCCCTCCCGAGACTATAACTCGGCCACTAGGGCCACCTAGGGGTTTAAAGGCTTATTGCATACGCTAAATGCAATCGACGATGCCTGCGACAGTGAGTTAGGATTTTATTTCTATTTTATTTTTTCTCGGGGACTAGCAAATAATAAGTTTGGGGGTATTTGATAGACACATTTTTGTGTCTAATTTGTCTCGATTCTATATATTGTTAGGACTCATTTTGTACTTATTATGGTGTTTTATGTGTGTGTAGGTATTTTTGGGAAATAAACATTTTTGGAAAAATTGGCTAGAAAAGTGTTAAAGGCATCCTCATTGGATAAGGGCACCCCAGAACATGTGCTATTTACACCCCAGCCGAGGATAAGGGGCGACCAGCTTCTTCCCCAAAATTCAAATCTGTTTTGGCGGGAAAAGAAACCAGCGCACAAGAAAATTTAGGGTTGGAGTTTTGAGCGATCTTTAGGGAGATTCAATGGATGATTTTCGTTGGTATGGACCTGATAGAGCACAACAAGGTTGGTGTGGGTGTTTGAATCGATCAACTTGGGCTGCATGATCATGTTGGGGCGAAACAAAGGAGTGGGAAGTTTTACGGCTTGCTGCGTATTCCATGGATTAGCTTTTGGGCGAGGTTTAGTTGGATTTGGACGTGTAATATGATGGATATTATCCTGTAGTCCTAAACAGGATTGGTATAGGACCTAGATTCGATGAAAAATGAGTATATTCTCGGTTCAATCAATACAGAGCAAAAACAATATTATCGGGTCATGTTAATGCTATATATGGATTTTACGTGATTCTGGAGAGTTTAGATGTATCTGGTATGTTGGTTTACCTTATTTGGAATGTTAAAAACTCAGAGAAGCCGCGTAAAAGAGATTGAGAAGAAAATTCCGGGACTTGTTGCCGAAGAAAAATAAGAGATATTCTCGAGATTTGATCGTGTTATATTCGACATGATGTCTATAAAAAGAGGGGGATAGGTCATAGAAGGGTTACGTACACTTTGGGGAAGTTTAGAGAATAACAGAGAACGAAATCAAGAGTTGCAGGAAATTATTTCTGCTGGTGCACAAGGAAGAACACGAAGAACAAAAGCCATTGAAGACAGTCATTTTTGGGGTCTTAAAATCAGCGACAGAGCAACAGTGTTTACAACAGTTTTCTGTAACAGTTCCATTGTAACAACTGTTTTGTAATGCCGATATACTGTTGCAATCAGTATGTGTTATTACTTTTCACTCTTTTAATCATCTTTTGAGCAACAAACACATATTTTGAGACCATGAGGAGCTAAACCCCATTGCTGAGGCGATAGAGGAAGTTACTTTTCCAACAAAAAGTGGTATATTCTATTTTATCTATTTATTAGCTATTATTATATGATTATTTGCCTTGATTGAAAATTGTTTGAATAATTTTTGTTAAGCAATTGTTATTTCTTTTGATAGAGCATACTTGGACCTAGGTTTTTGATGTTCTATGCTTCGGATTTACACTTGTTATTTTGAGAATCTACTTGTTGCAATAATTTAGAATCCAATTGAATGAGAAAATTGCATAAATATAAATATTGGATTAAATCACTTTGAACTTGGAAAATAGTGGAATCTGAGCCTCAGTGTTCTTTTAATATTGATAATAACTTTGTCAGTGTTTGCTATTATTATTAGTGAGTTTTTAGTTTTAGAATTTAAGTCTAAAGTATCCTTCACAAGTCTGATAAACGACACTCTTTTTACCATTATCTATAAAACACATCAATTGTCTCACACATAAAAGTCTATAGATTGAATAAATTTATCTCCCATAGAAATACCCAAGAGTTTTAATTCCGTATTTTGATAAATCAAGGTGAACATGAACCAATTGATAAACCAGACTTATATTTCCCAAAGAACAACTTAATATTATGAATCACCTCATAATAATCTTAATCAACTAGCGAAACAAGATATTTTGGAATCACAAACGATGAGACGAAGATGTTTGTGATTACTTTTATCTAGCCTATCGGAGATATTAATCTCGGGTTAATTATTTCAATTGTACTCAATACAATAGAATCGGGCAAGATCAGAACACACAACTACAAAGAGAATAATTGATTCTGGATTCACAATCCCAATAAAGTCTTTGAAGTCGTTAACCTACATGGTCTCAATAGAAACCTAAGGTTAAAGGAGAATCGACTCTATTTATACAACTAGTAACACACAAGAGGTGTGGGGATTAGTTTTCCCAGTTGATAGAATTCTCCCTTATATAGTTTTCAAATTAGGGTTTGAGATCCAACTTACCTTGGTAACAAATCATTCATTATTCATCGTTAGATGAAAAACCTGATTCAACCAAGCTAATATCTTTCAACTGTTAGATCGAACTTAACTTGTTACAAACAAATGAAATGTACCCTCATTTAGGTTTATGTAACCATACCCAAACGTGTACACCATGTTGGCTCAACAATATATAGTTAACCGAAGTTATCCATATAATTACTCTCATATCAACCTTATTCATCTTAACCATAACTAGTTCAAATGAAACTAGTTAAAGAGGCGTTCAATTGCTATATTCTCATAAAAGTATACAAGAACACAATTGAAGCAAAATTGGTTTGATTCACTCGAATCAATACATGAACATTATAGCCACGGTTTGCAAAGATTGCATTCCTTATTTTATAAATGTTTAAGTTGATGTACACAACCGATTTTAGAAAGTAACCAACTTAAGTATGCAAACGGGTACGCATACTTAAGTAGCCATATCAACTTTGCTTACGCCAGTATGCGTATGGGTGCGCATACCAATTTACATTCTAAACTCCAGCATAAATTCACGGACGTGAGACTTCCGCCAGTATGCGTACAGGTACGCATATTTTCCCAGATATCCAACAACCGCCAGTACGCGTACAGGTACGCATACTTCAGGTTCCCAGTTTTGGATTTACACACAAATGTGATAACACACTATGTTTATATCCAAACATGGTTACACTTTTGTAAGCTTTTATTTCAATCATTGAAACTTTCTTAGAGGATGACAATAGCTTTTTTCACACATTATTAGCATCAAAACAATTTTCAAGATATTGAAATAATCATTATCTTAACATTCCAAGTCTACACCAAATGATTGTATCACACAAACCATGTAAGATGTTACTCGGATATTTTCACATGATATAAGATGAACTTGTTCGAAGCGAAAGCTTGCCAACACATATTTCGAGGAATATGTAAGCGAGATAAACTCAGCTCGAAATCTCAAATGTGTATATAGAAAACCATATCGTAATGCGACTTATGTCTCAATATAGGAGATATAGTAGAAATAGAATTTCCAAGTGATAGATGAGTTTCAGTCTCCACATACCTTTTTTCGATGGAGTTCCACAAGATCCCCTTAGTAGCTCTTCGTCTTCAAATGATAAACGCCATGAAGTCTAAGCTCAACTACACAATCTATGTCCTATGCTGAGACATCTATAAATAGGCTAGAAATCAAGACTTATAGTTTTGATCACTAACATGGAAAAACATGCTTGAGATAGCAACGCATGCGAGTTCGACCAAGCAGTACTCTAACACCTTCTTCTTAGAATTGGGATTAATTGGGTTGCTCTTAAGTTTATTAATATGAACAAGATGAGCTCTTATACTTTGTTCAATTTCTTCAGCAAGCTTGTGTTTAATTTAAGTATCATATTGTTTATCTTGTCCAAAACCACTTGGTTTATTCTCAACCCATTTTCTCATACCTTCAAATGGTACAACAATACTTTCTTCATCTTTATCCTCTTCTTCATCATTATCAATAAACCCTTCTATATCCAGTAGTAAAGGATGATTCATATTGCTCTTTCTGGGTTTCCTTGGAGCTTTAATTGAGAACCCATTTCGACACTATGATGAAGATGAATAGGCATTAGAACAAAGAGAGGGTGAAGAAAGGAAGGTAGTTGTAAAAGTTTTGTTTACAAGCGAATGAGAGAAAACGATTGAATTATGGGGAATTAAAATTATTGTGGAGACTGAATTTAAGAAATTCTCTTATTTTACACAAAACTGTTGGTTTAACGTTTCCTCTATCTTATTTTTAAGTTAAATTCTCTTATTGTGGTGACTATTATCTTAAATTTATGAAATTGAGAAATATTTGCAGCTACACAAAATGTATGAAACATGATTAACATGATTATTTCACCAAGTAACTCCAGCTAGTCGTTAAACCAAAAGAAGAAGAAAAAACGTAACTTAACATGCTTGAACTATAACTTGCAGAATGGGAATAGTTCTCATTACAGGCAATATATGGTTTCCCCTTGAATACAACTAGTCTGTCAGCCATGTAATTTGCCATTATAAGATCATAATCAATGGAAAAAGCAGTCTTCTTTCCACGACGATATACCTCTTAATGATTTTTGAGGCACTCCAAATCAGGATAAGAATTTGGATCATCAATCAGATATATATCCGCAGGCTGCATTGGACATTAAAAACATTGTCAAATGTAATCAATCATTCCACTCTTTCTCAAATACAATCAAATTAAATTTTGGTTATAATATCATTACTATGAGAGGATTTGCACAATCCACCTAATAGTTTGTTCTATATAGGTTCTCCGTTTGAATCTGTCATAATAAGTGAGTAGCTATGATCTTTGCATGTTCAAGTTTGACCCGCATTATTTTCATGTCCTTTTTTGTTCCTTATGTAACTTGTCCTTGTGTATTATATTATTATGCCATAATATACTAAATGTTTACAAAATGCTACAATCACTTAGCATATGCTAGTCTAAGGCTCTATTAGATTACCACCAAATCGTACACATTTAGAAATGCACTACGGTTGTCGAATGAAAAACTTTGAGAACTCCAAAATAACAAAAAAATAAAACAAATATGCCATTAAATCAATGGGGTAAGTATTAGTTCCAATTATTATATCACCGTTCGGGAAATGTAACCAATTCAAAGTAGTTCTTGTAAAAATTAAGAGAACATACATCAACCAATAACTAAAATTTGTCAAAACCTATTGAAACCAAACAATAAGTCGATTTAATGTTATTGTACATTATTGATTTGTATATGAAGTAGAGCTTGTTGGATGATCCTAGGAATGCACCAAACTTGACATTCATTCTCAATTTCTATTCCTAGTCGAGCTTGTTCTATTATTTTATGGCTACGGGGAACGCAACCTTCGATTTGTATTTCAAGTGCTGAAGGAACTAAAGCAGTTAATCATTTATAGTTGGAATTCATAAAGGAAAACCATAATATAGTGTGTTTGAATTTCTACAGACAGTTAAATCTCATGAACGGATAAGTCTGAATTTTAAAGAGTCCACAAAACCAAAGTTAGAAAATTGTGTTGTCTGACCCATAAACCAAACTTAATAATAAACATGCATCAAATGAAATGGAAACCCCATAGATCGAAATTACATGTTTAAATTTCCGATTGAAGGTTTGCTCTTTAAAGATCACCTTAATAGCGAACGGTGATCGAATACAATGGGAACCCCGTAGTAAATCAAGGATCAAAATTACATGTTTAAGGTTTGATGGAAGGTATGATGTTTCTTAAGAAAACCCAAAGTTGTTCATGAAAATCATCTGAATCTACATAAAATAATCTAACCAATTGGAAGCTTAGCCCTAATTTGCAAACGAAATTAGATGAAGGAACTACGTGAATGTAATTAGGGGAAATTCTTTGGTTTGACTTGAAACAAAACCACCATGTTTATATTGTCGGTGTTTTTTTAGAAAGAAAAATTAGAAAAGAGAAAGGAATCCTTCTTATCATTATGCCCTTTGGTATTTAGTAATTCATGGGGTTTACCAAACAAGGTAGATTTTAGCTTAGGGTTAGATTAGTAATTTAAGCCCTTTGGACCAAATCCATACGACGGTCGAGAAGTCCCCATTTTGTTTATCATAGTAAGATAAGCAACACCTATGTCGATTCCATGAACTGAATAGCCTGAGCCGCTCTAAAAAATACCAGAGTTTGGTCAAGGTTCAGAGTAAATAAAGCTTAAAAGAGACAAAATATCTCCATTTCAAGAGATCGCGGAATGAATATTATAGTCCGAACAGATAATTATTAGCTGATAAGCATGAGAATTATGGTTTTTGTTTATTACACTAAGACTAACAAGAAAAAAATGAGACTATGATGAGCATCTCATCATTGTTTTCTTGGTAAGTAGCATGATTTTATTTTATTTTGATACAAAAATTAAACAAGAAAGAAAACGAAAGAAACCAGACGTCTAGTGATATGGTCCTTTTCAGATTTAAAACCCATATTTCTATCCTTAATAACATAATCAAATAAAAAGATAGGGGAGAAAAGGTATAAAAGAAGGTTGCAGTCTCATTGGGTTTTCCATAAAAAGCCAAGGTGATTTACTTTTTTACAACGGGTGGTAAAAAAGAGAGATATGTTTTCCCTTTGAAAACTCTACATGTAGTTTCTAAAAGTCTCTACTCCGATAGAGCTTTCCAGTCTATTATACTGCTATCCCCATCAACGAGTTTTAGGATTTTTGCACAGTCGTGATAGAACATTGAAAATCTTCCTTGGACAACATCTTGATAAAAATATTTGAAGTTCCTTATGACTGACATATCTTCAGCTTCAATGGCCACATTTGTCTGCTTTATCTCTTTAGCCAACTGAAAGGCTAAATTTGCTCCTGTCCATAGTTCATCATGTCCATGATGTCCGGGATATCCTATATCCATAATGAAAATTCTTGTCAAATAAAAGGCTGTTATAGTAGTAAAGATGTTCAAGGAGTTATGGTTTCCAAAGTTGAGACCTTTATAGTGGTCCCAAAGTTCCCTCTCCCTATATATGAGAAAGTGGTATTTTGGATGATGTTCTTATATTGCACACTGTTCAGGATGTGATCCTGAAAAGAATGCACTCTGTGGTGTTCACGAATATATTGTTTGATTTAGATTACAGTTTGATGTGCATTAGTATTTATGTTTTTAAAGATGAATTCACATGCAGTGTATTGTTGTTATTGAACCAATTACTTATCCACTCTCCAAAGTGGTGAGAGACATTGGAAGACTACATGATTTTGGCCACAAATGTGAGCTGAGATAAGCTTGTAAGAATACAAACTCCATTATTCATAGTATTATGACCAAGGCTTTGTTTGGAAGCTAAGAAACCTATTTTTGAAGTTCTCAAATAATATTTTCATTAATACCAATTCCAAAGATAAGATATTCTATACATTATTTCGATATTATTAGCAGACAGTGTTGTAATAAAATCTACAAATATATTTTCAACTAATATATGACAAATACTGTTAATATGACAACTAATATTAGCTAGTGCAAATCCATGTAATTGATTCCAAACTAATTATCTGCAAACTTTTGGAAAAGGAAAATACCTTAATATTGATTCCAAACTTGGATTCTAGAATTCTCTCATAATATTAATTACTATTTTAAGCTTAAGTATCCAAGGAATAAATATGAACAATTATATATTCTGAGTTAATACGTGCTCAATATTTCATGACGTATGATTTCTTCAGACGTGCCCAATTTTTGAAATCTTTAGAATATTAAATGTGTTAAAATATGGATTTGGAAAATGCAAATCTAGGATCAATCCATGGATAAATAGATAAGATATTGATTTTTTTTAGAATTCATGGGTAAAACCAACCGTTGGTTGACATGTATTATATTGGAGTGTAGTCCTTGGATGCTATCTTCTGGATTTCACAAAGTCGGCTTGAGTTTGTATGGCCGTTAACTAATTCTCTTGCCTTTATAGCAAGTGTTATACGGGATGAGCATTCTCATTCAAAATGAATAAGTGTGATCAAATTTGATCAAACTAGGTGATACTATGGGATGAGGATACTCATCCATTCAGGCAAAGTCTTTTTCATATACTCTTTCGTATAAAATAGTGGGTGAAAGTGGTGACTAAGAGGATGAACATCAACTGCTTGGAAAATATTATGCTTAAGCGGCTAAAAATCTACCTCCCAAAGATATTTTTTTAGTTTTATTATTCATTTAAAACTCTTTAACGTTGGTTCGAGTGGAATTGTTTTTTGTTTTTTTTTTTTTAAAAAGAGAAAAATATATACTTGGCAGGCTAATGTTTCTCTCTAAGGGGACGAATATTAACCTCTTAGTCTCTTTATTTGCTCACTCGAAGTGAGACATTCACTCGAAGTGAGACATTCACTCTCCAACCCACACTCTATTTGACAGTGAATGAATATTTTTAACTTTCATTCCATAACCCTTGCTCTCGGAACCAGGTTCACAATATCTGTTGTTTGGTTAAGTGTCGTAGCCGACGAATACATGGCCCAACTCCCCAAATCAGTTTAATCCTTTAGTTGGAGGCTTGGAGCACTCATTAAATACCTGGCATCATTAGGGGCGACCCTGAAAGAATTAGGGGCGACATAATAAGACAAAATATGTTGAAAATACTTTTATTCCCTTCACAGTCGGTAGTTTAGTGTTTTTATTATCTACCGATTGTGAGTATGTTCTTCTCTTCTTTGAAAAATCCAAAATTCCATTAGTTTTGAAAATTTTGAATTTTGGGATACTACCACAATCGGTAGATAAATAACATCACGATAGAAAATAAACATCACGAAATTGTCGATTGTGCGAGTAGAGAATTTCAAAATTCCATTGGTTTTTGAAAATTTCGAATTGGGAAACTATCACAATAGGTAGATAATTAATGTCACTAGACTACCCATTGTATAATCGGGAGATAATAAACATCACGGGACTACCGATTGTGCAAATAGAGAAATTCAAAATTCCATTGGTTTTTTAAAATTTTGGATTTGGGGCAACTATCACAATCGGTAGATAATTAACGTCACGAGACTACCGATTGTATAATTGGTAGATAATAAACATCACGAGACTACCGATTGTGCAAATAGAAAAATTTAAAATTCCATTGGTTTTTGAAAATTTTGAATTCGGGGAAACTACCATAATCGGTAGAAAATTAACGTCACGAGACTATCAGTTGTATAATCGGTAGCTAATAAACATCACGAGACTACCGATTGTGCAAATAGATAAATTCAAAATTCCATTGGTTTTTGAAAATTTCGAAATTGGGGCAACTACCACAATCGGTAGAAAATTAACATCACGAGACTATTTATTGTATAATCGGTAGATAATAAACATCACGAGACTACCGATTGTGCAAATAGATTCAAAATTCCATTGTTTTTTGAAAATTTTGAATTTGGGACTACTACCATAATCGGTAGAAAATTAACATCACGAGACTACCGATTGTATAATCGGTAGATAATAAACATCACGAAATTACCATTTAACTACCGATTATAATTTTCATAGCACAAACCAACATACATCAATATAAACTACCGATTGTAGCATTGTCTACCGATTATGGAGGGCATTTTAGCCATTTCGATTTTTTTTAGATAAGGGGTGGCTTGATTTTAGGTTTGAGTGACCCTATTTTGTCTTATTAGTCGCCCCTAGTGACGCCAGGATTAAATAGGATTCATATTTAGCTTAATTAAAAACTCGAGATTAAGTCATCTTCGAAGTACAAGGTTAGTCGGGAGTCATTATCTTAGGTTAGGAAATCCTTGAAGTGTGCAACATCTTGTAACGTTATATATGTTTGTACCATGAGTAAAAATACCACATATTGGGCCAAAATATTGTTTTGGGCCACTATTCAGCTGCCGCTAGCCTACCCACTGAAGTAGCTACCAGCAAGTCCAGGGCTCCATGAAGTTAATGCCAGGTCAATGGTCAAAGTCAACCGTCAATCAACTATCGAAGTCAAGTTGCCAGTCGCGCTTCTAACCGGTTTCCAGTTAAGTACTATGATGCGCTGCCAGACAGCATCCATCCATACTGCCTGCCAGTTATGCCAGTCAATCAAGTCTGCCAACAGGGCAGATTAATGCCAGGAGGCATGCATGGAAGATTAGTGTCAGGAGGCATGCAAGGCAAGTCAATAGGCATGTAGGGAAGTTTCATGCAGAATTAATACAGGAGGGCAGTTTCATGCAGAATTAATGCAGGGCAGTGCATGTCCAGGAGGCATGCAATGCATCTTAATACACTTTATGACCAGGAGGCAATTAGGGGAAGACCCTAATTCACATTTGTATAAATATAGGGAATTACAATCCCAAGTGGAGAGGCTAGGCTAGCTTGGAGACAAAACAAATCCATTGTAATTCTGATATCAATAAAACATCACTCCTCAAGGGGATTCGTCCGTGGATGTAGCCAATACTTGCCAAACCACATAAAATTCGTTTTTCTTACCTTTATGTTTTTTTTTTCATGTTTTTAACTCCGTTTTCCTCATCATCACCAAAATCATCGTGTTTAGTAGGGCTGCACATACCCGACCCAACCCGCCGACCCTACCTGTACCCGACCAAAATACCCGCACCCGATTCAACCCACCTAGCCATGGATCAACTATGGGTGAGGCACGCCAGAACCCACCGTATGTTGGGTCGGTTGCGGGCAGAAACTTCCGCCACCCGAACCGACCCACCCACCCGCCCTAAACTATTCCCGACCCTTAGATTATCTAATTCTAACCTAGAATAAATCTCAGCCGTTGAAGATATGAATTAAAACACCTTAACCCAATCGCATTTTTCAGTTTTCACGAAACCCTTTACCCTTCTCTTCAGCCTATTCTCTCAGTCAGACTCCATTTTTCACGAAACCCTTCTCATCTCTCAAATCACGCTTTGTGCATCACCAGCAGCAAACCAATAACGGAAGGTAAGGGTAAGACTAGCAACCGCTGTAAACTTGTAATTTTTTGATTATGTGATTTCTTGAGATTTTGAATTTAGGGTTTATCTGTCTAGGGTGTTGTTTTTTAATTTTAGTTTGGGGTTTATGATCTGCTTTATGTAATCTGACTATCTGAGTGCTTATACTATGCTTATTTCAATTAGGGTGTGATGAATTACTTGTTTTTTATTTCAATTTCAGTCTCTTCATCTCTTGTTTGATTCAGTCTCTTGGGTGATTGGGTTGGGTTTATCTGTGTGTTTTTATGAATCATGGGGTTGGTGGCTGGTGTGAGGGTTGCATGAAGATGACAATGAATTGGTACCGTATTTGAACTAAGTCATGAGTATGGTGTTAATACTTTCAATTGTTGCAAATATTCAATTGAGTATGGTGTTAATATGGTGTTTGATTGCATTCTTTACTTGTGCAGGTTACCATGGTTGAAATCTCAGAAGATGATTATGCTTCTAATTTTCCAATTATCTAACTTTGTTTTCTTCTTTTTTTTGTAAGTAATGTATATTTTATGGTGGGTAACCCACCACACACCCGATCCAACCCACTGTAAAGTGGGTCGGGTGGAAACCGACCCATTGTTGGGTCGGTTGTGGGTGAAAACTTATGTTACCCACCATTAGTGGGTTGGGTGATGGGTGAGGCCAAACCCGACCCATGTGCATCCCTAGTGTTTAGTGCCTGAAAATATATCTGGGTACAAACAATATACTTGAACGGATACAAAGACCCTTTCAACTGGGAACTGGTCCGTCGATTGTACTTGTACAAGGACTCAACCAATATGTGTACCCTCGGTTTTTTTGGTTTTTGTGAATGTACCCTCAGTGATAACCTCTACTAATGCCCTCGTAACACTTCATTTGTTCTTATTCTGTACTCCATTCGTTCTTAAATAATAGGCTGGTTTTATGTACAAATTACACATGAAACCAGCCTATTATTTAAGAACGGAGGGAGTATTTAGTAACTTGTCGTAAAGGTTCTTGTTATATACATGCGTCGCGTCGTTTTCCAACCTCTACTGATATCGTACGCTACATGTGGGCTCGGAGAGTGCGTCCCATGTGGCTGTGGGCTAATACCGTGTTTAGCTATACGTTCATGCCCTGTGGGCTCACACCGTGTTGGTTGTCATAGACTCATAGTTATGAATGAACTTTGATAATTGATATGTTGTTGGCTAGTGAAATGTGAAGCTTTCTTCACTGTAAGTCAGTTGCTACCATTTGGTCTTATTTTCTAAATAGTTTTGGTATTGCTTGGGCCATAGCTGGTGATGTGAAGTTGAATTTATGAGAATGGGGTACTAAGAAGGATTCTAACAGAGCCAAGAAAATTTGGAGTTTGTTGCCTTTTGCGATATGGTGGACTATCTGGAAGGAGCGAAACAATCGTCTTTACGAAAATCTTTCTAGAAATGTAAACCAATTGATCATAGCAGTTAAGTGTTTGCTATTTACTTGGGCTTTTAACTCGGACATTTTTTTGGGTTTCTCTCTTTATACTCTAATCTGTAATTGGGATGCGGTGGTTCACTGATCCCCTCTGTTGGCTTGTTGTCACTGTTTTAGTAACTTAAGCATTTTTTATAAATCTTGCCCTTTTTCGTCAAAAAAAAATAAAAAAAATGTGAAGCTGGGGTTTGTTAATATGTGCAGAATGTAACTACCTGTACTTGGTGTGTCCATGTCAGTTAGGTAGTCCTTCATATTTCAATCGCTTCGGGTCTTAAATATTACACTTCCTTCCAATACAACAATTTTAGTCGTTTCAGAATAACAACATCTGAACTAATTCTTGAATTCTTGATTCACGTTGGTCACAGAAATGAATCTCTAAAGTTCATAATTTGTCTTCTACACCCTTCCCCTTGGAGCTCAGCGTTCAATGGAAATGCGGTTTTTTAACAAATTTTTACCCAGTGTGTGTAGAAAAGATCAGTAGACACTAGACAAGCAAAGCCAAAGAAAGACCTAAGACCAAAGAAGCATGAAGTGATGGGAAACGGTTTTACCTTCTTCCCCATGTGGACATACCGGCATACGTCAGCTCAACTCAATTTTCATGTGTTGAGATCATCATACAAAAACTCGTGACAATCGTGATATCATCGGACAATATCGCACACATGGGGTACAAATCGCAACCCATACCCATCTAACTCCGTATTGGTCCTAAACTAGTAACTTCATAATTTTTTCAAGGTTGTTTCAATCAGGAGCATATGCAGGTATGCTGCAATAAACATCTTGATATCCAACACAAACTCCTGGAAATTGTGATATCAATTATTTTTCTTGGCGGAGTTTCGAACTCAGATCACTGGTAACATCACCAATGACTATGCCATTAACATACTCGAAATTTGTGATAACTTGACGATGGAAGAAACACTTTTACCATTTCGAAACAGTGAGGGGGTAGTACTTGTGAATATTACAACATACTTGGGATCAAATAAAAAACACTCATCTCTATCTACAAGAAGATAAATCAAAGGTCTTAATTGTGTACAATTATGGAAACAACTCTGAACAGATTGGATTTACGCCTTGTCAATAAAATCTACACCAATATATCAAATCACTCAAATCCATTTTGAGGAGTAGGATTATCCATTTTGTTGTTTTATCATCACCACCATGCAATGACAACAGAGATACTATACCGATAGAATTCCCAAATGGATAATCAATTTGTAGCCTCTGAAATACTTTGCAACGAAGGGCGCCAATGTCTCGACCTTCCGAAAGTCGACGACCGATGTCTTTCCGGTCTTGTTGATGCCTGAAAAACGATCAAAAATAAATAAATCTCTCTAACAAATATTATGAACAAATCGGTTGCTGGAATTCTTGGACGGAATGAAGAATTTTTACCTGATTAGGTTCGCCCAATTCTGAGCTAGTTTCTTCGATTTGATGAAATCCAGAACTCTGAGTTTCTCTAACTCTAGTACCAGATTGATCATCTGATGATTCCGAGTCCTTTTGCTTCTTCATCTTTGCAAATTTCTTTGCCCACAATCCTTTCATTACTTCTACAATCCCAAGAAACAAGAAGAAACAAAAATTAATTAAAACTGGACACCAGAAGAAAAAAAAAACAGAAATAATTGAGAGAATTTGAAGTGTAACATACCGTGAGAATCAATGAGTTTATAAGCTTGACCAAGAGTTAAAGTATCAGAAGGTCTAAGCAATTTAACCCTTGTAATCCTAACACCATTATTAGTATTAGGATTAGAATTACTGTACGGGTTTGATGATCTCTTTTGTTGTTCTTCTGATACATGATAAGTGATAATAAGAGCAACATAATAACCAGGATTTAATCTCATAATTTCTTTAGCCATTACCGGCCAATATAATCTTTCTTCTCTTCCATTTGTATGTTGTATGACCAATGACGCCGCATCTATTGCCTGACAATTCCCCATCTCTCACTCTCTTCAAACTCTTTCTCTACCAGACAATGAAAAGAAAATCAAACCGAGGAGTGATGATTTTCCTTTAAGCAGAACAGATATTGTGTCTGAAATTTTTTCACCAAGACAAGGCCACAAGGCCTTATAAGTGATTACATTACTTTCTTTTAAGCTTTGTCGTGTTACTTTCTTTAATTTTTTGAAGTTCTGGTAAGGTTGGCACGTGTTGGAATCATATTGAACTGGGGAAAATACGGTTTAGTCCAAATCCCTATCCAAATATACTAGTTAGTCCTCACCCATTCAACTATGTACAAATTAGTCTATTTTCATTGAAAGTACACAAATAACCTTTCTGATTTACAATTTAGTCCAAGGTAACTCACAATGATGTCAGCAATTTTAAATAATATAAAAATAAAATATTTTTTTTTTTATCTTTCGAACCGTTTGTCCAAAATTCACAAACTTTATATATTCAGAAAGCTCCTTCCGAGAGCTACAAAAAGAGTACCCATATGACTATATAATTCTCATTTTAAAAAAATCTTAGTTTACATTGGGGTACAAACATGTACATGTCCACGAAAATCCAAAAAATCAAAAGACAAAACAAGGTGCACCAGTTTGTACACAAACATAGAAAAAGTAGACAGCAGCTGAATCTCATAGATAACAAGTTAGCTAGGTGATCCATTCCCAAGGGTTTACCGAACGCTCCTCTCATACCAGTTTGAAGCCTGTCACCTAAGCACATGAAAGCATCTTGTTGATACGCAAGACATGGAAATGATGTATTTATACTGTTCATCTATAAATACAATGACAAAGAGGAAAAAGTGGTCAGCACAGAGATCAAACTATTATTTCATAAAGTTGTTAACTTACAAGGAATCTAATAAAACAACAAAATTATTATACAGCTGGAGCTAGGTATTGGTGACTCGTAAGCTAAAATACCGTTGTAGCACCAGTTTCTAACTTATTTTTCACCTAGGCCCATATAATTGAGTAATCACTGATAGCATGAATACTGGGTAACACATTGATAAACCATCCAGTTCTTACAGGTTACATTTCGAGAAAAAATGATTATACTAACTTACAAGTATGAGCTTAAATCTATTCATCTGTCTGCAGAGATTATTTTAATAAAGCATACGAAAATGAATCAAGTCGCAACAAATATCCTAGAATGTACATTATCTTTGCCTAAGAGATGTTACAAGGATCTAAATTTCTAATGAGAGGACAACTTTTGATGGTATAAGAAAGAGATGCAGTAACTTTTGATGTTTTGTGGTATAAAAATCCAACATTTATACCACAAAAATGCACATATTACTAAGATAACACAATAGTGTACAACTTTGTACACATCTATAGAAAATCCAACACCCGTACAATTAGTGTTTTCCCTAATTTTTGGTTTGTATACATAAATATAGTCCTACAAGTGTACAACTATTTACACCTAAATAATCAACATTTGGACTACTATGCACACCTAAATAACATAATATGTGTGTACAACTATGTACACATTAGTGCTTTCTCTAATTTCTTAGACTTCAAAATGAATAACATGTGTAAAACTATGTACACTTTAATAATTAACACGTGTAAATGAAAATGAAAATGAAACCACCAAACAGGGAGAATTTAATTGGTTGAATCGGAACAGCTAGACTGCTAAGTGATAAAAGACAACTCTTCGATATACAAACAATACGAATGATGGGCATATGGTATGTGTATTTAAGAACAACAAGCTTTTAGCAATTCTTCAAGTATTTTTATGCAAACAAAACTAATGATGGGCATTAAGTATGTGTAACAAGATTTTTGCAAACCTTCATGTAGTTTCTGACATGAACCAAGTTCTCTGGAACTCCAGCTCGAGGTGGTAAAACTTTGGCGCCAAATTCAAATTAACGGATAGGACTTTCTCTCCATTGACAAAAGGCTGAAACAAAGAGAATACACTCACAAGTTATCAACAATACAGCTACAATCGAACAAATACTAAGTACATGTAAAACAGAACAAACACATATAAACAGAGAGAAACACATACAATAGGTGTACAATTATGTACACATTAAGAATCAACATGTGTACAATTATGTACACCTTAGTTACTACTCTATGAATTGCTGGTAGGAACCCATTTAAATGATGACATAACAAACACATGTGCCACATCTAAATCGTTCCATCTCGTTCACCTGGTAAGAGAAACTTCTGCACAATCCTTCCTTGCATCAACAACTGTTTTTATTTGCATCACTTTTTCCTCCCTTAAAACCACCTTCTTGGATATGAATACAAGCTAAAGAGATGAAAGTCGGATTCTACTCAAATCTGTAAGGAGCTAGTTACCCATATGTTAAAAAACTTACTAGTATTTTCTTTTACGTTCACTGTACCCAATGACCTTGTTCCCCAATCTCATCCTGTCAATTCTCAATCTGCTCCCTATGAATTGTATATAGAAATGAAGTTAATATCTTAAAATGAAATCTCTCATAATCACGTCCTTATGCATTAATACGTCCTTCAAATTCGTTACTAAGATCGTTTACATTCATTATGTAAAATGAAGTTAATATCTTAAAGTGTTTTTCATTCATTTGTTTCATATATAGAAATCATTGATAGCATAAATGAAGTTTGCTGGTTCCGGCAGAGAACGAGGTCAACGTACACTAAATGAAGATGAGGCCTTGGTATTCAAAGTTTAAAAATTGAAACTGAAAATTTAAAGTCTAAAAATTTAAACAGATGCGTAAGATGAAGCTAAAAAATTAATACACTATTATATTTCATACGTAAAACTAAAAAATATAGGCAGGGAGTTAAAGTAACACAAACCACGTCGAATACTGCCTCTGCAGGAAATCTAATAGTAATTAACAAAGATTCAATGAGATGTCGATATCCTTGTTCAGGAACGATAAATGTAGTTGGTAACGATCCGTTTCAGTAATTTGCTTCCAAAAGAATCTACACATGGTACAACTATGTGCACTTTAACGATCAACAGGTGTCAACTAATGCACATTTAAAAATCAATATGTGTACAATTATGTACACGTTAAAGAATCGACATGTGTTTAAATATGTGCACATCAACAATTCAATAACAACATGCCACAATTGCACTTACTGTTATTAATGCAGCAACAATCTTCTTGGATAATGGGAGCATTTTCTATGAGCAACCTTATCATCATGCGACTCAAGAAAATCTGTCACATGCTGCAAACCAAATTGATACATACTAGATCTCAATACAGGTGTATAACTATGTGCACATTAAAAATCAACATGTGTGGAATTATATGCACAATAACGATCAATGGGTGTACTATGTACACATTAACTAACTGGTGTACAACAATGTGTACATCAAAGTAAACATGTGTACAATTATATACACATTAAGAATCAACATGTGTACAACCATGTACACATTAACAATTCAACATAAAATAATTGAAAGTCAGATTTTAAGTGAGACCTTCACTCAACACACATATTTGGACACATCAAACTTGTATTTTATAACTGCACCAATATTTACGCCCCTAAAAAATGCATAAAATCGATTAATCGGACACAAACCTACTTTTTCATGGGAATTACAGAGGTGCACCAAAATGTACACCCCCAAAACATTTATAAATTCAATTGTTCATATCCACACGCATACCTATTTTTCATTAAAAATAGACCGGTGCATCAATATGTACATCCCTACAAACACCTATGAACAAACCTATTGCATGAGATTTACATTGTGCACCAATATGTACACACCCCAAAAATTATAGAAGTATCGCTGATGCATCTCTAATAATTAGTAAAGTCATCCGATGTTGAATGCAACTCCAAGAGAAGATCAGGGTACAGGGGACCCAAAAAAAATCTAAATGTTCAAAAAAAAAATTTGGAATAGACTGAGAAATAGGCTTTATCCTATTGGATATATAAGCCTAAAATCCGACATTTATAGTTTCAATACCAGAAGAAGTCTACGGAGCTAACATTTCCTACAAATTCAATAAAAAAAGAATGAATGTTTTATAGATAATCTTTTGAACGAGAGGTTAAGTTATGACTAGTAAAGCTTTTATTAGGACCCTTACACAATATATTTTTAGACGGGAGATTACATGTGACCCACTGTTCGCTCTAACTCATAACTCTCGTGAATGTTTCCTCCCTATTCAAACAATAAATTCAATTCTTAAGAGCATACCATAAGAATTGCATAGGTAGAGAACTATCAAATTGCGTCAAAAGAATATTTAAAGCATCAAAATCAACATAACGTTTTTCATTTGAGGTAGAAATTAGTCGCAATTGTAAGGTATTCCACATGAAAACAATTGTTCAGTTCTACACTATGTTGAAGGGATCGAAAAAAAAAGTACCTTGAAAGTTTTATCTCCAAAGATGTGAATTTCTTAAAACTCCTCTAGATATCTCAAATAGTAGGTCTTGGCCCAACCTTGAGGAAATACCTTCTCAAAGAAATGACCCAAACATGAGGTTTATTTCCTAGTGATTACCAATTCAAACATCTCAAACTTAACTGAGGTTGCGACTTACATCAAAATTTATCTGTCCTCCGATAGAAAATGTCAGGTTAAGATGAGCAAACTTCTCCCGAAGTACATAACCCATTTTTGGTCGGACATTGTGAATCTAAAATGTTTTAGAGTAAGTATTATTAAGTTATTACTATTGGAATGAAAAAGAAATATTATAGCAAGAACCAACCTTTGTTACATATTTGTTAAAATGAATGGATCACTATATATACCTTGTAATACTTCTCGAAGTCATCTCATTCTTTTTTACTACAATTTCGTCCAGTTGGTGATACATTAATCATTCCATTTATGAAATCCATAGATGTTTCCATGTTGAAACAGTAAGAAGAAAAGTAAGTTATCCCTTTATTTAGCTAATTTATTGAGTGCATACAAAAATCAAGACCTTATATTATTCACTTACCTTTTGATTGGGATATCCAATCAGCAATATAGTGCAGTGTAAAATTGATAAATTCCTGCAAAACATAACCGCAAATTGTAAGACGCTAATAAATGTACAGAATCCATTAGACACCACTCAAATTTGTCTACAGGTAGCAATTCAAAATACAGTAGTGCATACTCAAGTTGAAGCTTTTATCAGGACAAATTCAAACTCAATCATGCATGTTCCTGAAGTTTATTCTTCTCAGCTGAATCAACTTCACATCCTCCTCTAAATCACCATATTATAGGTGCATGGTGCACCAATATGTACACTTGGATTATAGGTGCACCAATATGTACACTTGGATTATAGGTGCACCAATATGTACGCTTGCATTACAGATGCAATTGGCACAGCTATAGGAGCGAAATCTGGCGCAGCCATATGAGCGACATTTAGCCGCAAGCGAAATTCCTCAATCTGCAGAAAAATGTAATACGCCAATTCAATCAAATTTAAAATTAGAAATCACATGTGAAATGTGGTAAATTATTTTCCCTAACAACAAATAATGATTTAATTTTCCCTAACAACAAATTATGGTTTAAGAAATATGATTTGATAAAAATCATTCGCCTTGTACCCTAATTTCAATTTTCATTTTCATATCATATATTGTATAAGACATCTCTAATCCTAGAAATGTAAAGACTTATCGTGAATTTCATTAATCAAATCCTTATCAATATCATGTAAACCAATCTCCAGTTCGATATAAACGAATCCAACAAAATCCCCAAAATCCAAGAAAACTAAAACAAAAACAAGATCCAATTTCTAATTTATCGTATAGTCAATTAAACAAAAATATAAGTAAAATACTTACAAACTTCAAGATCGCTCCTACAAAACTAATCGTTTCTCCCAACACAAACAAATAAACTTGAATCATAGTGATTGTACATGTTCAGAATGATAAAAATCATCAACAAATAATTGATCGAAACATTAACTGTGAACCGAAAAAGGATTATAAGGAGAAATCATAGTAATTAGGCTTTCAGAGAACATTGACTCTCACATATATAAGTTTCCAATCTCCTCCTTCGAATTTGAAGTTTCGACTCTCCTCCTTCGAATCTGATTTATACATAAACTTCTCCATCGATATTCGCCTTCTTTCTTAATTTCTAGGGTTTCGGTGAAAAATTAGACCAAGAAGAACAACATATTGGAAGAGAGCAAAGAAATTTGTACGGATAATTAAGCTGAAACTAAAACCTAAAGTTTGATGGAGAGCTCTGCCGATTAAAAGACAATGAAGAAATGATTTTGAAACAAATCTGTATAACAGTTTTTTACATAAGGGTCATTTTTGTCATCATCAAAATTCCTTTTTGAACTGAATCGTTCACAAAAGGACTGACTCGTTCTAAATTGTGTAAATTTGGACCTCCCAGTACTAGGCTTTGGGAAGCAGGACTAAAACGTCCAAAGCCCACAAACTTTGGGAGTAAACGTCAATTTCTACATTCGTATACGTGCATATTGCCGTCTTGACGGATTCGTCTTTGGAGTGTATTATACTGAAAATTATGAAATGAATTAGTCAGATTAGTATGTTTTAATGCAACTAAAATAAAGTCAGATTAGCATGTATTAGTATTCGATAAAGAATTCGATCAGTCTCACAATCAACGGTACAACTGCCGGCAATGTTGAGCTTCCATCGTAATGGTTTGCATTTGACGCGCATGACTTTTAGATGCGAAATATTGTAACATTTTTGATTTTTGATTTTTTTTCTGGCTCAGTAACATTTTTGATTTTATAATGCTTTACCTCGAGGTCGTAGATTATGGGAGGGCATACTCAAAATGAAGTCTACGATGCAGCAACACAGCCGGTGCTCTCAAGCTAAACAAGGGCTTTTGGACAGAATCCCGGCACATGGTCGAATGAGAAATTTGATGGTGTTAACATTTTCCTAATTTAGAATCATTTTCCCGGTGTGAAACCGTTGATCAGGCATCCCTGATGCTTTAGTAGTGATTTGCGCAACGTAGACATGTTTTCCACATTTGCTTGTGCTGGCACGATACACTTTGCACTTCCGAGTTCTAATCGTAGAAGTTCTTTCTACAAAATCCAAAATTATTCCACGGGGGATAAATTGTGAGAGATCATTCCGATCGTTAGATTTTATGGACAACGACCTACCATGCAGTGTGTAATGCCCTACCGTTTCAATAATGATAATTTCTTTGTTATGTTCCAATATATCTCTGTCTCCTTCAAAATTAAGCTCATTATAACCGTGAGATCATCTCCAAAACAAAAATATCAGTCTCCACTGTCATGGTCCCCCAAACCACACAGGTGCAAACAAGTTGATAGGGTCACGGTACTTGTCAATTTGGCTTGGTACGAAATGACTTTAAATTTCCTTTTTCAATTTGAGATTTTTTTGATTTTTTTTTTTTTGGATCCATAAGAAATTAGTGTTAAATAACGGTTAACTAATATTATCACCAAAGAACTTTACTATATACTCCTTCTGTCTATTTTTATCTGTCCTAATTTTTACTTTTGTATATCTTTTTTTATCTATCTGCTATGTTTATAGACATACTTTTCCCTTAAACTATCAAGTATACCCTTTATTTTTTTTATAATTATAAGATCATTTTTAATATAAACTTAATTCCAATCATAAATATTATCACCATATATAAAAAAAAAATCCATTCAATATTTTTTTGTATTAATTATCATTCCTTTTTTAAATGAAAACATTTATGGGTAATTACAAAATTCCTAATACTTCTATATATTCTTACATTACCTTTTCATCTACCTTTGGTAATAACTTAACATTAAATAGGCTAGTCAAAGGTTAGTCATGACTTTTTATAGGATTTCCTTATTATTTTGACAAAGTCAATTAGGATTGTTATTTTGAGACGGAGGGAGTATATTATATAGTAATAGTAATTTAAATATATTATTCTAGGTGTATTTGTTTGCTTCATATATCTAAGTTCATTTAGAACGTGCAATTGGGGATACTTTTATTAATTGGGGGATATAGCTACAGGACAAAAACGGTGTCCCAATAACAATTCTGGGTTACCCCTATGTAATTATTTTTTTAATTCCTAATCTAGCCCTCACTAATCATGTTTAGTAGTTAATAATAATTAGTAAATTCTTAAGTATTTGGGGGATAGATTAGTGTGTGTTTTTATTTTAATTTGTGTGAGTGAGGAGTAGAAGGAGAGGAAAAAAAAAATTGAGTGGAATTTTTTTTTTGAAAATGGAAGATGATTGTGATGAGAGAATTGCAGCAGATGAATCTTTAGCTCAACTACAACAACAATCATATCTTCAATCTTCGGTGTATGATAACAACTCACAATTAGAGTTATATTATGAACCAACACCCTTGGATCATGATTTTCGTGAGCATGAAGTGTTTTGTGAAAAACCAACCCAAGAAAGTAAACATGCTCAGCATACAAGCAACCCCAACACAGAGGTAATGCTTCAAGGAGGTCGAAAATTTGATTTTTCTTTTAGAAACCGCCATTTTTTTCCCTGTAAAATCTTAGTACCGGCATTGTCGTTGTATGAATACTATGCCGGAACCAGATCTTTGGCGTGGTATTCATACAACACGCATGCCGCAGACACTATATCCCCATTTTAAATGCTTTTTCTGCGTGGTATTTATAGTCCATTCAATGCCGGTACAATATATACCCCATTTTAAAAACTTTCCCGGCGTGGTATTTATACTCTTTTCCATGCCGGTACAATATATCCCCCATTTTAAAATCTTTCCCGGCGTGATATTGAAACCAACTATGCATGCCGGTATTCAGTTATGCTTTTTACCTAACACCGAATATTCCATAGAATATTCCAACCGGCATGGTTCACTCCTACCTGACGATGCCGGTACTTACAGAAAAGCATCTAGGAGTTTAAGATTTTTGAACTCCAATACCGGCGTAGTACATAAAATATCTGGAACGCCGGTAGTTGTTCCCGGCTTTCTTTTAAAATTACCTTAATATCGGGGCTTGGTTCCGTCTGGAAAAATCACATGTCGAGAATGACGGCTCCCGTTACCGGCTTGTACCTTGTTTAGCGAGAATGCCGGTATGGACTCTTCCGGCCTTTGTGTTCAATAATATTTCAATGCCAGAACTAATGTCGAGCATGCCGGAAATGGTACCCGGCATGGTAATTTTTTTATTTTCTTTGAACTAATTCAATTTTGTTTTCATTTATTCCTTAGATTGTGACACACATTGATCCAACAAATTCCAAACCGCTTGGTCCGGATACGTCCGAATACTATAAGATGCCTCCGGTATGTTACCAAACAATACATTTCACCTAGTTTTTAGAACGTTATGTGGGGATTGCTTGTAATGAACCTTATAATCTTTTATTGTTGTCTTAATGTAGGGAATTAAATCTCCAGAGGAAGCAATTGCTTGGGCAAAAGAGACGGTCTTAAGAACAAGTGTGTGTTAGTGAGGAATACCCAAGGTTCAAAAATTCGTTTTGAGATGGTTTGCGAGAGAAGTGGTAAATATGCGAAGAATATCCATAAGAGAAAGGGTTATGTATATGGAAAGAAGACTACTAGGGTATACAAGACTAAGTCGAGGAAGGATAATTGCCCCTTTAAGATTGTATTCAATTTAAGAGACAAAGAAAAGGAATGGGATTGTACGATGTGGTTTGGCCAACATGACCACCGGGATCCGAAAGATTTTAATGGTCACTCCATAGTTGCGAAGCTAAAACCTCATGAATTCGAGGATGTAAAGATAATGACCAAAGCATGTATCAAACCAAGAGTGATTCTCAGAACCTTCAAGGAAAAGGATGATCAAAACGTTTCTTCTCTAAGTACAATTTATAGCGCACAAGCAACCATTAGAAGGGTGGAATGGGAAGGGAGGAGCGTTATGAAATAATTTGAGAAGATAGTTTGGGATCACAACTACACGCGCATCATTAAAAGAGGACCGGGCGAAAAGCCCCTTCAAATATTCATTGCGCATCCTTTGCTTTCACAATTGGCTCATACATGTTGTGGTGTTCTTTTGATGGATTGCACCTATAATACAAACAAATACAACATGCCGTTGTTCAACATCGTGGGGCAAACATCGGACAAGGTAACATTCACATTGACTTGGTGTTTAATGGAAAACGAGAGGGATTACAATTATCATTGGGCATTACGAAAATTGAAATTATTGTTCCCGGAAAATCAATTTCCGAGGGTCATAGTAACCGATCAAGATGACGCACTAATGGGTGCTATATCTGATGTATTTCCGGATGCACAAAATTTCCTATGTACGTATCATATAGGTCAGAATGTGACAAAACATTGTCATGCTTTGTTTGAACCCTCTAAGGCGGATATTAAGAAGAGAATGATTGTTGAACTAGAGGAAGATGTTCGCAAGAAGAAACTATCACCCGAAATAGAAGAAGAGGAAAGAGGAAAGAGGAAAGATTAAAGAGCGAGTGGACAAGGAACACGATGAAAATCATAAAAAGTGGTTGGAATTTCTAAAGGATTGGGAAAAAGTTTATTGGTCTTTTACCGAGGATATATATATGAAAAGAGATTGAATATGTTTAGTGCTAAATATAAGGAAGTGTATCCAAGCGCCGTCTCATATTTTCGGGATAAATTGTTGGATAAGTACAAGGAAAAATTCGTGTGTGCATGGACAAACCGGTATAGGCACTTCAAAACTGAAGCAACTAGCACAGCGTAATCCTCTCATGGTAGATTTAAAGATCTCATCCAGTCCGGGCAAGGCAATGTTGTTACGATCACCGAAGAAATGGAGAAATACTTTAAGGCTGATACCGATAGGATCAAGAAGGCTTTTCAGAAAAGCTCAATGGAAAGGATGAATCAATTTCTTCAATATACTGAGTTGCTCCAAGGAATAGAGTTCAACGTCTCTCATTGGGAAATAAAACATATGATGAGAGAAATGGCATATGAGAAAAATTATGGAAAACCAGGTGATGTGTGTATTTGTCCAGACATGTCTTCATTGGGGCTTCCTTATCGTCATATGCTTGTGAAGTATAAAGAAGTTATACCTATTGAGGTTATTGATCCGTTTTGGAGGTAACTATCTTTTGACCCTCTCCCTACGAAATCTCCCGGACAATCACCATGGGATACAAATAAAGAAAAGGAATTCTACGAAGCTTACTCTCGTGGCAACTCAGCTAGCCGACAAGTATTGTTGAGCCAACTAAGGCTAATTACTCGCCCATGGATCAAAGCAACTGAAGATACAAGAAAGGGATATCCGATAGGTAGACCCCAAACTAAAGTTTCAATGAGAAAACAAAGGAAAGAATTCAAAGGAATGACTTGACGTGAAGAAGAACTCGCGACAACCAAGATACGAGATCTATCCACAAGTGAGATTTCGGAACTCCGATTCGCGAAAGCACCGGTTCCAATTAAAAGGGGTATACCGAGGAAGGAACCATTAACAAGTCAACAACAAGCGCCGGTTTCCGTATCCACACCAAAAACCGATGGATCGGAGGTTCCAAAGAAAAATGGTAGGCCACCGAAGGTACCAACGTCAAGCTTGCAAGAACAACAAGATGAGCATTCCGAAGCCACACCCATTGTCCATGTATTGGAGGTTCCAAAGAAAAGGGGTAGGACGCCAAAGGTACCAACAATGAGCGACGAAGAACAACAAGGTGAGCATTCTGAAGCCACACCCTTAGTCGATGTATTGGAGGTTCCAAAGAAAAGGTGTAGGCCGCCAAAGGTACCAAGATTGAGCTACCAAGAACAACAAGTTGAGCATTCCGAACCCACACCCGTAGTCGATGTATTGGAGGTTCCAAAGAAAAGGGGTATGCCGCCAAATGTACCAACATTGAGCTACGAAGGACAACAAGGTGATCATTCTGAAGCCACACCCTTAGTCGATGTATTGGAGGTTCAAAAGAAAAAGGGTAGGGGTAGGCCAAGGAAGAATATTTTCCCGTCAAATACCGAAGACATTTGGAGTGTAGGGATTGCAGAGGATGGTTTGGATATAATTAAGCTAAAATTTGGTAATATGACGATGTATAAGGATTCGCAAACGGGTAGGACTTATAGACACTACCATTCGAAGATAGACTCTTACATAGACCAACTTCCTGAGGCTATTCGTGAGTTTATTGTGTATACAGATGATGTCGATGGAGATGGAAATTGTGGCTATCATGATGTGATCGAACAATTAGGAATCTTTGACATGGCGGTTAGTAGAGGTATGACACCATGCAAATATGCTAGAACGAGGAAGGCCGAACAACTTGTGAATAGGAAGAGATTTTATGAGCAATTGCTTGGTGAAGGCGAGAGGTTTGATGATATGTATCAAAGAGTATTAGGGCCCGAGCAAGAGATGAAGTTTCTTCCTTCTGAATATTGGATGAGAATGCCGCTTTGTGGGCATCTAGTGGCGGATACATTTAGATCTGTTGTTCATTATTTTACCCTCACCGTAGTCGCAAAATTTACACCAAAGTGGCAAAAATTCGAAGGATCCCTTAAGAAGAGAAGAGTTGTTTTGGCGTTCGTGAACGGCAATCATTTCGTTATTCCAAAACTCAAGGACAATTGTCCATTGCCACCTGTTTGTGCGATGGTTAAAAACAAGGATGCGTTGGCCTTATCAAAGAAACCTCTTGAAGAGTAATAATGAGTAATTCAAACTTTGCTATGTACGCAACCTCTTTTTTAATTATACGTGTGGAAGCAATGATGAGTAATTTGGATATATGTGGTTCCGACATACGCAACCTTTTGTTTTTTTTGGAAGTTTGAGTTGTAATCATTAAACCCTATGCTATGTACGTGTCGGCATGATTTAATTCAAACTTTGCAATGCCGTAACTTATACCCGTTTAGAAATACTTTTCTATTTTATGCCGGCAACTAACCATTAGTACATAGAGATATTAAAATAACTTCCGGCATAAATAATAACTTCACGAAAATGACGGCATGATAACAAAAACATTTTTTCGTAAGGGAAAGATAGAGTACCGGCACTACATTCAAAATCGTATCAATGCCGGAATTCTAAATATATTAATTCTTGAAAGAAAACAGATTTCCGGCATGTGGTTATCAATTTTTCGTAAGGGAAAGACAGAGTACCGGCATGGGTTTTACAGTTTCTACCATGCTAGTTTTGAAAAAGAGATGAAATCCACATCTCAAAAACGAATGAAATCCACATAAACATAATAACATAAGCAAAGACTAGATTGTTTAACAAACCATATGTAAAGTTAAGATGTTCCAAACCGAAAACAAATGAAACAAAAATTTCAAAGTTTAGCAAGACACACACATAAACATAAACCAATAGTAGATTGTTCAAACATATCTAATACTATAAAAGAAACATTAACAAACATCTTAGATCACTCGGTCCTTGGATTCTTGTGAACCCTCTTTTTCTTTGGAGTTCACAAGTCCTTTGCATCTGGATCTTCAATTTTGTCAATCTTCTCATCAATTGTCTTCATTTCTTCCGGGGTCAGCACCTCTCCTTTTTTGATCTTGCATTTAAACTAGTTTCCCAATTTTGCTAGGCGCGAACGCTGTTGTTATATATGTCCATTAGTACGTTATCTTTTATAGGTTTATAGGTAAACATTCAAAAGATAGGAAGTGAACCAGAATTACGTACCAACAAAAGTAGAGTCTTGTGAAGTATGGGTAAAGTAGGTTCTTCAATATTTTCCCCTTGTGGAGGCACTTTATCGCTGGCCAGGCATACAATATAAGGATGTGAGTACCTCAAATGACCTCTGAGGAACCCTGGTTCCGACTCATAACCGTCTTCCGCAAATCCCCAACTAGCCCTGTCCAGTTGTTGTTGTTTCCTTTCATTCCAATGTGAAACTACAAGAGTTGGTTTGTAAACTACTAGCGTATGTTGTTCACCTGATACGCATTCAGGTAAGGAATGAGATAATTTGGCATCAGATTGACCCGTAAGTGTTTTATGTTTGTACCCAAGTTGGCGCATCACACAGAGAGGGTTATGCATAACAAATCCTTTTGGATGAAATAATGGTCCGTTGTAAAACGCTACATTGTCATGCCTTGGAAAGTGAACTCCTCTATCGTTCTTATATGGGTCAAACACAACATCTTGGACAGGGATAGAGTCCAAAGCCTCCCTCATGGTGAGTAATCGAGTTCTGTTATTGGGCTTCGGTTTATTATCGAAAACATATTTCTTCGCTATAAGAGTATGTGGATCCAAACCATACGTTGACGACTCCAAATATTTGTACTCATTGAACAATGTTGGGAAGTGTTCATAAGCCCACACCTACGCAAATGAAAGATTGTTCCAATGAAATCTATGTATAAAAAACAATTAATTGGAAAACAAAATAACTTGTTCACATTACCTGTAATATAGTCAAATTCCCATTAAATTGACGGCAAGTCTCCTTAGAAGATCTACGCATCTCCGCCAAAAAATGTGCCAAGAAAGCAGTGCCCCATGAGTACTCATGAACCTCCTCCAAGGGATCCAAGTATTGTAAGGTGTTCATATGCACCAAGTTTCCATTAGAGTAATATTGCGATGCCCAAGAGGAACAACAGATAAGCAGCGCTATTTTGCTGAATTTGTTCGGCATTCAATTCTTTGCCCATCGTATCTCCAAACAACTGTTTGATCTTAACGACTTTAATAATCTTTGTCATGGTTTTCTTTTTCAAGTACATATTTGCTTTTGTCGTTTCCTTATCCCAACCAAATAACTTTTTAGTCAGATCATATATCTTGGACCATTCTAGGCTCTTACCGTGGTCATCTTTGTTAACGGATTTTCCTCGGATCTCTAGACCCAATATTCTTTGGACATCATCTTTAGGGATAATGGTCATCTTGCCAAAAGGTAAATGAATGGTATCAGTCGAAGCATAAAACCTCTCCAAGAAGCAATTTGTCGTCACTTGATCAGTGGCCACATAGTATTCTACCACGAGATACAACCCAGATGCTTTTACTGCCGCTTGAACCTTCAGACACTCCCCGTCCAAATCCCATGTATCCATTTGTTGATGGCGGAAAACACGGAAGGCTTTCTCGTGGTCCTATAAAAACACAACAAACAAATTTTAATTCACCTGATCATATATAAACAATATAATAACAAGATGCAAAAGTCTTACATAAGTTGAATAGATCCAACGAGCCCAAGAGTCCTTGTAGTCAAATAAAAGTTTGGGATCTCTCGGCTGACCCCAGTGTTTGCCATCACTGCGTTCTGGAATTATGTCATATAGTTTTGGGAGGTGCTTTGGGGATTTGTCATCGTCTTCAACTCCAGGTTGTCCTAAGCCATGTGAGGATGAGCCACCTGCTGCATCAGGAGGTACATAATTCTCCCACTGAGCAGCATCATCGCTGCTTGCGTCTCCCTCCTCCGGGGGATTATCCCGGATCGTGAGCTTACGATGTTCCAGATCATATTTACTACGTCGAGATCGAGAAGACTTAGGTTTTTCTTCATCAACAGCTTTTCCCTTTCCTTTCTTCATTTTGGGAGCTATTGACCTACTAGGGATAATGAGTTTTCAAAAAATAAGAAAACATCATTTACAGCATGGTAAATGAACATAACTAGTATTTCGGTACTTATCCCGGCATTTTATACTAAATAAGTGCTATGCCGGTTACCTGTTCCGGCATGTTATGTAAATGAAATATGATGCCGGTATTAAGAGAATTGTCTACAGAGATTTAAAAAAAAAAGGAAACAATACCGGCGTGGTCGATGAAAATAAAGACTATGCCTGCACTTATCCCGGCATAGCTATACTAAATGAGTTCCATGCTGGCTTACCAGTTCCGGGGTGTTATGCAAATGAAAAATTATGCCGGTATTAAGAGAATCGTCTACAGAGATTTTTTAAAAAAAAGGAAATTTTACCGACATGGTCGATGAACATAAAGAGTATGCCGGCACCTATCCCGGCATTGTATACTAAATGAGTTCCATGCCGGTTTAATAGTTCCGGGGTGTTATGTAAATGAAATATTATGTCGGTATTAATAGAATTGTATACCGACATGGTCGATGAACAAAACGAGTATGCCGGAATTGTAGCCCGGCATTTTATACTAAAAGATTTCCATGCCAGAATTAACAGAATTATCTACAGAGATTCACTCAATTGACTGAATATTGAAAGTTCAATTCACTCAATTCACTGAATTTGTGTTTTTTATATTATGAAATAAACCCTAAGAATGCTTCAATAAACATAGACATCACTTACCTCATCATCTCTGTTATTTCCTCATCATCGCTTATATCTTGTTCAATAGATGCTTTTGATTTCGATTTACCACGAGGATTAGGTTTTGGATTTTTAGGAGGTTTTCGAGGACCCATTCTTCTTAGGGTTTTAATAATTAAACGAGTTTGGTTTGGAAGATGAAACCAAATAATGGAGTTTAGGGGTTTTTACAAGTTCTCTTGGAATTGCTAAGTGAAAACAAAAAAATAGAAAGATGGAACCGTTTCCATTTTATGTAGTAATAGAGTTTGTAACCGTCAAATAGGAAGATGGAACCGTTTCCAAGTTCTCTTGTATTGTTTGTAACGAATTTGGGCAGTTTTGTGTTTGGAAACTGAAATGGGGTGTTGGGGATTGACCGGTAAATAGTAGTTTTGTGTTTGGAAACGTGAAATGGGGTGTCTGATTATCTTTGTGGCAGACAAGAATTTAGTTTTTTGATGTTATACTTATGACTACTAATTTGATTTTTAGTGGTTGTTGGTGTTGGAAATCATGAAGTAACTGGTATTTGTTAACAAAGTGGTCAGTTGAACTTTTTTTTTCTTTAGTTGTAGTTGGGAATCAAGTTATCAATGTTGTTGTTGAGAAGTTGAGGAATTGAGGATTTTATGTAGTAATGGAGTTTGTAACTGAGGAATAAAGAACCAAATAAAGGAAATGAGGAAGTTAGAGGCGGTTACAATGGGGGATAATTGGTGCGACAGTTACAATGGAGAAGAATAAGGAGTTGTTTCTTTTTTAATTAAAAAAGGTAACAAGCCTCAGAATTTCGGCACCACATATATGCTACATTGTACGCCGGAACTCTTTCTTGCTACATTTAAAGCCGGAACACTATCTTGACACTCAATTTTAAGCAAACAAACCGACCCAAAATGAAACTAAAAAACATTAAACACATAAACAACATAACACATAAAATGAAACGGCTCAAGCCAATTGCAACTAACATCATTTCTCGGAACGAGATTCAAGGAACAAAGCATCTTCAAAATGCCTAAAAGGCTTTTTGAACCACTTCAAATATGCCTCCTGAGCTTCATACCTATTCCCTCTATATCTTGCAAGAAACTCGTTGTATTTGCGACATAATTTGATGACCACAGTTGTTTGATTGCGCACAACAAGATCACTGCATTCAATTCTGTGTTGCTTATGGTCAAACAATTCATTGATGGAAGAACCAGTCCTAACTAGACCCCAAAAAAGATCCGAAGGGCGGTGATCTTCCGGCAAATCCGATACTATGTAGTAGTTTTTAATCCACTGGGTTTCTTCCTCAACATCCGCTTCTATCTTAGCTTGTTTTTGACGTTTATCCGCTTCCTCAACATCCGCTTCAATCTTAGATAGTTTTTGATGATAACATTCAAGCTTTGCTTTCTCTTTTTCTTCTCTTTTCCTCTTAACTATCTCTTCTTCCATTGCGGCAATTGACTTGGTGGTTTCTTCCTTCCTTCTTAGTTTTTCTAGTATTGTGTCAACTGAGTTGGTGGTGGTTGATGATTGATTTCCTATCGCAGTGCACAATATGTTCCTCATACGTTTTTGTTTTTCGAGGGAATTGATGAACTTGAACTTGGTAGTTGGTGATTGATAATCCATCTGAGAGATGTCTTGGACCTAACGTTGTTTTTTTTTTTTGAGGTATCAAGTGCAATGGGTGTATCCATTCGTTTAAATAGATGAGGACATAACGGCTCTTTTCCACTTTATTATTCCGGCATTATCGGTAAATTATATACCACGACGGCAAACTTTTTCGGTTTAGTATATCATAAAATAGAATGTCGGGGAAGATTTCCGGCATTGAAATTGTCGTAAAATAGAATGCCGAAAAACAGTTCCGGTTTTGTATATTATAAGACGAGAATGCCAGTATAGAATAATTTCTTTACAGAGATTTAACAAAACCAATACCAGCATGATATTAAAAAACTATTCAATGCCGGTACCAATGTCCGTCACTCAATCTAAATTAACGATGACGCCGGAATTTGTTAAATTCAAAAAAAAAAATGGCTAGTTTTTTGAAAAATAAGACCGTTGGGGATTCATTTCTATATAATACCCCCATTCCTTTGGAAAAATATACACAAACCACGCACCAAATAAAAAAAATCATTCTCTCAAGATACCAAGCACGGTTAAAGCTTCAGAAGGGATGGGGGATTCATCATCTACCTCTATTTTCAAAGTAAATTTATTTACTAACAATATAATGTTCAATACTATGACGCATAACTAATATAATTTTCTATTACAGAGTCATCATTGAAAGTGTCAAATTTGCAAGTCACCTTTTCATCTAGCCATGGATTGTCCTTTTATTTATTCAAAATGTAGAAGCTGTGATGGCACACACCGGTTTTGGATTGCAAAAACGGATGACGCTGAAAATAGAAGAATGTTTCTAAGGTGTTTGAATCACCCAAAGTGCGATGAGTTTCAATGGTTTTACAAAGCGGTTGAACTAGAAGAGTCAAGAGAAAACCACATAGGCCAATGCAAGCCTATTGATAGGTGCTATATGAAGGGAAAGGAATATGTTTAAAGAGAAGATGAACCAATTAAGATGGTTCTTGACACCGAAATTCCAGACGATGTCTTTGAAGATATTTGCGAAAGATTCAAAGGCTCCGCAATTATTGAAAATGGATAGAAATAGATTATGATATCCACTCTAACCAAATTTAATCCATTCCATCCTGTTTAGTATATTTTAATTTAATTTTCTAATCCAATGTAATAGATTACTTAGGGATGAATTAAGAAATCGTTTGTGAAAAACTATTACAGCAGAATTCCGACATTAAATCAATCAAGATTAGAGTGCCGGTTTTGTAACCAAAATGAAACTTAAAAAAAAATACAATTCCGGCATGCATTTAGATAACGCATCCACGCCGGTACCAGAGTATATCTATACAGGAACATGGAATTTTTAAGCTTCCAATTCCGATATAGTTTTGTAGAACAATTTGTATGCCGGTACTAATTTGTAAATAAAACTTGAAAATATAACAATTCACTACAAATTTAAATTTAAACATGTTCAACCTAACAAAAACAAACTGGATCGTTCTTAAATGTTCTTAACCCACGAATCATAAACCAAAACCAAACCAAGACGTAAAAACTAAAGAGCTAATCACTCGGTCCTTTGCTTCTTTTGGGCAAATCTATTCCTCGTTTCCCCGTCTTGAACTATGGTCGGTTTCTTCAATTTTATCAAGCTTTTCCACGACTTCCTTCATCTCTTAAAGGGATAGCACCTCTCCTCCCGAGTACTTGCAACCTAACATATTCTTCAACTTGCCAAGCCGACGCTGCTAGATTCATACATACAACACATAATTAGTATATATATGCTAATATAAAATTATGTGTACATTAAACGAGTAAGCAGTTAACAATACTTACTAGCAATCCAACAGTCTTATCAAGTTGTCTCATCGTAGGTAGTGCCGCTATAGGAGTTGGAACGGGAGGGTTTTTCTGGGGTGGAACTTGGACATCTTCAGGACGCACAACAAGTGGATGGGACCATTCCAAGTAATCATCAATATAGGATGGGTCAGCTTCATCACCATTGTTCGCAAACTCCCAATTAGTAGTATCCACCAAACGACGTGGTTCCCTATCCCTCCAGTGTGTTGGTTCAGGAGTTGGATCATACTCTACCCTCAACTTTGTGTAACTTGACATGCAACGAGTTAAATCAAGAAGGTACCTTTAAGTAGAAGCTGTCATATAACAAGGTAATTGCTTGAATCTAATTTGCCACATCACACGTCGAGGATCAGCCATAACGTATCCCTTTGGGTGGAACAAAGGACCTTGGTATAATGCAACGTTATAAAACCAAGTGTATTGACGGTTATCTCTAGCCTCCTTGTAGGGGTCGAACACAACATCCTTGGTAGTCATCGCGTCAAGAGCCAATTTCATTTTTATCAGTCGACCATTGTTACCGGGCTTCGAATGGGCGTTGAACTCGTATTTCTTTGCTCTAGGCTCCTGGGGGTTAACATCAGGATTAAACTTCAACAAGGGGTGGTCCTTGAACAATGTTGAGAAATGTTCATAAACCCACACCTATACAAATTTGAAATTATACATATAAAAGTCAGTAAATTTTGTTTCTAAATACATAACAGGGATACACGTGAAAAATATAAATAAGAACATAAGTTTAAAAACAAAAGTACATGGAGTATAGTGAAATTCCCAACAAATTGGTTTGTAACCTCCTTAGAGGCCCTTCTCATCTCCGTCATCAAATGTGACATTGCAACGGTGCCCCATGAATAGGTAAAGACCTCATCCAACGGATCCAAGTACTGAAAGAAGTTTGCACTAACCCTGTTTCTACTAGTGTTAGGGAATACTCGAGTGCCCAAGATGTATAACAGGTACGCGGCGGACGTATAACGAATCTGTGCGGTGTCCCATCCATCCTCCACACTTCTTTTCTTTGTGTTTGCAAACTTCTTCTTAAGCAGGGTCAGTTTTACCGTCTTTGTCCTACAAACCTTAGATACATAGAAGCTTTCCACAGGCTCTTTGTAGTCCCAACTAAACAACTCGTTAGTAAGCTCGTGCAACTTCGTCCATTCTAGCTCAAATTCACCTCATTCTGCAATTGATTTGCCGATAATATGCAAGCCTAGAATGTTCTGAGCATCATTTGGGATCAAAGTCATCTCTCCAAATGGGAAGTGCATGGTATCAGTCTCACCATGATACCTTTCGACGAAGCAATTGACCGTGACAATATCTGGCTTCACATAATTTTCAACCAAAGGATATAGACCAGATTCCTTTACTATTGCTTGGACATCATCATGCTCCAGAGACAAATCCCAATCAGTCGCGGCTTGGTTTCTGCAAACACGCACAACCTTCTTATGATCCTACAATTAGGAGATAATGATTAAGAGATTTTAAGAGATTTTGCATAAATACAGTACATATGCACGAGAGAGAAATTCTTACATATGTCTGATATATAGTACGAGCCCATGAGTGCTTGTAGCCAAATAGATGGCCCGGATCAAGTAAAGTCGCGCCCCAAATTTCACCACGTTCAAGGTCGGGTATCATGTCATCAACATGAGGAAGGTGTTCACATTTAACTTTTGCTTTGCGTTTTCCTTTCCCCTTGCCTTGTGTTGGTTGTTGACTTGGACCACCTTGTTCAACTACTCCTTGGATTTGGTTTGATAATTGAGTTGGATCAATATCATTGTCTTCCTCCTCACTTTCCTCTTCATCTTGCTCATGTTGCTCATCTTCCTCATCTTCCTCCTTAATAGCTGCAGTAGGTTCACGGATTACAAGAATACTACGATCACGACCACTCTCCCAAATATCCCCTCTTGTCTCAAAACCCAAACGCTTTTTGTTATTCCATCGAGGAGGCAGAGACTGAGGAGTATCAAGACCATCCTTCATTTTTTTCTTAGTCGCAGCAGCTTTAGATTTTCCTTTGTTAGCCTCATTTGCTTTGGCTTCCTTGGATTTAGATCTATTTCAAAAGAATCACGAAATTAATACCACTAACTTTCATTTTTAATACCGGCATACAAACCATGCCGTGAGATATTTCTGGCATGTACATATAATAAACCTTCATGCCGGGTATAAATGCCGGCATTTAAAATTAAACGTCGAAAATGCCGGTATACTTCATAAATTTTCCTGGATAAATTAACACCAATACCGGCATCTACATATAATAAACTTTCATGCCATATTAAAGTATCGGCATACAAAATTAAACGTCGAAAATGCCGGAAGAAATTCTAAAATTCCTGGATACCAAAACAAGAGTTCCGGTATGACATCTAAAATTAAATTTATGCCGGTACAACTCACTATGGGTCTCTGTATATTAGAAGTTCAATACCGGCATGGTATTCATCCTAGATTGCATGCCGGTACCAATTTACGGTGTGGTATTCATACTAAATCTTCTGCCGGGATATCTACCGGCGTGGTATTCATCCTAGATTGCATGCCGGTTTCAACTACCGGTGCGGTATTCATACTAAATTGAATACCGGAACTTCTGAAACTGATAATTTGCAGTTAGGGTTTCGCGATTTTGACTTAAACCCATATCTACAAATCGAGTGAAACACTAATTAAACAGTTCAAAATGACTAACCTTCTCACAGAAGCCATCTTTGCTAATAGTTCATCGTCCGATAACTCTGCTTCTTTGTCTTATTCCTCTTGAGCAATCAAACCAAGTTTTTTTTTCAATTTCTGTTGAGCAATCGTTCTTGGGTTCGATTGACTTGGATTCGCTTGACTTGGGTTCAATTGGGAAGTTGTTTTCTTCCGTGGAGGCATGGTTATGATTCGGGTAGGTTAATCGACGAAGAAATTTTTGATTTAACGATTAATCGTCACGAAGAAATTTTTGATTTAACGATTAATCGTCGATGAAGAACGATGAAGAAGATGAAAAAAAATTTGGAACCCTAACCCTCACACGACTATGCCGGTATAGAAATGGGGGATAACTGATTTTGTGTTTGGTTTTGATTTTAAGTTTTTTATTTTTTGGGGAGGGTATAACAGTCTTTTCATAAGGTTATTTTATTAATGTAAGGGTGTTTTAGTATTTTCATACCCAAAAAACACCCCTTATTAGGCACCTAAGGTTGGGGGAAGTAATTCATATCCCCCAATTGCGCGTTCTTCATTTAAATTCGTTGTCTAAACAAATAAGCGTAACTTTTATTTTTCAAATATATAGTTGAGTTTGTTATATTGAAAGAGAAAACCAAAATAGCTAATCACTCATTTATGAGAGTTCCACAATTTCTCCAAATGAGAACAGGAGTAACAAATTTAAAATATTGGTGTCCCATGATCATAAAACCACAACTTGTTTAACAAGGTCGATATGATGGACATTGATAGTATTAACTTTTGAGTCAGGCGATTAGTCAGGCGACGCTGACTTGGTCAATCGAGAAATTTTGCTTCGATTCATCTCTTGAATTAGCATACCACTTTCGATTGATTCTTTAATTTCATGTTCTTATATTGAATCTTTACTGTTTTCCTATGGTTAATTTAGTTATTGTATATGATTATTTCTAGTATAATCGTTTTTTTCTCCTTATTGACCTATCTTAGGGTTCCTGATTTTTCCCCAATTTTTCCCGATTAAATTCAGTTTGGAAAGTTCAACTAGTTTTATGGGTTGATTCTTTCATCTCTCATCACATTCCTTGAGTGGTTTCTAATCTTTTCTTTTCTCTCGTTTTATTTTAGGTCATGAGCTAATGGAGGTGCAGCCATAGGGTTTCAGGAAATCATCATGAGATTCGTAAAACAACATTAATCTTTGGGTTGTCATACTAATTTTTTTGTATGGTTTTGGTTCACGGATATTGGTATTATTACAGTTTTCTGTTACATATACACTGATTGGTATATTCAGAAAGGTTATTGGGTTTAGATTATTTTCATTCGTTGAAGATTCATCAGGATGTTTGGAGACCATATGTTGAGTAAGGATTAGATAATCTTATCAGTAAATTGAAATACTTAATATATTTCAGTTTTTGTATTGGGAATGAACTTACCTTTAGGGGTGATGCTTTTTAGTATCATTATTTCAATTTCAATTTCAATTTTAATAAGAAATCGAAGTTTTATCTCTCATGGTGTTAATTACTTATCACAAGGCATAAAAAGTTGTGTTGCTCTTTTTAATTGATATTTAGATGGAATTTAAAACTTAAAGTTGTCTACAAATAAGGGAATTTTAAAAAAATGCCCATGTGGGGAAAGGCATTTAAGAAAATGCCCACGTTTTTTCCATTATATATTTAATGCCCACACCGTTAGGAATTCCGTCAAGTGTAACTTGCTTGGTATTTTCTGATTGACTTAGTCAATTTTTAATTATACAATTACATTATTAGCCTTTCCCAGTTTCATAAGAAACATAATATCTCCTCCCTTGTTCCCTCGTTCTTAAGGTCCCCAGTTTCATAAGAAACATAATATCTCCTCCCTTCATGACTTTTGTTTCTCAATTACGGCAGAATAGAGATGATTGATTGTGATTTTAGAGCTTGTGTCAGTTTAGAATTGATGGGTGCTAATTAGATTCGAATTTGCAGGCAAACAAGAGGCTATAAATTGAGGCGCAAACACCAACATTTTTCACTTCTTCATCACCAGAAACACGATTGTAAAGTGTTCGGCATAATTCCCAAACCAGTTCTCTTTGCTCTCCCAATTCCAACTGTTTGCAATACCCACTCATTCGTACCTACCATCCACCAAAATTCCCAAATCAGAAGATGGACTTATCAATGGTGAAATTGGTTTAATTATTAGACTCATATCAATTACAGATTTAAGTAACTTGCTCATGTTTATCTTTTCATGATCAATAGTTTGTTCGTTCATTGCTGCAATAACACTACTCAAGTTATCTATGAACAAACACGATATAGCTAATTTTATGTGTGTTGACTCAATTTACTTGAACCCAGATTTGGTAGGAACCAAAACACTAAATGAAATTCTGCACTCGTTAGTATACAAGGCTAGTGGATCTCCCTAATAGAGCACATTTGTGACAGGTGGGGTTCGTTTTGCGGTTGTAGTTATTGTCCAGATACAACTTAGCTACAACATGAGGGTTGATGTTGTATATAATTTTTTTCATAGATTAGATATGTTAGTGGCGCTTGTAAATTGGGTCATTCTTTTCGAGGGAAAGTAATCATCCACAAGCAAGAGATTTGAGTGGAGAATGGTGGTGTTGGTTCTATTCTTAATTTAATTTGATCGTATGTTTATATTCGAACTTCTTTAAGTAATTCAAATGTAAACAGTGGTGAACTGGAAAGTGCACATATAGTGTTTGTTCGAATGCTTGAAAGAAGAAGAGGTAGATCAGTGAGTTAGGCCGAGTTAACTCATTTATTGTCAGATAATTCGGAGGGGTTTTATATCTTTTTAAAGGGTAGAATGACTGCCACCTAGGCACTAAACGCTGTTAGCCGTTTTTTTTTAAAAACAGGACGGAAAAGGTCAAAGTATGGGCATTAAATATATAATGAAAAAAACGTGGGCATTTTCTTAAATGCATTTCCCCACATGGGCATTTTATTAAAAACCCCTACAAATAATAAAGATTATCTATTGGAATTTTCGACAAGGGTAGCTCTCTCAGTTTTTTTTATTACACTTGGCATTCTTTCTAGGTTTTAGACTCAGAAATCTGATAAGCTGAACTTGAAGAATAAGAATATTGCTTTTTGTTCTGTCATTTATTAAGCTAAACTTGAAGCAAAGAATATAGCTCTGATTTTGTTCTGTCATTTATTATCTTTTCTCAAAGGAAGAGTTGTCAAATCTTTACTGCAAGAATGTAGCTCAATGGCTCTTTTCCTTTAATTGAGTTACTAAGAAAAGAATTTATACTCTTAGGTCTGCTCACTAGCCTACAATTAATTGTCATATCAATATTAAAGTTATGTATGTATCATTACTGCTTTTATTCATGATTAATTTTCTTTCAATTTCAATCGAGTCTGGTGTGGAACTTATATTTATACTTCAAAGTGCTTCCTCAACTGCATCACAACTCTCATTCAGCTTAAATTCCTAACCTGTTAGTCTCTTTCAACATCAGTGTCTTGCAATGGCATTACCAGCAGCTCAAATTAGAGTTTTAGATCTAGATGAAGATGTAGAAGAATTCCCACACAGGTTTGCTGCATTTCTACGTGATGATACCAAAAGCTATCATAAAACTTCTTTCAAGCATCATCTTAATAGGATCTGGCCTATTGCTGCAGCTGATTTTAAGCTTGCCAAGCCATTTATTCAAGGAAATGGTAATCAAAACTTGTTTGTTGTAATGTTTAAGAAGATTCAAGATAGGGACATTGATTTTCTTGCTAGGCCAACCTTAGTTTTTGGTCAAATTTTCGCAATACAACCTATTAATGCACTTGACTCTATTTTTGATTTGGTTTGGGAAGTCACTCTTATGCTAGTGCAGATACCTATCCATTATGATCTGGTAAATAAAAGAAAAGTGCGAGAGGTTTTTGATCAAATTGGAAAGTTCGTTGCAGCTGATTCTCCATTTGGGAATTGGTATGAAGCCAAGTTGATGGTCCCTTTGAGAACACCAATTACAAGGAGAGTAGTCTTTAGCTCCAGTAGAAGACCTTACATAATGACTGCTTTTTACCCTAAGCTTCCTTTTCGTGCTTGCAAGAAGTGTTTTGTCCTGTATCATGATGAGGCTAAATGCAAGGAGATTCAATCAAGGATTTCTGTCAGGGCTCTTCCATCTCCCACTTCTCGTGCTACTCATGTAGTTGTTACTAATGTAAAGCCGCAACTTGAATTGGGAAAAATCTCAAAGTCAAAGATTGATGCAAATGAGACAGTAATTGGAGATCATTCAAGACCTCCTGCTTTCTCTGTCAGTCTCCAGCTTTTAGGAAGTATTGGTAACAGGAGCTCAACTTTTTCTCCTCTTTTTTTTCTATCTGCTTTACCTGCGGTGTCTTCCCTGACCATTAGAGAACCTTTGGACCCTCATATTCTTGCTAGTACTCCCCGACCCTCTCATTTTTTTATGTCACCTTTTGAAAATTTTAGTCTGGGAGAAAATGATAATGTGCATGACCACAAAGGTAAAAGACCTGGAATGGTTTTTGAATCTATCAATTTGGAGGATAGCTCTTATTTTTTGTCCTCTTCAATGATGCCGACTCCACGTTGGCCACCACTTTCTTATGAACCTGTGTTTTCCTCTTCATCTGTCTCTTTCTTCAATATTGGAAGCTTTGGTTCTCAATCAAGTATGAGTTCTGCTGTTAGTAATGTTTGCTAGGCTACTTCTTGTTCAACTTTTTCCCAGAATGTAGTTTCGTCATCAAGTTATGCCTGCAGTTCAGTCTATGAAATGAACTTCTACACTGATGGTTTCATGCCTCATTCCTTTGAACAAGAACTTGAGAGTGCACCTTCTCAGAGTGAAGTTTTCAACGATACTATTATTCTAGAACCATTGCCGTTAGCCTCTCTGCCACCAGAGCCGGTTATTACTGATGAGAAATTCGAAAGAGAAGTGGATCTCATGATGATGGATTATGACTCTATGGCTGAGAATCCCTCTGCGGCTCATGATATGGTAAGTCCATATATCCTTTATTAATTTTATTTCCTTCTTTGATTTTCTCTGTCGATTTTGCTACTTCATTTTATTTCCGATTTCGAGTTTTTTTTATCTTTTAATTATGAATTTCTTATGTTGGAATATTAATGGATGCTGCTCTAATAAAAAATGGAGGTATTTATTTAGAGTTTTTAGGAAATATAGACTTGATGGTACATGCTTATTAGAGACAATGGTAAATGAGGAAACTGTTAAGAAATACACACACCATTTGCCTTTTGATGCCTGGACTTTCATCCCATCAATTGGAAAATCTGGAGGTCTAGCTTTTGGTTATTTTGAGAAATCTTCCACAGAAATATTAGGAAGCTCCCTAAATATTGTACATATTATGTGTGATATTACTCCCACAATCAAAAACTATGTTGTTTCCTTTGTTTATGGTTCTTTAAATCTTGTTGGCTTAAAAAATCAGTGGAGTTTCCTTAGTGACATGAATGATAATAATAAAAATCCGTGGCTACTATTAAGAGATTTTAATTGCATGATTCGGACAAAATGGGGGGTAATTCTATGAGTTCTTTCCCACTTAATTTTATTAAAGACAAGTTGTTGATATGAACATGAATGAAGTAGTCTCATTTGGAAATCCTTTTACTTGGTGCAATAGAAGATTTAAGAATCCGAATGAATTGATATTAGAAAAATTAGACAGAGCTTTCATGAATGATAAGTGGGTCACAGTGCTTCCTCAAACTCGTGCTACAAACTTAGGGAGGATTTTTTCTGATCATTGTCCTGTTTTGGTAAAATACTTTCATTGGGTGAAGAACATGAATGTTCCTTATAAATTCTTTAAATGCTGGCAACTTAATCCTGAGTTTAAAGATGTTTTGTCTAATACCTGGTCTAAAGATATGGTTGGTTCTCCTACTTATGTTGTTGTCAATAAGCTCAAAAATGTGAAAGTTGATTTGAGTCATTGGAACAGGTCATATTAAAACTACTATAAGTAAACTTAACTCTGAGTAAGAAAGGTTACAAGCTCTTCCTTATTCTGCGCAAACCGGTCAATTCATTCTGAATTATTCAAAGCAGTTAGATTACTGGTATGAAGTTGAATATAGTTTCTACCAACAGAAATCAAGGATAAACTACTTCACTCAATACGATAGGAATACTCATTTCTTCCATAATACGGTGAATCATAGGAATATTTACAACATCATTCATACAATCAGAGACGATCAAGGAAATTGGATTGAGGACAGAGACCAAATAGTTCAACTGCTCTCCATGCATTTCAAGAAAATTTCTACTACTTCCAGTCCTAGACTTGATGATATAGAGGAATCCTTACGCTTTGTTAGCCCCATCATTAATGATAAATTAATGATATTTTGATTGCAATCCCCACCTCAAAGGAAATTAGGGATTCGGTTAACAACCTTACCTCTTGGAGCTCGCCGGGGACGGATGGTTTTCAGGCATGTTTCTTTCTGGACAACTGGGAGATAGTACAAGATGAGGTTGTTTCGCATGTTCAGAATTTTTTTAAAAATTGATATCTTCTAAAACAAATTTATTACTCTTTCATTCCTTTAATCCCTAAAATCAAAAATGCCTCTTCCCCTCATGAATTCAGGCTTATTAGTTTATCAAATTCAGTTTATAAAATTATTTCAAAAATCTTAACAGATAGATTGAAGCCTTTTATGGATAAACTTATCTCGCCTTTTCAGTCAGCTTTTGTAGCCAATCACCAGATTCATGATAATGTAGTTATTACTCAAGAAATTCTTCATAATTTCAAAAGAAGAAGAAAAACCCAATAAAAATGACTATTTGGCCAATAATCTTGACCTTTCTAAAGCCTTTGATATGCTGGAATGGCCCTTTATTATTGTTGTTTTCAAAAAAAAATAGGGTTTTGTGATGAATGGTATCAAATGATAGAACAGTGTATGAGTACCGTTTCATATTCAATCTTGGTTAATGGTTCTCCAGGTGAATTTTTTTATCCTTCTCGAGGTATTAGGCAAGGTGACTGTCTGTCACTTTATATTTTTATATTATGCATGGAAGTGTTGCCTCAACTGTTGGTAAGTGCTAAGGCAGAGAAGTTGATACAAGGTTTCAGGTTTAAAAAGAATAGTCCTTCGATCTCTCTTTTTTTTTTTTCTGACGATTGTATGCTTTTCTGCAAGGCTTCTATCTCTTATGCTAGGATTCTCCTCAAGATTGTTAATATCTTTGCTCAGGCATCGGGTCAGGCAATTAACTTTGAAAAGTCTAGATTTATTACTAGTAGGAAAATGCATCATAAGCATATAAAGATGTTGGCTAGAACTCTTAAAATGAAATTTCTTAGTAACTCTGAAAAGTACTTAGGAACTCCTATTTTTGTTACAAAACATAAAACAAATTCTTTTAATTTTCGTATTGAAAATCTTTACACTAGATTAGGCACCACGAAAAAGACCAACCTCAATGTTCCAGGGAGAACCATTGTAACTAAACATGTTTTATCTAGTTTAGCTATTTACCAAATAGCTTGTTTCCCTCTTCCAAAAACTATTACTTCAAAAATGGACTCTATCCAGAGCAAAGTAGTCGAAGTCGTTCCTCGGTGCTACTTGGTTGGGGAGCTTGGAGCGAGGAGCAATAAGTTCGGACTTGGAATCTACTTATTAATAATTTATATATTGCTGCCCATAAGTCATGATTTGTACTTGAAATTTTAAAACTATCATGTAATTAAGTGTGTAATATTGTTATATTGAACGTATTTATCATGTATTTAGAGGTTTTTCTATTTTATAACTCTTATCTAAGGGTTATGAAAATTTTATTTTCTGATTTTAGTGCGTGCAAGGCCTACTCGGAAAAATTGTTAACTCGTTTTGCTCAAAAATCATTCCAAACCGGCCGCCTTAATCGCTAAAAATCGAAAAGGCCTTGGAATCGGAAATCACCTCTTTCATATAGCCTGTAGCGATTACTCGGCAAGTAATCAGCCTTGGAGAGCGATTTTGACTACACTGATCCAAAGAGCTTTTTGGTGGTCTAAAAAAAATCCCAGGAGAGTTGCTTACTTTCGGTCTTGGGGGGATATTGGTAAGTCCAAATTAAATGGTGGATTAGGAATTAGGAACTATTATGCTACGAATAGGGTTTTCATTTGTAAGCTAGGTTGGATAATTTTAAAGCAACCAAAAATTTATTGCTCTCTCAATTTTTGAAAGACAAGTACTTTCCAAATCAAAATCTACTGGAAATTGATAAGCCGCGGAATCCTCTTCTTGGATATGGAAAGGCATTGTAAAAGGTTTGAAATTCATTAAAGATAACTCTGTATTTTAAATTAATAATGGGGTCTCTATACGTATTTGGTTTCATAACTGGATCCCAGGGTATGTACATCCCCCGGTGCCCAGATCTGCTGCTCATGGTGACTATGAATATGTTCATGATCTTTTTGATGTACAGAATGGTAGTTGGAATGATAATTTAATCTCTTCTTTATTCACAGATGAGGAGGTTACTAGAATTAAATATATTAGAATTAACCTTTTACAAGATGATTTGTTAATGTGGGCTCACACTAACAATGGTAAACTTACCATTAAACCTTTTTATAATGTTTATGTGAAAGACTTCCCGTCCCCTGCTGAGTCTGCTTTCTGGAGGAAAGTCTAGGCAATTTATTGCTTTCCTAAAATTAAGTTTTTCTTATGGAAAATCTTTGCTTGTATGTTACCTATTAATTCTTTGCTTCAGTCTTATAACCCTGAAATTGATTCTCTCTGTCCTCTCTGCCAGCAATATGAAGAAATTGTTATGCACCTATTTATTGATTATTCAGTTGTGAAACACATTTGGTTTGCTTTGTCTTTTCAACACTTGATTCACTTTGATTTAGACTGGATTGATGACTACTTTTTGTACTGGTACGACACTGAATTAGGAGTTTCCCCTTATAATGTTCCCTGGTCTAGTATTGGGTCTATTGTCTTATGGTGTATTTGAAAGATTAGATGTGAAGTTATTTTCAAGAATGTTGCTTTGGATCTTAATAAGATTATTCTGGGTATAAAAGAATGATTGTTTCTTATATTTCTCCTCCACCTCATTCAGTTTGTTTGCCTGTTGTTAACCATAAGTTCTTTGCTGAGGAAGTGGATCATTTTATGTTTGTATATGGATCCTTTAAAGATTATAATATGGGTTTGGGTGTTATTTGGTGTGATCCTGCAGGAAATGTAAGAATCTCTAGAGCGGACTTTGGTTTGATGTCAGATGCAGTAGGAGCTGAAGTTGCTGCTCTAATTTTGGCCATCTTTTGGGCAGAAGAGATGCATATTTCCAAGGTTATCTTTGTCACTGACTGTTTACAGCTTGTTCAGTTCAGCAACGGTGCCAATAATAGCATTGCTTGGAGGAGTAGTGATCTTATCGATCAGTGTCGGAATCTAATTACAAGTTCGACGTATTTTAAAATTATGTACATTAAGCGTGTGAAAAATAAACTTGCAGACCGGCTTGCACGCCGGGCAAGAAAACTTAGTCTTAAGGACCTTTGGGTTTCTTTCCTTCTTTTTTTCAATACTCTTATTAGGGAAGATAACCTTAAAGAAATCTGTAACTCTGTTCTTTCTTAATTTATCGAATGTGGTTCTTTAGAAAAATAAAAGTTTAACAAGGTCGATATTCTACGCAATACTTTTATGACGACCACGAAAGACTCTCCCATTCCACTCCTTTCATAAAATCCAACAAATGGTATAGTGAATAATTTGCCATACATCCTTACCTCTTCCATGCAATACATTTGGAGTCCAAGCTTCAAACAAATGAAACAAAGTTTTCGGCATACGCCAAGATATATTGAACGCTTTGATAAAATAATCCCAAATCTCAAAGGAGTACGGACAGTGCATGAACATATAATCTTAAGATTCTTTATCGTAGGTGCAAAGAACACATAAATCACTTTAAATGCTTATGTCATGGTGAACTAACATGTCTTTATTCGAAAGAGAATCATGAAAGCTATCACAAAGAATGAAGCATACCGTGTTAGGATTATTGGCCCTCCATAGATGTTTGTCGAAATTACAAGAAGCATAGTTACCTCCCAAAACTTTATATCACTTTTGTACACAAGTTTTTCCATAATAACCATTTCATCCTCAGCTTCCAGTAGCACAGGAGCAGGGGAACAATCAAGTCTGAGCAAGTCTCATTCTAACTTCTCATTCGCATTCAATGCCCTCTTGAACTCACGATCCAACTGTTTTTAACTATCATATCAACTACTGACGCATCCTTCACTTTAGCATCTTTAAAAACAACTGGGAATAAGTCTTGCAATCTCCCTCTATCTAACCATTTTCCCTTTCAGAACCTGACCCCTTTGCCATTTCTCACCGTGAGTTAAACCATGTCTTATATAGTCGGTACCATATTTACTATGTTCTTCTCTAGATTCATACAGTGAGGCTTGCTATCAACATCATGCATTGACAAATCTGTGTTCGTCTTGAACTTCTGATTCACAATCTTCCCCCAAAGAGTAATTTTGTTCTTTGAGAATCTCCAAATCCATTTTATTTAACAACGATTAATTAGTAGTCCCCAAAATTTTCGCTCATAGACCTCTGTTTTCTTTAGGCATGCAAATTTAAGTACAAGATATCCAAACTAGCTTCCTCATTCCTTCCACAACATCCCACAAAAAAAATCTGCATAATCCGCACCATTTTATTCTCCACACTTATCGGGAGATGCAATAAATACAAGTACTAAATAGGTAAACTCGCAAGATAACTCTTGATATGAATAATTCTACCTGCCTTATTCAATTTACTTTTCTTCTAAGTCGCCAACTTCTTCTCCATTCTGATCAAAACATACTCCCAGACAAAAGTACTATACCAGTGCTCACAAATGGGCATACCAAGTAAAGTAAAAGGAAACTTTTTCGTCTTACATCCAAGCTCCTTGGATAAGATCTCAATCACCTCTTCTGCACCAACGCTTATCATTGTACTTTTATCTAAATTCGGTTCTAGCCCAGTAATGGTTTCGAAGACATCTAGAATGATGAGGAGTCTTCTAACTTCTTCTATACTTGTATCTACGAAAATTAGTGTATCGTCTGCAAACTGTAAGTGAGAAATAATTAAGCCATGTTCCACCACTTGAAAACTGGAAACCGGCCTCTCCCCACTCAGACATTTATCAGTTTAGAAACACCTCCTCCACTGATTAAAAATAGGTACAGCGATAAATAATCGCCTTGTATTAACCCCTTATTGGGTTTAAACTTGTTCGTAGAACTACCATTTACTAAGATAGATAAATAAGAAGAGGTTACACACTATCCGATTCATGTTATCCATTTGTCTCCAAAATCATACTTATGAAGAATAGTGAAAAGAGATTGCTAGTTGACATTATCGAGTGATTTCGCCATTTTAATCTTGCAATGAATATCGGGCCTCTTATCCTTTAGTCTGATGTCCACATATTCATTAGAGATGAGAAATCTATCACGAACTTGTTTTTCATGAATAAAACGCCTTGAAAGTCTGATATAAGAACCCAGGTCACTTTCTTCAATCTTACTGCGAACAGTTTGGACAAAATCTTGGTTACACTTCCTATAAGACTTAACGGTCCAAAGTATTTGGATGTACATGATTCCTCCTTATATGTTATTAATTTAATAAATGAGCAATTAAATTTCCAATCAATTGATCCGTACCTATGAAAGTCTTAAAAAAGATTCATGAGATCGTCTTTGATAACACTTGAACACCTCTTGAAAAAATCAGTCGTAAACCCATCTAGAAAATTGGAAGTTTATACAAAGAGGTTAGTACCAAGAAAATTCCCTAAAAACACTACTTCAAACTTCGTATTAATGTCAATAAAGGAAACAAGAAAGAATCATGAAAGACTTTCTTTGGCATCACAATAAAGTTAAAAATAAATTACATTTGGTGAAGTGGAATGCATTAAGAAAAAGGGAAAGGTTAGGAGTCTTAGGTGTTAAAAATATGAAGAAGGTTTATCAAGCTTTGCTTACTAAATGGTCTTGGAGATATGTTGTAGAGGACAAAGCATTGTGGAGGTCAATTGTACAGAAATATAGGCCTGGTGAAGTAGTTTGGGTTTCTAAAGTTCCAACTTTTACATATGGAAAATCAATTTGGAGAGCCATAATGAAATATCAATCTACTTTTTTGAAGTATGTCAGATTCAAAGTTAACAATGGGACTTTGTGTAGGTTTTAGGATGATAATTGGATTTACAATACTCCAATAAGGACTTGTTATCCAAACCTTTATGCTCTTTTTATATCTAAGAAGCTTATTGTAGAATAAATATGGAATACTTTTGGTAACTCAGTGGTCTGGGAATTGCACATTCCTAGAAGGCTGCTGCTGCAAGAACTGAACTTGCACTTTACATTGCCGACTTAAATGATTTCAGGTTCAACATGGACACAACAGATGAGATGCAGTGGTCCCTTACTAAACACAATCAATTTTATGGCAACTTCATGTATGACAGACTAATTTCAGAAGATGATGCTACTCCAACTGATTCCAATTTTCCTCTTATTTGAAACATGTAGTGGCCTCCTAAGATTGGGTTTTTTCTTTGGTTGATTTCTCATAGAAGACTTCTTACCAAAGACTTACTCAAGTTGGTTCCAATGGGGGTGACTAACCCACCCATATGCCATGACACCTGGCATGGAAAATTGGTTACACCACTATGAGAATATTGATAAGCGATCGAGTCTGTATCGAACGGTCGAAACTCGATCACTAGGTCGAGTTTACACTGCCAACGATCTAGACTTGACCTCCCTCAGTCGATGTTGTATCATGTATAAATATCACCATTCTCTTCAGTTCTCATTTACATAAATTTCTTCTTCCTTTCTCTAGAGAGCAAACCAGTCTTTTACTTAATTTCTTTAAAAATGAGTATCAAAACAACTAGACAAAAAAAAAAGACGAGTAAAAATTAACTACCGTAATATGTGATGGCATCTGGGTCCAGGATAAATAAAAGAGTTCATAAATGTTAGGAAAATAGTTGGAACTGGTGTATTACCTACGCATATATCTAACCATCCAGAGTGAGTTGGTTTACCTAAACTAAGAGGTGGGTGGTATGAGATAACCGAAGTGTTTGGGATCCTCCCTGAAGATGTTCAACAATCCTTGCGAAGATAACCTTGGCAGCGTTTATATTTTATGAAAGGCAAAAACCACAAGACTCAAATTTGTGAGCTATAGTAGAATGTTTGCAGAACACTGCAAATATATTTTTTTCAAGGATTTCAAGTGTGGTAAGTTCTATATTTTCATTCAATAGTTTAATTTTTAGTTTTAGATACAGACTTTAGTTTCTAGAGATTCAAATTTTAGTTTGATTAATATTCAATATTTAGTTTTAGATACAAACTTTAATTGTATGACAATGTTGTTTCTAGGATTAACACCGTTAATTTGTATATGTTGACGAGAATGAAATGTGAGGGTCATTACTAATCAATTAAAGTGGACATCGGAATAAATATGGAAACAACTACTTCCTTGTACTCAAATGATACTGAAGGAAAGCCAAAATACAGAATATTACATTCATATGGCCTAGGAGTGTTTGGGTTGAAGGTTTTTTTTGAAGCGTTATGATGCGAAAATGGAAGTTAGCAGAGTTGTAGATTATCCGGAGCTTGAACTCATTTTCATGTTATGGTTGTTAGGCCAAATTTTGTTCACTAATGCTACCTCAGTGATATTAATTGGTTTTCTTGACTCTTTAGAAGATTTAACTAAAGCGCCAGTTTATGATTGGGGGTCTGCAACTTTAGCCGAGCTATACTTAAGTCTCGATGAATACTCGTGTGTGAATTAAGATAGCTTAAACGGATTTCGGGTTGTATTGGAGGCAAGAACCACAATCTCTATCTATTATTTGATTCATTATCGAGTTAATTATTAAACTGGTGGTGAATATACTAACACAACAATGTTCATTAATGTTATTTTTAGTATTGGTGGTATACTTACTTCAAGGTCTGCGAACCTGATCTTCACGGAAGCTGCATAATTTTTCTAGTCGTGTACAAGTACAAAGCCGATAATTGGATTGATCAAATAAATGATGATCAAAATGTCAATGTTGTTCAGAGGATGTAACAAATATGCATAAGGTGTGAGTTAAAATGAATTTAGAATTGGGTATTTATAGAGGGGGGTTTATAGTCTTTGGATCAGATCTACTGCGCGGTCTAGTTTTTACCTATTGGTCGAGGTAGAGACTAGACCTGGCCTAGCTAAGCGGTAACTTTTCCACTTATCCTGGCATGTTTACCACTTTGCCATGCCCATAGTGGGTGCAAAAGTAACAAGTTTAGGTATTTTCTATGCCCATAGGAACCAGACTCATAAGAAGAAGAATTGATGTACCAGATACATGCGTGTATGCAATGAGATTGAGACTTGCTCTCATCTTTTACTGCACTACAATTTTTCCAGGCAAGTTGGGAGAATGTTCAGAGTCAGATGAACTGGTACTTTTCCATGCTTGCTGATATTTTTTTCCTTATTACATACTTAGGGTCTTTTACAAACCAACAAATCCAGAAATGCAGTTTGGAACTTGGTTCCTGCAGCTATCTTGTGGTGTATTTAAAGGGAGTGAAACGCAAGAATTTTCTCTGACAAAAGATGTAATGTTAGAGTTGTTACAAACAAAGAAATATATTGTTTGTTTACTTGGACTTTGGCTATAAAATATCTTGAAACCATAGACTCAGCATAAGTAATGAAGAATTGGTGTACTATTTATTTTGATTCTTGATAGTATTGGTAATCTGTTACCATTTTATCCTTTTCTTTTTTGTAACCTTTGGTAGGGTGGTATAATTTTATTATACCCTCTCTTTTTTGATCAATTTAATCTTCTTTACCTATCAAAAAACAAAAAAAACTTTGTATTAATGTCTCAAAATTATAAATATTTTCTTTTTTCCAGAAAGGAAAAAATTAAAAATTCTTTTGAAATCTCTTCAGTAATGTTGCAAGAAATTGATGCTTTACAAAAAAAATAAAAATAAAATATAAATTTGACTAACAAAATAAAGTGGAAGGATCCCTTCACACTTTTATCTCACTCTTTGGACACTCTTCATGTGAACTAAAAACAAATGATATAGGATTTGAAGATATATTTTGAGAATATTTTCCTCTTACAAAACTCAACATATCTACCAAAAATGAATGCATTTTGAAATACTAAACCTCTCAATTTACCAATTTTAATTGTAATGGTTAAAAATTTGTTGATTTTTAACGGCTCAATTTCAAAATAGTAGACGGTGATGTTAACGTCTCAGAATATGCTTACTTTCTGCAGGAACATAGAGTTTTCCAACTTTTATTTATCCTCCAACAAGAATGGGAGACGCAGATAAATTATTACTCTTGATACATGATGTAAATTTAAACATATCCGGCACCTTAATCCCATGGAACAGACCAATAAAAACGTGGGCAACCTAAACCTGCACCACTATTCCATTTCACTGTTTAACACCACGCCAACGAGAAACAAGTGACGGTGAGATAGGGCAAATAAAACAAAAATGCTTTATGCACCGTGCGATGTACACAGCGGTGAGAGAACGTGAGAGAGGAAAATAGATGGGCCCACCTTTTTGGCCCACCCCCTGCTAAATACCTCAGGGCGCCCCTAACATCCCTTAGATCTCCTTGTGATTTATACGGAAGTACACACGTTCGGTGTGTGTAGCATTTCTGCAAATAAAAACACGGAACGAGGATAAGAGTCTTTTGATTAGCGTCGAATGTGTGAGGGACCTAGTTAGAAATTCGGGGTACGGGTAGTAGTTCGGGACGGCATACATACGAGAATTATACGGATTCGGATAGGTCGGATTCGGTCAAAAATCCGGTCAACGGTTCGTTGTTCGGACAGTAGTTGAACTAAGCATACGACGTGTATATTCGTTTTATAAATGTGAGTTCGGCACTTAAAAATTCGGATTACATTTGTATATGATTTATAAGATATGATGAACCAACACCCTTGATCACGATTTTCGTGACCATGAAGAGAGTTAAAAAACATTTTAGCTTCAAAATTAAAATTAGTTTTTTTTTTGATTATTTAACAATGCCGGAACCTCTATAACCGGCAGTATTCATACAAATTGGAATGCCGGTTCAAAATATCCCAACTTTAATCGTGATAAATGTATTATAAAACGAATACTTTATAGATTTTTAAACTTAAAAAAATTAACACATAAAATATAACTTAATTTTGTAAAAAGGTTAAACAACTATCAATAAAAAATTAATCAATAATTTTATTTAAATATAAAGTATATTCAAAATCAAACTTATGTAGGGAATAAAAGATGAAAGGAAAAACCAAGCAATAAAACTGATCAAGGAGAATAGCCATAGAGAGAATTACTAAGAGGGTTATTCGAGAAAGGAGAGCTAAGAGGAGAAAGTAAAGAAGAAAAAGAATGGGAATGAGGTGTGGTTTCCGTCACAACCACCCCGATCCCAAAGATTTTGAACTCCCTAGGTTCAATTCGAGGAAGTTCTAGATTGGAAATAGGCAAAGGATAAGATCGTTTCTTCACTAAGATTTTCAAGCAACTATTAAAAGGTTGGAATGGGAAGGAGGAAGTTCAAGAATTCGAGAAGATAGTTTGGGATCACAATTATCATTAAAAGAGGTCGCTTAATCATTCGTGGAGGTCCATGATAATACAACATAAATGATAAATTGATAAGTATTATGATCTTATTACGAGACTAATTTTATTTGTATATGATTTATAAGATGAAAAAAACATTTTAGCGTGATTATTTAACAAGAAGTACAAATAAGACATAATACGATTTAATCGCATAAATGTATTATAAAACGAGTTTATAGATTTTTAAACAAAAATTAACACATAAAATACTGGTTAAACAACTATCAATAAAAAAATTAACTGAATAATTTTATTTAAATATAAAGTATATTCAAAATCAAACAAAAACCAAGCAATAAAACTCTGATCGTTTTTTTAGTTGAGAATTACTTATGGGAGAGCTTAGGTCGGGAAGTTAAACCGGCTTGGCGAAACTAGGTTCGCTACAAAGTTCTAGTTCGGAAATATCATTCGGATTCATGGTTATGGTAGGTTAGTTCGGATCAACGTTCGATGAAGAAGACGATGAAGAAAAAATAAATTCAAAAATCATTCGTGAGGTCCATATAATCCAAATGGTTGGGGAAGGTACTAGGTTCTAATTTTATTTGTATATGATTTATAAGATGAGTTCAAATAGTTCGGAAGTATCATTCGGATGATAGTTCGTTAGGATTGATTGGAACCATTCAGGGGAATTAGGTTCGGGAATGATTCATTTGATTCGGAGAATTACTAACTAGGGTGAGGGAGAGTATATTACCGGTCCAGTGGATTAGTACGGGACCCACAGGAAAAAAAGAACTTCCACAAAGAATCTCAAACTTTGTTTAGTTGCTGTGGCCTGTGAGAAGCAGTCAGGTTTACCATGGGGGGTTATATTTCCATGTGGAGATTATCGACCTAACTTTGTCGAATTCAATAGTAGAAATTGACGTTTAGTCCCAAAGTTTGCGGACTTTGGACGCTTTAGTCCTGCTTCCCAAAGCCTAGTACTGGGAGGTCCAAATTTACACAATTTAGAACGAGTCAGTCCTTTTGTGAACGATTCAGTCCAAAAACGAATTTTGATGAAAAATGACCCTTATGTAAAAAACTGTTTTACAGATTTGTTTCAAAATCATTTCTTCATTGTCTTTTAATCGGCAGAGCTCTCCAGCAAACTTTAGGTTTTAGTTTCAGCTTAATTATCCGTATAAATTTCTTTGCTCTCTTCCAATATGTTGTTCTTCTTGGTCTAATTTTTCACCGAAACCCTAGAAATTAAGAAAGAAGGCGAATATCGATGGAGAAGTTTATGTATAAATCAGATTCGAAGGAGGAGAGTCGAAACTTCAAATTCGAAGGAGGAGATTGGAAACTTATATATGTGAGAGTCAATGTTCTCTGAAAGCATAATTACTATGATTTCTCCTTATAATCCTTTTTCGGTTCACAGTTAATGTTTCGATCAATTATTTGTTGATGATTTTTATCATTCTGAACCTGTACAATCACTATGATTCAAGTTTATTTGTTTGTGTTGGGAGAAACGATTAGTTTTGTAGGAGCGATCTTGAAGTTTGTAAGTATTTTACTTATATTTTTGTTTAATTGACTATACGATAAATTATAAATTGGATCTTTTTTTAGTTTTAGTTTTCTTGGATTTTGGGGATTTTGTTGGATTCGTTTATATCGAACTGGAGATTAGTTTACATGATATTGATAAGGAATTGATTAATGAAATTCACGATAAGTCTTTACATTTCTAGGATTAGAGATGTCTTATACAATATATGATATGAAAATGAAAATTGAAATTAGGGTATAAGGCGAATGATTTTTATCAAATAAAGGGATAACTTACTTTTCTAGGATTAGAGATGTCTTGATTTTTTTATGCACTCAATAAATTAGCTAAATAAAGGGATAACTTACTTTTCTTCTTACTGTTTCAACACGGAAACATCTATGGATTTCAGAAATGGAATGATTAATGTATCACCAACTGGACGAAACTGTAGTCAAAAAGAATGAGATGACTTCGAGAAGTATTACAAGGTATATATATCGATCCATTCATTTTAACAAATATGTAACAAAGGTTGGTTCTTGCTATAATATTTCTTTTTCATTCCAATAGTAATAAATTAATAATACTTACTCTAAAACATTTTAGATTCACAATGTCCGACCAAAAATGGGTTATGTACTTCGGGAGAAGTTTGCTCATCTTAACCTGACATTTTCTATCGGAGGACAGATAAATTTTGATGTAAGTCGCAACCTCAGTTTAGTTTGAGATGTTTGAATTGGTAATCACTAGGAAGTAAACCTCATGTTTGGGTCATTGCTTTGAGCATGTATTTCCTCGAGGTTGGGCCAAGACCTACTATTTGAGATATCTATAGGAGTTTTAAGAAATTCACATCTTTGGAGATAAAACTTTCAAGGTACTTTTTTTTCGATCCCTTCAACATAGTGTAGAAATGAACAATTGTTTTCATGTGGAATACCTTACAATTGCGACTAATTTCTACCTCAAATGAAAAACGTTATGTTGATTTTGATGCTTTAAATATTCTTTTGACGCAATTTGATAGTTCTCCACCTATGCAATTCTTATGGTATGCTCTTAAGAATTGAATTTATTGTTTGAATAGGGAGGAAACATTCACGAGATTTATGAGTTAGAGCGAACAGTGGGTCACATGTAATCTCCCGTCTAAAAATATATTGTGTAAGGGTCCTAATAAAAGCTTTACTAGTCATAACTTAACCTCTCGTTCAAAAGATTATCTATAAAACATTCATTCTTTTTTTATTGAATTTGTAGGAAATGTAGTTCCGTAGACTTCTTCTGGTATTGAAACTATAAATGTCGGATTTTAGGCTTATATATCCAATAGGATAAAGCCTATTTCTCAATCTATTCCAATTATTTTTTTGAACATTTAGATTTTTTTGGGGTCCCCTGTACCCTGCTCTTCTCTTGAAGTTGCATTCAACATCGGATGACTTTACTAATTATTAGAGATGCATCAGAGATACTTCTATAATTTTTGGGGTGTGTACATATTGGTGCACAATGTAAATCTCATGCAATAGGTTTGTTCATAGGTGTTTGTAGGGATGTACATATTGATGCACCGGTCTATTTTTAATGAAAAATAGGTATGCGTGTGGATATGAACAATTGAATTTAAAAATGTTTTGGGGGTGTACATAATGGTGCACCTCTGTAATTCCCATGAAAAAGTAGGTTTGTGTCCGATTAATCGATTTTATGCATTTTTTAGGGGCGTAAATATTGGTGCAGTTATAAAATACAAGTTTGATGTGTCCAAATATGTGTGTTGAGTGAAGGTCTCACTTAAAATCTGACTTTCAATTATTTTATGTTGAATTGTTAATGTGTACATGGTTGTACACATGTTGATTCTTAATGTGTATATAATTGTACACATGTTGACTTTGATGTACACACTGTTGTACACCAGTTAGTTAATGTGTACATAGTACACCCATTGATCGTTATTGTGCACATAATTCCACACATGTTGATTTTTAATGTGCACATAGTTATATACCTATATTGAGATCTAGTATGTATCAATTTGGTTTGCAGCATGTGACATATTTGCTTGAGTCGCATGATGATAAGGTTGCTCGTAGAAAATGCTCCCCATTATCCAAGAAGATTGTTGCTGCATTAATAACTGTAAGTGCAATTGTGGCATGTTTTTATTGAATTGTTGATGTGCACATAGTTAAACACATGTCGATTCTTTAACGTGTACATAATTGTACACATCTTGATTTTTAAATGTGCATTAGTTGTACACCTGTTGATCGTTAAAGTGCACATAGTTGTACCATGTGTAGATTCTTTTGGAAGCAAATTACTGAAACTGATCGTTACCAACTACATTTATCGTTCCTGAACAAGGATATCGACATCTCATTGAATCTTTGTTAATTACTATTAGATTTCCTGCAGAGGCAGTATTCGATGTGGTTTGTGTTACTTTAACTCCCTGCCTATATTTTTTAGTTTTACGTATATTAATTTTTTAGCTTCATCTTACGCATCTGTTTAAATTTTTAGACTTTAAATTTTCAATTGTAATTTTTAGACTTTGAATACCAAGGCCTCATCTTCATTTAGTGTACCTTGACCTCGTTCTCTGCCAGAACCAACAAACTTCATTTATGATATCAATGATTTCTATATATGAAACAAATGAATGAAAAACACTTTAAGATATTAACTTCATTTTACATAATGAATGTAAACGATCTTAGTAACGAATTTGAAGGATGTATTAATGCATAAGGACGTGATTATGAGATATTTCTTTTAAGATATTAACTTCATTTCTATATACAATTCATAGGGAGCAGATTGAGAATTGACAGGATGAGATTGGGGAACAAGGTCATTGGGTACAATGAACGGAAAAGCAAATACTAGTAAGTTTTTTAACATATGGGTAACTAGCTCCTTACATATTTGAGTAGAATCCGACTTTCATCTCTTTAGATTGTATTCATATCCAAGAAGGTGGCTTTAAGGGAGGAAAAAGTGATGCAAATAAAAACAGTTGTTGATGCAAGGAAGGATTGTGCAGAAGTTTCTCTTACCAGGTGAACGGGATGGAACGATTTAGATGTGGCACATGTGTTTGTTATGTCCTCATTTAAATGGGTTCCCACCAGCAATTCATAGAGTAGTAACAAAGGTGTACATAATTGTACACATGTTGATTCTTAATGTGTACATAATTGTACACCTATTGTATGTGTTTCTCTCTGTTTATATGTGTTTGTTCTGTTTTACATGTACTTAGTATTTGTTCGATTGTAGCTGTATTGTTGATAACTTGTGAGTGTATTCTCTTTGTTTCAGGATCATTTTGTCAATGGAGAGAAAGTCATATCCGTTAATTTGAATTTGGCGCCAAAGTTTTACCACCTCGAGCTGGAGTTCCAGAGAACTTGGTTCATGTTAGAAACTACATGAAGGTTTGCAAAAAGCTTGTTACACATACTTAATGCCCATCATTAGTTTTGTTTGCATAAAAATACTTGAAGAATTGCTAAAAGCTTGTTGTTCTTAAATACACATACCATATGCCCATCATCCGTTCTGTTTATATATCGAAGAGTTATCTTTTATCACTTAGCAGTCTAGCTGTTCCGATTCAACCAATTAAATTCTCCATGTTTGGTGGTTTCATTTTCATTTTCATTTACACGTGTTGATTATTAAAGTGTACATAGTTTTACACATGTTATTCATTTTGAAGTCTAAGAAATTAGAGAAAGCACTAATGTGTACATAGTTGTACACACATATTATGTTATTTAGGTGTGCATAGTAGTCCAAATGTTGATTATTTAGGTGTAAATAGTTGTACACTTGTAGGACTATATTTATGTATACAAACCAAAAATTAGGGAAAATACTAATTGTACAGGTGTTGGATTTTCTATAGATGTGTACAAAGTTGTACACTATTGTGTTATCTTAGTAATATGTGCATTTTTGTGGTATAAATGTTGGATTTTTATACCACAAAACATCAAAATTTACTGCATCTCTTTCTTATACCATCAAAAGTTGTCCTCTCATTAGAAATTTAGATCCTTGTAACATCTCTTAGGCAAAGATAATGTACATTCTAGGATATTTGTTGCAGCTTCAGTTCATTTTCGTACAGTTTTATTAAAATAATCTCTGCAGACAGATGAATAGATTTAAGCTCATACTTGTAAGTTAGTATAATCATTTTTTCTGAGCTGTAGCCTGTAAGAACTGGATGGTTTATCAATGTGTTACCCAGTATTCATGCTATCAGTGATTACTCAATTATATAGGCCTAGGTGAAAAATAAGTTAGAAACTGGTGCTACAACGGTATTTTAGCTTACGAGTCACCAATATCTAGCTCCAAATGTATAATTATTTTGTTGTTTTATTAGATTCCTTGTAAGTTAACAACTTTATGAAATAACAGTTTGATCTCTGTGCTGACCACTTTTTCCTCTTCATCATTGTATTTATAAATGAACAGTATAAATACATCATTTCCATGTCTTGCGTATCAACAAGATGCTTTCATGTGCCGGAGCTGACAGGCTTCAAACTGGTATGAGAGGAGCGTTCGGTAAACCCTTGGGAATGGATCACCTAGCTAACTTGTTATCTATGCGATTCAGCTGCTGTCTACTTTTGCTATGTTTGTGTACAAACTGGTGCACCTTGTTTTGTATTTTGATTTTTTGGATTTTCGTGGACATGTACATGTTTGTACCCCAATGTAAACTAAGATTTTTTTTAAAATGAGAATTATATAGTTATATGGGTACTCTTTTTGTAGCTCTCGGAAGGAGCTTTCCGAATATATAAAGTTTGTGAATTTTGGACAAACGGTTCGAAAGATAAAAAAAAAATTATTTTATTTTTATATTATTTAAAATTGCTGACATCATTGTGAGTTACTTTGGACTAAATTGTAAATCAGAAAGGTTATTTGTGTACTTTCAATGAAAATGGACTAATTTGTACCTAGTTGAATGGGTGAGGACAAAAAAAACATAAACTTCGTTTACTCAACATTAGGAATGCAAGCTAAATGTTGAGTTTTAATTTGTGATTTGTTCTGACACTTAAAAGATCCTCGGACCGTGTACAAGCACCGTAATCAAATCGTGTATTAACACTTTACACTTGATTAATTAAGCGAAACACGTACGCGAAGCATTACTGAAATGTTTGACAGTGAAATATAGGGGCTGTTTGGTAACCATTATTTTAATGGATTATCAGCTCATAATCCATTATGCAGATTATAATGGATTATATATGCATTTGGTAACCATTATAATAATTGCTTATTTTAATTATAATTGGAAAAATCTATTATTTTCATAAACAGGAAAAAGTTGTTTTGAAAATTTATTATAATCAATTATTTTTTCTAAAAAACTCAAATTAAATTTTTTCTTCTTATTTTCTATAAACTATCAAGAGAAAGACAAAAAAAACAACATAGGACTATAAAAATATAGTAGATCATTGTTCTTTCCTCTCTTTTTCGAGATCATCAATCTAAGATAATCAATTATTTAAAAAAGGTGTTTGGAAAAATTTATTTTGAAAATAATTATATCAAAATAATTTATCAATTTATGATTATCTATAATCATAAATAGATAATCATAAATTTTAGCAAACAAGGCGATATCTTTGTTTAATCAGTTTTGTTTTGGATTTTCTGTTTGGACATGAGAAAAGAATGATACTGTTTAGGTTTGGGAAAATGGTAATGATCTTTTAAGTTTGAATAACTCATCCGTTCAGTCTTCACTAAAATCTTCTAATCATTTTTATTTATTTTTTGATTGAATGCTAATCTGTCTTGTTTTGGTAATTAGGTTCTCACTTCTCATACAATACTTAATTTTTCTATCTATGGGTTTGACCTTAAAATTAAGTTTTTTTTTTTTTAATAGATAAAGAAAGGATTAGATTGATCAAAAAAGAGAGGGTATAACAGGATTATACCACCCTAGCAAAAAGAACAAGAGAAAAGAAAGCAAAAGAACTAAGATGGTAACAAACTACCAAACTTAGTTAAGATGAAAATACAAGTTACACCAATCTTTCAAAACATCAGCAGACCTAAAATCTTCAAACTCCTTAAACACTAAAGCCCAAGTGAAGAAATTATAGATCGCTTTGTTGATAACAGTCTGAGCATTATGAGTCTTGTCAGAAAAAACACGATCATTCCTTTCCTTCCATATGTTCCATAAAATTGTTGCAGGAAGCATATTCCAAACCGCAGTACTTTCCTTATTATGCTGAATCAAATGCCAGGCATGCAAAGTAACAGTTGTATCAGAAGGCATTAGGAAAAACTAGTGTAACTTACTCATGAAGCCTTCCCAAACTAATCTGGCAAAACTGCAATGCAGAAACAAATGAGAAGTAGGCTCATTCTCATTACAAAACAAGCAACCTGCTGAAACATCAACACCTCTTCTGATAAGAAAATCCTTGGTAGCTAATCTGTTATGTGCAATGAGCCACAAGAAAAAGCAAATTTTGGGAGGGCATCTCAATTTCCAAATAGAATTAAAAATAGAGTTAACTAGAGATGCTTCATCTTCTTGAGTAAGAGAATCATACAGAGACTTGACTGAGAATTGATTGTTACTTGTAAGGGACCAAACTATCTCATCCTCAAAACTCAGATTAAAAGAGAAAGAAGCAAGGTCAGAAATCATCATGTTTAACTCCACAGTGGAAGCAGCATTAACTCTTCTAGGAAGATTTAGATTCCAAGAAATAGAATTACCAACAACAACACCCACCTCAGCAACAAAAAGATTTTTTGCTCTAGAAATGGCAAATAAATTTGGAAAGAAGGTTTTTATAGGGAAATCATATAACCAATTGTCATCCCAAAATCTAGTTCTCAAGCCATTATTAACGTTGAATCTAACATACCTTAAGAAAATAGAGCTGCACTTCATGATAGATTTCCAAACAGAAGTTCCACAAGAACATTTTGGAACCTTTGAAATCCAAAAAACTTCACATGTACCATACTTCTCAGATGTGATAGCTTTCCAAGAGGCATTGTCTTTATTTGCATACCTCCAACACCATTTGGTTAGCAAAGCCTGATTGAATTTTTGAAGATTTTTGATACCCAGACCACCAGATTTTTTCCTTCTACATAAAACAACCCACTTAACTGGGTGAATTTTCTTTCTTCCCTTGTTATCATTCCACAGAAAATCTCTCATAATCTTTTCAAGTCTCTTAATCAGAGAAGAAGGAATCTCATAGAGGGACATGTAGTAGACAGGTAAACTGGAAAGAACACTGTTAATGAGGGTAATTTTACCTGCTATGGAAAGCAAAGGCTTTTTCCAACCAACCAACTTGATTAAAAATCTTTCAATAACTTTGTCCCATTTGGAAATTCCACCACTTTTGTCTCCCAAAGGGAGACCTAAATAAGTTGTGGGAAGAAAACTATGATAGCAACCCAAAATGGAAGAGAATAAAGAAAGATCTCCATCATATCCCACACCATATATCTGACTTTTTGCAAAGTTTATTTTCAAACCAGTGAGAAGTTCAAAAGAAAGTAAAACCAGCCTGAGATTTCTCACCTGATCCACATCAGCATCCAAGAAGATTAAAGTATCATCAACAAATTGTAAGTGACTCACCATTTGTCCATCTTGCTTGACTTGAAAACCAGTAAGAATGCCTTGTTCCTAAGCTTGTTTAATCATGAAATTAAGAGCTTCTCCTACTAACAAAAACAAAAACAAGAAAGGTGAAATGGGATCACCTTGTCTTATGCCTTTTTCACTCTTGAAATAACCTGTAGAACTGCCATTAAAAAGAATGGAGAATCTTGCAAATTCAACACATCTTCTAATCCAGCCCCTCCACTTCTCACCAAAACCCATTGAAGTAAAAATTTCTTCAAGAAAGTCCCAGTTTACATGGTCAAAGGCTTTCTCAAAGTCAATTTTACAAAGAATTCCTGGCTTGCCACTTCTAACTCTTGAGTCAATCAGTTCATTGGCTATTAAGACACCATCAAGAATATGCCTTTTCCTTATAAAAGTTGTTTGATTTGAATATATAATATCAGGAAGACATTGCTTGAATCTTTCTGCTAAGATTTTAGAAACAATCTTATAAGCACCAAGTACTAATCTAATGGGTCTAAGATCTTTAATATCTTCAATAGTTTCTTTTTTAGGAATAAGAGCAATAAAGGTGTTTTTCAGTCTCCAATCAAGAAATTTTTTCTGCTGCAGCTCCTTTATAACATTCATAAAATCATCTTTGAGGATATCCCAACACAAACAATAAAAACTGATAAGAAATCCATCTGGACCAGGTGCTTTGTTTTGACCAAGCATTTTCATAGAAGCTACACATTCTTGTTCATCTATGTACCCTTCAATCCAAGTTCTTCTTTCTTCTGAAATATTTGAAAAATTCATACTCTCCAAAGAAACTGTTCTATGATTCTGAGTCTGAAAAATAGTCTTGAAAAAGTCTACAATACCACTTTTAATTTCATTCTCATCAGAAGTCAAAGAACCATTTACCTTAACGGAACCAATATAGCTTCTTCTTCTTATATCATTAGCAATTCTATGAAAATATTTGGTGTTATTTTCAAAATCTTTGATATGAGTAACTCTTGACCTTGATCTCCATTTTTCAGCTCTTGAGATTGTAAGTTTGTAGTAGTCTTGTCTTGCTTGAATTCTTTCATTCCATTTGTCATCAGAGAGACCATTATTAATATCCAAGTCCACAAAAATATTTTCCAACTCCTCTAGCCTCCTATCAACATCTCCAAATTCCATTTTACTCCAATCCTATAGCATTTGCTTAAGAAGTTGAAGCTTTTTAAAAAAGATAAAACCTGCACTAACAGAGACAACAACATAAGACCACAAATCTCTAACAACAGAAATAAAATTAGGATGTGAAAGCCAGTAATACTCACAGTGGAATGGAGAATGTCCATGCTTCACCCTTCACAAAACAAAGCTATTGGATTATGATCAGAGCAAGGTCTACCAAGGGATTTTTTAACTACTTGAGGGTACATACATTCCCATGAAAGAGAAACCATAAATCTGTCAATTCTAATTTTGATAGTATGAACTTGATTATTAGTCCAAGTAAAAAAAGAACCAATCAAAGGAAGATCAATAAGTTGATGTCTTGAGATGAAATTTTTGAGTTTTCTCATCCCTAAAGTATTTCCTCCACCAGTAGTTCTTTCATGAGAAAACCTAATTTCATTGAAATCACCACCAACAACCCAAGGATAATTCCAAAAGCATCTCACCTCTTCAATCTCTCTCCAAAATAATTTTACTTCACCAGAATAAGAAGCACATGGAGCATAAACACCAGTGAACATCCACTCAAAGGAATTTGAGATGTTCTTACAAAGAATTGTAATTGAATATGGACCAATTAAAGAATCAACAACCTTAATTTTATCAGAATCCCAAAGACAAAGAATACCCCCTGAACTACCTTGAGAAGGAAAATCTAACCACTTGACTGAACTATTACTCCAACATTGCCAAACAAGAAGATCAGTACATTGTTGTAATTTAGTTTCCTGTAGCAACAAAATTTGAGGCTTCCAATCTTGATTTTTCTTTTTCACAATATCCCTTCTGTTTAGATCATTAAAATTAAGTCATTTGGTATTGACTCATGAGTCCCCTCTCGTGATGGCAACTTTCATTTAGGCTCTTCTAGTGCCCCAAGTACTTTTTTTATCCCCATATTTCTAGTTCCTCAAGTACTTGACATTAATAAATTTAGAATCCTATTTTTGGGACTGTTGGGGTTTGACCTTTTGGGGGCTAAAATGCTTTGTTTAGCCAAGAAATGGATAGGGGAGATCTCAAGTGATTAAAAAGTCAGATTTACCCTTTCCTAATAAATCAATTTTAAAAACAAATCTTATATAATTAAAACCTATTCCTAATTCAAGCCCCAAAAATCAAAATCAAAACCATTTCATTTTCATTTTCTCTTCTCTTCTGATGTGATCTCAATAATGTTGTAGTAAATAGGTTTGTTGAGACTTGTGAAAGCAATAGATTTTAGACTTATAAAAACTTGAAAACAAACAAAACTTAACTCAAAATTTAATTTCAAGATATTAGGAATAACCAAGACACTGATTCCACTATTACACATGAATAAATTATGGTAAATAACCCAAAACTCAAATTATCTTTTAAGTCCCTTATTTCTTAATTCACAAATAATCAGGTCAATTCTCAAAAATTAATTGTATCCCCTAAGTATAGATTATCTAAACAAAGCATAACCAATCTAATTGAATCACGACTAATGAAGAAAATATTGCAAACAATAAAAAACTCTGCAAAAGCAGTGATTGAGTGAATTATAAATTAGAGAAAATAAAATAGTTACCAATTATTCATGCGTAAATAGCTTCCTCATTGCCTTGGTTGTGGGAGAATTAGCTCATCATCATGTTGGAAACACACTCAAAATTCATTTTTATTGCTCAAAGTGTTTACAAATGATGAAATGGGAGAAAGAATGATAAAACCGGGTTTGTAACACAAATAGTTGTTACAAAAACAACTATTACAGAGAAACACTCAGAACTGTTGCGAACACGAAATAATTGTTACAAAATTTATTACAAAGATAAGATGACAACTTTATTCTGAACAGTGATCTATTCTTCTTTGTCTTCTTCGCCTGAAGGTGCAATGATGACTACAACTTCCTTTCTCAGCTCTCTAACGCACTTCCTTTGGACCCCAAACTCTCTATATCTCTTCTCTGCTATCCCAGCCTCCAATTTATACTCAATAGGTACAAGAATATTTGCTCATTACTTCCAGAAATCTTTCCATCATTCGGTAGTAAATAAGAATAAACTCTTATATTCTTTCCTTTCTTGCCTTCTTACGCTATCTATCAGTATCTACACGCTCCAAACATGCTTCCAGATCATCAAGGAATGGGTCAAGACGTTCAAAACGCATGCAATCTTTCCATATCAGCATCAGCATAATCCCGAGTATCTTCCTCCTCTGTTTTGCAAAGCCCACATGATATTGTAGTCAAATTTAGATGAATCCAGCTGGCATACCAGTCCTGTTTGGTACGTCCAATTCATCCCAATTCATCCCTTCCATTGAGTCTCCTTGTTTCACAACCAGAATGCAAATCCTAAATACGCTGCCATGAACATATTCCTTGCCGTGTATCCTGATTTCTCCTCGCGGAATATTTAGCAAATTGTAGACGAAGAATAGACCCATACCAACCCTGTTAGGCCCAAAGGTAGCTACCTAAACAATCATAGCCATTTAGTCTCATGGGAACAACTTCAAAATCTTAACCCTAATTCTGGTTCTTTTGAAACCAGAATTTCCCGCCAAAACCAAAATTCAAAATGGTGAAGATGGTGTCCCCCTAACCAACTGTGAGGTGCGAATAACATTGGGTTTCCCCTTAGCAATTAGGTTACCCCTTATCCAAAGTAGGAGTCCGAATAGAAAATGTCCTCCGGGGGTGTTCCGAGCAAAGACGAATTTTCCAATAATCTTTATTTCCAAAAAATACCTACAAACACACAAAACACCACAATAAGGACAAAAACAAGTACTAACAATACGAAACATTAAGGACAAATTAGACACATAAATGCGTCTATCAAATACCCACAAACTTATTATTTGCTAGTCACGAGAAAATCTAATCTAGAAAATAAAATGACTACACTTAGCACGTGCAGCAACCCGTTAAACCGCTAGGTAGCCCTAGTGGCGGAGTGTTGTCTCCGGAGGGTTTACCAGAGGTGTACCCACAAAATCTTTACTCCAGACCCTAGATATCTACGCATAACCTTGTAAGGAACTAAAGAATCTCCTTGGTTGGCATACTTATCGACTATAGGAGGAAGTACCCTGATGCGAAATTCCAATTGGTGTACACGAGTTTGCGCTCAAGCATACTAAAATTCATATAAAGTGACAGAGCTCTACTCAGATAGTTTCTGGACATCATAAATCGGAGTCAACCATTCACATGGATAGATTAATAAGATGGATATAGAGAAAAACGTGGATGATGTTGACTAAGGTGAACCTATCCTAATGGACTGAGATACTGGTCTGGACTAATATCAACACATTGGCATATACAAGGGAACCCGTGGTCGATAATGCTAACTCTAGGTCAACTCAGCTGGCATATACAAGGGTACCAGTGGTTGATTTTATTTTATTTATTCCGGTTGGTCTAGTGGTCTAGTCTTTTTTTTTTTTTTTTGGTTTGTATCTCAGTCACTCTATTTCACCCTAGCAATGGAAAAAAAAAAGTGATCAGGATTCTTTCGATGTTTCCATCACGAGGATATGGCGAAACTACCATGTTTTATTTTCTAACACTCTCAGTCACTCTATTTCACCCTAGCAATGGTAAAAATAAAAAAAAGAAGTTATCGGGATTCTTTCGATGTTTCCATCACGAGGATATACGAAATTACCATGTTTTCTTTTCTAACACCTGAGCTATGTGCTTTTATGAATAGGCTCTTTTATATGTTTCCATCTAATCAGATTGGTTCCTCAACTTCTACAACCAAAATGTTTCCATCCACTTAGATTGGTTAGAGCCGACCTTAATAAACATAAATTTATAGGCTCTGAAGTTTATTTATTGCAACTAAAAGCTAACAAAAAGTTTCTTCCCCACCCCGAAACTTAAATCTAACATTGTCCTCAATGTTTCTAATGAAAGATCAATACCAAAAAGTAAAATAACATGAGGAATCAGTAAAGAGAGAAGTCGGAAAGATAGTATCTGGGTGAAGAGAGAAATCAAAACTAATATACAACATATAATCGCCTCGATGGTCAATCAAGGGTAAACAAGGTCCTCCAGATGGACCTCCTCCTCAATATCACTTGTAGGAAAGGGCTCTAAAAAGGGTTTCAATCTCTGGCCGTTAACCTTCGAAGAAATACTACCGTCCGGTGTCTCGATCTCAACATCTCCATGAGTAAAGACAGTGCGAACAATAAAAAGGACTCGTCTACCGAGAACATAACTTCCGAGGGAAAATATGCAAGCGGGTATTGTACAGAAGAACTTTTTGACCTGGAGAAAATGACTTCCTTAAAATATTTCTATCATGCACAAGTTTCATTTTGTTCTTATACTCCTTAGAACTATCATAAGAATCTATACGAATCTCTTCCAACTCATTGAGCTGGAGTTTCCTATGGGATCCTGCCTTGTCAAGTGAAAAATTTAGCTGCTTAACAGCCAAATAAGCTCTATGTTCTAACTCAACCGGTAAATGACATGCCTTGCCATAAAAAATCCGATATGGCGACATTCCAATAGGGGTTTTAAACGCAGTACGGTAAGCCCATAAGGCATCAGTAAGCCTAGACGACCAGTCTTTCCGATTAGGATTAACTGTTTTCTCTAATATACGTTTTATCTCCCTATTAGAAACCTCTACCTGACTACTAGTCTGCGGATGATACGGGGTAGATACCTTATGTGTAATACCATATTTCTTCATTAAAAAACTTAAATGGTCCATTACAAAAGTGCGACCCTCCATCACTAATTATAGCTCGCGGTGTACCAAAACGTGTAAGTATATTATTTTTCAAGAACTCAATCACAACCCTATGGTCATTGGTTTTACATGCAACCGCCTCAATCCACTTAGAGACATAGTCTACGGCGACAAGGATGTATATGCTACCAAAAGAATTAGGAAATGGACCCATAAAGTCAATACCCCACACATCAAAGACCTCAACAATTAAAATCGGGTTCAAGGGCATCATATTCCTACGAGTAATGGTTCCTAATTTCTAGAAACGTTCACAAGTAACACCGTAACTATGGGAGTCTTTAAACAACGGAGGCCAATAGAATCCACACTGGAATATCTTAGCAGCATCTTAGCACTAAAGTGACCCCTACAAGCATGATCATAACAAAAGGAAATAATACTGGACTGGTCACTCTCAGGTATACATCTCCTAATAATCTAGTCTGGACAATACTTAAATAAATAAGGATCATCCCAAAAGAAGTGCTTAACCTCGGATAAAAACCTAGAACGATCTTGTTTACCCCAATGTTGGGGCATTCGACCAGTAACAAGATAATTCACTATATTTGCATACCAAGGTGATTGGGAAACAGAGAACGTTTGTTCATCAGGAAAGCTATCCCTTATATGAAGGGAATCATTAGGGAAACTAACAACTAGCCTAGACAAGTGGTCTTCTACTACATTTTATGCACCATTTTTGTCTCTAATGTCTGGACAAAATTCTTGTAATAAAAGGATCCATATAATCAATCTAGGTTTAGTATCCTTCATAAAAAAAAGGTATTTCAAAGCATCATGATCAGTATAGATTACGATCTTATAACCTAAGAGATAGGGTCTAAACTTGTCTAAGGCAAACATAATGGCCAACCGTTCCTTCTCTATAGTGGTATAGTTCAACTGGGCATCATTCATAGTTTTGCTAGCATAGTAAATCACATGAAGTAATTTGTTTTCTCACTGACTTAGCACAACACCAATAGCATAATCTGAAGCATCGCACATGATCTCAAAGGGTAGGTTCCAGTTGGGTGCCTGGACTATGGGGGCGGTAGTAAGTAAAGTCTTAAGCTTCTCAAAAGCCTCTAAACAAGCATCATCAAAGACAAACTTAGCATACTTTACAAGCAAATTTCTAAGAGGTCTAGATTTCAAGCTAAAATCCTTAATGAATCGACGATAAAAACCTGCATGCCCTAAGAATGACCTAATATATTTTACGGTTTTTGGGACCTGTAAAGTCTTAATAAGGTCAACTTTGGCTTTATCTACCTCTATACCCTTATAAGATACGATATGCCCTAGAACAATTCCTGAACGAACCATGAAGTGATATTTTTCCCAATTAAGCACTAAATTCTTTTCCTTACACCTAGTCAAAACTAATGACAAATGATGCAAGCATTCATCAAAAGACGAACCAAACACTGAAAAATCATCCATAAAGACCTCTAAGAACCGTTCTACCATGTCAGAACATATGCTCAACTTACAACGTTGAAAGGTCGCAGGGGCATTACATAGCCCGAAAGGCATGCGTCTATACGCAAAGGTACCAAAGGGACAGGTAAAAGTGGTTTTCCCTTGGTCTTCTGGGGAAATAACAACCTGATTATAACCGCAGTATCCATCTAAAAATCAATAATGGCTACGTCCAGCTAATGTCTCTAGCATTTGGTCGATAAAGGGAAGGGGAAAGTGGTATTTCCTAGTGACCTTGTTCACTTTCCTATAGTCAATACAGACACGCCAACCCGTGGTCACCCGGGTAGGGATTAACGCATTGCTATTATTCTGGACTACAGTAATACCAGATTTCTTGGGAACAACTTGAATGGGGATGACCCACTTACTGTCTGAAATAGGGTAGATAATGCATGTATCTAGCAACTTAAGAACCTTGGTTCGAACTACTTCTTTCATATTAGGGTTTAGTCTTCGTTGCATCTCCCTAAAAGGTTTGGTATCTTCCTCTAAATAGATCTGATGCATACAAACATTAGGACTTATACCCTTAATGTCTGTTATGGTCCATCATAAAGCTTCCTTGTTATTTGGAAGGATGGTCACTATCCTACTTTCCTGATCACTATCCAAGTCGAAAGCAACAATCACAGGTAAAGTCTCAGACGGGCCTAAAAACACATACTTCAGGGCATCTGGCAATGGTTTTAGGTCCAACTTATGAGGCTTTTCTAACGAAGGAACTAGGGTAGACTTAGAAACTGGTAGAGGTTCGAACTTAGGTTTTTGTCCATTACTAGTGTCTATCAAAGGGGTTGAATCTAACAAAGCATTTACCTCATTAATCACATCATCATCATCAAAATCAATCCCAAAGTGAGCTAGGCATTTCTCTAATGGATCTTCTAACAAAGTGTTTGGTAATGACTCCTCGACTAATGTTCCTATCATGTTTACCTCTTCTATGCTCGAGTCATCAAGTTCAGAGGGTAGCTTACTAATATGAAAGACGTTTAGCTCAATAGTCATATTACCAAAGACAAATTCATAATACCAGTTCGACAGTTAATGATCGCATTGGATGTAGCTAAAAACGGGCGACCTAAAATTACCGGTATCTGGTTATCTGGGTCAGGGACAGGTTGGGTATCTAGGATAACAAAATCTACTGGATAAATAAACTTGTCGACCTCTATAAGAACATCCTTGATCACACCACGAGGAATTTTAACGGACCTATCAGCTAACTGAAGAGTCATCTGGGTAAGTTTCATCTCACTAAGTCCTAGCTTAAGATACACATGGTATGGGAGTAAGTTCACACTGGCTCCTAAGTCAAGCAACGCTTTCTCAACACGATATTTACCTATTGTGCAAGAAATGGTAGGGGACCCTGGGTCTTTGTACTTAGGAGTAGTGGTATTCTGAATAATAGAACTCACGTGACTAGCTAGGAAGGCTTTCTTTTGAACACTAATCTTACACTTTCGTGCACACAATTCCTTAAGAAACCTGACATAAGCGGGAATCTGCTTAATCGTATCCAACAATGGTAGGTTGATAGTTACCTGCTTAAAAACCTCCAATATATCATTAAAGTTGGACTCCCTCTTAGTTGGAACAAACAGATGGGGGAAAGGGGCTCTAGGAACAAAGCCTGGCTCAATATGACCCTAATTGGTCTCTTTAGAGACTCTATTAGTCTCCTCTGTTTCTGGTTCGGAAGGGTGAACTATAGCATGTTCACTTTCAGGCATGGCGACCTGATTGTCAACTTTATTTCCACTCCTAAGGGTTGTAATAGAATTCACATGATTGTACGATTTCTCTCCTTTGGGATTAGGATCAGTAAGACTAGGGAACCTTCCTTGTTCTCTCTCACTTATAAACTTAGTTATTTGGCTGATTTGAAGTTCTAATTTAGTAAGAGTCTGGGAATTATTCTTCAAATTCTTCCTGGTTTCTTGTTAAAAGCTAAGGTGGTTATTTGATAACATATCATGGTTCTTTGCTATCATAGTGAGAGTTTCTTCTAAGGTTGAGATCTTTTTCTCAGAAGGGTTCTGAAACTGGGCTTGACTTGAAGGGTTCTTATTATAACCAAAAGCTAGGGGAGGCTTAGAATTACTAGATTGACCTTGATTATGTCCCTTAGACCGAGAGAAATTAGGATGGTTCCTCCAACCAGGGTTGTAGGTATCTGAGTATGGGTTAAACTTCTGACGGTTTTCAAACCTAGCATTGTTATAGACAACATGGGCTTGTTCTTCACTAACATGACCTTCCCAAAACGAGTTATTGGGTTCTCTTCCACAACTAGACACTTGAGAGGCTCTAACTTATCATCAAGTTCAACAAGAGACTTATGTTTAGGCTGATTCAATTCCAAAGCTTCTAACCTTCTAGACAAAATAACAAACTTAGCATCTGACCCGAAGCTTGTATCTACACATTGGTGCTACTTCTATTGACCAAGAGTCTTTTAGGGGGTTCAACACAAGACTCCCACTGTTGGGATTTTTCAGCGATAGCTCCTAAGAAGGTAAAACCATAATCAACATTTTTATTAGTGAACTCACCAGCACACATAGACTAGACCATGAATTTGGTCAAATAGTCTAAACCATTATAAATAATCTCTACAAGTTTTATCTTATCAAATCCATGGTGAGGACACTGGGATAAGAGATCATTGAATCTCTCTAAAAACCTATAAAGAGACTTTCCCTCTTGTTGCACACTAGCACTAATTTTCTGCCTAACAGCTGCAGTTTTATGCTTAGGGTAGAATTTTATATAGAAAGCAGTAACAAGCTCCTGCCATATTTCAATGGATTCAGATGGTAGGTTGTTAAGCCATGTCTTGGCTTTATCTCTTAAGGAAAAGGAGAACATCTTAAGTTTTAAAACTTCATCAGTAAGGTCTTTTATTCTAACTGTCCCACAAATTTCCTCTAAGTCCCTAATATGAAAATAAGGGTTCTCATCATCTTTTCCTAAGAATATAAGGATCATCTGAAGAATACTAGGTTTTATCTCGAAATTAGTCGTATTGGCTGGCAATTTAATGCACGAAGCTCGGTTGGTCCTAGTTGGGAACATGTAATCTTTCAAAGCTATCATCACTAGCATAGCTGAAGTACTAGGTGTACTTTCCTCACAAAGAGACAGATTCTCAAAACTGAAGTTTCCAAAAATGGGGCTCTCAAAAGAAGAGTCTTCGAGATCCCCGCTTCCACAAGAAGAATTACTAGGTTTTTCACTAATCAAATGACCTAGATTGTCTTTTTTCCAAGCCCGTTCTCTAATGACCTCGGGCATACACTAGAAAAAACAAATAAAAGAAAAAGAAAAAATCCTAAAAGGAAAGGAAGTTCTATGCAAACACAAACAAGGATGACTCCACCACAACAAACCTACTGATTTCTAGCAAACAAAAAGCATGATGGATCCACTTATATTGTTTCTTGACCAGCTTCTAATTATTCGAAAGGGAATTCGTTATAATTTAAGCAAACCCCTCTGAAATCAATCCGAGTCAAAGTAAGTTGAATAGAGGTGAGGGAAGCTGCATGGAGCTTTGATAGCCAAGGCCTCACCGCATTACAAGGCGGCGCAGTCACGCACTCAACTTACATAAGCCATCATGAACTTCGAAGTATGCTTAAAGGGTAACCAATATTTTTCGAATCAATTTCCTCGCAAGCTCGTTACCCTATCGGCCTCGTTCTATTCCAAATTTTAGGGATTAGGTTTGCGTTAAGTATCATTTTCCTAAGGCGGAAAACAAGAGAACGGTGATAAAATCTGAACCCTTATCTTGTATGGCTAGTCCTTGCCCTTTACTAGGAAATTAAAAGCAGCCGTTTTCAGTTCCTCGACATATATGCAAACAAAGGAATACAATAACTCGCTGACAGGGGATTCACGAGTGTTTCGACAAACTTACCTCCCGTTCCAGACGTAGGATGAACCGTTGTAGTCGACTCGGGCCACGACTCATATGTCATGTACGAACCCGAGGGGCCGAGGCAATATCATAATTGCCGTCCTTCTCTGCAAACAGTTTAATATTTAATATTACCCTTCCGTAGGGTTTAAAAATAAAAGAATGTCCAAATGTCCAAGTTCAAAGTTCAAAAATAAAAGTGCAAAAGAAAATTACAAGAATAGAGAAATCCTAATACAATATAAAATAAATAAAAATAAACTCTTTTTTTTCTCTCTCTTTTTTATATAAAAAAAAATTCTCTTCTTTCGCTCCTTTCGCTTTGCCTTTTACTCCAAGTCTTTTAAGTATTCACCAAAAGCTTTGGAAAATTTTCTTCTTGCTCCAAATTCCAAAATCTGTAATGCAAAGACGAAAACCCAAAAACGTAAAGTAGAACAAATAAAACACAAAAAAAAAAAAATCTAAAAACTCTAGCATAAAGACAAGTCCGAGTCGGCGGCATCAAAAATTGATGTGAACTCAATAATGTTGTAGTAAATAGGTTCGTTGAGACTTGTGAAAGCAATAGATTTTAGACTTATAAAAACTTAAAAACAAACAAAATTTAACTCAAAATTTAATTTCAAGATATTAGGAATAACCAAGAAACTGATTCCACTATTACACATGAATAAATTATGGTAAATAACCCAAAACTCTAATTATCTTTTAAGTCCCTTATTTCTTAATTCACAAATAATCAGGCCAATTCTCAAAAATTAATTGTATCCACTAAGCATAGATTATCTAAACAAAGCATAACCTATCTAATCGAATCACAACTAATGAAGAAAATATTGCAAACAATAAAAAACTCTGCAAAAGCAGTGATTGAGTGAATTATAAATTAGAGAAAATAAAATAGTTACCAATTATTCATGCGTAAATAGCTTCCTCATTGCCTTGGTTGTGGGAGAATTAGCTCATCATCATGTTGGAAACACACTCAAAATTCATTTTTATTGCTCAAAGTGTTTACAAATGATGAAATGGGAGAAAGAATGATAAAACCGAGTTTGTAACACAAATAGTTGTTACATAAACAACTATTACAGAGAAACACTCATAACTGTTGCGAACACGAAATAATTGTTACAAAGATAAGATGACAGCTCTGTTCTGAACAGTGATATATTCTTCTTCGTCTTCTTCGCCTGAAGGTGCAGTGATGACTGCAACTTCCTTTCTCAGCTCTCTACCGCACTTCCTTTGGACCAAACTCTCTCTATCTCTTCTCTGCTATCCCAGCCTCCAATTTATACTCAATAGGTACAAGAATATTGCCTCATTACTTCCAGAAATCTTTCCATCATTCGGCAGTAAATAAGAATAAACTCTTATATTCTTTCCTTTCTTGCTTTCTTACGCTATCTATCAATGTCTACACGCTCCAAACTAGGGGTGGGACTTGGGTTGGTTGGGCGGGTTAGAAGGCTTGGCCAAGGCAGACCCGAGCTAGGAATTCTTTGCCCATATTGCCCATCGAACCCGTGGAACCCATTGAGGTGTTGCCCAAGTCCGCCTAAGTTATGTTCCTCGGGTTGGCCCAAGTTCTACTAGACATACAAGTTTGTTAATGTCATAATAATAAATTTAATAATAATAAGATTTAATTTCTCCATTTATTTCAAATTTCCGAATAACTGAATATTATTTACAATAATATAAACTCTTTTCATATCGAATGATTAATGAGATAGATATAATTTATATTTTGATTAATAGATTTGAAGTTAATATCTAAATTTTTTCTAAATATATGATAATACTAATTATAAAAAATATCTTATATATAGTTCTTCGGGTTGGGCGGGTTGTTTGAGTTAGAAATATTTATGCCCATGCTTGCCCAAATTTAACTCGGGTTCATAAAATTTATGCCCAAGCTTGCCCATAATTTTGAAATACGTTGCCCATGTCCGCCCAACGTTCGGGTTGGGCATGGGTTGGGTGGGTTGACCCAACCCAAGTCCCACCCCTACTCCAAACATGCTTCCAGATCATCAAGGAATGGGTCAAGACGTTCAAAACGCATGCAATCTTTCCATATCAGCATCAGCATAATCCCGAGTATCTTCTCATCTGTTTTGCAAATCCCACACGAGATTGTAGTCAAATTTAGACGAATCCAGCTGGGATACCAGTCCTGTTTGGTATGTCCAATTCATCCCAAAAAATCCCAGCCATTGAGTCTCCTTGTTTCACGACCAGAATGCAAATCCTAAATACACTGCCATGAACATATTCCTTGCCGTGTATCCTGATTTCTCCTCGCGGAATATTTAGCCAATTGTAGACGAATAATAGACTCATAACAACCCTGTTAGGCCCAAAGGTATCTACCCAAACAATCACAACCATTTAGTATCACGGGAACATCTTCAAAATCTTAACCCTAATTCTGGTTCTTTTGAAACCAGAATTTCCCGCCAAAACCAAAATTCAAAATGGTGAAGATGTTGTCCCCCTAACCAGCTATGGGGTGCGAATAACACTGGGTTTCCCCTTAGAAATTGGGTTACCACTTATCCAAAGTGGGATTCCGAATAACAAATGTCCTCCGGGGGTGTTCCGAGCAAAGACGAATTTTCCAACACTCTTTATTTCCAAAAAATACCTACTAACACACAAAACACCATAATAAGGACAAAAACGAGTACTAACAATACGAAAACTGAGGACAAATTAGACACATAAATGTGTCTATCATCTTCTTCTCAAAAACACTCTCTAAAACCTCTCAAAAAAAGTCTCCAAAACCTAACAATATTTCCCTTTCTTCTCCACTGATTTCGGAAGAAGCTCAAGATGGCAGAAAGATCAAGAGTGAAAAGATCCGGTCGATTGAACCCTGATTCTGAAACATGGCAAGTTATTTATGTTCCTTTTAATGGAGATGTAGTGAATCAATCTGTTCAAACACTTGCGAATCCTCCACAAATGAATCCTACTAGGTAAGAATCGAAAAACCCACTAGTTATTTTACTATTAGATTGAAAAAATAGGTTCGATTGATGGTTTTAGGGTTTCCAGAAAAGGTTTTTTGAAGCATTTACGGCTGGGAAATCATATCGGCCTGGCCGTAATTTTATATAACGGTTGGGACGTCAAGAACTCCCAGCCGTTAATGTGTAATGCGGTTCGGAAAATATGATAACCCAACCGTGAAATACATTTACGGAAAGGTCTTTCCCAGCCGTAAGTTATCCTGTGGTTGCAGAGTAAAATTGAGTGATAATTGTTTCAGCTGGGACTTTATTAACCGTAAATAAATTTACCTAGCCGTTTATTTTAATTTTCTAGACGATATTGTGTTTACGACGAGGTGGACCGCATATTTCTAAGCCGATATTGTGTTTACGGTTAGGTCGTCCGCATATTTCTAAGCCAAAACTTTGTAATGGATAGTTTATATGTTATTTCCAAATCGTAATTGTATGACTCCTTGTGAATTGGTCGTATCTTCTGATATGTTTTTCATAATTTTTAGGAGGAACTCTGAAAATGAGAAAGAACCCCAGGAACTACCAATGTGTGATATTTCTACGATGATGGTACGTAGGCTAAGTATATGATTCATTCATTCTTTTCTTTTTTTTGTATAAGTTGCTCAAATTATGTACCACTATTAATTGAATGATGTGAAAATAGGTCAAGAGGGCTAAGTGGATTGCCAGGGGACTGATCCGTAACATTGAGGAGGTTCTATATTTGGATTGCGAGGAACAAAGAACACTGATTAGGAGGCTTCAGGAGTTACATAATCCAGCGAAGGATGATCTCTATACTAAAGACGAGGATGATTGGATCAGTCTTTCCAACACTCCCGACAGTTCTTCATCATCTTATGAGGAAGTTACTTCGATTGTTGGTCGTAGTGGATGATTGTAGGTTATGTACTTGTTTAAGCCAGACTTTTAGCATTTTTTAGGAATGTTGGTCGTAGTGGATTTGGGTGATTTACTTTTCAGACTTACTTTTCATTATGCAGACTTAACTTTGAATGAATGAATACTAGTGTTATTATTCTTAATGTATCTGATTCTTGTTTAAGTATAATATGATACTAATTACGGCTAGGATTTCCATCCGTTAGGTAGGTTAACGGCTAGGATTACCAGCCGTAAAACTGATAGTACCCATATTTACGGGGAGAAATACTGGCCGTATTTGGTTTTACGGTTTGGTTTCCCAGCCGTAACAAAGTATAATCTGAAACTGATATTCCAAGAAGAGTTACGGCTAGGATTACCAGCTGTACAACTGACAGTTTCCATATTTACGGAGAGAAATCCTGGCCGTATATGGTTTTACGGTTTGGTTTTCCAGTCGTAACAAAGTATAATCTGAAATTGATATTCCAGGAATAGTTACGGCCAGGATTATCAGCCATTAAACTGACAGTACCCAGAAATACGGGTAGGATTCCTAGCCGTTACTAAGTTTCGGTGAGGCCTTGATGCAGAAGAACAGCTCACTTGGGTCATTACGGCTAGTTCGTTTCAGCGTATAACCTGGCCGTAAATACCTCTAAATAACCACATTTTTATCATATTATCATTACAAACACAAAACAAGGGTAAAATTAGATTCTTTGTATATAATAAGTGATTCAAAATACATAGGTTCACACCATATTGTTATCATATTATAATTTTAATCACCACCCTACAAAAAACATTGTTATCATATACCTTCACACGACATTTACTCATAGTCATCCTCATCGGAACTCATTAGTACACACAATGGGCCATCCCTCGACAACTGTAATGCCTCCCACAAATGAAATCTTTCCTCGAACCTATGACACCAACCCATTGGTATTTTTCCGTCACATCCGCCTACCTTCCTTAATGGAGGTAATGGGCATCCATCTTTCAGTTGGAGGCTGATATAATGGGTCATCATCACGAAACCCATGATGACTATCTTTGGATATTCTTCTTCGGTAAAAATACGTCTTGTTGGTGCGTATGTAACACTATGTGCATAAGAGATGGAATGAATAACGCAATGGAATGTGTTGGCGAGTAGATGGCCACATATTGGCATTCTCATCCAATATTCACTTGTCAATGTAGTGTTGCCCATTAAACGTTGTTCAAATGCTTTGAACTCATCGTTTAACATCGCCTCCGTGTCAGTTATTTCGAATCTCATCATTGGCTTGTAGAAATCGGGGAAACCACGTAGTTCAAGCAAACACTTTTTCCTTACATAGGTAATTTGGTCTTCAACCCATTTTTTTTCCTGCTCAAAAGGTCCAAGTTGATCTACGAACACATGGTAACCACAATTTCCGTTGCCCTCAACATCGTCGGTAGACTTGACGTACTGATGAATAAAATGTGGTAAAAAGTGAATGTAATTTTTGTATGTCGTGTAAGTAGGTCGGATATAATTACCTTCCTTATCTATAGAGGGTGATTTCATCGGACCTACATCCAAGAAAACCGTCTCTTTCTCACCGTCAAGGTTACTAACAACTCTTTGTGGGGTGATTTACGATGGTTCGACCATTGGTGATTTTCCTTTGACATCATTACCTCGGATTCTCGCTAATTGCTTAATACCAACCACACCACCAACTTTTCTTTGGACACTACTAGCTTCTTTTGTTGTTGAACCTTGTTGGGATGGAACTACCGGGTCTTTAATTTTGACTCCACTATCAACTTTTCTTTTTGAATTCTCTTGAGATACAACCACCACATTATTCTTGCTACTTTTTACCTTCGTTTCACTAGCTCGGATTGGTCCACCTTTTTCCATTTCCTTTCATTTAAGGGTGTAGAGCTCATTCAACTTCTCAAAACCCGACTGATCTCTTCGCATTAAAGTAGTCAATTGTGGACCTTCTTGAAACTTTCTCTTAGCTTCCGCCCTTTCCTGTTTCTTTGTTATCTTCTTCGAAGGCCTACCATTTCCTTGCCCCTTTGTAGGCTCTAAAATATCATCTCTAGTGAATGGACGGTTGAATTTCCGTATTTCATACAACTAAAGTTGTCTTTGCGCCGGTAGTAAAGAAGCATACTTCTTAAAAAGTTCCGTGTGTACCTCCGTGTCGCAAAACACGTCCCCAAAACCTTCATCGGGTGATGAATCTTTAAAATCTAGTTGTTTCCAAAATGGATCTATATCTTGGATCGGAATCATCCTTGTGGGATAATTTGCTACCGCATGTCTACATGGGAGCCCCATAGCTGACTTAATGGGACAATTACATCTCATTCCCGGTGGAAAATTTTGTTCCTCCCAAGCCTCCACTTCCGTTATCATTTTTAGGATTGCCCATTGAGAAACATATAAACCTATTCCCCGGAACCAAGGGCTTTCCCGGTAGTCGACAACCAATCTAGATCGGCTCTTTTCAAATTCCCATTTCATTCTATGGAGATCACGCTTGAAATACTCTTTCGAAGCTTCAAAAACAACAACGAATCCACCATCACAACCATTTAACTTACTCTTGAACCGATAGTGAGCCGACTCCACCGTGCTTGTGGCTTGATTATCATAATGTCTATAACGATTTACCCATGTACTAACAAACTTTTATTTGTGGGGATCCAATAACTCGTTATTCAAATATGTTATAACATCCGGGTAGGTTGACCATTTTTCCATTACAAAACTCTCCCTTTGGAAATATAATGGATCCGTGAGCGACCATATTAGTTGTTCCCAATCATCTTGAAATTAAGCCCAAAGCACCTCGGCTATCTTGTCATTCATCTCAAACTTTTCTTTTTCTTCTTGTTGTTTCTCCAATGGTAGATTTTTAATCCTCTCCATCTCGGTCTTCTTTCCTGGCAATATAACCCTCTTGCAATTAGTTTGCACATTGTTCCATATATAAAACGTGCAAAGATGATGATGCGCGTAGGGGAAAACACGGGGTATGGCCCATATCAATGCTTTCTCCTTACCCGTAATCAACACCCGTGGAGTACAACCTTCTTGATACAATAACTTTACCTTTTGCAATGCCCAAAAATAACTTTCCTTCGTCTAGTATTTCAAGAAACAAAGCGCAACGGTGAATATCGACTTGGTAGATGTTTTCCCAACAAAGTTCAATATCTGCATGTTGTACTTGTTAGTTTTATACGTGCAATCCATAAACATAATTTGATGAAAGCATCTTGCCAATTGTACACATTCCGGATTGGCGATGAAAAGATATTCCACTTCCTTTTCTTCATTCGTATCATAGGCGGTAGAGTACTTTGCCTCCTCAAACAAAAACAATAATTATTGCATAAGCACTCTCTCTTTCCATGTCCCTTTTTAAAAAAATTCTCTTTCATTATAGATGGTTGACAATGAGGATGAATTTTGGGGGTTTAACACCTTCACACCACTAAGAATATCAATAGGTCTTGTGCGTCTTTTACTCAACACGTGTACTAACTCCTTCTCTAAAAGGTTGAGCCTTGCCGAATAAGGATGGTTGATCAAAATCTCCGGAATAGGATAAGTATGATAACCCGAGACGACTTTAGCCATATACCACATCTTCGTATCGACTTTACATTTAAATTGAAGCTTAAAAGGGCATCCGCACTTCTTCGTATTATATACTCCCTTCTTCCTTGTGGTTTTTCGTATATACTCACTACCCTTTTTCCAATGGCTCTCATACTTTCCACTGCACTCGCAAACAATTTCAAAGTTGTCGGATTTAACTTGTTTATTCTGGACTATGATGCACATATTTTTCAATTCTTGTGCTCGAGCCCACTTCTTTGCATATTCCCTATCAATCCACTCATAGATGTTTGCATAGTGAGCACTTGTGTCCTAGGAAACTTACACAGGTTGGGGTTGATCTTGCATAACCTCCTCTTGCTCTTCAATAACCACCTCTTCATCTTCCATACGCACCTCTTGGTCTTCCACCGGAATGTACGGTACAATTTATAATAGATTGACATATGTCACATAATTATTCACAAAGAAAATTTAAACACTCACAAACGTCTGGGTAAACCAGTGATATTCCAGCCGTCATAGAGTACACGGCTGGGTCTATATGATATATCCCAACCATCATTACGTATACGGCTGGGTCGATGAGTATTATTCCAACCGTCAAAACATAAACGGCTGGGTCGAAAAGTATAATTCTGAACCGTAAATTTTTTACGACCAGGTATTCCAAGACGTAAATTGTCATGTAACTGGAAAATTCGGCTTACGGCCTAAAACACAAGACGTAAAACAAGTTACGGCCGGGTAACCCAACCAGCACAGACGTCATTAAATAGCATTTAATATTTTTGGTCAGGATACGAAACTGGCACCTACAATATTAAATTATTCCCATGCACATAGAAAAAACATGGCCGTAATTATTTAGTAACGTCCAGGAAAATTCATCGTCCCAGTCGTAACTCTTTGATAACGGCTGGGAGTTCATTAGATGTGAGCCGTAACACAGGATAACGGCCAGGAGTTTATGGTTTCCCAGACGTGAATAGTCCTGGCGGCTTGAAACCTAGGGTTTTCGGAACAAAAAAAACGAAACTTCTTGCCTCTCTGACCTTAAAAACTGAAATTGGAATTAGAATAGAGGTATACCTGGTAATCTTGAGCATTGATCTCTTCGATTTCTTCTGCTTCTTGGGTTGGTCCTTCAAAATCATCTAAGGTCCATAAGGGTTAGGTTGAGTTTGATAAAAAAATTCTTGATTTTCTGAAAAATCAGCAAAGAACTAATCGTTGTTGATGGGTATTAATATGTTACCATATTTTGAAGATGAAGGCTCATTTTCCAAAAAAAAATCTCCAATTTTTTTCCCCTCTCCTTCTTCTTCTCCTCTTCCCTCTGTTTTTTTTTGTTTTGTTTTCATTTCATCTACGCCTAACTTAAATACATGAATTAGTCTTAATTCATCTGCTAATCATGATTAATAATGTTAATCAAGTTTATTATCTAAAATCATATGGGGGCACTTTAGTCATTATATAAATATTGGATAGGAGGTATCCCCAATTACTATTTGTTGACCCAAAATAACCCCAAAAGACCAAGACTTTAGCAGCCCCAAAAATAGGATTCCAAATTTTAGGCTAGACTTTGTGCGTTTTTGGATGGAAAAATTTCAATAACAACATTATCACTCTAGGAAAGTTCAATTTTCAACCTATCATATGAAAAAGAAAAATTAAATTCTCTTTGACGTTCTTACCTTAATTAGGCCGACAGAGCGAACCGAGGAAGGACTCTATATATGGTGACTTTGTGTCAATGTGAAGCATGATTTTTTTTTCCAATTTGACACAAAAAGATTTGGTGTTTGTAACCAAAAAAAAAATCAATCCACAATGAAAGGACTAACTCGTCCCTCCCTTTTAGTCCAATTACTATAACTCCTTATGTATCCTATTTTTGTAAGGCTATAATTGGTAACCAAACTTTAATATAACATATCTAAAAATCCGTGCCTTGGAATTTCACAAATTTTATCTCGTTGGAAAGGTTTTAAAAAAAATCTACGCAATGAGTATAAACAACAATATCAAATTTAGGAAAAATTCGGAGGTGTTTATCATTTTTAGGCACAATTTTTGAAAATTAAATATATATATTCATTATGCAAACCACCACAAATGATACATAATACCTTATGTATCTATATTTTGGTTTATGCATCGACTTATTTTACGTTGCAACTAATAAAACGAAGTACTACTTCCATTTCAAGAAAAGTGATACTTTCACTTTAGGCATAATTTTCGAAAATTGAATGCATACCCATTATGCAAACCACCACAAAGGATGCATAACACAATATGCAACAATATTTAGGTTTATGCATCGGCTAATTTTCCATTTTAAGAAAAGTGATATTTTCATCCCGTGTCAGGAAAAGTAATATTTTCACGCCGTGTCAGAAAAAAATAATATTTTTACGCCGTGCCAGAACAATGATACTTTTAATACTTTCACGTCGTATTAGGAAAAATGATATTTTCGCGCAGTGTCAAAAAAAATGATACTTTCACACCGATTTTTTTGGTCGGCCGTCCCACCGTGACAGCGGTCATCTAGAATACAATACAAACCAACAACTAAACAAAGGGATCCAAAAAATCTTGAAGAATCTGAAAAAGATTTGTAAAGTTGGAACAAGGGAGTGCTAGCTAGCAAGTGCGGTAGTGCCCATTTGAGACTTGACTCCTATTCTAATTTCATTGTTTGAGAGTTAACAATTCTTGAAATTTGACGCCTTCTTTTGGAAGTTTACAGTCCATTAGAATACTCTCTCTTCAAGTATCAGAGTTTCTCTCTTCTTCTTTCAAATAGGTAATAATTCTTTCTTCTTCAAAATGTTATTTAATCAGATTTCATTTGTTCTATTCTTCTGAATCTTTTCAATACTATAATCTACTGCGAATATTAACAAAAATCCTCTCTGGATATCAAGAGTGCAACATCTCTCCTCCGATTTTGCTCTGCAAATCGGTTTCTAAACTCAGTCCTTTTTCTCTTTTTGTTTCCGGCCTTATGTTTACAGAAGAGATTCATTGGTATACCATTGTTCTTGATCTGCTCGTTTCTAGCTACATCATCATCAGTTTATTGTGTTATCTAATCAAGTTCATAATCAGAAAAAAAACACCAAAGCACCTTCATTCACACCAAAACTAAAGACTATTCTTACCAGGGAACTACTTCTGCCAATAACAAAAACTCGAGCTACTTCTGTATTCCAAGTGCTAACATTCTCAGACACAACAATACCTTGTTCTTCACCAATACGGTTCAAGAAATTAAAACACAAAGAACACTACATTACCAACAGTTTATCTACACAACCATTACTGAAATTGAAAAACAACAATAACTCCACACATATCTAAGTACCACTACAGTTATAAACTACCCCTTTACCACTACAAGTACCAATTTTGTTCAAAACACCCAGAAAGTTCAAAATCCAAACCACATTAACAAAATATCCAACAAGAATAAGAAAAAGACCAAGAGCAAGAAACTGTCCATCACCTCCAATCATAGCTTCAAGAAGTTGGGTAGTCAAGGGAATCACCAGAGGAGTCTTTTCACAAAAAAACTTGCTAACCATTTTCAAGATTTTCAAACACCCAAAAAATTAGCTCCTCCTGGTGACTTTGTGGCATCCACCACACGTCTTGCTACCCTTCCTCCGTTCAACTTTAACTATCTTCACTGCTTGATGGGGCTAGAGATGTACCACTGGAATCTGAATCCTCATCTGAGTAAGGAACTCTGGAACTCACGCTTAATGGAAACTGCTCTCCTTCGTTCATGGTTCGAGAGTACTTCTTGGGACTGGCTATCTCCTTCTCAAATCGAACCCTTAGATGATCAGAGTCATATACAAGTTTCTCCACCACCATGTCTTCACTGCTATCCCCATAATCAGAATCCATATCACTGGTCTCCATTCCCTCCCCACCTTCTTCATCTGCATCAAACCCCCTGGAGGAATCAGTTTCTTCATCAGTTCCACTCCCATATTGTGGTCCTTTGGTCTTCTGTTCGGCCCTCTCCTCTTGCTTTGCTTCCCACTCACTATCCTTCCGTTCCCGTCTTTTCAAGTACTGAGGCACCCATTCTACATACATCCTTTATTTTCGGCGTTCATCTCTTTGCCTGCAAATTTCTTCCTCCAATTGCCGTTGTCGAACTGTTTCACGACGTTCCAACTCGGCCTGAACATCATTCCTTATCTGTTGCAATTCTTCAGCACTCAAATTGCACAACAGTGTTGCTGTCATCCTATATTGATTGGATAAGGAGGGGGCTATGGGATCTGAATTTCCGGAATTTGCCATCTCTCAAACTCTACCTAAACCTTTCCCTTTCCAGTAAAAATACTAATGAGTTTCTTAATCACTTTCAAAACCCACCTTTTAAAGGCATAAATTTCTTCATTAACTGTCATTTATGGCGGTTGGTTTATCGTCAAATTGCTTCGTTCTCTTCGCCCATGCAACTACATGAGTGTATCTTCCACCCTAATAACCATAATTATCCTATGCTGAGTAAAAGCCTAGTGTCTATTTCAACCCATCCTTCTCATAACCACACCACTGTTCTCTACTTTCAACACCTAATAGCAATTATAACTGCTACGCCTCACCCTGGTGCTTTAAAGATGAGTTTTGATAGGTTACCAACATTTGACTATTATCTTTGGGGACTAATTTACATCTTTTGTGGTATGAAGATTTGGATAAAGCAGCATCAGTTGGGAGGCACCATTGCAACTAGGGGGATACCGGCCAGGAAGGGGTCTAGTCCACTCACCAGAAATACCCGCCAAAATTCTAACCAAATACTTTCACCCACCCAGTTTCCCACAAAGGATTACCCCCCCCAAAAAAAAAAAAAATTCTACCTTTATTACTCTTGGAAGGTTATATCATCAGCCTAACGTCATTCCAAGTAATGACAAGCACAATAAATTTTCAACAATCCAATCAAAAAGTACCCACTCCCTTCCCTCATCGTACCAATATCTTACCCTGTGGTGCCACCCTTCTCTTAGTACTCACGTGAACACTCCACATAAAAACCAAACTAAAAAGTCTCTTATTAATTTAGATGTTACATATGCTAAACCTCCCTCCCAAAGTACTATTCTCAGTCCCAATCTTGCTACCTTACATTAAAGTCTCACTAAAACCTGCCTTGACTTTGGTCATCAAGATTCTCATTCTATTTTTAAGGTTCATACAAAACTTCTCTACCTTTTCCATATGGTACTCTGCTCTCATCACCACCTATCAGCATAATACTCAGCAAAACGTTTTTTTTTAACCATCCTTTTTATAATAGCTTATGAGAATCCCAAGAGTACCAACATATTTGAAATATATATTCTCATAACCCTCACTATGGAAAAACCATCTTCCTCAAGAGATTCCAATACTCTGAACCTTGAAATCCAATCTCTCTCTACCCAAATGTCGGATAAGCTCAATCTCCCTGGAACCCTCACAAAACCTTTTTTTATAGATAAGAAAGTCATTCTAGCTGAAGATGATACTAATTGGAAATGGTGTATGGCTGGTTACATTTGCTGTGAAACCCTCATCCCAACTTCTTCCATCAGACATTATATCTGCAACAATTGGCCCCTGGCTCAATCTCCTATTGTTTCTACTTTCAATGGTCAAAGAAACAATGTTCTCATCCGTTTTCTCTCTGAAGAGGATTTTAACAGAATTAACTCCCAAAAACCTTGGTTCATCTGTGGTTACCTATCCGTCCTGAAAATGGTACCGAAGGAAGGCTGGCCTCAAAATCACTAACTTGTTTTTGATGAAGAGATCATGTGGTTTATATTGTGTAACATTTCAAATGAATGTACTGGGTATGAAGACCTAAAGCTGCTTACCACAAGTATGGGTGAACTAATCGAAGCTCAAAATCCATTTGGCAAGCATCCTCACAAGAAAAGTATTAAAGTTTGCATCAAAATTCCAGTTCAGAAAGCCTTACCAATTGGTATACCTCTCTTTACTAATGATAGAAATGAACCTTTCCTTATTGAATGCAGACACATCATAATCCCAAGATACTTATGTACGTATTGTCGCATTCTTGATCATAAGGATCAGAATTTCCCTGCCTGGAAGCTCAAACAGAAGAAGCTCAAAGAATTAGACTCAAGCCGCAACAACTATAACCTGCCAAGTATTTCAAAGCTCATGATGCCTTCACCTGCAAAAGAAAATTATAACTCCTCTTTCGGTACAGTCGACAAAAATATGCAAATGTTTGAGGATATCCAAGATACTCCTATGAGTTCTTCTTTGCAAGGAAAGTCCTCAGGCAAGTCTGTTGCTTCTGATAATGGTACATCTGATCCCACCAAGTTTTTTCTATCCAATAATTTCCATATGGGCCCTTTCGTCAATAGATCTCCAACTCTGAAGATTTTAGATGCTGGACCTGTAAAACAACAAACTACTCAAATGGATAAAGGTTTACCAGTAATTGGCAAACAAAACACCATTCAGACCAATTCTGTTACTATTACTGGGTCTGTATCAACTCCGAGTGTCCCGTTTCGGACTAATAATTCTTCAGGGGGATTCAAAAAAACCACTGTCTCTAATGTCAGTCCCATTGTCACTAGAGAAGCTGCTACCTCTGCTTAAAGAGATGTTATTGCTAATCTCAAAAGAAAGATTAATCCAAGAGCTGATCTAAGGAAACGTACCAGAGCCACTCCTATTGTTGATTCTTCAGGTACCACTTCTGGAGATCAAATTTCCAATGAACCAGATTATGCTCAATTATGCTCTCCCATCACTAAATTGGATGATTTACCTGATATTGATCTATCCAACTGTTCTCTCAATACCCATGCCATGTTTCAATCTATGGGTAACTTCACCGTTCATGCTGGTAATTCCCCTACAAGCAATGAGGTCCGAAACAATTCCCCTCTCAATGTTGCTGATCCCAATCTGTTCTCTCCCCAAAGTTCTACTCAGAATGGTGATACTGCTATTTCTCCTCTTGGAAGTGATCTTGGCTCTCCTACCCAGGTAACTCATATTCCCAGTAACCCAATTCTTGATAATTTCAATCCTACTCTAAACCAATTCCCTGTCAATAACATAAACCTCATAGCTTGGAACATTAGAGGCCTAGGAAAAAAATCTTCAAATAAAGAACTTGGCATGCTATGTAGAAATGTGAATCCTGATATTATTTTCCTATCTGATACCAAAATGGGGAAAGACATGGCTTCCAGAAAGCTAAAAAATATGGGTTTTCCATGTACTTTCAATGTTCCTAGTATTGGAAGAAGTGGTGGTTTGGTGTTGGCTTGGAAAAAGGAAATTCATTTGTCTGTTATATCCTCTAGCTCAAGGGGCATCCATGTGACTACTACTGATATAATCCACTCAAAAACTTGTCATATCTATTTTGTGTATGGTGAACCTAATAGTGCTCTTAGAGCCTCCTTTTGGGAGCATTTCTCACAAAATATAATAGCTCCTATAAGTGAACCAGTTTTTGTCATTGGTGATTTTAACACTCTTCTAGGATATGAGGATAAGAATGGTGGTCTAGAGATAAATGATTCTGATTGTGAATTTCTAAAAAAACTTTTGCTTACTTCATAATTTGCATGATCCTGGTTTCTCTGGTCCTAGGTTTACCTGGTATAATATGCAACAGGGCCCCGATTTGATCTTTGAAAGACTTGATAGGTGTCTCCTAAATCAACTGGCTGATGACCTTTGCCCTAAGTTTTGTGTTAATAACCTACCTAGAGACTCTTCTGACCACTGTCCTATGCATGTTGGCTTCAATTACGAAGAACTTTGTATGCCTAAACCTTTTCATTTCATGGCTATGTGGGTAGAGGATCCCACTTGTAGAGATGTTATTGCTAATTCCTGGTCTGTAAATGTCATAGGCTCCCCTACCTATAAACTCAAATCCAAACTCATTAGTACCAAGAAGGGCCTTAGAAACTGGAACAAATCTTCCTTTGGTAATATTCAATCTGATATATCTACCACCAGGAAGGATCTGTTAAATTTACAAACCTCTAATCCTACTGATTCCATTACTTCTTCTAGACTTATCTCTAAACTTGAGTTTTTGTATTCCCTTGAGGAACTTTACTGGAAATATAAGTCTAGAGAAGTCTGGCTCATTGAAGGATATAGAAACACCCCTTACTTCCATAAAGTGACCTTATTTAGAAGGAAAAGAAATGCTATTAGCTGGATCAAAGATTCTAAAAATGCTACTCTAACTGATAGGGATAGCATTGGTAAATCTTTCTTAGACTACTTTAAAAGTCTTTATTCTTCTCAACCTCAACTTTTTCAGGAAGAAATTTTAAGGGATCTCCCTGTCAAATTCTCTGCTGAGGACAATGATTTCCTAAATGTTCCTCTCTCAGCTGAGGAGATAAAAAATGTCATTTTTCAAATGGGAGGTAAAAAAGCCCATGGACCTGATGGCTTTACTGGTTTGTTTTACCAAAAACATTGGGATATTGTGGGTGAGGCAGTGGTTGAAATGACCCAAACTTGCTTTAGAACTGGTCATATTGCTAAAGTTTTCAATCATACTAATATAGCTCTCATCCCTAAAGTCCCTCTAGCTGAATTAGTCAACCATTATAGACCCATTGGTTTATGCAATTTTATTTGCAAAATCCTTTCCAAAACTCTGGCTAACAGGCTTAAACCATTTATGGATAAAGTTATCTCCCCAAACCAAAGTGCCTTCATTCCTAAGAGGAGTATTTCTGACAATATTCTTCTAGCAAATGAAGCCATATATTCTGTGAATCATAATGATAAAGTAGTGGGTACTGCTGCCATAAAACTTGATATGTCCAAAGCTTATGATAAATTGGAATGGAATTTCCTAGAAAAAGTTTTGAGGAAAATGGGATTAGCTGAAAATTGGATAAAACTTATAAACCAGTGTGTGTCTACTGTCTCTTATTCTGTTCTGCTTAATGGTAGCCCCACTGGTTTTTTCCAACATGAGAGAGGTCTTAGGCAAGGAGATCCTTTATCCCCTTACCTATACATTATCTGTGCTGAGGCTCTTTCTTCCTACATAGATAGTCCCCAGAGAAATGGCTCTCTTAAAGGGATAAAAATTTGTAAAAATGCCCCTGAAATGACTCATCTTCTTTTTACTGATGACTCTCTTCTTTTTTCTTCTACCACTCCTGAAAATTTTAGTGTCATAAAAAACTATCTACAAAAATACTGTCTTGCTTCTGGCCAGGAAATTAATTTTGAGAAGTCTGGTATCCTTTTTAGTAGAAAGGTACCTGAGCATAAGAAAGCTATGTTAGCCAACATATTGGATATCCAAAGCAGAGACCTGGGAGAAAAATATCTGGGCACCCCAATTGTTTTTCAGTCTTCTAAAATTCAAACTCATATGAGTATTTTACAAGCTGTGGATGCTAGGATTACTGTATGGTTACATAAACTTCTTTCTCAGGCTTCCAGAACTACCCTGGTTAAACACATTGGCCAGGATATCCCTCTTTACCAAATGGGCGCCTTTCTCATCCCCAAATATCTTTGCAAATTGATGGATGCTCATCTCTGTAAATTTTGGTGGGGAGAATCTTTAGATCCCAAAGATAGAAACTATATCTTTTGGGATGGGACTCTCTTTGCTCTCCTAAATATGAGGGTGGTTTTGGTTTCAGAAAAGCTGAGCTAAACAACTTGGCTATGCTTGCTATAAATGCCTGGAAACTTATTTAAAATCCTGATTGTATGTTAGCTAAAATTTTAAAAGTTAGATACTTTCCCAGAACTGATTTTCTTAATGCTAAGTGTCCTCCTAAGTGTTCTTGGACCTGGAAATGCCTTCATGCTATAAAAGAGCTAATAAAACCTTTTGTTTCCTGGATTATTGGAGATGGAAAGTTCATCAACCCTTGGTGTGATAAATGGATTCCTTCCTTAGGGTCTGCTTCTCCTAACCCTGCTACCCCTCTTAATCCTAGATTGACTGTCGATTATTTTATTGACAATACTTATAGAACTTGGATTGTTCCTAGACTTGTTACTCACTTTGATGATGCTTCTGTTAAGAAGATTATCACAATTCCCTTAAGCCAACTTTGCACTCCAGATAGGAGGGCTTGGGACCTTTCGAAGAATGGGAAATTTCCTTCAAAATATGCTTACTTGGGACTCAGAGGAACCTTCCCCTCTCCCTATAAGTCTTTTTGGTTACATATCTGGAAAATCAGAGTTCCTTACAGAATTCAACTTTTTCTATGGAAGGATGCTAAAAATTCTCTTCCAGCTAGAACTGTTCTCCATACCAGAATGCCAATGCATTCTGTTGCTTGTTCCAGGTGCAGTGATCCCCTGGAAACCATTATGCATGCTTTGGTGCTTTGTACTTTTGCTTCAAAAGTATGGTTTGTATCGAAGTTTTGCATAAGCACTGCATTCTTTATTCAAAAAACTTTTCAAAAATGGCTTATTTTCTGGTTGTTGGATTCTAGATCTAGGTTATCTGAAGATGATTAATAGTTCTTTGTTGCCATTTTATGGTCTATTTGGACTAGTAGAAATAATTTGGTCTTTCAAAACTTGTCTGAAACTCATATTTCTGTCCTAGAAAGAGCTAAATCCATGCTTCTAACTAGAAAGAACACTGTTGTAGTTGCCTGCACCACCCCTATCATCCTTAATCATAAATGGATGCCCCCTTTGACTGGTTGGATCAAATGTAACACTGATGGTGCCTACGATGATATTTCTGGAGACAATGGTACATGTTTTGTGATGAGAGATCACACTAGCAAAACTTCTCTTTGTGCTGCTATGGTTTTTGAAGTTACATCTGCATAAGAATCCGAAGCTAGAGCAATGTGGGGAGGACTCAAGAAAGCTGTGGAACTGAAGCTTACACATCTCATCAGTGAAAGTGATGTTAAACATTTGGTGGAACAATTCTCTTCAGGTCAATTTGAGGGTGATTCTAGAACTGATGCTATCTTCAAAGACATCAAGTTTTTTGCTTCTTCTTTAATCTCTTGTATTTTTTCTTTCCAACCTAGAACTTGTAATTCAGTAGCCCATGAGTTAGCTCATTGGGAAAATCTGAAAAAGACATCTATGTTTTGGTCCATGCCTCCTGCTTGGCTAGCTCCAGCAGTTGAGGCTGATCGTTAGCCTGTTCCAGGCCTTTGCTTATAAAATATGTATATATATACAGTCCATTAGAATGATTATAATATTTTACACAAAACTAGTCATAAAATCCAAGGTGACCAAACTTATAGTACAAAAACCCGGTTCAAATATTGGGATCCATTAAAACTCAATCTTAAACAAAATTGATACAAAAATCCCAAATTTTTAAAAGTTGATACAAAAACCTCAAAGAATTTCATCAAATGCTTTGGGGTTTTTGTGTTACTTTTGTTTTGATAGGGTTTTGTATTACTTTTGTTTTGATGGGTTTTTTGTGAATGGATAGTGACACCTTTGGGGTTATAACTAGTGGACCGTATTTTATAGTTAGATTATTTCATTGATTAGCAATAAAATTAGTGGGAAATTTATGGCTGTTGATTTACATAGTTATCCAAATTTAAATCTTGCGCCAGTCCTACGAGACTAACAGAATCTCCAACAAGTCTTCTCAAGCTAGCAACCTGCGACCTATTTCACATTTACATTTTAAATGTGAGTTTGTGAGACAAATATGAGAAATTGAGAATTCTTCGTTAAGGGCCCATTATGGATTAAACTAGAACACCGCTTCCACGGTGGGTAGGGCCGACCAAAAAAAAACACCCATACCGTGGGACTGTTAAGAAAGTTTATAATCCTCTAATTCACCATTATCAATTGGAAAATACACAAAATTAGTGCTTCCATATCTCTTCAATATTTGTTTGATTGGTGGACAAATTGGTTATACTTTGGTGCGCCACTAATGTTATTTGTTATTTTTCCACATGTTGTCAAAAGGATTCTGTGAATAAATCAAATTTTATGGTGTTTGGCCGAAAGAAAACAAGAGTTAAGAAAATTCATTTTTTTTTTTGAATCATACGATGCTACGATTATATTGGTCCACAAAGCCTTAAAATTTAATCCTAAAAATGCCCACTAGACATAAATTATCTAGTACTTTATTCACACACACTTGACCTTCACATGTTCCCAGGATTAGCAACACAGATTATAGAAAACAGAGTCCCAATTATCTTCACTTGTACGTGTCCAAAAGTTAGACACTAAAACATCAAACATTTGATGTAAGTTGTATAACAAAAGCATGTCCAAAGAATCCAAACCCACGGAACCCTAAATCTCACTCGATGAGTTCACTTATTTTCTTTCTCTGCCTCCTCCTTTGTCTGCAACTTTTTTTTTACCTCTGTTCCTCCTCCTCAAACAAACTTTCTAATAATTTGATTCTAATAATTAATATAGAATTACAGAGACTAATGTGTATTAGAAGATGGAAGAGATGATGGTTGACGGTGGTACTGAATGGAAGAGATGATGGTTGCTGGGGATTACTTTAGGTTTGCTGTCTTTTTGGAGTGTGATGCAGTGAAGTTAGTTGATGGAATTAGAAGACGGGTTTGAGGATAGATCTGGTGTTGGCTGGTTGAATTAGTGGTTGATGGAATTAGATGATGGTGATGGTGGTTGTAGGTGAAGAAATCAGAACTGCATGATTGCAAATGGAGTTGTAATGTTGTATTAGGATTCAATTAAAGTATGTATTAGATTTTAAGCTTCATTCGATTTTGATTTGATCATCAAAATTTATGTTTTTGGCCTTTGGGTTTATATTGATTTTTAAATTTTTGATTAAATCTCTTCTCTGTGTGTGGATCTGGAACATAATTTTAGTTTGATCCATCCACTAATTTTTGTATATTGTTTTGATTATGTTACTAGTTTTGAATTCGTCTCATGTAATTTATGTAAATAAATAAGGGTATGATTTTTGATTACATTTTTGGAAGATATTTTTTGGGTTGGTAGTGGCGGCGGTGGTGACGACGGCTGCGACGACGGTGCTGGTAGTAGTTATTGTGGCTTAGAGTGCTACTGGTGTTTCTGATGGATAAACAGAGAGATTATGTTTCTGAGGTGGTGGTGTTGCTGGTTATGTCGGTGACGGTGGTGTTGCTGCCGGTGACGGTGGCTGAGCTGATAAAAAAGAGGTTATGTGATAGAGAGGCGAATATAGAGGAGGAGGTCTTTTATTGGTAGTGAAAGTGTTGCTGGTGTTGATGGAAGTGGAGGTGCTGCTATTGATAGAAGTGGAGGTGGTGGATCGGCGGCGGCGATGTGATATAGGAATTGGTTTTTAAAATATGTTATTTTTGTTGGTTACGGTTGAAGTGGTTTGTTGGAGGAAAGGGAACTGAAAAAGTTTGGAATGTTAATGTGATGTAGTGTGCTGCTGGTAATGATGGTGGTGGAGGTGTTTTTGTCGTGCTGGTGGTAGAGGCGGCACTGTTGGTGCTATGGTCGTTCTGCGGAGGTTGTGACAATTATGGTGGTGGTAGGTGAAGAACATGGCGGAGGTGTTGGTATAAGTGGCGTTTTGGCGCGGCGAGGTGGAGGTGGTGTTGTGGTTGGGGTGTTGGTGGTGCTGTTATGTGGCGTCGGCGGTGTCGGCAATGACAAATAATGACGGTGAGTAATTGTGTGTAGAGCTCGTTACGTGGTGCTGAATATAATGTACTGGGTGAGATGGGATATAGTGGTCTTTTCTTTGCACATTGAGGGATACTTCCGTCCAATGAAAAAGTAACCAAAAAATTTGCGGACGGAAAAATTCAAAATCTTTTTTGTGAAATTAAATAATTTCGTTAGGTTTCATTTGACAAAAAAAGTGGTCATAGAAGAGACTCCCTCCCTACGGGTCTTCCGGTCAGTCGGGCTAACAAGGGGCCAATGTAGTTAATACCGGATCTCTAACTTTCTTCCGTTATGATTTTGATACTTATTTGGAAAAATCTCAGAGTAACTCTCCCGGACCATTTTTTTTCCTTTAGAAACGCATAGACCTTATTAAGCTTGTGATCATATTACGGAACAACACCATTTGGACGAAAAATGCGTTCCTCTCCGCTGAAATGGGACTACCGTGGTCAGAATAACGGGTTACCCGTGTCTTGTTTTTCAACATTGCTAATAAGGGTACCAAATTTCTTGGGGTGTACTAATGCAAGACTTGAGGATGTTTTGTCTTATACCAATATTGGTACATCCCAAGCAATTTGATACCCCCTATTAGCAGCCATGTTGTTTTTGTTCTCTTTGGGATGAGTGAGTTTCTTATATATGACATTATTGCAAGTCGCATCCATTTTCCCTATGGCTCGTAGGTCTTCAATTGTTATTTTCGCCGATCAAAAAAAGGCAGCATAACCGGCAAATGTTACATCAAATAAAATGTATGTTTTTCCCAAAAGATAATAAAAATAAATAGAAAACAAGAACCTAAGTCTTACCAAAAACAGGAGAATATATGCAAGGGGAAGTAGAAAGATTAGACCATCAGCCTACAGTGATATAACACTTAAAAATGTATTTTAAGATGGTGTTAAGATCATGTCACTTACCTAACAACATCTAGGGTCTTATAAAATGGGTCTTCTCTTCACCATTGCTTGACACTAAACCAAAAATGGCTGTCAAAATGTAGTCCAAAATGTGTCACTGATTCATTGATCGCTCTCATACTTCCACATCTACAAGCAAAAATGGACCCATAATGACCGGCCACCAAGGAATAGATCTTTTTTTACTCTAAAAAAAAAAAAAGGAATAGATCTTTTACGCTCACATAAAATAATCTATCCAGCTTAAGAAGATTATCTTTACCTACTTGTTAGATTTGGATGATTAGTGACTAACTTTAAGATGAGACATACATTCTAAACCAAGATACGTTGTTATGCTGGAGTGCCCTTATAGGTCACACTGATCACTAATTTACAATTAGTTCAACAAATTACACATCCAACCAGATTGTTGATGAACTTCTTTTTGATTTGTTCAACGGATTTCTTTTTTAGAAAAACATTGTTAACTAAAAAATTAAGATGTTAGTGGGTTGATTCTTGAACTTTTTCCCCTATATAAAAATTGGGTGCACCGTGCACTAGTAAAGAGTCCTCGTCGAACCAAATGCAACTTATCTATCAAAATATTATTTGTTACAGAGATAAAGAGACAGGAGAACAGCTCTCGCAAACTTAAAGTAGCTTAAAAGGTTAGCTTTTACAGTGAGGCGAAAGGCCCCAATGAAGCTTTTCTTTTCTAGGTCACACATTTTCTGAACAACATAAAGCACCAAAGATCTTTTGCTGCAAATTAACCTACAGACTCAGTGTGACAAGTCACTCTTGTTTAAGTCATTAAGTTTTTTTCCATGGAAGGAATTAATATACTTCAAAGTAAGATGGTAATGAGTATCAAAAATAACCACATGGTTTCATAAATAAGAGCATCCGCAGTGGGCGGTTAAGACCAAAAATTTGGGTTGAGAACGAGACGTAGTGGGACGGACTATTGATTAAATCCCAGATAAACCTAAATCCTAGACTAAATTTGTTCCGCGATCAAGACTATACCCAAATTTTAGTCGAGCGTTGATATAGTGTTCGCCCACACCAGGCGTTGATATATTATTCGCCCCACACCAGGCAAACGTAAAGTCTACGCCCCCATCAGGCGTGGTTTATACCCCGCCCAAATTATTTTATTTTTATTTTTTTAATGTGGGGGCATGGTTTATACCTCCGCCCCACTCATTTTTTTTAAGAAGTTTATATGGGACGTGGATTATACCAACGCCCCATTGTTTTTTTTTTTTTACATTTTCGGAACCAGGCGAACGTATACTTCACACCCCACACCAGGCGTTGGTATAGTTTACGCTCCACCAAAATTTAGTCTTCCACCCGTAGCGTCACACACCAGACTAAACCAAAATTTTGGTCTTTTTTTTTTTCCCTCTTTGGTCTTTGGTTTTACTCGCACCACTGCAGTTGCTCTAAGAGACCTCAAACTAGCAATATTCATGTAGACAGATACAAGCAGGGTGTGCCATCTGACATTTTGAGAATAATTAGAGACATGGCAAACACTTTGGTTGAGAAATCTTCCAGAATCATCTTAACAAACGTGGAAAATCAAATATTGCATTGCCAATACTTTACAGAAAACCCGATTTTTTTTTTTTTTTTTGCTAAGACAAACATGGCATTAACAAAGAAGAGAGTTACAAATGTCTGAAATGGGATCTTTCCTTAACAGAGAAATCAAGAACGGAGGAATAGAATCCCAAGTGGTTTTCATAGAGAACTCTCTTGCCCGACGTGCAAGCCGGTCATCCAACTTATTTTTAAGTCTCCTAATATGCACAATCTTAAAACTACAATGCTTTAAAAGGGAAATCCGATAATCTTCCAAGAGATCGCTACAGCACCAGCCAACTTCACCTTTGCCTTCCTTCACAAAGTCTACTAATTGAAGGCAGTCGGTGACAAAACAGACTTTAGACAGGTTCTTCTCTTTTGCCCGAGAGATAGCCAAAATTAGGGTTGTTGCTTCAGCTTCAACCGTACCTAAGACCAGCCCAAAGTCTGCTTTTGATTGAATTACATTTCCTGCGTTGTCACACAAAATTAGACCAACACCCAGGTTAAGATCCTTAAAAGAACCATCAACAAAAATGAAGAAGTCAACTTCCTTCAAAGGCATTTTGATGTCAGGCCTAATTAAAACTGTAGAAGTTATAATAGGGTTCATATAAGTATTTAAAGCTCTTCTTGTATTCAGAATGACTTTTTCCATGTTAATAGAGATGTGCTTAAACATCACTTCACATCTAAGTTTCCAGACAAACCACATTACAATAGCACCTAAACTTGGCCAGTCTACAGCATAGGGGGAGGCACCAAAATCATTTTCAAACCAAGCCAGAAAAATATCATCAACCCATTGATAGTTTACACTAACCAAGTGTTGCAGAGAGGGAGCAAACCAGATATGGGAAACAATCGGACATTGAAAAAACAAGTGCAATTATGTTTCAATATCACTGTTACATAAACAACAACAGTCTGAAACTGCATGGTTATAAAGCTTGAGTAAACTGTTAACAGGGAGCATATACGAATTTTTTTTCCAAATAAAGAATTTAATCTTCGGCAGTACATTCAAAGACCACACCTTCTTCCAAAAGAAAGCATCTTCATCATTTATGTTTTCATTTCTATAAACCTTATAAGCTGACTTTACAGTGAAGTTCCCATTTCTTGTGTGAGCCCACATAATTTCATCCTACTTATTTACGTTTATTCTAATAGTAAGAATTTTCTTAATGTCATTCTGATTAAATAAAGAAGTACTAATAAGGTTGTAATTCCAGGAGTTTGTCTGCATATCAAAAAGATCATGTACCAAGTTGTAATTAACAAAGTTAGGATTAGCAGCAACTGGAGGAGCACTGCTATATGGCAACCAAATAGAAGTCCAGATATTTGTTGTCCTACAATCATTTATTTTGTAAACTAAGTTATCTTTTATGAATTGTAAACCTTTTACTATGCCCTTTCAAATCCAGGAAGCTGTATCTGCAGCCTTGTCAATTTCCAGCAGATTATGATTTGGAAAATACTTATCCTTGAAGAACCTTGTCAATAGAATATCTGAATTTTTACACATTCTCCAGCCAATTTATGCAATGAAAACTTTGTTAGTAACATAAGAGTTTTTAATACCTAAACCTCCATTAAGCTTTGATTTACCATTGTCATCCCAAGACCTAAAGTAAGCAGCTCTTTTCGGATCTTTCTTAGACCACCAGAAAGTTCTTTGAATAGAATCTATCTTAGAGGTAATCTTTTTTGGAAAAGGAAAATAAGACATGTGGTAAACCGCTAAACTGGATAAAACATGCTTCGTAACAATTGTTCTTCCTGCTACATTTAAGTTTGATTTCTTGCAATTACTAAGTCTAGAATAAAAATTTTCTATTAAGAATTGGAATGACTTAGATTTGTTTTTGTTAACAAATAAGGATGTACCCAAGTATTTTTCAGCAGTGTTTAAGAATTTAATTCTTAGAGTCTTAGCCAGTAGTTTAACATGCTTGTGATGCGGGTCTTAAAAACAAATCTGCGGGTCTTAAAACTAGGATTTCTTGATCATGATAATGATGGAAAAAGAGGAGACAAGTCTTCATGTTGGACTTCTGGGTAGATGATCTAAAATTTTGGGTCTAGCACATTAGCAAAAGTCCAATAGGTTATTGGTAGGAAATGCTAATTTCATGGTTGGGCAATCTCAAGCCCAAAGACAAACATATAGTTTTCATGTTGGTCTTCATGTTTAGAAAACCCGAATATGCGGGTCTTAAAACTAGGATTTCTTGATCATGATAATGATGGAAAAAGAGGAGACAAGTCTTCATGTTGGACTTTTGGGTAGATGATCTAAAATTTTGAATGATTTTTTGGGGACTACCCATCAGTTTTTGGGGAGGATATTAGAAGTAATATTTGGATACCCCTTATAAATTTTTTTATACCCACTTTACCCTTGATGATAAACTTAGTTAGTGATTAGTGATTAGTTAAAAACTAATTAGTGATTAGTGTTTTATAAGTTGGATTTTTTTGTTTTTAACATTTTTTTTGAGAGATAAGAAGAAGAAGGAAATAGGAAGAAGAAGATGGGTGAACCCAAAAATCTTTTTTTTGAGTTTAGTAATTATGATATGAGTGATTCATGTGATGATACCTTAGATCTTTTTCTTTAAGAGCCACAACAAGAGTATGATGTTTTGGGTACACATGAATACTTCAAATTTAGTTAATGGTGCTTGAATTGGCCAAAACATTCCTAAAAATGAACAATTTACAAATAGATTTCCGTTTGGTTTACAAAGTACGGCTACAACATTTGAAGAACAGGTTACCGAACTCATCTGCAAGTGTAGTTCGGTTAATGTTTCTAAAAACACAGGTAGCCAAACTCAGCTTTAATGGAGTTTTTTGTTTCAGAGAAAAGTTCAGTTAGGGAAAAAATTTATTTACATACGTAAGAACTAAAAAAGTTCTACTGGGAAAAAAATATGAAAAAAGTTGTGACGTAACCGAACTCAATATATAGGTTTTCAGAGAAAAGTTTGGTAAGGAGAAAAAAATTGCGACGTAAGTTCGGTTAGGAAAAAAAATTGCGACGTAACCGGACTTTTTTCTGAAAGAAAAACCTCCATTAAAAGTTGAGTTCGGCTAGTTCGACAAAGTTTTTCACATAATTCCTAACCGAACTTCTCTTTGCAACTTACATTTTCAACTCATTTTAATGATTACTTCTCATTTTTGCAACAAAAAACGAATGACAAATAATAGGTTTGTTATAATTTTGTTAATGATTTAAATTAAGCTATATATTGTGGTCGGTTGTAACGGACAGGTGATTTTTGCTTCCGCCGAATCGGAATCCGACTCGACTGACAAGCACAAACCTCCCATCACGTCACTCGAGTTAAAATTAAAACAGAAATAAAATATATAACCAATTCAAAAATCTGGAAAACAAAAGTTTTTAAGGATAACGACAAAGTTGGAGGAACAAGAAATATGTACAATGCTCATTTTCTATTTGTTCAAGAGAGCAGTAAAAGAAATGGAAGATGCATTAACGGTGGTAAACATCAATATAATACAGAGAACCACTTGTGGATAAAGTCTTAGGCTTAAAATCGCAGCAATGAGATTCAAAAATGCAACGGGAAATCAATATTTTGGAAGCTCAAAACCAAGTGGCGGGAAATCCACATAACTTACATATAGAATCCCAAAAATTCAACTAAAAGTGGGCTAGATACAGATTCAGGCTAAACCTTAAATATAGAATCCCAAAAATTCAACTAAAAGTGGGCTAGAAACAGATTCAGGCTAAACCAAGTTTCGGTTATGAGAAAAGACTCATATACGATCAAGAAGGTCCAAAACTTTCTATCTTTCTCTTTCACAATTGACCAGTTAGATTGGTAAGCTAATTAAAAATGAAAATAAAATACTTGAAGAGAAGAGTCGGAGAGACAAATGTCCTAGCACAATTAGCAACACGAATTCAAACGAAATCATGCTAATTAATTTACGGAACATAATGGAGGGAATGAAAATACCAAAAATGAAAGAGACTGTACGCAATTCCTTATTTCAAAGCAAACACCACACTAACTTTACTAAGCCTATTAACCTATGAGAACAAATTAATTTCCTACAAATACCAGCAGTACTCTTATAACAGTTGAATATGAGTCAAATATGCTCATAGCATTTTGGTTATCCCAAGTGTCAGAAGACCACAACTTAGTAGTAACATAACTGAAAAGAACAAGAGGTGATAACACATTTTATGAAAACTAAATGCATCAAAATTGAACAGTAAAAGGAGTTCCAAATCAGACTCAACATACATGGCAGAACCATGGTTTTTCCCACTTCGTTACAAACTTCACAAATATCTTAACATATAGGTACGACAAAATACAATAAAATATAGTTGAAATGCCGATACTAAACTACCCCAGATTTTCCCCGTGATATACACATTAGATAAAGAAGCAAAAATACCACTTTTGCTCAAAACTTCTTGTCGTAAGCTCTTCCCAAGCTTACTGCCTCAACCTCGCTTCGTACTCTGTGGGGGGAAAAACAAAACAAAACGGGGTGAGCAGATGCCCAGTAGGGGTTACGAAATAATGTGCTGAAAGCAATCAAAATGTAAATCAAACTAAACAAGTTGATCATCAAATATAAATGTGTAAGCAAGGAGCACCAACAATAATTAAGTAGAGAAAGAAATACTCACGCAAATACCGTTTAAACAAGATTCAGAACTGTAAATAAATTTACTCTACTATCATGGCCAATGTCACCGTCAGGGTAGTTCTGGTTACCAGCCATCGTTGCCGCAACGATCTTCCGGGTTGCCACCGAGGTGGTGGGGTGCCACTTAAGCCCGACGTTCCCTAAGTAGAGCTTTCTAATTCTTACCAGCATCAATCTCAAGTGAATTCTCAGATAAAAGAACATTTCTAAACCATAACAAATTCATGAAAGTCATGTGCAGCGAAGCCGCAACTTACCAAAAGTCTGCTTCAAAACCAAAGCACAAACTTGAAGTACAGTCTACAAAACCAAATCCACAAAATAGAGGAAAGCATACACATAACTCATCCCAAAGGAGAGAAAAACGTTTGTTATAAGCATGTCATAAACAAAAGGGAATGAAGCCAGTCCCAGTTGCCGAGAGGTTATCAGAGAAGTGAAATGCAAACAAAAAATCCAAATTGGTTCAAATATAAGGGAATTAAAAAGGTCTACCACTTATTAAACTGAGTTATGCAGACATGGCTTTTAGGAAGGCGCTTAAAATAGCGTCATAAGACAAAATATTGAACTGAAGTTTAGAACATTTGAAATGCAGCATGGGAAGGGTACAAAATACAAAGGTTTATTGAAGAATTCAACCTTTTTGCTACTGTGGAGTGAAATAACAACATAAAGGACTTGTTTAAATTCAATAAGTATCATCAATGAAGGGGGTTTCAAATAATAAGAATGCAAAGTCAAGATTTATGAAGAAGAGCATCATCAATTCTTAAGGAAGGTCAGGTTGTTTGTAAGTTTCAAAAATGAAATTCATTAGGTGATTTTCACAAACAGTTGATAGGCTGGTTAAAATAAAATCCATCCAAGACTTCATTCATCATGGAAACCAACTTTAGAAAATGGCATAACATTTTTATCTTTACAAAACCATTTACCGTATCCAAAAGTTCACTGGAAGTTCAATACGCAAAGAATAGACGGAAAAAAATGTAAACTTCAAAGTAAGTTTATTGCATGTTCAAAGAGATATTCATAAACCAAAAATAAAATAAAAATGAGATAGTTTTATAAATCAAAGAACTAGCCCACTGTAAATGGTCAGAATTTTAAACCAAGTCATTAAAAAAATTAGTGCAGATATGGAAGGACAAATTTCACTCTCGGCAACTACGGCAAAACGATTAAAAATTTTAGGGATTTTTCGTGTTAAGAAATTCAACAAAAATTTAACAAAACACGCAATGATAATTAAGCTGCAAGTACCCATTCACTGGTTTGCAGGAATCACAAAATTATCAGAGAGATTTAAATCAAACATTCAAATTGATCAACACCATTAAAACCCATAATAAAAAAAGAGAAGAAAACCCCCTACCTTTGTGTAACAAAAATCGAGCTGGGTATGGAAGCTCCACTTCGGATTTAAAATCCACAAATCCTTTCTTTGCTTGAGATCATTTTGAGATAAAATCAGTGGAAGAAGTTAAATGAGAGTAGAAGAAGAAGAAGAAGAATATGGTGGAATAACAGGGAAAGAGAAGAGATATTTTTAGAGCAACCACAGTCGACGATTAAAACCAAATACTTTTTTAGTAAAAAGCAGACGCAGTGGGAGTGGACTAAAGAGCAACGACCAGAGTATAACCAAAACCCAGACCAAATATAATTTTTAGTCTGGTCTTTAGTCGGGCGAAATTTGGGATTGCGCCTGATGGAACGGGTGTAGGGATTGCGCCTGATGATGGGGTGTAACTCAAAGTTACGCCCCATAACAAAAAAAAAAAAATTGGGCGTAGTTTGAGACTACGCCCCATGGAACGTAGCAATAAGAGACCGCCTGATGATGGGGCGTAATTTTGAGTTACGCCCCAAAACAAAAAAAAAAAATGGGGCGTAGTTTTAAACTGATGTCCCGACCAAATTTTTACTCCTGGACGGTAGTGTCACAGCACGGAGTAAACCAAATTTTTTGGGTTTTTTTTTGTCTTTGATCTTTGGTTTTAGTCTCATGACTGCAGTTGCTCTTAGAAATGTTTTTGAGGAGATAAAAATAAAGAGACAACAATTCCCCTAGCTTGCTTCTCATGTCCTTCACGTGGTAGTCATGCGATAAAATTTCTAGAGTACTCCATGGTATTTACTAATTACGCACTCTAATACTACTGTGGGATAACCAACGGTTTAAAACACCCATCCTGGGTTTAGGGCACTCTCCGTAGCTATACACACTCTATATTAGGATCGCACGTGCACACTATCCAGTTCTAACTTCCCACTCAAATGGGTTGAGTTCGGATCCAAAGCTAAAATGAGATTTTAGTGTCGTTACATCGGTGGTGGTGGTGGTTCGAGGTGGTCGGTGGTGAGCGGCGGGGGTGATGGGAGGAAGTGGTTATATATATAGGTGGTGGTGATGAGAGGAGGTGGTAATATATATATAGGTTAAGGGTAGGTTAGTCATTTCCACATTTTAGGACACCTCTTACCATTATAGGATGGACATTTGTATCACTGGGTAGTCCCCCATTTTTTTTTGGGTAGTCCCCAAAAGATAATTCAAAATTTTGGGTCTAGCACAGTGGCAAAAGTCCAATAGGTTATTGGTAGGAAATGCTAATTTCATGGTTGGGCAATCTCAAGGCCCAAAGATAAACATATAGTTTTCATGTTGGTCTTCATGTTTAGAAAACCCGAATATGCGGGTCTTAAAACTAGGATTTCTTGATCATGATAATGATGGAAAAAGAGGAGACAAGTCTTCATGTTGGACTTCTGGGTAGATGATCTAAAATTCACTTTTGTTATAGGGAGGGGTGTTTTCGATCATGGGAGTGAAAAACTCGTACTCGACTCGGTGATTTATGAACGAGTTAAATTTCAGGATCTTGGGGACCAAAATACCCTTTAAACATAACTCATCAGATGTTTATGCTAACTCATACAATTTTTGTTATAGAGAGGAGTTCTTCTTTAGGGAGCTGAAGAATCAGAATTAACTAAGAACCCTTAACACTTCCATTTCCGATCCAAAATTAAGAAAACTCAATTTGCTAATCTCTATCATCATCAACGGAAGTTATGGAAATAGAGAATGACCCATTTCCATGAGCATGATTCTTTCTTGTGCAGTGTTCTTGTTTTTATGTATAGTATAAGACTGTGAATGAATAAAATCAGTATGTATGTCCTTAGTTCTTTCAAACCAAAGGTAGTGAAATAAAGCATTCATGTCCACATCTCGGAAAGGGAACACTTAGTTTCTCTACTATAGAAGTCGCGGTGAAAACCAATAGTTCACTTCCACCTAAGGTATGGTGAAATACGACATTTTCCTTCCACTCAACTGATGGTGAAATACAATATTTCATTATCTATTGTTGTTGTTGTTTTAGTTTTGGTGGATTTGTTTTACTAATTTTACATTTGATATGAATGTTAAGGTTGTTCCATTTACAACCCTCACTTGCAAAAAATAAACGCATCCTATGTCATGCAGCCAATTGCATTTCCAAGCTAGCGTAATCAACGTTCAAAAGACGAAAGTACCAACAGCCGAAAAAAGACAACGAAAAGAGACTTTGACAATTCATCCCACTTCCAGTGTTGTTAAATGACCTTTGTTTATAAAGAGTAAGATCGGTTATGGGTGTTGTATTGTTGCGATCGAAGATTTAAACCCTTAAATTACTAAAGCAATTTACAGTTGTAGTTGCACTGATTGAATTCCATGACAATTTTTTCAATTAAGGTTCTATTTTTCGAACGCAAATGAATCCTTCGTTGTTCAGAACTAATATGTTCACCGTCAATAAAATAACAGTGAAATGTTCTATTGCTCGAGTGGAAGTGGTATTTTGTATTTCACCATCACCTACATAATAGAGAAATATGGTATTCATGTTCCTTACTGTAAAGGTGATTGTTTCCTTTCTCTTTTACTGGTATGAAGGAACCAAGGTTTTATAAATTGATTTTTTTTTCTTATAAAGATAAAGAGAAAGAAAGAGAGAATCATGATTTAATCACTTGGGTGCTTAGGATTTTTTGTTTCAAGCAAACTCTTCTTTATAAAATGTTTCATTTGATTTTCTTGGCTTTGAAAGTTGACCCCAACCTTCATAGTCTAGATAGATATTCACTCATTGTTATCGTTGTACCTTTTTGGAAGATATAATTTGGATGATGAAGTATTCAAAATCTTGATTTTTTTGTATAAATGATATGTAATTGGGTTTCAGGGTTTATAAGTGTTCTTCACAGGTAACAGGAAGAAGAAGTACAGAAGTCTCGTGTTTAGAAACGCAGGTTTTGTATAAGGGTAGTTTAGACCGACTCGTAGGAAAATACTGAACAGGTCAAATTAGGTGAGTCAAACACGGTTTTTCCACTCCCTTGATCCAAAAGCCCCCTCCCTATAACAAAAGTCCTAAAATTTTGAACGATTTTCTGGGTACTACCCAAAAAAAGTGGGGGACTACCCATCAGTTTTTGGGGAGGATATTAGAAGTAATATTTGGACACCCCTTATAAAAAAATTTTATACCCACTTTACCCTTGATGATAAACTTAGTTAGTGATTAGTGATTAGTTAAAAACTGATTAGTGATTAGTTAAAAACTGATTAGTGTTTTATAAGTTGGATTTTTTTGTTTTTAACATTTTTTTTGAGAGATAAGAAGAAGAAGGAAATAGGAAGAAGAAGATGGGTGAACCCAAAAAACTTTTTTTTGAGTTTAGTAATTATGATATGAGTGATTCATGTGATGATACCTTAGATCTTTTTCTTTAAGAGCCACAACAAGAGTATGATGTTTTGGGTACTCATGGATACCTCAAATTTAGTTAATGGTGCTTGAATTGGCCAAAACATTCCTAAAAATGAACAATTTACAAATTGATTTCCGTTTGGTTTACAAAGTTCGGCTACAACATTTGAAGAACATGTTACCGAACTCATCTGCAAGTGTAGTTCGGTTAATATTTCTAAAAACACAGGTAGCCGAACTCAACTTTAATGGAGTTTTTTGTTTCAGAGAAAAGTTCGGTTAGGAAAAAAAATTACGACGTAACCGAACTAAAAGTTCCGCTGCGAAAAAAAATATGAAAAAAGTTGCGACGTAACTGAACTCAATATATAGGTTTTCAGAGAAAGGTTCGGTAAGGAGAAAAAAATTGCGACGTAACGTAACCGAACTTTTCTCTGAAAGAAAAACCTCCATTAAAAGTTGAGTTCGGCTAGTTCGACAAAGTTTTTCACATAATTCCTAACCGAACTTCTCTTTGCAACTTACATTTTCAACTCAATTTAATGATTACTTCTCATTTTTGCAATCAAAAACGAATGACAAGTAATGGGTTTGTTATAATTTTGATTTTGATTTTGTTTTGTTAATGATTTAAATTAAGCTATATATTGTGGTCGGTGGTGGTGAGCGGCGGGAGTGATGAGAGGAGGTGGTTATATATATAGGTGGTGGTGATGAGAGGAGGTGGTAATATATATATATATATATATATATAGGTTAAGGGTAGGTTAGTCATTTCCACATTTTAGGACACCTTTTATCATTATAGGGTGGACATTTGTATCACTGGGTAGTCCCCATTTTTTTTGGGTAGTCCACAAAAGATAATTCAAAATTTTGGGTCCAGCACATTGGCAAAAGTCCAATAGGTTATTGGTAGGAAATGCTAATTTCATGGTTGGGCAATCTCAAGGCCCAAAGACAAACATATAGTTTTACCTTTCGGTCTATAAATTTATGTTGGTATCCTTTCTACACTAAAACAAATTAAATGTGAGAGATAAGTGTGATATATCACCGTATAGATTTGGTTTTTCATTTTGAGAGATTTAATTAGCATAATACATATGGATAACAATTGAGAAGCTGATGATGTTGGGTCGTTCATCAAGATGATGGATTGAATCAGAGACATTCATGTCTTGAATGGTAGTGATATTACATGTGAGGAGATGGCAGTGATATTACATCTTAATGGATCAAGTTAAAAACATAATGAACACAAGGAACATCCTAATTGAAACTAAATATGATTATCTTTTTTCCGCCAAGAACACCTCATCAACCATTTTCTTTTAATTTTCTTGGATTAGGACGGAGTTTTACAGATTGATCTCTCAATTTCAAATACTCCCTTGCAGTACATCTGTTAAAGATTTAGATAATTTTCTTAATTGAGGATTCATCTATCGTGACTATCCATTTTTACTTAAAAACCAGCAAATTGTTTTTACCCATCAACAACAATTAAAATGTGGGCATTATTAGATGGATAACTGGCGGTGGTCATAGTATCTTTATGTGGAAGGATGTTTTGTTGAAGACGCATCCTTAGTAAATGATGATATAAGAAATATGGATATGATGTTAAGTCAGCTTATTGTAAATAGTCAACGGCAGCTTCCTAGTAAACTATTAGTATCATTGGTCCTTCTGAATCAAATCAGCTAATTGTAAGTAGTCAACGGCAGCTTCCTAGTAAACTATTAGTATCATTGATCCTTCTGATCTTCATGTCTTGAATTCTGGTGGTGTTAGGTGTATCTTGTGTGGAAACCATTTTGCCACTATTCAGTATGTTTTTAAGGTTATACCCCCTCCGTCCAATTTTATTTGTCAAAATTGGATTTTTCAAAAACTTGAAAGAAATTCAAATTACTTCCACATACACCATTGATTTTCCAAATTGTTCGTTTAATATACAAATTTTGATATCCTAGTTTTTGTTTCTGTCTTGATAATTAGAAAATTTTAGTGGAAAATATTTCAATTTTTTAATACAAATTTGCTAAAAAAAACACAATTTTGGCAAGTAAAGTTGGACGGAAGAAGTATTTTTCACATTTATCAAGATATTTTGGATCACTTTTTGTGGTACTGCAACTTCAGTCAGATACTTTGGAGTTGGCTTGGAGGAGTTTTATTTTTCTCCGTCCTCATTCTTTTGATGACGTGATTAACTTTAGAAAACATAAAAGTCGCGTTATGTAAGAATTGTGGAATATTGCTGCTATTTATACTCCAGTAGAATTTTGGTTTATAGGAATAAAGTTTGTTTTTTTAATGAGGAAAGATCTAACATATTGAGAAGGTTAAGCAGAAAATAATGCAGATGACTCATGATTGTGAAGTTAGATTGAAGGGAGGTGTGCGGAATTCAGTCTACGATCTACAACCTCTCCAACTTTTTATTATTGCTTGTGAAATAGTTGAGGCTACAAAAAACAATTAAAAAAAACTCTGCCCCGAGAATTAGCCTTTCTCATTAGTTGTGATGGAGCTTTTAGCAAGAACCCTGTTAGAGCATCGTTCGGTCAAACTCACAAGCTTTGGTATATGTCAAGATTGTTGTCAATTTTAGTCAATCAAAATTATGTCTTGATTTATAGTCCACTAATGTTAGTCTCGGACTAGGAATAAAGCATGGTAGTTGAGTATCAGAATCCATCGATCGACCTTGAAGATTGAAGACTCAAGACGGCTACAACGAAAACTTCATCAAAGGTATCTAAAGACTCACCATCCTATTTATTAATTTTATTTACGATTCTATTTACTGAGACATGTCGTATGACTTTAGTATAATAATGAACTTCACAATGAAGATTGCAAACTAGAAGGAGTAGTCAAGTTAGTTCTTAAAGTTCACAAACTATTGTACCAGTTCACGAACTTGAAATTGTAAATATAAAGACTGGATTTTTTATGTCTCAATTAACTCACATGCACGAATTGATTTTCTCAGCTTGTGAACTGGTCGATTTTGAGAAAATACTAGATACTATTTATTTCAGCATACACGAATTGAGACAAACCTATTTGCTCAGCTTGCGAACTGGTTGATTTTTGATGTTTCCTGTACACTTTTTATTTTCAAGTACATAAACTATTTTTCATAGTCCGCAAATTTGTCTATATAAAAACTCCAAAGTTACGAGACGACTTTTTAGTTCACAAACTGTGACGAAAAGAAAGCTACGCCAAAAGCGCCAAGGCGCAGGCCATAACTCCCTTTGATAGTGACCGAGCCTTAAAGCTTCACTTCAAGCTTTGCAAATGCACGCCCATTTTCCTTTGCAAGCATGATGCAGCTTTCACACCTTTCCAACTTACCTTGTTCTAGGAAGGGTATAAAATATTAAAGGCTAATACTGATACATTCTTGCATGCATCATTGGTCCACGCATGAGGCATGGAATGGCCTATGTACGAATTCAAGGCATGCATTATGCCTGGACAAGACTCGAAATCCAGTGATGCATGCAAGAATGCATCGACATTAACCTTCAAGTCTTTATAACATTTCCAAAACAAGGGTAAGCTGGTGTTTGTGGGTGAAAACAGTTTCTGCTGATTTCGGTAATTTCCTAAACAATGTACTGCAAGGGAGTAGTTTATATTCGAGAGATCAATCTGTACAAGTTCGGCCTAAACCAAGAAATGGTCGTTCCAGACTTACCTCGGTCACAAAGTGAAGGAGAATGGGTTGGTTTTGGGGACCGAAGCAAGGAAAGTGATGAGAACAGAATAGTTGATTCTGGAAGAGTAGTTGTGTTACGACTTGTATCAGAAAGTGGGAAGCTAGCAGATAAAAAGCTAGTAAACATTTTCTGAGTGGTGTATTCTCCCTGAATGAACTTGTTGTTCGGTGGAAATAGGTAATACCTATTTATACAAGTCGAAGTGAAACGTACTCTGGTCTCATTAAGGAATGGAAAAATGGGTGAGTAAATGGGAGGAGGTGGTAACTGTTAACGCATGGAATTGATGTTCCATAAAACCGTTAATGCATGGAATTGATGTTCCATAAAAAGAGTGTTTCACCATTAACTCCCTGTATTTACTAACCGCCTCATCCTTATGACACTTCCTTATGACGGGCGTAGTGTACGCCGCATGCTGTAGACCGCCAAACCAATACCCAAAGAGGATCCCCCAGTTTGTGATATGTGTTGATGTCTCAAAAGTTTTGTGGAAAACATGTAGCATATTGTTGTTGCCTGGAAATTTGAGCTTGGGAGACTTGCAGGCTTGGTGACCTTCGACGGTCGAGATTTTGCATCTTAAGAGGAAAGGTAACCGTTGATCGTCGCACGCTGTCGTTTTGGTAGCCGCATAGGGAAGGCCAACAAGGTGGCGCGACAAGGTTGGCATCCCATTGTAATGGACAAATTAGGGTTTCGGGCCAAAGGTTACCATGTGTTGTCTGGTAACCTTGGATGGCTAAGATTTGCTTCTGGGTTTGAATGAGGACCGTTGATTGTCGCACGCCTTCATTTTGGTAGCCGCAGAGGAAAGGCTAGCATGGTGGCGCGGATAGGTTGGCATGCCATTGGCATGGAATGCCTTGACACGGTTTGGCGTGGCCAAACTAGGGTTTCGGGCCAAAGGTTACCATGTGTTGTCTGGTAACCTTGGATGTCTAGTATTTGCTCCTGGGATTGAAGGAGGACCATTGATTGTCGCATGCCTTCGTTTTGGTAGCCGCATAGAGAATACCAGCATGATGGCGCATCTAGGTTGGCATGACATGCCTTGACGCGGTTTGGCGTGGCCAAACTAGGGTTTCGGGACAACGGTTACCATGTGTTGTCTGGTAACCTTGGATGGGTATTATTTACTCTTGGGATTGAAGGAGGACCATTGATTATCGCATGCCTTCGTTTTGGTATCCGCGTAGGGAAGGCCAGCATGGTAGCTCGGCTAGGTTAGCATGCCATGCCTTGACGCGGTTTGGCGTGGCCAAACTAAGGTTTCGGGCTAAAGGTTACCATATGTTGTCTGGTAATCTTGGATGGGTAGGATTTTCTCCTGGGATTGAAGGAGGACCATTGATTGTCACATGCATTCATTTTGGTAGCCGTGTAGGGAAGGCCAACATGGTGGCGCGGCTAGGTTGGCATGCCTTGACACGGTTTGGCGTGGCCAAACTAGGGTTTCGGGGCCAAAGGTTACCATGTGTTGTCTGGTAACCTTGGATGGCTAGGATTTGATTCTGGGATTGAAGGAGGACCATTTATTTTTGCAGGCCATTGTTTTGGTAGCCGCGTAGGGAAGGCCAGCATGGTGGCGTGGCTAGGTTGATATGGGGCCATGGCAAGGTGCGTTTGGTATGGCATGATGGGGCCAAGGGCTTGGCGTGAACGGCTTGGCATGGTTGGGCCAAGGGTTTCGTATGTTGTTGGCGCATAATGCGGTTAGCATGGCTAAGGCCAAGGCAAGGTGCGTTTGGGTTGGCATGGTGCGGCTAGCATGGCTAGGGCCAAGGCAAGGTGCGTTTGGCTTGGCATAGTGGGGCTAAGGGTTTGGCATACCGTTGGCACATAGTACGGCTAGCATGGTTGGCATGCCTTGGCGCGGTAGATGTGGCTGGCATGGTTTGCCATTTGCACAGTGGTGCGGCTAGCATGGTTGGCATGCCTTGGCGCGGTAGGTGCGGCTAGCATGGTTGGCATGCCTTGGCGCGGTAGGTGTGGCTAGCATGGTTGGCATGCTTTGGCGCGGTAGGTGTGGCTAGCACGGTTTTCCATTGGCATAAGGGTGCGACTAGCATGGTTGGCATGCTTTGGCGCGGTAGGTGTGGCTAGCGCGGTTTTCCATTGGCACAAGGGTGCGGTTAGCATGGTTGGCAAGCTTTGGCGCGGTAGGTGTGGCTGGCACGGTTTTCCATTGGCATAAGGGTGTGGCTAGCATGGTTGGCATGCTTTGGTGTGGTAGGTGTGGCTTGCACGGTTTTCCATTGGCACAAGGGTGCGGATAGCATGGTTGGCATGCTTTGGCGCGGTAGGTGTGGCTGGCACGGTTTTCCATTGGCACAAGGGTGTGGCTAGCATGGTTGGCATGCCTTGGTGCAGTAAATGTGGATGCCATGGTTTGCCATTAGCACATGTGGTGAGGGAATTAGGGTTTTGGCCCATCGAAACCCTAGGTAGTATTAAAAAAAAGGTACCCTGGTAATTTTCTCGCAGACATATTAAAGGGTTCAATAAATGCGTTTAAGTCCTGTGACATCACTGTCTGACTAGAGTTTTACGATTTTACCCTTAAGTTAAAAACCACCATCAACATTAAGTTCCCTTCTTAGATCGGAACAGGGGCGTTGTTGCGAGGTAAGCATAAGATGGTGACAGAAAAGGACATAATCGAAACGTAAATCATACAAGATGGTCAGGAAGATCTGTCTAACCTTTTTCAGGAAGCAGGGAGAATCTGTGATCCTTGTGCTTGGAATCTTTGTGTAGATTCTATTTGCGGTGTTGACCATGAAGTGGTGAGACGAGAAATCGTTAGTTCATTCTGGTTACTCATCATCTTGACTAGGTCAAGAAACATCATGACGTTGGCTTGGCGAGTTGTAGGTGCCGGCGTGGCAAGTTGGTGTAGGTGCGGCAAGTCATGGCATGAACGGCTTGGCATGGCGATGGCAAGGCGCGGTTTTGCGAGGCACGCACGACTCGGCGTGGTGGGGCCAAGACAAGGCGCGGTTTGGCGAGGCGAGGCGTGCACGGATAGCTTAGCGTGGTGGGGTCAAGACATCGCGCGGACGGCTTGGTGATTTGTCTTCACGGGCCCAGTTGCCTCTTTTCATTACTTGGCTCAAATAGGAAGTCCTTTCCTTATTCAAACTCCCAATTATCACTCCTAGAAAAAAAAGGGGGGGGGGGTCTTCCTTTACTTCATGCCTTCAATATATAATATATATTTTTTCTCTGGTTGTGTGATAACGGTGAATCGGACTAGCGGACTAGGTATGTCTTCCAGCACTTCCTCTTTAACTTGCTTCCTTTTGCTTTATTGTGTTGGTGCAAACCCTAGTTATAGGCCTGGCCGTAGGCATGTTTTGCACGAGCTTGTAGTAGTATTTAAGCGTGAATACCGTAGCCATATTGACCGCCCCAACTTACTGAGCGAAGTAGGCGAGAAATAGTAATTATCCTTCCTCTCCCATGAAAACCTAGTTTATAGGGTTTACTCCTTTTCTTGGTGTGGCCGTGTGTATGGTTCCCATAGTGGGGCGCGTCCCCTTGGTCGAGCATGGATTTTCTACTGCAGGGTACGGCCTTGGCATGAGGCGATGATGCAGGGAAGTCAGTCCCCATTTCTTTGCGTATGCGTATTATGACCTCGAAACCAATTGGCTTGCGTCTAGGGTGGATCTATTTTGTCCGACAAAATAATTTCCATGTTGTTTCTGTAAAAAAAAAAAAATCGCATTGCTCCATTGTAGTTGTTTGGAAGGTCGAAGTGCCGTGAGAGAATCTTCGTTATGACGTCACTTGAGAAAAGTTCTACCATACCAAAAGACATTGGCAATTCCAAGCCAAACTTAAGTGATAAATTCTTCACAACATCGGCCACGATTAAGAGAAACCACCCCAGGTATGTGCATATTCTTCTGACTGGTCTGGAAAGTGAGGGAGAAGACCGGTCGGTTCGGCCAGGTGGCGTAATAAGATTTTGTCTTCAGAGGAAAGAATATCATGCCTCTCCTATCGACTTTAAAATCTCTGTGAGTCTGTTGCATCCCTTCGAGGAATGGGTGCGATTCATGATGATCCAGGAGCATGTAAAACCCAATTTGACCAAGGCGCAAATCATTGATGATGTTACGGCTTTCACAATGCTTCATATTAGGAAAGATATTCCGGGCTTGGTTGGTTTTATTTCCAGATGATGCTCGGACACCCACACGGCCGTATGTAGGTGGGGTGAAATGACCATCTCCTTAGAGAGTGTGGTTGTATTGTTGAACCTTCCCGTAATCATAAACCTCGATGTTAGGATATCTGCAGATGAAGAAGAAATGCACGCCGCCCTGGTTACGAAATCAAAAGGATTCGTTCGGAAAGGAAACGAGACGAAGTGCTTTTATGACTGGTGGGTGTCTCAGTGGTTTCCTGATGAGGTGGAGTCGAATCATAAGAATAGTACGCTTCATGTCGCGGCGTTCTTGGCTCTCTAGTTATTCAGAGATATTTTTGATGATGGCTCGGGCAAGAAGGAGATAAGGCAGGAACTTATCAAGTTTGCCATAAAATTGTCAAGAGGCGTCGTTCTCCCTATTGGTGGTTTGTTTCTTGGTTATCTGTACATACACTTGGATCAGTTGGTCTCGGATATGTGCGCCTCAAACGGCTACATGAAAGAGGATTTGTACATTCATGCTGCCTTTCTTCAGGTGTGGCTGTGGGAGCACTTCTAGAAGTACGCTTCAAAACCGTTGGCTATACTTCCCGAGTCTTGGGGTGGCTCCAAGATACCGCGCTGGTCGAATAGGCGCCCAAAGATTGGGTCGAACCTGGTAGGATTTCTTGACAACTCGTACGCGGTTAATTTTCGTCCATGGGCTCCGGTGCATGTGTCCATAACTCAGATCAGTACCTTTGCCACTGCTCCGAACATGTCTTTGTCTTCTGATAAAGAGGATTTGAGTGTTGAAGATATGGTATTCATGCGAAGAGGCACGCCTGGTCATGTGCCATCTTTATTTCGAGGATCTTGCAAGGAAATCTCTTACAACATCGATGGAGCAGCTCGGCATATGGGTTTTGACCAAGAGGTCCCACTCGTTCGTCAGCCGTTTGCTCCAGAAATCCCGTTGTCAACCGTTCTCAATGCTAGTGTTCTTGTGTCGAGTAAAAGTCTCCCTTTTCTGCTTACGGAACGAAATCCATTAACAACCTCCAAATATAACATATTTTGGCAGGATGAGTTTATCGTTATCCATGGATTCGTGAACGATGTGGTAGAAAACCATCGCGGTAAGCCTTCTCCTGCGGTTTTAGCGGAACATACACTGCTGAGGGACCCCAAGCGAAAATCCATTAGCCCGAATGTAGATAGTCCCTAAATGAAGGAGCGAAGATATAAAAGTCGTGCTGGTGGTTTTCAGTCGGGTCCGATGGCTCTTCCGACATTTAGTTCTACCAATATGCGAGTATATATAATTTTCTTCCTGATTCAGTCGGATTACGTACGTCTTTATCTCGTTTCTGAGTGTTTGTTCTTGTGCCTCACCCAGGGTATTAGCAGTGTGAACGCCTTCACTAAACTTGCACATAGTCAGAAGATCTCATCTCTTGAGACTGAAAGCGGCGATGCTTATCCTACCCATGGTGAAGGGGAATCCGAGAAGGAAGAGAGTTCAGAGTCCAGTGATGGGGAGGATAGTTCTTATGGTAGCAGTGTTGAATCTTTCTTCAGTGAGTCCATAAGTGAATCGCTGAGCCTTCCATTTTCTTTATTTCCTCTTCTTCTCTTTCTCCTTTTTTTTTGAAACAAAAACCAAGTCTTGATATTCTAGGAGGAAACCGTTCCTGAAGATGGCTTTGAAGTAGAAACTTATCCGAGTGAAGGCGTTTCTGTACCTCTAATTGCGGAAAATGTGCCGTCTGGTGACTTGGATATTGAAGTTCATCATCCTGAAGACATTTCCATGACACAAGTGGTGGAGAGTATTCCAGGGACTGCTGGCGTAATTGTAGTTAGGGGTCTCTTGCCAGTTGTTGATTCGGTTGCGGGCGCGACCTTCAACCCTCCCTACCTGGTCCCTTATCCAGGTCATGCGTTGATCGGGGGATTTAGCGTGCCAGCCAAACATGCGGTGCTATACACTAAAATATGGTAAATCTACGGACATATTTCCACAACCAAGAAAATTACTAGTCGATTTGCGCTGGTGAAGCGGGTGGAGAAAGCTTTGTCTTCGATTGACGACATGTGCAACGTGACTGGTCAAACGGTTTCTGAGGATGTAATCTCAAGCTGGCGGTTCCCTCGTGACATGTGTGTGAACTTCGAATTCAATTTCCCTTGGTTTGTTGAAGGTTTCTCTGAGGTTGAAAAGTTGTTGGTCGAAACAGTCGAAGGTCCTTCCGCGGACATGGTGAAGAAGCTGGAAGCGGAATTCAAAAACTTATGCAGGCAGCTGAAGTTGAAAAGGGTGGCTCTCCATAGCAAGAGGGAGGCCTTTGCTAAGAGGATCAAGCCGGTGTTGGAAAACTTTCCTTGAATACATTTATGTCTTTTAACTTCTTATTTCTAGTTTTTTTTTTTTTTGAAAGTCAAATGAAACGCCTAGTTTATGGTTTTGATTTTTTGGATTTTTTGGGTTGATAGACAAGTGTTACCTATGAGGGTTTTGGATTATTATTCTGGATGAACTATTTTAGGATGATGCCGTTTTTGGTTCTGATTGGTTATGAACATTGTATGTTGGTAGATGACATGGGATGAAACGTAACATGGCTATCGGTTTTATCATTCCTGTGAAACAGTAAACCACCGCATTTTTCTAAGCAAAACTTACTCGGCTTTTGAATCTGCTAACGAAAAATGAGTCAGGTGTAAGCCCAACCTTCATGGGAAACACCGCCGATTATGGAAAGTCCCCAGCCATCCCTGAGTCACTTGATAAGATTCATATATCCTTGAGCGGATCGTTTGATTTTAACCTCTGGGAAGTCCACAATCATCCCCTGCTATGTCAAGACTGATAATCGGGTGGTCTGGTAACTGAGTGGTCGATCCCTGAGCGGATCGCCTTCTTCTACCGTCTTGATATCTGGGTCAAATCATGAGATCGACGGTCGAAAATTGACATTGTAACCAAAATATCAACCTCCCACTGTGGTCGCCAATTGTTTGTGGGTGAAAACAGTTTCTGATGATTTCGGTAATTTCGGGTGTGTGGGTAAGAAACGAATTTAAACCCTAAATAATGTACTGCAAGGGAGTACTTTAGATTCGAGAGATAAATTTGTATAAGTCCGACCTAAACCAAGAAATGGCCATTCCAGACTTGACTCGGTCATAAAGTGAAGGAGAATGGGTTGGTTTTGGGGAGGGAAGCAAGGAAAGTGATGAGACCAAAATAGTTGATTCTGAAAGAGTAGTTGTGTTACGACTTGTATCAGAAAGTGGGAAGCTAGCAGATGGAAAGCTAGTAAACATTTTCTGGGTGGTGTATGCTCCCTGACTGAACTTGTTGTTCGGTGGAAATAGGTAAGACCTATTTATACAAGTCGAAGTGAAACGTACTCTGGTCTCATTAAGGAATGGAAAAATGGGTGAGTAAATGAGAGGAGATGGTAACTGTTAACCTATGGAATTGATGTTCCATAAAACCGTTCACTCAAGGAATTGATGTTCTATAAAAAAGAGCATTTCACCATTAACTCCTTGTATTTACTAACCGCCTCATCCTTATGACGGGCGTAGTGTACGCCGAATGTTGTAGACCGCCAAACCAATACCCAAAGAGTATCTCCCAGTTTGTGATATGTGTTGATGTCTCGAATGTTTTGTGGAAAACATGTAGCATATTGTTGTGGCCTGGGAAGTCGAGATTGGGAGACTTGTTGGCTTGGTGACCATCGACGATCGAGATTTTGCATCTTAATAGGAAAGGTATCCGTTGATCGTCGCACGTTTTCATTTTGGTAGCCGCATAGGGAAAGCCAGCATGGTGGCGCGGCAAGGTTGGTATGCCTTGATGCAGTTTGGCGTGGCCAAATTAGGGTTTCGGGCCAAAGGTTACCATGTGTTGTCTGGTAACCTTGGATGGCTAGGATTTGCTCCTAGGATTGAAGGAGGACCATTGATTGTCGCACGCCTTCGTTTTGGTATCCGCGTAGGGAAGGCCAGCATGGTGGCAGGCTAAGTTGGAATGCCATTGGCATGCCTTGACGCGGTTTGGCGTGGCCAAACTAGGGTTTCGGGCGAAAGGTTACCATGTGTTATCTGGTAACCTTGGATGGATAGGATTTGCTTCTGGGATTGAAGGAGGACCATTGATTGTCGCACGCCTTCGTTTTGGTAGTCGCGTAGGGAAGGCCAGCATGGTGGCGCGGCCAGGTTAGTATGGGGCCATGGCAAGGTGCGTTTGGTATGGAACGGTGGGGGCAAGGGCTTGGCGTGAACGACTTGGCATGGTGGAGCCAAGGGTTTGGCATGCCATTGGCGCATAGTGCGGTTAGCATGGCTAGGGCCAAGTCAAGGTGCATTTGGCTTGGCATGGTGGGCCAAGGGTTTGGCATGCCGTTGGCACGTGGTGTGGATAGCATGGTTGGCATGCCTTGGCGCGGTAGATGTGGATGGAATGGTTTTCCATTGGCACTGTGGTGCGGCTAGAATGGTTGGCATGCCTTGGCGCGGTAGGTGTGGCTGTCACGGTTTTCCATTGGCACAAGGGTGCGGCTAGCATGGTTGGCATGCTTAGGCGCGGTAGGTGTGGATGGCACGGTTTTCCATTGGCACAAGGGTGGGACTAGCATGGTTGGCATGCTTTTGAGCGGTAGGTGTGGCTGACACGGTTTGCCATTGACACAAGGGTGCGGCTAGCATGGTTGGAACGCTTTGGCGCGGTAGGTGTGGCTGGCACGGTTTGCCATTGGAACAAGGGTGCGTCTAGCATGGTTGGCATGCTTTGGCGTGGTAGGTGTGGCTGGCACGGTTTGCCATTGGCACAAGGGTGCGAATAGAATGTTTGGCATGCTTTGGCATGGTAGGTGTGGCTGGCACGGTTTTCCATTGGCACAAGGGTGCGACTAGCATGGTTGGCATGCTTTGGCACGATATGTGTGTTTGGAACAGTTTGCCATTGGCACAAGGGTGCGGCTAGCATGGTTGGCATGCTTTGGCACGGTAGGTGTGGCTGGCACGGTAGGTGTGGCTGGCACGGTTGGCCATTGGCACAAGGGTGCGGCTAGCATGGTTGGCATACCTTGGCACAGTAGATGTGGCTGGCATGGTTTTCCATTTGCACGTGTGGTGTGGGAATTAGGGTTTTGGCCCATCGAAACCCTAGTTAGTAATAAAAAAAAGGTACCCTGGTAATTTTCTCGCAGACATATTAAAGGGTTCAATAAATGCGTTTAAGTCCTGTGACGTTACTGTCTGACTAGGGTTTTATGATTTTACCCTTAAGTTAAAAACCACCATCTAGAAACTAGGGTTTTATGATTTTAGCCCTAGTCGAGTGGCGCATTAAGGAGTTATGGCTTGGGCATCTTGGCACTTTAGGCTTAATTTTGTGGTCCCTCCAGGTTCTGAAGAGAAACATAACTTGAGTAATAATGTCTCCACTAAGCGCATTTATTGAACCCTTTACCAAAGTACCTTTTTTAATGTTAATTAGGGTTTCGATATGCCAAACCCTAATTTCCACACCACATGTGCCAATGGCATGACGTGCCTCCCTAAGCCATATTGAACCCTTTCCAAAGGCCAATGGCATGCCAAACCCTAATTTCCAACCATGCCAATGGCATGGCCGCTCCACATGTGCCAATGGCATGCCATGCCAGCCACATCTCCGCGCCAAGGCATGCCAACCATGACAGACGCTCCATGTGTGCCAATGGCATGTCGTGCCAGCCACATCTTCGTGCCAAGGCACGCCAACCATGCCATCTGCACCACTATGCCAAAGCCATGTCGGCCCTACCACATGTCGCTGGCTGCCAAACGAAGGGTTGCGATAATCAACGGCCACCCTTCCATCTGATATGCAGATCTTACCGTCCAAAGTCGCCAGCCAACGCGCGGAAACCTTTAGCCCAACGCCAAGCCCTAATTTTGGTCGCGCCCAAACTATGCCAAAACCCTAGTTTTTGGCCGCGCCTAAACTATGCCAAAGCTCTAATTTGGTCGCGCCTAAAACAGTGCCAAAGCCATGACGGCCACTCCTCCATGCCGCTAGATGCCAAACGAAGGGTTGTGACAATCAACGGCTACCCTTCCTCCTGAGATGCAGATATCAACCGTACAAGTTCGCCACCAAACGCGTGGCAACTACTGGCCCAATGCCAAAACTACCCGGTTTGTACCAAACCCTAATTTTGGCCACGCCTAAACTATGCCAAAGCCATTCCAGTCATGCTTTCATGACGTTGGCTGCCAAACGAAGGGTTGCAATAATCAACGGCTATCCTTCCTCTCAAGATGCAAAATCTCGACCATCGAGGGTCACCACCGAGCCGACAAATCTCTCAAGCTAAACTTTCCAAACAACGGCAACACGTTATATGTTTTCCACGAAAACACCCGACACATCAACACATGTCAACAACTGGGGGATGCTCATTAGGGTATTGGTTTGGCGGTTTACAGCGTGCGGCGTACACTACACCCATTACGAGAAAGTGTCATAAGAATAAGAGGGTTATTAAATACAAGGAGTAATGGTGAACGTTTCCTTCATTATGGAAACATCAATTCCAGGCGTTACCCGTTACTGTTTCCTTCCATTTACTCAAACTGTTTCCAATTATTATGAGACCAGGGATACTTTTCGTTGTGACTCATATAAATAGGTCTCACCTATTTCCACCAAACAACAGGCTTTGGTCAAGAGCATACAACACTCAGAAATCATTTGTTAGCTTTCCCATATGTTAGCTTTCCACTTTCTGATACAAGTCGTCGAACAACTACTATTTTATAATCAACTATTCTGGTCTCAACACTCTCTTCGCTTCCCTCCCTAAAACCAACCCTTCTCCTTCACTTTGTGACTGAAGCAAGCCTGGAACGGCCATTTCTTGGTTTAGTTCGGATTTGTACAGATTGATCCCTCGAATCTGAAGTACTCCCGTGCAGTACATTGTTTTAGACTTGTTTCTCACCCACTCACACCCGAAATTACCAAAATCAGTTGAAACTTTTTTCACCCTCAAACAATTGGCAACCACAGTGGTAGATCAATCTCTCGAATGCAATACCAATCTCCGGATTTCAATCCCGTCTTTCAATTCCAAACTCAATATGGTAGATCTTAGATCCGGGTCAGCAACAAACCCTGAGAACACCAGCACAGCAACCGTCCCTATTACTAACACTCCTCCCAGCGAAATTAATATGCCGCTTACTAATCCCTGCAACACAGAAAAAGCTCCTTCAGGTTTCACACCACCAATCACCAGGGCCAGAGCTGCTGCCAACCCTAATGCTTCTACGTCGCCTACCAATCCCAGTAACACAGAAAGTGCTCCTTCGGGTGTTACACCATGATTCATCAGGTCCAGGGCTGCTACTACCACCCCTAATGTTTCGTCAAGTATGGCAACTCCGACCATCACTAGGACTACAACTACTCCACCGTCAGGACGAGAAATCGGAGGAGCCAGAGGAAGCTGACCCTACATCACCATCGCTGATTTGATGGAAAGGCAAGAAGTTCTGGCTAGGTCCCAGACGGACATGGCCTCGACTCAAAAAGAGGTATTTTCCTTTCTCAAGACCCTAACGGAGCGGCTACCATATGATTCGCATCATCTAGAGTCGATGAGGCACATCTCCAATACCCCTGGCGCCAGCACCTTAGCAGGACGCACCTTCGCAGACGAAGAAACTCACACCAGAACCCCATTAGAAAAAGCTCAACCGTCCAATTTTGGCACACGAGAAGATCTGAAGCAGATCCTTCGGAATCGAATGAAAAACGATGATATAGACATGCATCAACATCAACCCCCTACCCACCGAAAATAAAAATAATTCCTCTTTCAATAGATACTATTCTCCTCAGTTCACTCTATTCGACGGCACCGGGAACGCACACGAATACGTCTCTCAATTCCTGGAGTCCCTAGGCGAACACGAATACAACCACGTCCTACGTCTGAGGGAGTTTTCAAAGTCGCTCACTGGAAGAGCATATACGTGGTACAACAACATCGCACCAAATAGTATCCCCAACTCGGGTGACATGGTTACGGCTTTCTACAAGAAGTATTTCTTCGTGTCTGAACAAGTTACCTTCTCAGATCTAGGAAGGATGTTCCAACAAGATAAATAACATCCAAATGATTTTGACAAAAGATTCAGGATTCAGACACTAGATTGTCATGAGTCTCATGACCCGAACGTGACCAAACAGCAACTGGTGAATTCCTGCATCAATGGTATGGCTCCCATCTATCGCGCCTTACTAGACAACCTGCGGTTCCAGACGTTCTCTGAACTCCACGAGGCTTCCAAATGGTCGGCCACGATGGCACCAGCATTGTTAGAAAGAACCAGGCCAGTCAGAGGCGAGGACGCACGCTAAACTCGAGGAATTAAATGTCTCGTCAACAAGCAATACAACGCTGGACCCTCCTATGTAAGCATAGTAGACAAAGGATGGAAAAGGAAGGCCCCAGCGGCAGATCAACAGCCTAAGCGCGCGGCACCATCACAACGGACGACTCCGCCATGGAGGGTCACCGCTAAGACTCCCATGCGTCATCACGAATCTGGAGGAGATGTCTTGGATATCCCATTCCCAATCGAGGAATTGATCGAACTCTTAGAGGCATGGATCTGGGAAGATGCCATCAGACTACCACCTCCCATATGCCCACCGACCGAAGCTGAAATGGAGAACCCCAAATATTTTCGATATCACCGGTTTGTTCACCACCCGACCAGTGACTATAACAGACTAAAGCATATCTTCAAGGAGAAGGAATAGGCAGGGGAACTTCATCTGGGAAATGAGGTAGTGCATAGAGATCCACTTCCAGTCAGGAATTACGGGATCTCTGGGGACTCCGTACACTAAAATGTACAGTCCATGATGCAGCACGTGTGCGAAATTCTCTACCTTTCCAAGATATAACATCAAGACATCTTCACGGCCCTCAATCGTGTTGTGTCGGGCAAACGACTTTTTTCCGGTTATGAAAGCCACGCTAGAAACTCAGGCTCTTTCTGGGAACATCGCTCAAAAACACAACTGGGGACCGCTAACCACAACCTATCTAAGGGGGACCGAGCTCGACAACACATTAGTCGAAGTGGTATCTGAATTCAATATCATCACCATCAAGACTCTGAGGGATGCGGGAATTTTGAAGCAAGAGGCTACACACTCCTCATATGTGATCAAGAATTCGGAAGGGGAAGCAATGAACACATACGACTACATTAACCTCGAAATCAAGGTGGGAAACACTATAACGCGTAGTAAATTCCACATCGTCAAAGAACTTTCCAATTATGACATGATCCTGGGGTGTTCTTGGATATCTGACAACAAAGCCAAGCTGGGAGCATCTCATATGCCAGTATCGGCGCCTGAAAGAGTTTCCAACAAGCCTTCCAACCTGCTTCCGTATCAACAGCTTACCGATGGAACCCGATCACCCAAGGAAACTTCGTCGGCGCTCGCTCATAGACTCCAAACACAAGTAAGTCTGGTCAAACAACCTTCTCTGCAACCAATCACTCCTTTTATTAACCCTTCATGGGGACTCGATCTGATTATTGGCACAGACACATTTAAGAGATGTGAGTGGGGCGTTGGGCCTTTTAAATGCTTCACCAAGAATTTGGAAGCTGCAGTCAAAGATGACGGGATCAGGAATCAAACAGTTACACAACACTCAAACTCATTTCAAATTAGAGATGTTGTAATCAAGGAAACCTCCTTTCAAGTCGTAAACATAACAGTGAGGATAGTTGCCCGAACTGGTTCACCCGAAAAAAAGGAAGATGAGCTATATCTGGTGGCAGACGTCCTCTTAGGCGGTTACTGCAAACTCATCAATGCTGACAAGTTGGAAGGCGTGACGGTTCTCTCCCGATGGCTCAAGTCCTTCAATACCTAAGGCGTTGTGCCACTCTCTCCTCCATCGCTTTTACCTTTAGTATTTTCTTCAGCGATTTTCCTTTCCACTCAATATTTGTATTTCCTCTGATATGAATGCATTGTTTGCATTCTTAATTAAGGTTTTGATTCTTATCTAAAGGCATACTTTTCCTTTCAAAACGAGTTTCCTGAATCCCAAAAAAAAAACCCTGAAACCCTGCAAAAATACCTTATACGAAGCACTAAGGGAAGAATATTCAAGGAATCATCAGACGACACAAAAGGTATGGAATATCGAACAAATTATTTTGAGGAAGATTTTGGATCCTTTCGAAGAAGAGGTTTTATTCAAAGAAGCGAAACCATGAAAACTAAATAAGCGGGATGTTATTTGGCGAAATCCCTAACTTCGCCATGAATACAAAGAAGATAAAAATGAGTCTATGAAACATCTACGCGCCAAAGAGAAACGGAAAAAAGGGAAAATGGTCATTGAAAGCAGAAGCCCGGATTGTCAGGTCCCTTTCAAGCACTTTCCCCAACAATCTCTCGGCCAATAAACGTTCCATCCAGAAGCCGCCTCAGTAACAGCAACTCCAACATCCCACCCGGAAATCACCTCAGCAACAACGGTTTCCGCCTCCTGTCCAACATCTACTTCGACAACCGTATCAGCATATACCACCACGACTTCTCCAACGTCCCCGATGGCAGTTCCTATATCCACTCCAAAATCTGATTCAGTTTCGTTAACCACAGTTACATCTTCCTTGGAGGCCTTTTCATCAGCCTTTTGAGTTTCCCCCGATTTATTCGCATCAGAATCAAGGATTATGACACCATCTTGGGAAAGTAAATTAAGCTGGCTCTCCCCTAGAAGTTTCACGGACTCATTCTTCCGCCATTTCAACCGAGAGGCGAATCGTTCAGCCGTAGCACTGGGCTGTGGAGAAGTTTTGTTGCCCTGAGGTATCTCAATGCACTAGGATGCTTCATCATCTCCTCGTTTTCCCTCCGTGTCCACCAGAGTCATGAAACCTTGAGAATACATCCGCACTCTACATAAATAGGTGGAAGGCATGTCCTGAATAATTTCTCCAGCTTCACGAAAAAGCGAATCAATTCTGTCCAATGCCTCCTCCTGAGAAGAAATCCCGTTTTCGTCGATCCCAAAGTTTCTCTTCGAAGAGTCAGAGATATGGTTGTCATTGGAAGATCCCATTATATACTATAATATCAAAAGAAGGGATAAGTTTTGCCCTATCTTCACCAGCAATCTACATGAACAAGAAAACAAAATGAGGAACCAAGAGAAAAACACGAGATGATATCAGTGATTTCAAGACGATCTGTACGAACGAAGGATTCAAGATCACCTCTTATATTCAGCAGAGCAATGAAATCCGAAAAAGGAAAACCTTCTACTGGCAGTGAATTAGGGCGTGACATCAGGATTTTAATTAAACCTTCTTCTATTAGCAAATATAAGGAAAGCCTTATATTTGTCTATACGAGATAATTAGGGTTTGGTGAGGAAACGTGGAAGTACATGTTTGAGACGCGTTTACCTACATTGCTGCTGCTTCTCTGCCGCCAGCACTGAGACTCAGAATAAAAAACGGCGATACGACATGAGGAGGAAGAGTCACGTTCCCTTTTTGTAGCTGCAACGCCTTTGGAATTTGAATAAGGAATGGATCTCCTATTTGAAGCCACACAAAGAAAAAGGAAACCAAACTCGCAATGGAAAGCTGGTTCCAACAGTCTGCACCACGCCAAGATAACTCCGTGCCAAGCCAGCACCGTGTCGAGCCAACAAGTCCGCACCACACCAAGCCAGCGTCCATTCCAAGCCGATCCAATGCTAACGGCTCCATCCTGAGCCAGTACCATGCCTGCGGCTCCATTCTAAGCCAACCAATGATGACGGCTCTATTCTAAACCGACCAATGCTGAGGGCTCCATTCTAAGCCGACCAATTCTGATGGCTCCACTTTAAGCTGATCAACGCCAACGCTCCATTTCACGCCAAGTCTATGATGGTGGCTCCGTTTCGCGTTCCAAAGCCTGGCTCAGAAGACGTACAACCATTCCAGATCGAAGATAGCATCTTACATCTCAAACAGCCTATACCACTCCACATCCTAACCTGCAGCGCCACGAATTAACGAAAAGCTTACAAATACGAGGATCACGGATTCTTCTTACTTCCCAAAAAAAGAAGGTTAGATGGATCTTCCTGACCATCTTGCACGATTTACGTTTCGCTTTTGTCCTTGTCTGTCACCATATGTTTACCTCGCAGCAATGCCCCTGTTCCGAGATAAGCAAGGGACTTAATGTTGATGGTGGTTTTTAGCTTAAGATTAAAATCGTAAAACCCTAGTCAGACAGTGATGTCACTCTGAAGAGAAACAGAACTTGAGTAATTATGTCTCCACTAAGCGCATTTATTGAACCCTTTACCAGGGTACCTTTTTTAATGCTAATTAGGGTTTCGATATTCAAAACCCTAATTTCCACACCACATGTGCAAATGGCATGCCGTTCCAGCCACATCTCCATGCCAGCCGCACCACATGTTCCAATGGCATGTCGTGCCAGCTACATCTATGCGCCAAGGTATGGCAACCATGCCAGCCGCTCCACGTGTGCCAATGGCATGCCGTGCCAGACACATCTCCGCACCAAGGCATGCCAACCATGCCAGCCGCTCCACATGTGCCAATGGCATGCCGTGCCAGCCACATCTCCGCGCCAAGGCATGCCAACCATGCCAGCCGCTCCACATGTGCCAATGGCATGTCGTGCCAGCCACTTCTCCGCGCCAAGGCACGCCAACCATACCGGCCGCTCCACATGTGCCAATGGCATGTCGTTCCAACCACATCTCCGCGCCAAGGCATGCCAACCGCTCCATATGTGCCGATGGCATGCCGTACCAGCCACATATCCGCACCAAGGAACACCAACCATGCCAGTCGCACCATTATGCCAAAGCCTTATCAGCCCTACCACATGATGTTGGCTGCCAAACGAAGGGTTGCGACAATCAAAGGGCACCCTTCCATCTGAGATGAAGATCTTAGCCGTCCAAAGTTGTCAGCTAAAGCGCAACAACCTTTATCCCAACGCCAAGCCCTAATTTTGGCCACGCCCAAACTATGCCAAAACCCTATATTTTGGTCGCGCCTAAACTATGCCAAAACCCTAATTTTGGCCGCGCCTAAAACAGTGCCAAAGCCATGCCGGCCACGCCTCCATGCCGCTGGCTGCCAAACGAAGGGCTACGATAATCCACGGCTACCCTTCCTCCTGAGATGCAGATCTCAACCGTACAAGTTCTCCACCAAACACGTGGCAATTACTGGCCCAATGCCAAAACTACACGGTTTGTACCAAACCCTAATTTTGGTCGCGCCTAAACTATTCCAAAGCCATTCAAGCCATGCTTTCATGTTACTGGCTGCCAAACGAATGGTTGCAATAATAAACGGCTACCCTTCCTCTCAAGATGCAAAATCTCGACCGTCGAGGGTCACCACCGAGCCGGAAAATCTCCCAAGCTCAACTTTCCAAACAACAGTAACACGCTACATGTTTTCCAAGAAAACACCCAACATATCAACACATGTCACAAACTGGGGGATGCTCATTAGGGTATTGGTTTGGCGGTTTACAACGTGCGGCATACACTACGCCCATTACGAGAAAGTGTCATAAGAATGAGGCGGTTAGTAAATACAAGGAGTAATGGTGAAATGTTTCCTTCATTATGGAAACATCAATTCCAGGCGTTACCCGTTACCGATTCTTTCCATTTACTCAAACATTTTCTAATTCCTACGAGACCAGGGATACGTTTCGTTGCGACTTGTATAAATAAGTCTCACCTCTTTCTACCAAACAACAGGCTTTGGTTAGGATCAAACAACACTCAGAAATCATTTGTTAGCTTTCCCATATGTTAGGTTTCCACTTTCTGATACAAGTCGTCGAACAACTATTCTGGTATCAACACTCTCTTCGCTTCCCTCCCCAAAACCAACCCTTCTCCTTTACTTTGTGACCGAAGCAAGTCTGGAACAACCATTTCTTGGTTTAGGACGGATTTGTACAGATTGATCTCTTGAATCTATAGTACTCCCATGTAGTACATTGTTTATGGTTTAGACTCGTTTCTCACCCACTCACACCCGAAATTACCAAAATCAGCAGAAACTGTTTTCATCCTCAAGCACTTATGACTTTGAAATTTACTAATGTATTCACGATGTACGGTCAGACTATCTTACCTGATAGTTCTTGTTCTTATTGATCTTCTAAGTTCTCAAAATTTTAGATCAGGAACTTGATAGATATAAATTAAAAAATTCTCTTAGTCTCAGACTTTATGATTCTGAAAGATAGACATCTAAATCACTTCTGGTTTGATTTGCTTGGATTTTTTTTGTGAGGTAGAATTGATTATGCATCTCTATAAATTTTGTAGAGAATAAGTTCAACCTAATCTTGAGTTTGCTTGATATATTATTTTCTTGAAGATTCTTCATAAACATATAGATAGTCTTACCGGACTTATTTTCTTTAAGCTCATACCTTGATTTAATATCTTTTTGAAGGAAATCTCGAGTTGCACATGGGTCGATCGGTTCGGGTTTCACTTAAAACCACCTACCAACCGCTAGTATATCGGTTTTACAATTTAAAACCAAAACCGTTAGCCCTTTTTCCGGTTCAGGTTTAAACCCGTCCCACTATGGGTCGGTCGGTAATGGGTTTAAACTCGCGTTAACCCGATTCACATGTAATGCTTATATTTCAGCATTTCCTCTCAATTTTTCACCCTAATATTGTCTATGTTTTGTACCTGTCATATACATTCAATGATTATTCATACACCCATACACATGTTTTCAAGTTTAAACATACTTTTTTAAGTTCTTAATTACTTAAATAAGCCAAACCACAACCATAACTCATCAAAGTTCAATACTAACAACAATACTTCCAATAAAAATAAGTTAAACAATCAACACTATCGGTTTTTATGAGTGGGTTCGGTCGGTTTTTGCATCAAACCATAAATCGATCCATCTATATCGGGTTTTTAGATTCATAACCATATACCAACCAAATATGGACGGGTTTGGCTTATAAACCGATCTATCTAACGGCTCTTAAGATGCTAGCTTGTTAAGTTGTCCCGCCTGACCGTGCAGGACAGCCAAAACAAAAAAAGAGAAAAAAAAACAAAGAAAAATGATACTAAGGCCTATTCCTATGCACATGCCAAAAAAATGGTGTTTGGCATGCCACCATTTGCGCCAGTATGGGGAAACTGTTGAACGATCGAATCCCTAGCGAGTGATATTCATAATATCTTCAGCGATAAAGTCGATATTCACTATATCGTTGTCGATATAATCAATATCGCCACCGTTTAAGTTTCGGACGCCTATAAATACCGCAACTATACTCCCACCTCTTCTAGACTCTTCTCAATTCTTCTTCTGAAAACCTTCTGAAAACCACTGATTTTCTTTAAAGTTTTGTTCTTAAACAGATATGGAGAGAAGAAAAAGAAACAAAAAAGGGAAAGGATATACTAGTACCTCAGGCAGTGGAGTAAATATTGTTGTGGATACAAATTATGAGTTTAATAATGTTAGACTAGTAGCCGGTGAAGGTGTATTCTCTAATCACCTTTCTGATAATGAGGGGCGATGTAACGCGATAAATCTAAGAGGTGGATGGACTGAGTTACGTATAATTTTTCAATTAATTCCTCCTGCTTTTCAAGAGAGAGTGAGAAGATATCCTTGGCGACATCTATATCAAATACAACCTAGAAACCACAGGTTTTAAGGTGTTTAAGTTATATTAGATCGATGGTGGAAGACTACAAACACGTTCTTTTTCAAGGACTTTGAATGCGATAAGTCAGTCTTTTCTAGTAATTTAATTTTTAGATTATGTGTTTTGTTTCATAAAAATCAATAAATTCTAATTTTGAATAATTATTGTTAATAGGAGTTACACCGATAGATTTATACATGTTAACCGGAATTCCATGCCAAGGGAACTTACTTCCATTTAATAGACTAAAGTGGTTATCAGAAGATAGATGGAAAGAAAGACTTCCTTTATACTCAACTGAATTAGAAGGAAATCCTAAACATAGACAAATAAAAGCGTATGGGTTGAAGGTGTCTGGGTTGAAAAGTTTTTTTCCAGCGTTATGCTATAAGAATGAATCAAAACAGGGCAGCTGGTAATCAATATTTGATCCCCGATCATTTTGAGGAGCTAGACGTCTGTTTGTATTGTGGACACTGGGCCAATGTTTGTTTCCAAATGCTAGCTCAGTAGTGTTAATTGGGTTTCTCGAAGCATTAGAAGATTTAGAGCAAGCACCAACATATGATTGGGGGACTGCGATTTTATCAGAGATTTACATTGCCCTAAGTGATAACTCGACGTGTGATAAAGATAGTTTTAATGCTTTTTGGGGAGTTCTGGAGGTAAGAACCAATATTTTTCACATTATGTATTTATTTGTCATTTTCATATGGAAAAGTTATTAACCTGCTGAATGCTATTATTTTCAGTATTGGTGGTATACATATTTCCGTGTTTCGGAACCTTGTCTTAAGAATTATACGAATGTATTTCCGATCATACGGAAGTATGATTCTGAGAATTGGGAAGCTGCACAGATTGAAGATGGTCAACATGCTGCTATTGTTCATAAGATTCAGCAGTTGAGTAGAATAATCCATAACCTTATCTCACAGCCATATGAAGCAGTACCTAGTTCCAAGAAGAACTAGGTCAGACAATGGTAGAGTTAATCCTTGAAAGGATGGTGTTATACAACCCTATTTCTGAGAAGGGTGTTTGGTATTATGGTGAAAGACAACTTCTTCTGTTGCAAGGGAGATCAGTGATAGCTATCAACCCTTATCTCATTACAGATGTTTCAGCAGGCGATTACTTCAAATTGATAAGGGAAGGTCATCGTTAGCAAGAAGTTGATGAATTGATCCAGGAGCCGATGGACAGAAATGAGTACCTATCTTGGTTTAATACTATTTTCAAGCCAAATATTTCCATGCAACCGCAAAGTTTAGGTTGGATGGATTTCCCAGCTTTAGGTAGGTTTCCACTTGGCAATAAATTTCTTCCTTCCCAACCTCCACCAGAGACGGGTGACGTATTTGCATATCCTTCTCAAAGTTCATCGTCATACATGCCACCATTTTCTTGGGAAGTAAAGACTATATCTAGCACATCTGGAGAGATTGTTACTTATCCAATTGTTTCAAGTGCACCTACTCGGACTTATCCATGTCAATGCTACAGAGTTGGAGTATTAGACCCGGTGTAACGATTATGAGGCTCTTGTTCAGGGAATTCAGAATATGCACTTGGAACATATGCAAAGATTGAGGGAAAACATGATGTTTGAGATGAGTCCCAGTGTTGGAGATGGTAGAGGATTGAGTCCAAGTGGAAGTCAGCAAAGTGGTCGAAGTTAGCAAAGTGGTCGCAATCAGCAAAGTCATGGAAGTCAGCAAAGTGGTGAAAGAAGATTGAGACATCGTCATATGGAGGAGGTACCAGAAAGTTCAACCCCAAACATGGTGTTAGAAAGTCAAGCAGTACATGGTGTTGAAGAAAACATTAGCATGGATACAACTCCTACATGTATGTTTAGTCATTTGCAGCCTGACATACTGACTCCAGGTGGTGGTGTGAACATGGAAGTAGTTAGGCAAACGAATCTGTATACCCCAATTGCCTCAAGCTCATCATCATTTCAACCATTCCAGCAACAATATCAATCACACGTATTTCAAGATTTGGATAATGTTCCCATACCCCGTACTCCCATTGCTTTTCAAGGTTATGGTGACTCTGATGATACTCAACCACCAACTGAGTCTCAGATCGGCACCATAACTAATTTGTTGTACAACTCTATGGATCCAGAAAATGCAGGTAATTGGATCTTTGGTCCGGGAGGAAATGGACAAGGAAACAGACAAGGAAATGAGTAGTTTAAATGTTTTCTTTTAGTTGATATGTGAAATGTAATTTTGTTTTTTTAGATTAATGGAAACTATCTTTTAAATTAATATTTAGATTTAATTTCATTAAAAGTATAAAAAAACTTAAAAATATTAAAACTTTAAAAGTGGACAATTGAGAAATTACAACATAAATCTTGGACAATATCTTAAAATATCGAAACAACTTTCAAAATGAAATTTTTTCCCGTAGATGCGACGATATTCCACACGACACCTTTCCTGAAATTCCATCGTGGTTTCACCACTTTTCAAGGTTGGACCTTCTCGCTGAAGTAAAGCAACATACCTAGTAACTTCCTGCCTAATTATATCGAAGTGCTGAACCAAATCTGAAACACTACGACCGCGTAGGTTCATTGTTTGTTCTTGAAATTTAACAAAAATCCTTTCCCACGATAGTTCGGGATAAAATACTGGCTCCATTGTAATATCAATATAATTCCTACAAATACATTCATCTTCCGTAGTTTTGAATTTTAGGTTTTGCCTCACTTGACGTCTCCTAATTTGACTTCTCCTAGTTTCACTGTCTATAATTGTACGACAAGCAGCTCTTCGATTTTGGATAATACGATGGTTTTCCATGCACTCAGCCAGATTCATATTATCAGCCATGCTCTCTAAGGATTGGAGATTAAGAAATTCTAGAGAGATTGAGAAATTCTTGAGAGATTAAGAAATTCTGGTGTGAGTTGAAATGAGACTAAAATCAGGTATTTATAGAGGGGGGAAAATTGTAGCCGTTAGATGGAGATCTGATGAGCGATTATCATATTAGCGAGCGATAGCTTGACTGTCGCTGGCGATTTGAAGACCATCGAGCGACCAAGACTCTATCGCTCGCTGGAAACTCTGTCGTGTATGCCTATATGCCAGAAATAACATATTGGCATATGAGTTTGGCAGTTTGGCATAACCATAGTGGGTGCATATATGCCAAATACATGAGTTTGGCATACCCATAGGAATAGGCCTAATGCAATATTACTTATCAGGCTTCTTGGGCCAGATGGAATAGCATTTGTAGGTCCTTACTCCTCGGACCAGATTCAGTATTATCCCTCCTTCTTTAAAAGGCTAAGTCATATGAGCTCCCACGTTGCACGGTGAGCATGACACCCACCTCAAATTAAATTAGATAAAAGCTTTGAACTACACCAATTCTGGAGAAGACAAGTGTCGTAACGTTATTGGTCGAAGATTGTTTTTATTAAAAACACCCCCTTAGTAGAGAACGTTATTGGTCCAAGCCCCCTGATTTTAACAGCCAAATACTAAAACCGTTAGTAGAAACGTGGGTGTACAAGACTTATATGTTGATTTACACCTAATTAAAAAATTACACCGGATTTACACCAAATACTTAACTGGACGTTAAGTAACACCGTCAACTTAAGAATACATATATTTAGTATATCGTCCTGTACATGCAAACCGTACCAAAAATGTACGTAGAACAGACTCAACGATGAGAAATTTATGGAGTATTATCAGAACTAGAAGAACCAAATATTTTGAGAACCAAACCAAATCATAGTTTATACAGTTACATGTCTGGAAAAAACTCACCGAAGATACAATTAATTAAGTAGCAAGATAACAGTCAGAGTTCCAGCTATGATTGCTTGCATTTGTGATCTTCTTTATTGGTTAAGAAATTACACCATTAACGGGAGGAGAGATGTCACATCATTACCAAAGGATTTCTGTCGCCTTATTAATTTGCAGGTCTTGGATCTACACGATTGTCGTCAGCTTGCATGTTTGCCATCAGACTTGAGAAAAATGACAAATCTTAGACATATGGACATTACAGGATGTCAGGATGTGATAAGTTAACCAAAATGCCAATAAAGATAGGGAAATTGATTTTCCTACGAACCTTAAGTTTTTTCATCGGGGGTAAAGAGTCTGGTTGTGGTATTACTGAGCTAAAAGACCTACAGCACCTCAAAGGAGACTTAGAAATTCGTGGATCGGAGCATGTGAGAAATGAAACAGATGCAAGAAGTTCTAATTTAATTCTAAAGCATCATTTACAATCGCTTCAATTGAGTTGGTCTTTCGGATTACGAGATTCCGAAGAAGAAGAACAAGCGCAGCTAATGGTAGCAGAAGGCCTCCAGCCTCACCCAAATAGGCCCATAGGGACGTCGGCATGTAGAACTGCATTTGGGCAGGACCAGCTCAAGTCAGAGATTTTGACCAGTACATTCATATCTTGGGCCGCTTTATATATAAGGTTCCAAATTCAAAATTTGGATGATCGATAAATCTCTAATTACAAGAACTTACAATAATACATAAGCGACGGGGTGAGGCGAAGCCGAGTCACACCAAATATAAAATCCTAAGCGAACTTGATTTAAGTTGGTTTTTATCGATCATTAACTGATCTCCTTATGTCTCCTTATTAATTTCCATATATTTGTTTTTATACCAAGTTGTTGTTTTTTTTTCTTTTTTAATCTTGACCGTGTATATACGGTTTGAAAAAAATCATGAACTAAATTTTCCTAATATGTTTTTGGTTATATTAGTTTTTTTTCCGTTCTCAGGGGTGCAGCAAGATAACAATGCGAAAGATTGTCTTAAATTATAGATGCTCTATTATCTTTACCATACAAGACAAATAAACTTCGTAACACCTCTAATGGTTTTCTTGATGAGTATGAGTTTATAAGGCACGGGTTTACGTCATAATCATCGTCTCTATCTATCTCTTTCTTTCATTTTTTTATTTACATCATAATCTCTTTATAAATTACATTTTAATACTACTTTTATACTTATTTCAATCTTTCTCCTTTTAGTTTTTTTTTTTTTTCGTTTCTACTGGTGATCTCCTCTCCTTTTTAGCACATAACAACACACATTCTTAAGTCATTGATGTCGATATCTTAGCCTTCACGTCAATGCAAATATTAATTTTCTTAGATTCCAAATCGTGATCGGGGCGAGGCGAAGCCGAGCCACACCAAATCAAAAATAGATGGTTTTTGGGTCCGCCCGGTGCGTAGCACGGGCACAAAATCTAGTTCAGTTTAAGCATGGGTAAATAGAAATCAATTTTTCGGCCGACTCTTCAGCAAAGATGGGTGTTTTCACAGGGAGAAATCAGATAGAGGTATGAGTGTCTAGGCCAAGTTTCTTTCAAGATCGGGTAAGCTTTTCTGTTTGTGTCTGATGCCTTGGGCGTCCTTCTGTTGTGGTCTCTTTAGTTTTGTAATGAAGAATTTGTTTTGTAATTTTTCCAGCAGTTGGATTCTGATAGCGTCTGGTTGACTACTTTCAAAGCTGTATCGTCTCTACATGTGTGCACACAAAGTGTCCTTGGTGACGGGATTATGAGCAGGAAGTGCAATATAAGGATTTTCACCAGAAAAAATTAAAATGAAATGTGGGATTGACATTGTACAAAGAAGAGTCCCGGATAATATTTATAGAGATTAATGAAACATGGAAAATTCTGTAAATAGAGGCAATTAACTTACACATCTACTGCTTATCATCCATTTAAACTAAGTTCGAAAAAAACAGATTACACTATAAGGTGTAACTAATGCCAAAGAGCTTTTGGGTGTTGTAGAACACTTAATCTCAGCCATTAATTTTTGGATCAACGAGTCGGGGAGTAGAATTACACAGATGGGAAGAACTTGTTAAGATTAAAAGGCAGGGAGTAGAATTCCTCACTTCTAGTATCGCCCTTAAAGGATCGGAACTTGGCCCACCAATGCATACCTCTGTCTTTCCTAATTGAGTTGTCCTTTCTATGCATAGTAACGTCTAGAAAAAATGCAACAAGTCCAGCGACAAAAGCTTCAGATTGGAAAGGGACATTGATCATATCATTGAACTGCAGAAACAAGATCAGGAGTTAGAACTTGAGTCAGGTTGGAAAATTCACAGCAGCTGGTGATTTAACAAATAAACTGAAGGAAATTAGAGGTTAAGCTCTAGAGTATTTACCCATCTTGCACTTGTATGAACAGGACCATAACCCTTGACCACAGTGTACTCGTTAAAGTACTGTGGTACCGATAGACCCAAGAAAAATGAGAAGCCTAAAATGAACTTTGTTCTAAAACTGTTTAGATTGCAGAACTGAAGGAAGCTGACACCCACCGAACCTGTTAATTAATAAAATTATAAGATTAACTAAAAAAAGGCATAAGACATAAAATTAAATTAAAAGAAAGAAATAGAGGGAAATAGGAGGATGAGCATAAGATAAAAGATACTGTTGCTTGTACATACCAACGTAAGCGAAGAATAGGCAATAAAAGGCAGCTATAATTGGAGCGGGGATGGATGCAAAGATTGATCCAAATTTTCCTGGATGGGACATGAAATATTTAGTTATATGTCTAAAGCTGAATATTTTCAGAAACTGCACATATCAGGGTCAAATACTAACCTAGAACTGAAAAGAACAGCATGAAACCAGCTGAAATTTGCACAACTCTTCGACTACCAACACGGGTTAATGCTAGCAGACCAGTATTTTCACTGCAATTCAACAGCGCAACAATCAATAGGAGATAACAATTATGTTCCCTTGGAATAAAAGGACATCACCAGAGGTGTATATCATTTTTTTAAGGAACTTACGGAGATACTGTGGATCCAGTTACAGTTCCAAACAACCCAGAGAGCAGAATTGCAATTCCCTGAAATCAGAACAAAGCAACTTTACATACTGAGGTAAAATTTCAACTTTGGTTCAAATTTATAGTGCCCTTCTGCATTGTCATGCTCGCCGCTGGATTAAAATGTAGGACACCTGTCCTCTAAGATATGCAAGGTCTCAAAAGAACCTACTTTGTAATTTTAATCAGCAAAACATGGCGACTCTTTCCATGAAATGGTTAAAGTATATTACATACACTGTTACAAACAAACAAACAAAAGCTCAATTGCCAAGTGGCCTACACGCATACACAGAGGATACATCACAAGGCAAGCAAAGAAGTCCGGACTCCAGACTAGTTTTTATACAATATATTTTCTTTTAATTTTATTTAATGATGTTTACATTAGTTGCAGACGGAAAAGATGGGAAACAGTACAAGATCTTGCAACTATATTTACCTGCCAACCAACACCACGGCTGAGAATAGAAGGTGGCAAGGGAGTGGCACTTGCATACCTTGCCAGTGCAATGTAGACACCGGTAGACTGCAAAGATAATGACATATGGTATCAGCCATAACAAAAAAAAATATCATGCTGTCATTATGAACAATTTAAATTCAACTACTGGTGGACACAGGGGGTGCAGAAATAAATGTTGCTAGGGAAGTGCCTTATGAAAGAGCAAGAATTATAAGACAAATGTGAAAGAAGAAGTAAATATTGTCTGGTATAATGAAGTTCTTTCGAAACGAATCAAGTGAAAAGATGCCAGACCTCTACAAGAGCTACAAATGAAGCCATCATCATTGCGAAGACTTCTCCTGCATCAAATGTAGGAGCACCCCATTGAAATGGATATGGAACTCTTATCCTGAGCATAAAGATGAACATGATTAGGATCAGTATAAAACTATAATAATGACAACCCAATAAAGAAAACCAAATCATAAGCAGTCCGCATTAGGCCCAATAACTTAATTTGATGAAATTCCAAAAGCCTTACCATGGAGCAGCACCTACAAGTCCACGGCGATCCGTACGACAACTAAATTGAGTTATCTCGGGCGAATTCTTATAGGCACCACCAACGGTTAGGAGGTGAGCATAAATCCATACGATAGCCACCGAAAATAGAACAGCAAACCGGTCAAACACATCTTTTGCGTGTATTAGATGGGGTAAATACTGTTACAAGCATTAGCAGTAAATTCCATATCAGTTCATGGTAGAGACAATAATGTCAGTTTCTCAATCAGAAAACATACAAACGGACACATTAGAAAGTACCTGTGAGAATATTACTAACAATATTAGCTGAGGTAGTCCGATTTCTATACATTTTGCAACCTAGATATCCAGAGAAAGAAGCTTGTCAGAAAAGATGAAATTCATACCAAAGCTATAGTTCTCAACTGCAATACAGTTGAGCAATGACGCTTCAACAAACAAAAGCTACATAAGTAACAGTAATCTAAAAGTTTTGCCTGACGCTTCTAGAGTTTCAGTTCATAAAAAAGCAATTTGCAAAATCTTACCCCGGGAAAACCCAGCTCATAAAGCCCGAACCCAGCTAGAGCCACCAAAGGAACGGCTGAGAGTGGACTTAGGAACCTGTTAGGCACAGAGGAATACACATAATGCAGTCAGCCATGCAGCGTATGTTACAGAGATTTTAATGACATCACAGGCCAAAATTAAGGTCTAACCACATTTTGGAAACCGGCTCTCTAGACCAAGGGTGAGGTAAGTCATGAATCGAACTCATGGAAAGTGGTTAACCTATTGGAGTAGCTTATTAAACATGGGGAGTTCAATTCAAAAGGCGACACTGAAGCAATTTTAAGTACCTATACAGGTTCTCCATGTCATATACTTAACAATTAATTTTAAAGAATATCAATTGATAGTAACAGATACAATGTTGTAATTCCTAATTGTTCCCAAAACCGACCTAGTCACATTACGCCAAAGACCACTAAAGCCAAGTACAATCTGAAGAGTTGAAGCGACGATTAAGGCCCCTTGAATTGCTCGCATAGTCCGCTCAAATCTCTGCAGAAGAGGCCACGGTTAAAAACCAAACAGACTACAAAGTAGACGTGATCTGAGGAAGTAAGACTCGAAACAAGACCTCGTGAGGATCAACGATAGAGCTGAATCGACCAGCTAAAATTATTGAAATTGTAGGTGCCACAAACGTATAAGAGCCTCCAATTACAGCAGGTAACCGAGTTCCAAACATTGTTTGGGCCAAAGTGTTCAAACCAGCAACAAAGAGTAATGTCTGGATGACCTTTGCTTTCTCCTCCTGAGAATAACAAAACCGACTTACATTAAAAGGAAGATAACACCATCACTGAAAACAAGGACAATCAATAGACATAAACTGATAAACACCATTTCTACGGTTTGGCAACTTTCTTTCCGAGTCTTACATTATTTCCTCCCATTTGGGGTACAAGTGCTGTAGGGATGATGACAGTGGTACCGAGCATAACTAAGTAGTGCTGGAAACCCAAAAGTATAGCCTCCGCTGCATTTAACCAATACTATTAAGTCATAACTAATATCAATTGAAAACAAATACAAATCAAGAAACAATCAAGAACAACACTAGATTCCCAAATAAGATGCATATAAACAGACAAAAAATGGTATGCTTCAAATTTTACAGATTCCATAACATTTAGCAGTGAAAAAACAAGAAAATTTCACCCATCTGTAACAAAAGGTAGAGAGAGCAACAAGAAATAAGATTACAGTAAGAAACAAACTTAGATAAGATTTCTCTACCACCCATAGTAGCAAAACATACGGAACCATCTAACCCGAAAACTCTAGATCAGGTGAATCTAAGCAAAAAAAAATATATAATAACGTGTAAAACTGTAAAGAGCTTAAAAATGAGTTCCAAATGATTACCAGATAAAGAACAAGTAGTTTTTTACCCAGTTTAATGCACATTTTTCTATACACGGATATGAGAAGGAAAAAAAATGGCAAGAAAATCACTCACGCCATGGAGGAGGACTAGTTATACAGTAGGCAATGTTAGGTAGTTGCTCTTTTGATGGATGCGGCTGTAGCTCATCTTGTTTAGGTGCTGGAGCTGCTCCTCCTGCCATGATTTTCCTTCTTTACCACCTTTTTTTTCTTTCTTATCCTTAGTTTACAAAAACGAAAACCCACAAAATTAATTTCAACTAATTAATCTTCACAACAACACTGAATGAAGTTCCCCACCAAAACCCCAGAATCCCAAAATCACTTGAGAAAAAAGTAACACAAACCCAGAAATCAAAACAGGTTTTCTTTTTCTTTTATTTTTTACAAGTTTACTGACACTTTGAGAGTGATAAATAGAGAAATGTTTTACAACTAAAACCCACTTGACAGAATTTTAATTAAATAAAAAGAGAAGAGAAACAGAAGAAGAAGAAACCAAAATACCTCTCTATATATCTCTGACACCTAAAGGAATCTCTTAATAGTTTTTTAATTATCTTCCTCCTCACTATAATCTTTCTTTCATTCTCTACTCTCTATTCACTGTTTGTTTTTGCTTTTCTTTTTGTGTAAAGCTTAAAAATAGAGTAAAGAAACAGTGTTGCTGCTGCTACCCACTCTATAAAATGACCAGAAAGATTGATGTAGTAGTTCTTTCACACTATCACACGAAATACATTGAGGTAGAGAGACAGAGAGGAGAAGTTTGGCGTTTCTCACACCTTTTCTCTCTCTTTCTAGATGTGTACAGTAAACAAGTTTGGTGTTTGCGTTATACAGCAAGGTAAGGTTTGTTACTGTACGAAATGTGAAAAAGAAGCCAAGAAAGGGAAAAGCTAAAGCCTAGAAAAGAGAAGAAGCAACCGACATTTTTTATTTTTTCTTCACTCCCTTTTGGACTAATCAAAATCAAAATAATTTTAACACCAACACAGAACTTAGAAACAAGCTACTAATTTTTTTCTCTCTCTTCTTTCACTCCCTTCTCAAAAGCCTAGAGAAAACCTATCATCTTCTTTCTTATTTGGTCAGATCTAGTCCTTTTGGGACTAGATCTGAGCAAAGATTGTTTGTTTTTAGTTATTTTGAATAAATTTCTTCGCTATTTGAGCGATTTTTTTCTTCGCCATTAGGGCGATTATTCCCTTCGCTATTAGGGCGATTTTATCTACACTTTTGATTGTGTTTCATTCTATACATTTGTTCGTGATTTGGTTTGTTGGATACAAGTACACCGGCGATTTGACGGAGGCAAGATCAAATTATTCTATTATTCTTCAACAGAATAATAAATTTAGGGTTTCTGGGCTTCTCGCTACGCATGAGTTTTTGGGCAAATCACTCCTCTCTCATAGGAGTATCTCTTTTCAAGAAGAAAATCAATCAAAATGGTCGAACTATGATTTCGAATACCATTCCTTCTCCAATCTCTACATACAAGATTTGGGATGCTATCGGTGTGGATCGCTCTTTCTCTTCGCGATTTATTTTCGTTTTGCATCTATCATTGTATTTGTTTCATGTTTATGTTGTACTTGTTTTTTCTTAAAAACCATCGTGTAAACGTTTCTTATTTGGAATGAAATACTAATGGTTTGATTATAAAAAAAAAAAAAATCAAAATAATTTTATACCGGAAAATAGTGTTGGGATTCTGAAATTGAATACCACCAAAAATACATTAAAACAAATAAGTTAAACTGAATACTGAACTTAGTTTGACTGTTTAGTCCTTTTCTTCTGCTGCTTGGACAAATGCTTTTCAGTTTTGGAAGTGAGTTTTCCTTTCTTGTTTTGACCATAGAAAAATTCACGACCTCTATTTTCTGTTGTATCATTATACAGTCGGTCAGCAGGGTTTGAAAACGCCAAAATGCTCAAGCTAAATTTAGTTCCAAAAAAAAAAAAAACTAGACAAAGAAGCAAACATTGTCACACAAAAAAAAAAAAACGACCTTGAAAATCCTTTCTATATTAGATTCATTTTTTGAAATTTATGTGGTTAATTTTTATTTATTTTTGAAGCATGTTTATGTGGTTAATGATATCCGCGTAATCTTAGAGTTTATTATTTTACAAGACAAACCTTGATACTATTTGATGTTTTTTTCCCGTTGTTTGCCTAGCATTCAGACGAGCTTTAAATTTCGGTGAATTTTAGAAAAAAAATTAACCATGTTCTGTTATGGAAATAACAATTGGACGATCGGTAAATTAACCAACAACCAATTCTTTAATTTCAAGCAAATTGGGGTAAGCTAGAAATGAACATAGTGTCATAGTCATGAAAGCCAGAAACGTAAAAAGCAAAAAATGACGAAAAATAAACACACTTTAAAATCCTGGTTTGATTGGGTATACCCAATTTCAAGGGACATGGTGTGTCATTATTAAAAATAAATTAAAGAACTCTTAATCTTTTCTTCTTCTTCGTCATCTTAATCTTCCATCAACCAAAGCCATATAAAAATCTTTAACTTTGATTTTCCAAAAAAAATGTTGGCTCTACCAGCGAAAAGAAGACTATAAATAATGTTTAAATTCAAACTCATCATTGTGTTGTGTGATTTGATTGTTATATTAGGTTAGAAATCGAAAATTATGATTTCTGTGTTTTTGGTCGGCAAGGTCGTAACATGCATATCTTGCCGACTTTTTATAACAGCCATGGCGGCGACTGTAATTTTTTTCAACAGCTGGCAGGGTATTTTTTGAAGACCTTGCCGATTAATACAGCCGGCATGGTATTTTCAACAGCCGGCGTGTTATTTTTCAACAGCCGGCGGGGTTTTCTATGTAGACCTTGCCGACTAATATTTTTCAATAGTCATCTCATGTGTGCCAAAAAAAAATAAAGTCGGCATGTTCTTCATTAAATACCTTGCCGACCAAATATAGCTGGCAGGGTATTTTCAACAGCCGGCGGGGGTTTTTTGTAGACCTTGCCGACTAATATTTTTCAATAGCCATCTCTTGTGTGTCAAAAAAAATAAAGTCGGCATGTTCTTCATTTAAATACCTTGCCGGACAAATATAGTCGACATGTTCTTCATTCGTCGACCTTTGGAGCTTTTCATACTTTCTAACGAAAGTGTTGATTTCTTCTTTGATTTTGAGTATGATTTCATACAACAGATTTGCAATCCCCTTTTTAGAAGTGTTTCGGTTGTGTGCTTCATTTTCATTACAAGAGATATTCTCGAAAAAAAATAGAAATTCATCAAAAATCATCCCACAAAAGTTCAATCAAAAACAAAATTTCATAACTTAAATTCATAAGTTTTAATCTATTCAATCAATTTAAACTTAATTAATTAATCTAATCAAAATTTTAGTGTTAATTAAACGAGGGCAATTTTGCCATTTTGAAAATATTTAGTTAAGGGATGACCTCTTTTACTTCAAAATGACCCTATTTTTTCTCATTTGGTATACCCCAATTAACCTAGGTATACCCCAATCTCGACAGGTTTAAAATTATGTTTAGTAAATTGTTAAGTGGAAATATTGGTGACATAATTAATGACAAAAGTAGAAATGCTTTAAAGTTATTTTTGATTGTAAGTTAATAATGGTAATGCATATTTTTTATTCCAGTGATGTTTGAATAAACACAAACGATGTTAATAATTTTTGTAATCAATAAAAGAAATTATTGCTATTTTATCGGTTTCATATGGAAAAGAAGAAGAAAAAAAATGAAAGGGAGTATATTAATAGGAATTGAAGGTCAAATTTGTATATGTTAATAAAAACACAAAATTGGTCAAAAAGACCAAAACAGAAAATTCCTAGGTGAAATAGATTCTTAGCTTTAGAAACTGTTTATATAGCCAAAAAACATAAAAAATACTGTTCATTTAGCCAAAATGTATATTTCACCCAAAATATCTTTTATTAATTAAACTGAAGAGACAAATATGTCCATATCTTCTTCAAATGGATTGAGCATCTTTATTGGGTTAGTAAATGTCGGAAAAAGAAAAACAGAGTACTCTGCGATCTCATCGATAAACAGAGTAAATGTCTAAAAAAGAAAAACAGAGTACTCTACATCTTTACAGAGTAATCTCCTTCTACGTACGCATAATTACAGCCATTTCATTTGATTATCGAGTCCAAATTATGTCATCACCAGGCCACATACTTCCACGATAAACACTACTTCATGAATAACAGCAACACCAACTTCTACTTGAACTCGATCTCGATCTCGATCTTGGCAAAAAACAGAGTAATCTTAGCAATATAAAACAGAGTAACATAAAATAGGGCAATCTCATAAAATTGGGCAATCTCATAAAACAGAGTAGTCTCATAAAACATAGTAATCTCAGCAAAAAACAGAGTAATCTCATAAAACAAAGTAACATAAAACAGGGTATGTGGATACTCCATACAACAATTGGTCAAAAACAGAGTAATCTAAATCGATACCATAGAAATTGCGGCATGAGTTATCTGCAGAACATCGATGCACGCAACAACACGCCCATCTGCAAAGTGTCACAGGAGCTGTTATTCACAATTCAATGTTGAAAAATGCAAAAGATAGACAAAATAAGAAGATAGCTATAATTTAAGAAACTAATTCTTACCTTTATCTACAACTAGAAGATGTAAAAAAAAATTGTTGTCATGCATTATATGCAATGCATCAAGAATTGTTGTCTCTAAAGTTGCACATTCAGGGTCAGATGTCATAACCTTCCAAAGGAATACATAAAAATGAGGTTATGCAGATCAAAATGTAATACTTGGAACATTTCTCAGAGTTTATATACTGGCCAAATGAGATACAACCTGGCCAAAATTGTTGACCCGCTACAATCAATAAGCTGTAAGTTTATATTCCTATCTAGGTATTACCAAGTAGTAGAAGCATTAGTACCTTTTCCACTAGAGTCAATTTAGGGGAAACATTCTGAGCCAAGACTCGCATGAGCACATCCTTCGAACTGCAACAGTGTAACAAACCAACCATAAGATTTGCAAGTAATATAAATAAAGCAAAAACTACTTAAGTAACACGATTTAAAATAAAAATAATGAAAAATTAGTGGATTGAGACAAGGACAGTACGTAAGTATTCCACGTGGCTTGTTTCCTGTTGTGATTATCACTGAATTGACTTTAAGATTTCGCATCTTTTTTGCAGCCACATAAACAAGATCCGAGGGTGAGACAATTGCAACCCTGGAAAACAAAAAAGATGGATGATGAAACTAGGTGAAACAAAATAGCAATACATTAAAAAATAGAAAAGTTATATTACATTCTACAGCTAGATGAAATTGGTTTCATCCTGAGTATTTTGACGAAATTAAGTTATATGAATGAGTAAACTATATGAAACTGGTTTCATCTTGAGTATTTTGATGAAAATACAATTATATATCATTATATAACTAGATGAAATCAGTTTCATACTAGTATAACATGGATGAAAACAATTTCAGGTCAGTCCAAAACATGATGACATTGGTTTCATCTTAGTATAGCATGGATAAAAACAGTTTCAGGTCAATCCAGAACTACAACTAGATGAAATTGGTTTCATCCTGAGTATTTTGACGAAATTAAGTTATATCAATGAGTGATCTATATGAAACCAGTTTCATCCTGAGTATATCATAGACTATAACTAAATGAAACCAGTTTCATACTAGTATAAGATGGATGAAAATAATTTTCTAGGTCAATTATAAACAGGATGATACTGGTTTCATCACAGACTATAACTAGATGAAACCAGTTTCATCCTAGTATAACATGGATGAAAATAATTCCAGGTCAATTTAAAACAGGATGATACTAGTTTCATCACAGACTATAACTAGATGAAACCAGTTTCATCCTAGTATAACATGGATGAAAATAATTTCCAGGTCAATTTAAAACAGGATAATACTGGTTTTCATCCTAGTATAACATGGATAAAATCAATTTCAGGTCAATCCAGAACAGATGAAACCAATTTCATGTTATTATCAAACATTGATGAAATCAATTTCAAAACAAACTAATTCGCTAATTTCATCATCACCATCATTTTTTGAATGAACTTAATGCAATTATAGACAACTAGATGTATACATGTGCATCTTGAAAGTGTTGGGACCGTAACAATGAGTTGTGTCCTTATCCAAATCCTTAGGCAAGTTGATAAGCTGAATAGCTTCAAATGGACATTTCTATTCCAACATCAAAACAAACAAAACACACCCCAATTAGACAACTGAATAAGAAAGGAAGAAACATAATTTAAAAAAAAGGCAAAAAAAGGTGGTACCTTGACACAGATACCACATCTAATACACAGCTCCTCAGATATGCAAGCAATATTTACAGCTACAGTAACCTCAATACATAGTTTCTCTATTGAAGACCCATAAACAAAACCCAAGTTAGGAAATTGAAAAACGAAACCCTAAATTACAAAGATTTAATAATTCAGAATAAGCCCCAAATCCAATTGAAAACAAAGACTTAAAATTCAATTCACCAAATGGATTCTGATCACTAGGCTGTTCAATTAGGGTTAGCAGAAAATGGAGAAACCCTGATAGTGTTGATTTTCACTGTTAATGGTGGGTGTGAGAAGATAGAGAAACCGATTTGAGAAGACCCCAAATTCTTACTGTTGATGGTGAGAGACGTTGAATGTGGATGGTTATGGAAATGGTGGAGAATGGGATCTACTGATTTTCTCTGGATGGAAATGGAAATGGTGGAGAAAGTGGAGACGATGGTTACGAAGTAGTTTCTGTAGGTTTTCAAACTGAAAATATGGATAAGAAGAAAGGGTAATTTAGTCTCTCTTCATTAAAAGATTCCTTTGGACATTTGACCCAGGCCTAATTCCTACCAGTCCATATGGCCCAGAAAAAAATGTCTTTTTGGCTATATAGCCCATTTTTTGTTAATAAAATAACAAGCTTAAAATGAGATACAGTTATAAAAAAAATTATACGGGTCTAGAATTTTCATTTTTACTGTTGTTAGAGAAAATGCTTTACTGGAAAACAATTTGTATATATATATATTAAAAACAAGTTTAAAAAATGTTGTCGAACTTGAACTTGTTGCTTTTTTTTGGGGGTGGGGGTGGGGGGGAATCAATTTTAATTTAGACCAAGGGAATATATTAGTAGGACTTGAAGATAAAATTTATATCCGTTGATAAAATAACAAGGTTAAACTAAGATACGGTTATAAAAAAATTATATAGGTTTAGAATTTTTATTGTTATTGTTGTTAGAAATTGTCTATGTGAATATGGAAATGCTTTACAGAAAAATCACACTTTGTATCTACTACCAACACATATTTAGTTTAAAAATTGTTACCGAAATTTTACTTTTTGGGAAGAAAAAAAAAACAATTTTAGTTAGGTCTTTAATAGTACTTTGTATACAAATTAATAGTGATATCCATAGGTAATATAATTAATCAAGAAGATTAAAAACAAGTGTATAACGATCATGAAATATGGTCTCCGACTTACCAGTACATTGGTATGTTCAGTTTTATTACGCCCAGTGACAAATCTAAAACCACTAAGCTTGGCTCACCGCACAAACCCAATCCAATCCTCGTATATATTTACATGACATGTTATTTAAACCCCACGCTCCATACCTTATTTACAAGGGGAAGGGGGTTATCACCGCAACCAACAAATTATGATTAGTTGGGAGGACTCGAAATCCCGACCTTACGTTTATAAGGAAAGATGGTAACCATCATACTAGTTCTGATGAGGATCTATAAACGTATACTTGAAAGGCTAGTTGATATTTCATTCGAGGTGAAAAAGGATCTAGCAACAAAAAAATGGTCTACTTCGATTATAGAGGGGAATATTATACTTGTTTCTTCTATAATAATATTAGTGTTAGAGTATAGCTCGGTTGAACTCACCAAGCTTGGTATGTCAAGTTTGATTGTCATATTTTAGTACCAAAAATCATCTAGAGTCGCTTGATTAAATACTAGAGTCAACTTCGTTTAGGTTAGACTAGAAAGTCTAGGAATGTTGAGACAGACATACAAGTATTACTCTGAATACCTGAAAAATGTAAAGAAGTAACGAACTACAACGACAACATCATCCTTCCACTTGAGGTTGGTAATATTGACTTGAACTGTTTCATTCCTAATGTATCTTTCAAGTCGTGCTAAATTGAAAACATAACTACGAAGTTGTATATACTGTACATATTGTATATTACTCTAGTGAGGTGACATGGTCATAATATTATGATCATAGTATTAAGGAATTAGACTATGAAGTATAACGCTTATCTTTTGAACTTCGTAGATATGACATCGACATAATCTTGTATATATTGTTATGATTATGTGAATGGGTTATGGTGAAGATTTCATCCTAGGAAACAATGTTTTACATTCGTTTAAAGGAATTACATTCATGAACTTGTTTTATGAATCGAAAGGGAAATCATTAGGCTTATTGGTACGGTTATTCATTGCCAATCTTTGGATTACCGATATGTGTGAAATGGTAGAACCGATCATAACTTTGTTATGTATCTTGGTATAACTAATCACAATGCTTATCTTATGATTCGGTATGACTAGTTTTTGTAAATTGGTGTAACCAATGCTAAGTAATCAATGTGATGGTATGATCGATCCTTGTAATTGGTGTGACTGATCCTAGTAATTGATGTGACCGATCATGAGTGTATGTGACCGATACTTGTAATTGGTGTAACCGGTCCTGGTAATTGGTGACCGATCACAAGTAATACCATGTGTAGATGGAACCGATCCTAGTGACTGGTGTTACCGATCACAAGTGTTTCCATAACTACGTCTAACTGATCCTAGTGATTGGTAGAACCGATTGAACCCATGTATGTGATTTGGTATTTGATAAATCACATAATAGTCTTGGAAAACAAGAGAACTAATTCTAAACTTGTTTCGAAGTGTGGTATAACCGATTCCAAGAATGCAAATCCATTTAAATATGAAATAATGATTTGCAGTGAAAAGATGTCAACATACTTTGAACAGAAGCAGTAGCTCTTATCATTTATTGTTCAAAGATATTTCTTAGTACTCAAGGTGATCCTGTGCCAAAATAAATTAAAAATATTTTAATTAAGGTTTTTGGTTTTATATGCTTTAATTACCAACAATGCATATCTCTAGAGAAAAAAATTAGTAATGTGCATTTAATAATTGAAGATTTTCTATTGAGATATTTCAGAAATATTAGACAAGCATTATTAGAATTAGGAAAATCAAATTTTTTAATTCATTGCATATCTTGAGAGTACTTTCTGTTTTGGAAATTCCTTGGTGTCCAAACATCCTTGGTCTATAAATACCTAAGTTTGCATTTCTATCAAACTATCCTAAGAGCCAGGCAAACTTCATTTCTTGTTGTTTCTGGTGGAGCCGTCTATCCGGAGAGGGAAGTATCTTTATTAGGTGAAATCTCTTACGACCGCTTGTTTAAAGACTTTTATGGGATCAAGAAGCTCTATGATTACCATTGGTGGGAAACTAGATAATTGCAGTGTTATTAGTTTTCAATTGGTTTGATTGACTAATGGTTGTTGAAACTTTGATTGCACCTAATTTGTTTATGCTTGAGAATCTTCTCTTCTAATATAAGATTCACTCAAACTAGATCAGAGTATCGACGTGATCTTTAGAATTGTTGTTAGATCTAAAAATATCTTGTGATAATCCATTGTTAACAGACTCCGTTCTTTGCGTGATTGATTACGAGAGATTCAAGTGGTGTTGTGCAGGTTATTGAAGATTAAAACATATTTTAAAATGAAAAAGATTTCTTATTGGTTTTTGTATCTTGTGAATTGTGTGCACAAACTTTGATCGGCAGGGATCCAACTAAAATCGGATTTATTTGATTGATTAGTTGCGTGAGATCGGCATTATCTATATATCTCTTTAAAATATATATTGATTGAGTGCAGATTTATACTTGACTATTTCGGTAGTTAAAGTTAGATTAATCAAACCATACAAAGGATTTAATTAGATTAAACGGAAGAGCCTTTGTCTAAGACTCATCTAAATCCTTAGTAGATTGATTAGGGTGGTTACCAAATAGATTCTTCCTTTGCTGTTTGGAATACGATCCAAAAGACTTGATATTCACTTGCGTGACATTAGAAGTCGAAGGCGGGGGAATACTGAGGAAACTAAGTAGCTAGGGGTAATCTGCTTGGTCTAAACTATACGAAGTTAGTATTAGATTTTGTATAGCGTCTTAATTCTGAGAGTATTCAAAACTAGACTAGGTACCGTGGTTTTTCTGCATTTGCGGTTTCCTCGTTAACAAAATCTTGTTGTGTATTTTATTTTGATTTCCGTATTATAATTTTTTTATTATAATAATGTACAATACACATATATGTTAACTCCTCATTACTTGATAGTGATCCTATAGAGTTTGGTTATTACCGAACCTATTATCTAGTAACACACTTTGTTGTTGTATGGTCTCGATCTTGTATCCATAGTCAATCACACAAGTTATCTTGTTGTTGTATTGTCTCGATCTCGTATCCACAGACAATCACACGAAGTGTGAAGTGAATTTTCGTATTGCGTCGACTATGTCCATAGACGATCACATTCGGTAGAGGACTTATAGGTTGAAACAAAAAGATTGTGGTGTATTTGGGTACCCTCGTCTTTTCAATTGGTATCAGAACATGCAAACAATAGAAGATCTAACAATTTGTGTTTGGTGTGATCTAACCTATAATAATTGAATCTAATGGATGATTCAGTTAACGTAGAGCAAGAAGATGATACACTTCAAATAGTCAATTTATTTTCAGATCCTGATAAATATCTCAACACTGCCAGTTCACTGGTTGAACACAACTCATGAAATATTAACCATGATGTGTTAATAAGAAAACAAACACCTGTGACGCACAAGTCGGATTCAGATGACAGTGATGAGGTTAAATTTTTCATAAAGCTTGATGAAAAAAAATAATCTAAAAGATAATATATATTATCCATCTGTCAAAAGGCTTATCAAAGATTTTTTGATAAAAAACATGTCTCATGAAGAAGCTGTGTCTCAAGAAAAACTTTAAATTCATGAACCTCCTGACATGATGATAATCACATCTAGTCTATGTTAAGATGAAAATACAGTTCTGTTTTCTCTTGAAACTGAATCTGAAAATTCTGACAATGATCTTAAAGTCAGAAAAGATTTATTAGTTAAGACAAGGATATGTGATTCTATATCTCAAAATCTCTTAACTAATAAACAACATTTTGATTCTAATAGTCTAACCACTTGCAAGAATCAAAAGAGATGTGTTTCAAGGCATGATCCTTTGACTAATATCCATTCAATAAAAACTGTCATTTACAGCGACAAGGATTGTCTATCTTAAAGTGACAAAGATCAACTTAAATGCACACAAAATAATGATTTCAGATCATGCAGTTTTGTTACTAATCAATTTTCCAATTCAGAATCAAGGAAACAATCTCATCAAAAGATGTTGTTATATTCCAAGGATTATTTGGGTCAATATAAGAGTTATGCTCAACTCATGACTCAAAAGGTTTCTAGTCACACTTACAATCCTGTTCATACTCGAATAAGTCTATTTGTTGAATCAGATCACTCAAGTTGTGTCTTAATGTGTGAAACCTATTCATGGAATTATTCCATAAAGGAAAATGTCTGAAAACATCAAGATAGATCATGTTCCATGTGTAATATAGAGTCATTGAGTGCTCAGTTCAACAACTAAGTTTGTTGATCAGAACTTCCCTAAATTTGTGCTCAATTTAAATAAATGGGAAGTTCTTAAAAGAGCACAAGGGAACATGTGAGAAGTATAAAAAAATAATCTATTTATTTCATGAACAGTTTAAGTATTTTTCTAAAATTGGAATCCTTCACTTTTTAAAGAAATACTTTCGGTCTATGAAAGTTCTTGATAAAATTGTACAAGATATATTTGGACTCTCTTGACAATAATATTTCGGAAAATCCTTCTTGATTTTATTTCCGAATTTGTATATTTTTACGCCTGTTTTAATCAAATAAAACACCTTGTTAGGTGTATTAAAACTTGGAAACCAAGTTTTATTTGATATATAAAACATCTTGAGAACATATTCTTTCCTCCAAAATCAGACTGCGGTTCAAGATGGGTGAAAATACTATTGATATTGATTCCCAATTACAGAAGCTTGAAACTTGTCTCCCCACTGAGATTAAGTGTTATTTCTCAAAGGAACATAAGATGAATCAAATATCTTTTGAGCTCATGCTTATGCTAATGTGATATTTTGAAATTGCTTGTGAACAACTGGAAGCTTCTGTAAAGAATGAGGAGTGGATCAAGTCAAATCTTTTGAAGTTGATTGTGTAGGTGAATCTTTTGAAGAGGAGACTCAATTATCTGAAAGAAAAGAGAAAACTCGAGAACTTGAACACTGAAGAAACCTCAGTGAACAATCAGAGCACTTCTAGGGATTAAGTTATATGATGTAATACTTGATCTAGAAAATAGACATCAATGTTTTGATTTACTTCAAGATTTGTATAAGGTCTATTTTGAATAAAACTATGAATAAAATTATTATTTTATGATTTTTCTTGTGATAGTTACCATTTACATAGCATGTGAATGAATGTTTATATTTTTGTTATGTGTATTCGGTATATGAGATGTCTAATTTTGGTTTTTATTAACATTAATATTCGATCTCATATGAATGTAACCCTTATGATTTGTGTGGCTTTTTGATTTAGCGGGATTAAGTTCTAGACCATGTTGGTAAGTTTTATCAAAGGATCATAAGGTGTTCCGATTGAAACTCATATGTGAAAAGTCACAATATGTTGAATCAATTTTTGTTTTCATGAGTTGGGTTTAGCATAACATATGTGTTTCGGTTTTTCAACTTTTGTTATTGGCACGCATTAGTTAAAACTGATTCAACCTTTCTCTGGTAAAGGTTCCTTTGGTTGTTATTCTTTTGTTCTTGCGAGAGGATGACAACACACTAGGGAAGAGTTCTTATTTGAACTTGCGCTTAATGATATATCTTTCTGGGGAGAAGAGGATGCCGAATTTGAGGTAACGAATTTGTTAGTTAATCATTTTCTTGTTTAAGAAAAACCTGTTTATATTGCATATATTTTGCTTTTGCTTCACAAAATTTCGGTACAATTGATATGTTCCATTGTTAGAGCATAGCTCGGTTGAACCCACCAAGCGTTGGTATGTCAAGTTTGGTTGTCATATTTAGTGAGCCAAAACTCATTTAAGAGTCGCTTGATTTAAATATACTAGAGCCAACTTCGTATAGGGTAGCTTGAAAGTATTAGGGTAGACTTGAAGAAGTGAAGAAGAACTGAGCTACAACCACAACATCATCCTTCCACTTGAGGTTAGTGATATTTGACTTGAACTGTTTCATTCCCTAACGTATCTTTCAAGTGGTGCATATTGAAAACATAAAATTGCGAAACATGAACACTCTAGATAGACATAGTATTAAGGAATGCAATATGAAGTTTATTGCTTAACCATTAAACTTTGTATATAAGACATAGACATAATCGTATAAATGTTATTGTGATTATGTATGGGTATGAGGTGAGGATTTCATTAATGTGTACATGTGTTCTAAGGAAGTAAGTTCATGATATGTGTTATGAACCGAAAAGGAAATCGCCAGGCGTTATTGGGGTTGTTCTTCATTGCATATCTTATGAACGACCAATATGTGTGATTAGTATAACCGCTCATGACTTGTTTGTGTTCTTAGTAAAACTATTCACATGAGGCCTGAATTATGTATTGGTATGACTTTTATTAGTGAAACCGATCTTAAGAAATCACCTGGGGTATGATCGGGTTGTGAGTGTCTGAACTTATTACTCGAAAAATGGGAACCGATCCTAGTAAGAGGTGCAGTGCATCACAAGGGGAACCGATCCTTGTATGAGGTTCATCAAGGTTTATGAAAGAAAGGGGAACCGATCCTATGAACATGTGCAACACATTTTTTGGGAAGGGGGAACCGATCCTATGGACATGTGAAGTGCACACAAGTTGGATACCAAATATATGTGGGGAACCGATCCTAGTACCTAGTCATCCGTATATTTGGTAAGCTAGTGTAACTATGTATAGTACTCACATGGAGGTAGAACCGAAACTTGTTTTGGTTGAACGTAAACCCATGAGTTGTGATTGAGTGTTACTTGATTAATCACATAGTTCTTGAAAGTCAAATGAACCAATTCTAAACTTGTTTGGAAGCGTGGTAAATCGGTTTAAATTGAGCAAATATGAAAAAGGACTTGCAAGAGTAAATATGTTGACACACTTTGAACACGGTGCATTAATGCTTATTCTATATTGTTCAAAGATATTCCTTAACGGCTAAGAAGGAAAAGTAAATCCCAAGATCGAATTTAAATAAGTTAAGAATCTTTTTAATTAAGGGTTTTTAATTATATATGGAAAATAAGAATTAGTAATGTGCATTTGCTAATTAAAGATTTTCCAAGGAGATTTCGATCATTATTTTTGGACATTGAATTCACAGGAATTATGAAAAACGAATTTGGTGGGGTAATGAAAAATATCTTGAGAATATTTTCGGTTTTGGAAATTCCTTGGTGTCCAAACTTCCTTGTCTATAAATACTTTGAGTTTGCATTTCTAGCAAACTAATCCTGCGTGACATAGACTTCCTCTTTTGTCTTTGTAACTAGTAAAGCCGCCTATCGGAGAGGAGAGTAATCTAATTAGGTGAAATCTCTTACGGCCGCTCAATTTAAAGTATTCTTTGGGATTGAGAAGCTCTAGCGCGACCCGTTAGTGGGAAACTAGATATTGATGTTTATCTTTAGTTTTTGTATTGATTTGATTGACTAACGGTGGTTGAACTTTGATTGCACCTAGTTTTTTTATGCTTGAGAATATTCTCTTCTGATATAAGATTCACTCAAACTAGTTCAAGGTTTCAACTGGGATCCTTAGACTGTTGTTAGATCTAAATACGATCTTGTGATAATCCATTGTTAACAGACTTCGTTCTGTGTGCGATTTATCACAAGAGATTCATGTAGTTATGTGCAGGTGTTTATTGAAGATCTAAGAAGATATTGAAGATTTCTGACTTGGTTTTTATAATCTTTGGTGTGCATAATACTTGTTTGGGAAAAAGAGGATCCGACTATAATTGATTATCCTTTTGGGTATTTTGATAGAATAGTTGAGGAAGATCGGCATCAATACGTTTCCTTGTGATTAAAGGTATTGATTGGCTTAATCTTAACGATTGCCTTTGGGTGATTGAATATAAGATAGATCTTGGAACCTGGCAAAGGAGTTTATGTTAAGATAAACAAGGGAACCTTTGCGCAACTCATATCACTTGGTTGAAGAGAGTTGATACCAAATATATTTGTTGTTCCTTTACTGTTTGGAATACGAACCAAAGGAATTGGTCCAAGTACGTGACTTGTTTACAGGTTGGAGGCGTGGGAATACAGACAGAACTAGGTGAACTATAGGTTTAGTTGTTTGGTCTCAACTATACGAAGTTGGTTTATTTTCTATAGCGGCTTAATCCTGAGAGTATTCAATTCTGGACTAGGTCCCTGGTTTTTTTTGCATTTGCAGTTTCCTCGTTAACAAAATCTTGCTATGTCATTTCTTTATGTCATTTACTTTATATTTCCGCATTATAATTGTTTTATTATAGTTAAAGTAAATTGCACAAACGCTAATTCCTATTTACTTTATACGTGAATCCTATAGAGTTTGGTTAAGTCCGAACCTTTGTATCAAGTAAACACACTTTGTTGTTGTATTGTCTCGATCTCGTATCCATAGACGATTACACAAAGTGTGAACCGATTTGTTGTATTGTATTAACTCAGTCCATAGATAATCACTTTCGGGGAAAGGATTATAGGAAAGAAAACTAATAGCTTGAGGTATATTTGGGGTACCTTAGCCTTTTCAATTGGTATTAGAGTAGGCAAGCACTAAAAGATCTAAAAATCTGTGTTTGGTGCGATCCATCCTATAAGAATTGAATCTATGTCTGCTTCAGTTAACGTTAAGCAAGAGTATGACTACTCAAAGGTTGAAGATGTTACTACTTCGTTAACTCATGATCCAGGAGTTGCGAAAACATCTGTGTCTTTTTCTGATGAAAAAAAAGATGCTGATAAAGAGTTGTAAAACTCTTAAAGGATATAAAATCTCTGTCTTCTAAATTTATGATTTTAAAGACAGATTCAAATCTTCTTAAACAGGAGATCAGAAATAACGACTTTTTTTTTTGGTAAGTCAAAAATTATATTAAAAAAAAAAAAAAGATTACAAAGAAAGTGAGTTTAGGCCTGGTCACAACAACCCCCCGAACTCATCAGACTGTTTTAAAACGGAAATAAGAGACATTTGGAATTTCAATCGAATATAAGAAATTGGGTCGACCCTCGTACTGTAAGGCCACACCTCTATCTAAATCGAATCAGAAATTACGACAGTCAACTGGATAGTCTGGCTGAAGAGAATATGAATCTCACTGTCAAATTAGAAGCTCTTGTTAATTCTCTTGATAAAGAGACAAGTCCAATAACTCTGACAAATGATGATGTTGTATTAGTCACATCTAAAATAGATCAAGATGATGGTAGTTTGCCAAACTACATCAAGTCAGAAGAGGATGAGAAACGAGCTTTTATATCTACTGATGATAAAATGAAATCTTGTCCAAAGAAAACTTTGAACCGATTCCACGATACTGATCTTAAGGAATATACTTTTCAGTCACTTGACAGGAAACTTATACTTCTTCAACATACGGTGGTAAAAATTTTGAAGGAAGTTTCTTGTCTTAAAAAGATGAAAGATCATTCCTCAGTAGAAAGACAGATCGTGCCACGACCCTATAAGATCAACTCAAAATCAGAGGAAAAAGTTGACAATAGCTTATGGAAGAAGATTCCTCCTCATACATATCGAAACAATTCTTGTTTTGATGAAGAATGATTCCAGAAGGAAGGGAAAGAGAGAATCTCTGTCAAAAGAAACAATGAGGGATCTCCAATAATTATTTCAGATAATCACACTGATGTGAATCATAAGGAAGTCCTTAGAATGAGAAAATCTTATGAAAATCTCATTGAAATAATTAAGAGAGATCTATCAGTCTTTGAGAATTCTCACATCGGTACAGTTTCTCCACATGATCATATCTCTAGAGTTAGAAAAGATCATCGTCTTGGGAGAAAATATATTGGGCAGAAATTCCCTAAGAGAAACATGAACTATGTTTCTGATATTCAATATAAGCTTGAAAAAGCTTATTCTGATACAACTTAGTTGTATCAGGGTTGTGTACCCTCATCCCAATTCGTTCCCTAAGATGGATGAGGAAGCACATAAAGAATAAGGGCACATGTTAATGGTAGTTCCCATTTTCGGTAATAAAAGATATTTAAGGAATACTTTGTGATTCTTCACTTCTGTAAAAGAAGAAGTTCGAAAAACTTGTCTATATACTTTCGAAGACCTATTGTTTCTTAGGATTATTATCTCTCTTTGAAAGATATATCTTATAAATCGTAGTGTTACAAGGAGTGAAAGAAGGGAAGCACGAATTGTAAGAAACTGTCAAGGGTTTGTCTCATGTCGAAAAGTCAGAAAGATTATCTCAAGAATCGAACCTGGTTCTACCTCTGCTAGAGTTCAAGAAGAATCATGTCTTTTTGCTATCGATGATTCAGAGTTTACCAAGTGTTTTTCAATAGATGGTATGAGTAATGTTATGAATGAGTTTGAAGAACTCATAGGAAATCTCTTTATCTTGGTTCAAAATCGGGATGAAATAAAAGATAAAATTCAAGAGATGAAAAGTGAATTTGGAGGTTTGAAACTTCAACTTGAAGATGCAAGAGGAGTTCTCTCTGAACTCAAGGTTATTGTTGAAGAACTTGAGAAACAAGAAGTGGTTGCAGACAAGTCTCTAGAGACATGCTTTAACAGTTTGAACACTGAAGAAACATCAGTGAACAACAAGATCACCACTAGAGATTAAGTTATATGCTGTAATACTTAATCTAGAAAAATAGATATCAATTTTTGATTTCTTTCATTGATTGTATAAGTCTATTGAATAAAACTATTATGAATAAAGTTATTTGATTTATAATTTTTCTTGTGATAGTTTTTGATTTACATAGCCGGTACTTTAATGCTTTATTTTATTTGCTATGTATGTTTATGGATGTTTGATTTCGGATTTATTACCTTGATATTCGATCTCATAATATGTTGTGAACCCTTATGGTTTGGGTGACTTTTTGATTTAGCAGGATTAAGTTCTAGCCCATGTTGGTAGGCTTTATCAAAGGATCATGAGGGGTTCCTGTAGAAAAAATATGTGAAAAAGTCACAATATGTTGAATCGGTTTTGGTTTAGCATAAAAGCACATGTGTTTCGCCGATTTTCAACTCTTGCTTGCAGTTTTTAAAACCAACTTTCAACCTTTCTCTGGTAAAGGTTGGTTGTTGTTATTCTTTTGTTTTTGGCATGAGAATGACAACATAATGGTATTTCGATATCAATTCTCCCGGAAGAAGAAAACGATGCAATCACATTTGGAGAAGTTGGATGTGAAATTGAGGTAACAATCTTGTTAGTTAATTATTTTCCTGTTTTAAGAAAAGCCAATTTTTATTTGATATATATATTGCTTTTTCTTAAACGAAATAGTTGGTACAATTGATGTGTTTATTCCATTATGTATGTGTGGATGTTTGTGTGATTCAATTGTTTCTGGTTAAGTAAAACTATTGTTATCTTGCTTTGTTGTGTGATATCAATCGTTTAGGCTTACGAAATTTGGTGCAATTGCGGTGCTTTAATGTTTATCTTAATTCAATTGCTTCAAGTTAAGTAAAACAATTGTTATTTTGCTTTATTGTGTAGTATCAATTGTTTAGGCTTACAAAATTTCGGTGCAATAGTGAAACCTTTATATATATATATATATGTTGTTTCTATTGTATCATGTTGAGGTGAATAATTATGCAAGTTGATTTATTAGTTTGTATGAATTATTTATGGCTTAACGAATGAATATGTTGACGGGACGATTTGTTTAGTCCAATTCGATTCCGGATAAGATAAACTAAGTTAATTCTGATCTTAGTTAGACTTATCAAAGTGGAGGTTTCGGTTATTCAAGTCTAGCCGAAAGCCTAAACAAGGAAATGCTAGTTAACTAACCTAGTATTTGGCTTGTTTGAAATCTAAAGGTCTAAGTTATATGGATAATTAGAACCTGATGAGAAAAATGGAGTTTATCTTTGTTTTGGTCTTATTGAATGAAGCGGATGTATTTATGCAATCGGTTTAGCAAAGGAACTAAGTTGCTTAGTTGATTTTTGGTTTGCTAAACTAGTTGGGAAAATTGCTTCAGGCAATTATTCCCATGATAACATATCAAAACGTAATTACTTTGTAGTTTCGGTTTTGATATTGGTTATCAAAAATGGTATGTGGAACCCTCATGCTTGACTCAACAGGTTGCAAGTCTATTTTTGAGATTTGTAAGATCTTTTTCGTGTTGTCCATTATTTTTTTCCTTTCTTTGTCATTTTTGTGACAAAAGGGGGGAGAAATATATGGAGTAAACAAGTGATGCTGGTATCAATTTTATGGTTAATTGGTGTCACTAGGGAAGAGGACAATATTGCTTGAACATTTATCTAACGAATGAGGAAAAGCATAGACTAAGGGGGAGTAACATATCATATGATTGGATAACAAAGACGTGCGGATTGAAAATCTACCTATCTCACCTTTAGTGGGAGTATGAGCTTAGTTATTATAATGTCAATAACGGCATTTTAAATATTGAATTAATGCAGGTTATGTGATGTTGAATTCGGGAATCAAGCGTATGTGTAATTAATTATTGTAATTTGTTTATCCATTGATTGTAAGAGTTTTGTCACTAAAATTGACAAAGGGGGAAATTGTTAGAGCATAGCTCGGTTGAACCCACCAAGCATTGGTATGTCAAGTTTGGTTGTCATATTTTAGTGAGAAAAAACTCATTTAAGAGTCGCTTTATTTAAATGTACTAGAGTCAACTTCGTATAGGTTAGCTTGAAAGTATTAGGGTGAGACATTACAAGTATTGAGAAGACTTGAAGAAGTGAAGAAGAACGGAGCTACAACCACAACATCATCCTTCCACTTGAGGTTAGTGATATTTGACTTGAACTGTTTCATTCCCTAACGTATCTTTCAAGTCGTGCATATTGAAAACATAAAACTGCGAAGCATGAATACTCTAGATAGACATAGTATTAAGGAATACAATATGAAGTTTCTTTCTTAACCATTAAACTTTGTATATAAGACATCGACATAATCGTATGAATGCTATTGTGATTATGTATTGAGGTGAGGATTTCATCCTAGGGAACAATGTTTACATGTGTTCTAAGGAAGTAAGTTCATGATATGTGTTGTGAACCGAAAAGGAAATCGCCGGGCATTATTGGGGCTGTTCTTCATTGCATATCTTATGAACGACCAATATGTGTGATTAGTATAACCGCTCATGACTTGTTTATGTTCTTGGTAAAACTATTCACATGAGGCCTGACTTATGTATTGGTATGACTTTTATTAGTGAAACCGATCTTAAGAAATCACCTGGGGTATGATCGGGTTGTGAGTGTCTGAACTTATTACTCGAAGAAGGAGAACCGATCCTAGTAAGAGGTGCAGTGCATCACAAGGGGAACTGATCCTTGTATGAGGTGCAACAAAGTTTATGGAAGAAAGGGGAACCGATCCAATGAACATGTTCAACATGATTTTGGGAAAAGGGGACCGATCCTATGCACATGTGAAGTGCATACAAGTTGGATACCAAATATATATGGGGAACCGATCCTAGTATCTAGTCAGCCTTTTCTTTGGTAAGCTAGTGTAACTATGCACAATACTCACATGGATGTAGAACCGAAACTTGTTTTGGTAGAACCATAAACCCATGAGTTGTGATTGAGTGTTACTTGATCAATAACATAGTTCTTGAAAGTCAGATGAACCAATTTTAAACTTGTTTGGAAGCGTGGTAAATCGGTTTCAATTGAGCAAATATGAAAAAGGACTTGCAAGAGTAAAGATGTCGACACACTTTGAACACGGTGCATTAATGCTTATTCTATATTGTTCAAAGATATTCCTTAACGGCTAAGAAGGAAAAGTAAATCCCAAGATCGAATTTAAATAAGTTAAGAATCTTTTTAATTAAGGGTTTTTAATTATATATGGAAAATAAGAATTAGTAATGTGCATTTGCTAATTAAATATTTTCCAAGGAGATTTCGATCATTATTTTTGGACATTGTATTCACAGGAATTATGAAAACCGAATTTGGTGGGGTAATGAAAAATATCTTTAGAATATTTTCGGTTTTGGAAATTCCTTGGTGTCCAAACTTCCTTGTCTATAAATACTTTGAGTTTGCATTTCTAGAAAACTAATCCTGCGTGACATAGACTTCCTCTTTTGTCTTTTTACTAGTAAAGCTGCCTATCGGAGATGAGAGTAATCTAATTAGGTGAAATCTCTTACGGCCGCTCAATTTAAAGTCTTCTTTAGGATTGAGAAGCTCTAGCGCGACCCGTTGGTGGGAAACTAGATATTGCGGTTTATCTTTAGTTTTCGTATTGATTTGATTGACTAACGGTGGTTGAACTTTGATTGCACCTAGTTTGTTTATGCTTGAGAATCTTCTCTTCTGATATAAGATTCACTCAAACTAGTTCAAGGTTTCGACTGGGATCTTTAGACTGTTGTTAGATCTAAAGACGATCTTGTGATAATCCACTGTTAACAGACTTCGTTCTGTGTGCGATTGATCACAAGAGATTCAAGTAGTTGTGTGCAGGTGTTTATTGAAGATCTAAGAAGATTTGAAGACAAAGAAGATATTGAAGATTTCTGACTTGGTTTTTATAACCTTTGGTGTCCACAATACTGGTTTGGGAAAAACAGGATCCGACTATAATTGATTTATCCTTTTGGGTATTTTGATAGAATTGTTGAGGAAGATCGGCATCAATACGTTTCCTTGTGATTAAAGGTATTGATTGGCTTAATCTTAACGATTGCCTTTGGGTGATTGAATATAAGATAGATCTTGGAACCTGGCAACGGAGTTTATGTTAACATAAACAAGGGAACCTTTGCGTAACTCATATCACTTGGTTGAAGAGAGTTGATACCAAACAGATTTGTTGTTCCTTTACTGTTTGGAATACGAACCAAAATAATTGGTCCAATTACGTGACTTGTTTACAGGTTGGAGGCGTGGGAATACAAACGGAACTAGGTGAACTATAGGTTTAGTTATTTGGTCTCAACTATACGAAGTTGGTTTATTTTGTATAGCGGCTTAATCCTGAGAGTATTCAATTCTCGACTAGGTCCCTGGGTTTTTCTGCATTTGCGGTTTCCTCGTTAACAAAATCTTGCTATGTAATTTACTTTATATTTCCGCATTATAATTGTTTTATTATAATTAAAGTAAATTGCACAAACGTTTATTCCTATTTACTTGATACGTGAATCCTATAGAGTTTGGTTAAGTCCGAACCTTTGTATCAAGTAAACACACTTTGTTGTTGTATTGTCTCGATCTCGTATCCATAGACGGTCACACAAAGTGTGAACCGATTTGTTGTATTGTATCGACCCAGTCCATAGACAATCACTTTCGGGGAAAGGACTTATTGGAAGAAAGAGTAATAGCTTGAGGTATATTTGGGATACCCTAGCCTTTTCATCCATTATATTGTGTATGGATGTGTGTGTGATTTAATTGTTCCCAGTTAAGAAAAATGTTGTCAATTTATTGGCTTATTATTTGGTATATTCTTTATTGTTGGTATCAAGTGTTTTTGCTTAACAAAATTTGGTGCAATTACGGTGCTATAATTGTATGTTTGTTTCATTTGCTTCCGGTTAAGAAAATAACTGTGCAAGTCAATTTATTTTGGTTTGTGTGTATTTTTTAATGCTTAACAAATACGGGATCATTTGTTTAGTCCGATTGATTCTGGATAAGAGAAACTAAGTTAATTTTGATCTTAGTTAGACTTATCAAATTGGAGGATTCAGTTATTCAAATCTAATCGAATGTCTTGACAAGAAAAACTAGTTAACTAACCTAGTGTTTCTCTCGTCTAAAGGAAAATGTCTAAGTTATTGTCTGAATAATTAGATCCTGATGAGAGAAATAAAGTTAATTCTGATCTTTATTTTTTTTCTTATCGAAATAAGCGGTTGTGCATACGAAATCGGTCTAACAAGGGAATTAAGGTTCTTAGTCGATTTGTTAGACTATTAGGGAAAACTGCTTCGGGAAATTGTTTCCTTGATAACATATTGAAACTAAATTACTTTGTAGTTTCGGTTTGAATATTGGTTATCTATAGTGGTATGTGAAACCTTCGTGCTTAACTCTTATAGGTTGTTTACAAGTCTTTTAGATGTGTAAGATCCTTTCGGTTTGTCCTTTATTTGCTCGAACCTTTGTCATTTTGTGACAAAAAGGGGGAGAAATATATGGAGTAAACAGGTGATTTTTAATCACTAAGGAAAGGAAAATTGTGCTTAAACGTTATATCTAACGAAAGAGTAAAGCATTGACTAAGGGGGAGAAACATATCATATTGATGTGTAGTAATTCTTACTACAAAAGGAGAATAAAAAAGATGTTCAAATTGAATATTTACCTAGCTTACCTTTAGGGGGAGTAAAAGATTTTTTTATTCAAATGTCAACATCGGCATTTATCGATTGAATATATGCAGGTTATTGTGATGTTGGAACTTGGAATCAAGCATATGAAGAATGAGTTATTTTGTAATTCGTTTAGCCCCATATGTAATAAGAGTTTTGTCAATAAATTGACAAAGGGGGAGATTGTTAGAGCATAGCTCGGTTGAACTCACCAAGCGTTGGTATGTCAAGTTTGGTTGTCATATTTTAGTATCAAAACTCATCTAGAGTCGTTTGATTAAATAATAGAGTCAACTTTGTTTAGGTTAGACTAGAAAGTGTAGAAATGTTGAGACATACAAGTTTTACTATGAAGACCTGAAGAATGTGAAGAAGTAACGAACTACAGTGATGACATCATCCTTCCACTTGAGGTTAGTAATATTGACTTGAACTGTTTCATTCCTAATGTATCTTTCAAGTCGTGCTATATTGAAAACATAACTGCGAAGATGTATATATTGTACATATTTTATATTACTCTTGACATGATCATGGTATTAAAAAATTAGACTACAAAGTATAACGCTTATCTTTTGAACTTCGTAGATATGACATCGACGTAATCTTGTATATATTGTTTATGATTATGTGAATGGGTTATGGTGAAGAATTTATCCTAGGAAACAATGTTTTTACACTTATTTAAAGGAAGTACATTCATGAACTTGTTTCGTGAATATAAAGGGAAACCATTAGACTTATTGGTCTGGCTATTCATTGCAAATCTTTGGATGACCAATATGTGTGAAATGGTAGAACCGATCCTAACTTAGGTTATGTATCTTGGTATTACTAATCACAATGCCTGACTTATGCTTAGGTATGACTGGTTTTTGTTATATGGTGTAACCGATCCTAAGTAATCACCATATGATGGTATGATCGATCCTTGTAACTAGTGTGATCGATTCCATTAATTGGTTTGGCCGATCATGGGTGTATGTGATCGATCCTTGTAATTGGTGTAACCGGTCTTGGTAATTGGTGTGACCGATCACAAGGAATATCATGTGTATATGGAATATATCCTTATAACTTGTGTAATCGATCCTAGTGACTTGTGTGACCTATCACAAGTGTTTCCATAATTAGGTCTAAACGATCCTAGTGATTGGTAGAACCGATTGAACCCTTGTATGTAATTTGGTATTTGATCAATCACATAATAGTCTTGGAAAACAGGTGAACTAATTCTAAACTTATTTGGAAGTGTGGTATAACCGATTCCAAGAATGCAAATCCATGTAAATGTAAATATGAAATAACGATTTGCAGGGAAAAGATGTCAACATACTTTGAACACGAGCAGTAATTCTTATCATTTATTGTTCAAAGATATTCCTTTGTACCCAAGGTGATCCCGTGCCTAAATAAATTAAGAATCTTTTAATTAAGGTTTTTGGTTTTATATGCTTTAATTTCCAACAATTAATGCATATCTCTAGAGAATAAAAATCAGTAATGTGCATTTACTGATTAGAAATTTTCTATTGAGAGATTTCAGAAATATTGGACAAGCATTTGTTGGAATTAGGAAAACCGAATTTTTCTATTCATTTCATATCTTGATAATACTTTCGCTTTTGGAATTTCCTTGGTGTCCAAACATCCATGGTCTATAAATACCTAAGTTTGCTTTTTTATCAAACTATCCTAAGATCCAGGCAAACTTCATTTGTTGTAGTTTCTGGTGGATCCGTCTATTCGGAGAGGAAAGTATCCTAATTAGGTGAAATCTCTTACGACCGCTCGTTTAAAGACTTATGTGGGATCAAGAAGCTTTACGAGTACCGTTGGTGGGAAACTAGATAGTTGTAGTGTTATTAGTTTTCGATTGGTTTGATTGACTAACGGTTGTTAAAATTTTGATTGCACATAGTTTGTTTATATATGTTTGAGAATATTTTCTTCTAATATAAGATTCACTCAAACTAGATCATAGTATCGATGGGATCTTTAAAACTGTTGTTAGATCTAAAGACATCTTGTGATAATCCATTGTTAACAGACTCAATTTTGTGCGTGATTGATCACAAGATATTCAAGTGGTGTTGTACTGGTTATTGAAGATTACTTATTGGTTTTCGTATCTTGTGAATTATGTGCACAAACCTTGATCGGATGGGATCCAACTAGAATCAGATTTATTCGATTGATTAGTTGTATGAGATCGGAATTCTCTATATATCTCTTTGAAATCTATATTGATTGAGTGCAAATTTATACTTGACTATTTCGGTAGTTAAAGTTAGATTGATCTAACCAGACAAAGGAGTTTATTAGATTAAACGGAAGATCCTTTTTAACGACTCATCTAAATCTTTAGGAAGATTGCTTAGAGTGGTTACCAAACAGATTCTTCCTTTGTTGTTTGGACTACGATCCAAAGGACTTGCTATTCACGTGTGTGACTCAAAAATTCGAAGGCGCAGGGATACTGAGGAAACTAAGTAGCTAGGGGTAGTCTGCTTGGAATCAACTATACGAAGTTGGTATTTAGATTTTGTATAACGTCTTAACTTTGAGACTATCCAAAACTAGACTAGGTCCGAGGTTTTTCTGCATTTGCGGTTTCCTCGTTAACAAAATCTTGGTGTGTTTTTTATTTTGATTTCCACATTATAATTATTTGTTATAATAAAGTAAAATACACATATACGTTAACTCCGCATTAGTTGATAGTGATCCTATAGAGTTTGGTTTTTACTGAACCTATTATCAAGTAAACACTTTGTTGTTGTATTGTCTCGATCTTGTATCCATAATCAATTACACAAAGTTATCTTGTTGTTGTATTGTCTCGATCTCGTATCCATCGACAATCACACGAAGTGTGAACGGAATTGTCGTATTGTCTCAACTCTGTCCATAGATGATCACATTTGGTAGAGGATTTTCAGGTTGAAACAAAAAGATTGTGGTGTATTTGGGTACCCTAGTCTTTTCAATTAGTATGCGAAAAAACCAAAGCGTAATTTCTGACCTTGCTTCTTCCATCAATCATCTGGACCTACGATGTCTATCAATAGATCATGGTTTTGAGGATCATCCATTATCATCTATTATGAAAAGACCTTCCTCTGATTAGATATGTAGAAGTATGCTATGATGATCCAAAGAAACATGTGGTTTCTTAACCCATTTAGATGACCCAAGAATTTTGATTAGAACCCTACACGACAAAGTTTGTTATTTTATTTACTGGGAAAGAAAGCTTTATTGATAATGAGTACTTGAAATGAGTATCTACTTAAATTAGTAAAACGAAATCAAAATAGGGGCATAAGGTGAAGCAGCCGCGACAAAAGAAAAAACTAAATTAAATGGATTGAATCAAACTAGCATCCACGAAATTATGACTGTAGTTATTTATAACTCTAACAACAGTATCTTTGATTAACACCTTGTTATAGCATGCACTATAGTATGCAAATATTTTCTTGAAACTCCAAAAACCATGAAAAAAATTTGGTCTTGAAAAACAACCACTATAATGGCATCCTTATTTTGATCCGCGAACTAACTATCATGCAAGATTTTTAGCAGATAATAAGTATATGCACAATCCATCAAATAAAAAATACGTAGATAGACTCTAGTGATATCTGACATCTGTATAATTTACACCCTTGACGAGATACTCAGTATCCATGGGGTAAAATTATCCTTCTTGTTTTCATTGAGCGGTCATGAAAATGCCATATTTAATGGTCTTTCCCCATCATAGCAATTGGCATTTCCTTCCTTATCACCCATATGATGTAAAAAGTGGGTACAATGGTAGTTGCTCACAACTTAGTTTTATTTGGGACTTTGACTTGATTTTAAATTATTCCCTGATTAATTTAGTTTTTGGTTTGATAAAATATTATTTATCTTTTTTAATTCTCCATGTTTTGTCAGACAAAAGGCAAGGTGATTCCAGAGTGTTATTTTTCCTGCACCGCCGTGCTTGTATAACATCTCCCCTGATGTATTAGGTAACCGAGAAAAGGGAGTTTCCGTTTGACCCAAGGATAAACCATCTCTATTGGCTCGATCCGATCCTATAAGATGATTGCCGTTAACAATTTATTTCCATGGTATTTTATGAAGACCTAAAAGTAATGACTTAAATTTCCTCTATGAATAGTATTCAAGTTCTTGGAAACATATCTTCCTTTGTTGATGAATGTGCAAAAATACACCCTAAAACGTCTTTCGCAAAAAAGGTTTACTATTTCGAGTTTCTGGATGTTTACATTAGTAAGTTATCTAAGCCTCATCAAGAAGGGGTCATGTTTTCATTCGTATTACTAAGAAAAGTATCAGTTTGGCTTTGTTAATGGATATAATAGTTGTTATTTAAGAAGATTTGTGCACCATTAAAGATTGAAAATTCTAACATTTTGATCTTTCCAGAGAAAACACCGGGGGCTTGGGTGGGGCGATTTTTCCTCAAAATACTAAAAACCATAAAAAGTTTTAGATGTGAAAACAACTGATATAGGAGCATATGTACCTTATGTGTGTCGTATGCACAACGAATTGGTTTACTTAGTTCCAATCGATTAACTCGTAATACAATAAAGGTAAGATTCGTTCCTATGAAGAGAAATGAGATTTTAGTTGTATTAAATAACAAAAGTTTCTTTAAAAAAATATGTTCTGTAACAAAGAAAATAAGAAAAAGGTTAAAAATATGAGTTTCTAACCAATGGGTATAGATATAATCGAAGATTCCTTATTATTTTCTAAGCATTCACTGAACTATTATACTCATATATTCTTCATTCATCATAGATTATCACCAATCATAAGATAACAACGAACTTAGTGTTTTTCCCAAAAAAAATTACATCACTTGATACAAAGCTCTCCAATACCAGATAATATTCATCTAAATAGTAGTGGATTACTTTAAGTGTAATTTGGTCGAAACATTTCATATATTTTGAATTTATACGTTGATCCTAACAGTTAAATTCTTAGTTTAGGGTTCACTTTCCAGCTAATATTATTTTTTTAAAGAATTGCTATGCATAATCCCTCGGCAAATTTTCTCGTTATCTACTTGTGTGCGAGTTTTTACAATATTATTTATTTCCTAACTTTTTACTTTCCTTAGATTATTAATAAATTAAATTAGTTGGTCACCTAAATAATTAATTAATCATCCATATTCTTTACAGTACAACAAACGATAATCATTTGAAGAACTCAAAACAGATTCATACAATAACTCAATTAAGAAGTCGTTACGATAATGAGACCATCTTGAAACCGTAGCTTTCGCTCCTTATGTTTGATTCTCCTACAACAACAACAAAAAATATGCAAAGTTACATAAAAATGTCCCTTCTTAATATCCAGTGAATCTTCTTATATAGTGCCATTGAAGTTAGGTTTTAAAACCTCATTGGGCATGTGTTTCCTTAAAAGTATAGTAAAAACATGTCAAAGTGCCTCACAGAGTTGTCAGGTACGGATGACACTTGCAATGACTTCCTCAGTCAAACATGAAATGTTAATTTATGGATGAGTGTTAGGTTCGGCTGACACGAGGTAAGGAGTTGTCAACTGAATTTTTCTCTGTGACCTTTCCAGTTTTCGGCAAAATCTTTATTTTGGGTTCGACTGCCACTTTTTTATCCGAATTTTCTTTAGGAAATTTTGTTGAAAAATTGATTTTAGGTTCGTTTAGGTCTATTGAATCACTTCCTAGCAGAATATCTTTGTATATCAAGTCTTTCAAGCTTGTTTTCCCATAACTTCTTCGTCCAACGCCGAAATGATCTTTGCTGGCTTCGTCTTTCGATTATATTCAAGTCCGAGGTGCAGAATTATGGGTTTGAGCAAATTCTAATTGGTCTTTGATCCTTCTTTATTTCTAGACTTCACTTCCTTAACACTTTTATAGCCATTTTCGTTGATTTCAGATGATTCGCCTAAAGAAACAAATAAAATAGAGAACAATAGCAGTGCAAGGTAAAAGGCAATAAATATAACTAAAACAAGGATGAATTCGACACTAAAAAAAATGTTGATTAAGCACTTATCGTACTTTGGCCGGGACTTAAGTATCATGCTAATATCTGTCTAGCTTTAAAATCGAATATGTATGATTTATTTTAGGTGAATAATGTTTAGAATATTTTTTAACAAAACTCTTAATTGATCTTCTTTGATTTTCTTTAGTGTTTTTTTTTAAGTTTTATTTGTTAATGTACGATTATCCAATTTGCACGAACCTTTAGGTATTTTTAATTGCTTCTTTGTTGGTGTACGTGATTATATTTTAATGTTATATTCTTAATTATGATCTTCAAGAATAAAACATGTATTCTTCTAAAAGTACACTTAATCTAATGTACAAAACATATAATTCATCTAAAATGACTATCATTTTGCATATACGAGTTCATATTAAAATTTACAACCATACATATTGAAAAGGCGAGGGTACCCAAATATACCTCAAGCTAAAAAATTTCCTACCTATAAGTCCTTTCTCCGAAAGTGATTGTCTATGGACTAAGTCGAGACAATACAACTAATCGGTTCACACTTCGTGTGATCGTCTATGGATACGAGATCGAGACAATACAACAACGAAGTATGTTTACTTGATACAAAGGTTCAGACTTAACCAAACACAGTAGGATTGCTTATCAAGTAAATAGAAATTAATGTTTGTGTGATTTACTTTAATTATAATAAAACAATTATAATCCGAAAATATAAAGTAAATGACACATCAAGATTTTGTTAACGAGGAAACCGCAAATACAGAAAAAAAACCCGGGACCTTGTCCAGAATTGAATACTCTCAGGATTAAGCCGCTATACAAAATAAACTAACTTCGTATAGTTGAGACCAAGGAACTAAACCTATAGTTCACCTAGTTCCGTATGTATTCCCACGCCTCCAACTTATAAATAAGTCACGTACTTGGAACAATTCCTTTGGTTCATATTCCAAACAGTAAAGGAACAACAAATCTGTTTGGTATCAACTCTATTCAACCAAGTGATATGAGTTGGACAAAGGCTCTTCCGTTTAACATAAACTCCTTCGTCAGGTCCTTAGATCTATCTTATGTTCAATTACCGAAGTAATCGTTTAAGATTAAGCCAACAATACTCTTAATCCAAAGAATTCTGTTGATGCCGATCTACTCAATTAATCAATCCAATCTACCACAAGGATAAACCGATTATTAATTGGATCCTCTTTTACAGAAAAAAGTATTGTGCACACCAAAGATTATAAACCCAAGTGAAATCTTCAATATCTTCTTTGTCTTCAAATCTTCTTAAATCTTCAATAAAAACCTGCACACAATCACTTGAATCTCTTGTGATCAATCACACACAGAACGGAGTCTGTTAACAATGGATTATCACAAGATCGTATTTAGAACTAACGACAGTCTAAAGATCCCTGTCGAAACTCTGAACTAGTTTGAGTGAATCTTATATCATAAGAGAAGATTCTTAAGCATAAACAAACTAGGTGCAATCAGATTCCAACCAAAGTTAGTCAATCAAATCAATGAAAACAAAAGATAAACCACAATTATCTAGTTTCCCACCAACGGTACACGCTAGAGCTTCTCAATCCCAAAGAAGACTTTAAACTGAGCGTCCGTAAGATATTTCGCCTAATTAGGTTACTCTCCTCTCTGAATAGGCGGCTACACTAGTAACAACAACAAAAGAGGAAGTCTGTTGTTACGAAGGATTAGTTTGATAGAAAAGAAAACTTCAAGTATTTATAGACACCAAGGAATTTCCAAAACCGAAAATATTCTCAAGATATTCATTAAAGAACAAATTCGGTTTCCATAATTCTTGGAAATGCTCTGTCCAAAAATAATGATCGAAATCTCTCGGAAAATCTAATTAGTAAATGCACATTACTAATTCTTATATTTCCCTACAAAATGAAATTAATAACCTTAATTAAAAGATTCTTAACTTACTTATGTTTCGATCCTGGTATTCTCTTCCCTTAGCTATTAAGGAATAACTTTGAACAATTAAAGAAATAAACATTCACAGTACGTGTTAAAAGTATGTTGACATCCTTACTTTGTAAGTTTCTTTCACACTTACGACCTTGAAACCGATTTGTCACACTTCCAAACAAGTTTAGAATTGGTTCATATGACTTTCAAGAACTATGTGATTGATCAAACAAACATTCAATCATAATCATGGGTTTAACGGTTCTACCAAAACAAGTTTCGGTTCTACCTTCCATGTAAGTATTGTGCATAGTCACACTAGCTTTCCAAAATTCGGTTGACTACGTACTAGGATCGGTTCCCCACATATATATGGTATATAACTTATATGTGTTGCACATGTCCATAAGATCGGTTCCCCTTTGCCTAAAAAAGTGTTGCACATTTCCATAGGATCGGTTCCCCTTTCTGTTATAAACCTTGTTGTACCTCATACAAGGATCGGTTCCCCTTTGTGATGTAGTGCACCTCTTACTAGGATCTGTTCCCCTTTCCCATATTTGGTCAGACATAAAATCACAAACCCGATCATACTATCTCAGGTGATTACTTAAGATCGGTTTCACTAATAAAAGTCATACCAATATATAAGTCAGGCCTTTGTGAATAGTTCTACCAAGAACACAAAAAAGTTGTGAGCGGTTATACTCAATCACACATATTGGTTGTTCATAAGATATGCAATGAATAACAAAATCAATAACACTTGGTAATTTCCTTTCCGGTTCACAAACAAGTTTATGAACTTAATTCCTTAGAACACCTGTAAAACATTGTTCCCTAGGATGAAATCCTCACCTCATACCCATACATAATCACAATAGCATTCAAATGATTATAGCGATGTCTTTATCTACAAAGTTTAATGGTTAAGAAATAAACCTCGTATTGTATTCCTTAATACTATGTCTATCTAGAGTTCAAATATGCCTCGCAGTTTTGTTTTCAATATGCATGACTTGAAAGATATGTTAAGGAATGAAACAGTTCAAGTCAAATATCACTAACCTCAAGTAGAAGGATGATTGTTGTCGTTGTAGATCCTTGCTTCTTCACATCTTCAAGACTTCGTAATACTTGTAGTGTCTCATATCCTAATACTTTCAAACTAACCTATACGAAGTTGACTCTAGTACATAATCAAGCGACTCTTAACATGAGTTTTGATTCACTAAAATATGACAACCAAACTTGACATACTAATGCTTGGTGGGTTCAACCGAGCCATGCTCTAACACATATAACTAACATTTTAATCTTATAATTCACCGGTACAAGTACATTTTCCCAATGTCTCTTGTTATTGGTTAGAGATTTTTTTCAAGTCATTTAAATTATCTCAAACTCCATGTTATTGGATTGGGATTTCATAAGAGTCACTCCAACACTCTTGTTATTCGAATAAGGAGAATTGAAAGTCACTGATTTTTTGTTTTCAGAGATTTTGAGAGACTTTTTCTTGAAAATATGCATGGTAGAAATCTCTCCTCAAGAGGTGGTATTTTGGGAGACTTGGAATGGAGATTTTTTTGTTTTGAGAGTGAACCATTTTTTTCCTCCTTGTGCAGTAATGCACTTATGGGCCACCTGTGCTATACATAATAAAACTCCACATACGAAATCAGCAACGACATAGCATATGAAAAAATATAGGACGAGTATAATAAAGATAATGAAAATTTAGGCGTAGGAAAGCAGTGAGATTTATTTTGACAATGAAAACATATTTATTAAATAGTCATGGTACTTTTATTATAACTGTAACGTGAACAATAAAAAAAATCGGTAATGTTTGGAATTAATCATGGGATATTATACAATTTTTGTCTCTATAAATCACATAAACTTTCTACTAATCTCATTTTTTTTCCATGCAAATCTCATTTTTTGTTTCTACAAGTCACAAAGACTCTCTAAGATACTCTCAGAGAATCACTAGAAATCTCTACAATTTCAGAGAATTTCTGGGAGTCACTGAAATAAAAAATCTATGAAAGTTCATAGAAATCTTGACTGAATACCCTGTAAAAGAACTACAACCACTATAAACATAATAGCAAACTATTTTCAATTAGTAGAGAAAATTTTTAATCTCTAATTATTAAGAAAATTGTTTAAGATGTATAAGGACAAGAACATAGTGATCAGGAAAAGTAAAAAAAAAAAATAGTTACCCAAAACTCTAGACAATTAGACTGCTAATTAAGATAATTTCACACGTAGTTGTTGTTTTGAGTAAAAAGTGCGATTGTCAATGCGATTAGTCGGGCGACGCTGAATTGGTCAACCATGAAAATTTCTTCATCGTTCTAGATCAATTAGATACTGGTTTTTTCATATTTTTTTTATTATTATCGATTTTAATCTGATCTCTGTGTCATTATACATCTTTTCATTGTTTTATTATGATTCAGATTGATTAATTAATCTCTCTTAGTCTTTTCCCTTTTTAACCTAATTTTAAATTTTTTGTAGCCCTAATTTATTTTCCTACTGATTCCTTGATTGATTTCTCTTCTCTTGTTTGTAGTTATTACCCATCTTTTCTTCTATTATGTCTATTGTAATTCATTGATTTGATTGAAGCTTGGTTAGAAATCTTATTCAATTAACTTTCTAAATTTCTAGTTTCTTTTTTCCTGTTTTCCAGATTTGATCATGGGTTGATGAGGTTGCGGACATGGGGATATAGAGTCATCATCATGAAATTTCAGTGAAAAAAGGCAGCGATAAAGGAGTTTATAATTCTTCTCTTGTGGGTATGGTTCATGTATACTTCAAAATCCTTTTTTTATCTGATTTTGGGTCAGTGTTTTTGAGAAGATTAGCATTTAGATATGCTTTTGGCATTTTGAGATCCTACTTTGGGTAGGGATTTGTTTCAGCAGCGAAGGTATTAGGTCTTTCTGATTTTTTTAACAGTGAAGCTTGGATTTGAGTTCTGTTAATAGGAGGGAAAGAATGGATTTGAGGAGGGAAAAAATTCCGAAAAGTTCCAGTCAAAGCCCGGTCCAAGTCAAAATGTTGAAAAATAATTCATTTAATAAGAAATACCAAATCTACCCTTATCATCATCGTTACTTTTTAATCTGCATCGGCAAAACTGACGTTAATGATCAAATTTAATTAGTCCAGATATGATTCAATATTTTCATTGGTTGATTTCATTGATTGACACTATGTATTAGTTATTACTTTTAAGAATATGAGAAACCATCCCTTCATGACAACAACTAATGCACGACTAGATTGACCTGTTTTTGTTGTTTTTTTTTTCTCCCATCATGATACTTGTTTTCACTAGTAACCTGCTTACTTTCTTCTTTAGCTATTTATATTCCCTTTCTCTTCTTTTGGTTCGTATTACTCGTTCATGGAGTTCATCAGGAAACGCAAGTGGGCAACCTGATTTTAAGTCATTTGTACCACGATTTACTTCAAAAATAAAAAGTACTCATTTGTGGTTTTGATGTCGATTTCGCGACTTGCTCATTGTTAGTTTCTCTCCATATTGATAGGTTGAAGGAAATTAAAAAATTAGGGTTCTTAAGAAAACGGGAGGGTTTAATAGGTTAGCTTAGTTCTTCTGAAAAATAAAAGAGGAAGGCTATTGTAGACATTTCAATACTTTCTAACAGAGTCAATCCCTCTTCTGAAATTTTAATTCCCTCCCCTTAATCCTTCCCTCCTCAAATCTTTTCTTTCCCTCCTATTAACATGACTCTAGGATTTTATGGTTGCTTGAAGATTGTTTCCTCCGAAGTTTTTACCTCAAAAGAAGTAATATGAGTCAAAATATTTTAGAATCCTATAAGTATTATTTAATTAATCTTTAGTCTTTAAGAAGATTTCCCTTAGTACTCTGAATTTGGGGATTATTGATTTTGTTCATATGTGGATAAAAATGATGCATGGTCTGCTTTTTGTACTTCTGACTCACAATCTGTATTCACTGCCTCTGGTATTACTTTTAATTCTTCTACTGAGATGAGCTAATCTTAGGACTTGTATGTTACTCAAAGTGCTGATAATGTTTTTTGAGCAATCCAGTCAGTAATAGTTGATTTGAAGATACTGTTATTCTTTGAACCTACTCCTCTTGCTACTCTCCCGCCGGAGCCTGTGGTTACTATATAAGAATTTGAAAAAGAAGTAAATCTCATGATGATGGACTCTGTGGTTCCTATGGATGCTGAAACTTCCTCAGCCCATGATCTTTTAAGTCAATTATTATCTCTACTTTTTAATTTTCTTTTGAATTATTTTATTAGATCTTTGATCGCTTTATTTTGCTTTGAGTTTTTAGTCTTGATTCTTTCACTATTAATCATGAATTTTATATGTTAGAACATGAATGGGTGTTGTTCTGATAAAAAATGGTTACATCTTTCGAACATGTTTAGAAAATACAAGCCACATGTGATATGTCTTTTGGAAACCATGGTTGATTCTGACTCCGTGCAAAAATTCAATCATCATCTACCTTATGAGTCTTGGTTTGTTGTTCGTGCAGTAGGTAAATTAGGGGGGGCTAGCTTTAGGTTATTTTGCTAAGTCTAACATAGAGGTGATTAGTAGTTCTTTCAATATGATTCATATTTTCGGTGCAATAACTCCCAGTATTAAAAATTGCATAGTATCTTTCATTTATAGAGCCCTTAATGTCAGTGGTATTAAAAAGCAATAGAACTTGCTGCGTCATATGAATGAGGATGATAATCGTCCCTGGATATTATTAGGAGATTTTAATTTTATTTTGCATTCTTCTGAAAATCAAGGAGGAAATCCAGATTCTTCTTTCCCGCCAGATTTCATTAAAACTAATTTATTTGAAATGCATATGAATGAAGTTTTTGATTTTGGTAATCCTTACACTTGGTGTAATAGGAGATTCAAGAATCCTGCAGAGTTGATCTTTGAGAAACTAGATAGGGGTTTTATAAATGATGAATGGTTGTCTGTTCTTCCTCATACTCGTATTACAAATTTGGGTAGAGTTTATTCTGATCATTGTCCAATATTGCTTAAGTGTTTTCACCAATAACATAGACTTAATATTCCTTATAAGTTTTTTAGATGTTGGCAATTAAATCCTGAATTCAAGAATGTTCTGTGTGAATCCTGGGCTACTAGAGTGAATGGTTCTCCAAGTTTTATTGCAGTAGGTTAACTTAAAAATCGTAAAAAGTTAGCAAGTGGAACATTGAGTCTTTTGGTCATATTAATAATACAATCAATAAATTGAATTATGAGATTGAAAAGTTGCAAGCCATGCCGCATACTTCTTCTATTGGAGGTTACATTTTGAATTATTCTAAACAGCTTGATTACTGGTATGAATTAGAAAATGACTTTTATAAACAAAAATCTAGGATAAACTATTTCACTCACTATGATAAAAATACGCAATTCTTCCATAATTATGTTAAGCTTAGAAACATGTATAATACAATACACACTGTTAAGGATAATCAAGGTAACTGGTTGGAATGTAGAGAATAAGTCGTTTCTTTATTCACAAATCATTTCAAGAATATTTATATTTCGTCTAACCCAAGTAATGATTTCATTAATGAAGTTTTGAAAGATGTCCAACCCATTATTACAGAGGATGTGAATTCTACTTTAGTGGTTATTCCTACTGAACTAGAGATTCATAATACAGTGAAATAAATGTCTCCTTGGAATTCTCCGGGTCTTGATGGATTTCCAGCTGGTTTCTTTCGTGATAATTGTGAAGAAACTTCGAAATAGGTAATTGCTGATGTTCAAAATTTCTTACGTAAAAAGTTCTTGCTAAAACAAATGAATCATTCTTTCATTGCTTTGGTGCCTAAAGTTGGTAGTCCTTCTACTCCGAATGATTTTAGACCTATCAGTTTATCTAATAGTGTTTATAAAATTGCTTCTAAAATTTTAACCAATAGGCTTAAACCTTTTTTTGATTCTCTTATATCTCCCTTTCAGTTAGCTTTTATATCAAACAAATAAATTCATGACAACATCGTTATTAGCCATTAAATCTTGCATTCTTCTAAAAATAAAAGGAAAAAAAGCCAAAAATGGTTTTATGGTAATAAAGCTTGATCTTTCCAAGGCTTTTAATAAATTAGAATGGTCTTTCATCATATCAGTTTTTATAAAATTAGGTTTCTCTGAGGATCAGTGTCAATTAATTTTTCAATGTATCAGCACTGTTTCTTATTCTGTTTTGGTGAATAGGTCACCAGGTGAGATGTTTTTTCCTTCCAGGGGTATTAGACAGGGTGATTGTCTGTCTCCGTACATATTTACAATATGTATGGAAGTTTTATCCCAACTTCTTCTAAAGGGTGAATCTGATAAATTGATACAAGGTTTTAAAATTAGAAAAGATAGTCCATCCATTTCCCATCTTTTTTTCGCTGATGATTGTATGCTTTTTTCAAAAGCTTCTCTTTTGTATGCTAGGAATATTATGAAAATTATAAATGATTTTGCAAAAGCTTTAGGTTAAGCCATCAATTTTGAGAAATTCGGTTTTTTTACAAGTGCTAAGATGCATCATAAACATAAAAAACTTTTATCTAAGACTCTTAGGATTAAATATATGAGTAGTTCTGAGAAGTAGTTGGGTACTCCTCTATTTATCAACAGAGATAAAACAAAATCTTTTCAATTTTTAATAGATAAGTTTTATTCTAGATTGAGTAATTGTAAAAGATCAAATCTTAATTGTGCTGGTAGAACAGTGGTCACTAAGCATGTTCTCTCTAGTCTAGCTGTCTATCATATATCGTTTTTTCCCTTTCCTAAGAAAATTACTTCTAAAATTGATTCTATTCAAAGAACTTTTTGGTGGTCTAAGAAGGATCCAAGACATGCCGCTTATTTTCGTTCTTGGTTGGACATTGGTAAATCTAAATGCAGTGGTGGCCTTAATATTAGAAACTCTTATGATATTAATAGGGTCTTCATAACAAAACTTGGTTGGAGGATTATTCAGAATCCGGAACATCTGATCTCTAGATTTTTTAAGGATAAGTATTTTCCTAACCAAAATATACTGGATGGAAATTGATAAAGCTGTTGATTCGTCTTCTTGGATTTGGAAGGGTATTGTCAAAGTTTAATTTTTCTCAATTCTAATATAGTCAGAAAAATAAATGATGGTAATTCTACTAGAATTTGGTCTTCAATCTGGTTACCTAGTACTTCGTCTCGGCATGTGTCTATTAACCCTGATTTTAATGATTATACATTTGTTAGTGAGCTTATTGATGTGCAAAATCATTGCTGGAATATTAATCTTTTAAGTTCTTTATTTTCTTCGAATGATGTTATCAAGATTAGAACTATTAGGTTTAAGCTACAGCTTAAAGATAAAGTTATGTGGACTCATACTAGTAATGGTAAGTTTACTATTAAATCGGTTTATAAGGTGTATATGAATGATAATTTTTCGGTTGAAGATGCCTCCTTTTGGAAGAAAGTTTGGTCTTTAGATTGTCTTCCTAAAATTAAGTTCTTCATGTGGAAGATTTTTAATGCTTCCTGTTAATACTTTGCTTAGATTTTATAATCCTTCTATTGATGATACTTGTCCTTTGTGCAACAATGACATGGAGTCTCTGATTCATTTATTCTTTCACTGTCCTATTGCTTCTCATGTGTGGTTTGGTCTATCTCTTCAACATCTTGTTCATTCTGATTTTTCTTGGATTGAAGATTTCTTTCCTAGCTGGTTTGATAGTCATTTGGGGAAGTCTCCTTTTGCAGTAAATTGGCCAAGTATTGGGGCTATTATTACATGGTTTATATGGAAGACAAGATGTGATGTGGTTTTCAATTTTTTTTATATTAATATGGATAAAATTATTTTTGATGCTAAAAGAATGATCAATACTTACATTGCCCCTTCTGTGACTGTTAAGACAGTTAATAGAGACGTTAAAACTTCAGTTAATGTTGTGGATTATATCATGTTTTTAGATGGATCCTTTAAGAGTTTTAACATGTGGTTGGGCATGATTCTATGTGATAATGCAGGCAAAAATGCTATTATTAAATTATATATATATATATATACTTTAGCTATCATATGTTTTTATTATATATATTGGAAGCATAATAAAGAAGAAGTTATACTTTGGCTTTGATAAATCACCATGCTCTCAAATCCCAACAAATTCGCCTCTAATTTACAGAACTAGTCATAAAAATCCAAGATGACCAAACTTGTGGTATAAAAACCCCATTCAAATGTTGGGATTCATTAAAACTCCATCTTAAAAAAAATTGATACAAAAACCCCAAATTTTTAAAAATTAATACAAAAACCCCAAATTTCAAAATTAGTTTTCATCAAATTTTATGATGAAACCAATTTTGGTTTCATCAAATTCTTTGGGGTTTTTGTGTTACTTTTATTTTGATGGGGTTTTTGTGTTACTTTTGTTTGGATGGTTTTTTGTGGATAAATAGTAACATCTTTGGAATTATATTTCACCCCTCTCCTAACTTTTGTCGGTGACTAAACGCGCGGCATTTCTCTTCCTTTTCCAAGTCACAATTGTATTTTATCTCTAAATTTCCAATCTTTTCATAATTCAAGCAAAAACTGAAAAACGTTTGACTTCCGAAAAGTATTTTCATGGTAAACTTTCTTTTCTTCGTGCTTTGATGAATGAAATGAAATGTACTCCAAATTTGCGTCCTTTTGATGTATCAGTGGTCCACTCTTTTAGTCACAAAAACACTTCAATGTTGATATGATTTGTCCCTCTTCACCTCAAAATTCACAAAACAGAAGATGGAGCTACTTCATTAAGTTGACATTTTATAGGCTCCAAGTTTTGTCCTAGTTTTTTCACATGTAGTTTCAACTTTCAAGTGGTACCTCTATAAAGCGAGACTCCCAAATTTAAAGTTTACTTGATCCACTTTATTAGAAAAAATCACTTTGAAAGAGAAGAAAAAGAAAATACTTAATTTAATTAGAGTACAAAAAAGTGAACATCTCTAAAAATCGAAATTTGTTATATACTCCCTCCGTTACTTTTTAATAGGCCAGTTTTTATAAATAAATGTTTCAAAAAAATAGGCCAGTTTTCTAATTGGGAAAGTTAAATGTTACTTTATTTTTCTAGGACCACTTTTCTTTTAACTTCTTTTGATAACAAGTGTCATGGGGACCATTTCACTTATTTTTTTGGCTGACAAGTGTCATGAGGACCATTTCACTTCACTTCTTTTATTGACAAGTGTCTAGAGGACCACTTTCAATAATTAGTTCTCTTAATTTCCTTAATTTTCTAAAAAAAAGAAACTGGTTTATTAAAAAGAAACGGAAGAGTACTAAACTTGAAGAAAACAAGTATAAATTTTTATTCCTTGTTCATTTCTGAAGTCAAAAACAGAATTTTGTGAGATTAATTAAAAAATGCGGGTTCCGATTCTTTTGAACCACTACCTAAAGAATACATAGTTTTAAAAATGTAGGTACTCAAATCACCTTAACTTTTAGGATTCATAATGACAATAATTACAAATGTAATTAAGCATTTTTAAAAAAGAAAATTCTTTTGTGATATCAAATCAAAAACATGGATTAGTCCCACAAGAAATCATCATTTCATGAAAAAATAATTCACAAATATTGATTAGGGGTGTGAGCTGTCAGATATTTCGAATTAGTCTCAATCCATAGTTATTTTTGGTTCAATTATTTTTGGATAGGTAGGTACACTTTTTCTTACTTCTTCCATTAATTAAGCGATGATGCTACACTTACGCTCAGATATCCCGAGGAAAAAACCGTAGAGAGATCCAAGGAAGGTCGGCGATTCTAGCAATAGCATCGGATGGTGGAAAATGGGTCCCACCTTTTTCTCACACGTTTTTTTTCCGATTTTTTTGACGGTCAACCTATTATTATTGAAGGCCTATATCCATCCATATCAATTCATTCTAAGGCTATAATCAAACTTAGATTTGTACTATAATTTGCTTAGATTAGATTATCATTTTTAGTCAAAATAGTAAGAACCCAATTCATAATTTTGGTCATGGTTATCTAACTCCTTTAAAAGCCTAAGGTTCTTAGGCTCCACGTTGCACGGTAACGCTTACTCTCGCACAGAATTGATCCGTTTCACTTTTCCTCAAAGAAAAGAAAAAAAGGGAGAAAAATGAAGAATTTCACACACAAATTTCACACGCATACCATAATTCACACACAAAATTTAACACATACTAAACCCTAAGCATAGGTTTTCTTTCTCTTTCACGGAACATTAGAAAAAAAAAAAACAGAAAACAAACCCTAAGGACTGCTTTGTTCATCGGGAGATAATGATACAGAGAAAGGAAAAACAACTAGCCAGGGGACAAAGGCTTTATCTTTTACACTCTATATCTGCCTCTCCACCGCTTACACATCTCTGTAAGTTTTTTTTTCCTTTAATCCTAACCCTTTTGTATATCCTGTAAGTTTTTCCGCGTCTTTTCTTCTTTCTATTCTACCTAGGGTTTCATGGTTTCAATTAAATCTTTGTTTCTGTTGATTTTTATGATTCCGTTTTTTTTTTTTTTGTTCTAATAAGGTAAATTATGCATTCGGCAGGATTAGGGTATGATGATCTTTACTACAAAACCCTAACCCTACTTTCTGACTTTATCACGATTTTATCATCACTCATGATATTTGATTTGTTCTATTTTATTTTCCAGGGAAGATTTTTTCTGCATAGGACTAGGAGAGATAAATGCTAAGTCATATTAAAACTATTAATCTGTGCTGCAGAAGAATGAAAGCAAATGAATCTCATTATACATTTGTTCAACTAAATGTTATTCTATTAGGTGGTGATGTTGCTTTGGTGATTATTTATTTCCTATTAGTTTTAGGAGTTTTGTGGAGTTGTAAATAGCATCAGATCATGTTATTTTGTGAATTGATTTATGCAGAAAGGCACGTTACCCATCATTGAAAGATAGACAAACTCTTTTATGATGCACATTCGTAAGTTTCCTGCAATGGGCAACATTCATCTGTTGACTGTTGCTAACCCAATTCGAATCATTGTTGATGTAGTTATTAATAGGTATCTGGAAAACTGCCAAAGTAATACCTCATAAGATGAACTGTTTTCATTGATCCACCGAATTGCAATCCCCGTGCTTGCTTAGAATCATTTTTATTTTAGATGTTAAATTAATGTCTCTTGCATTTCTGTTCGGGTCTTCTTAGATTTGATTAAGCTACGGCTGATAAAATTTTTCTCATTATGTGGTAACAATCGACAGGTAAAGTCATTGATAACCTCCCATGGTAATTTGAATTTAATTACACCCCTTTTAAATTCTTTATGGCTATGATTGAGGAAAACTATTAATGTTAGCTTTAGGGGAAAACTACTAATTACACCCCTTATAACTTTAGTAAAATTATTTAAATTGATTTTGATAACTTTCGTAGTTGCTAAGGTTTGGATATTTACATTGTACTGCGAGTATTTCTCAATGAAGCAGCACTCTGAACATGCTAAAGACACCTCTATCATCTGTTATTCAACTGAGTTTAGCGCTCCTATGTGTGGATGACAAGTATATCTGGCATCTTTGGCCGTATGGGTTCGAAAGCATATATCCGAGTACCTCAAGCATGTAAATCTTCTCTTTTTCATATTTTTTCAATTACCGCATTTGTTCATTTTCAAAAGTTTTTACTTGGTGATAATTTTATAGGTGGAAGCACTTGATAAGAACCTACTCTTTGGTGTTTATGCGCACTCATTGCTAATTCTCATGTTGCGAAGTTGCCATCATCTTATATCAGTAGAAGGAAACATTATTTGTTTGCTATTTTTTTTAATGGGTTTTGTTTGTTGGGTACAATGTCAGGTTAAGGGAGTTAAAAAAAATACAATGTCAAGTTGGTGCAAAGGCTATGTATCACTTGATATTTGGTGGCAAGAGCAAGTATTTTGGGATCCCTCTTTGCAAGGTATATCTGCTTATCTAGCTCTCTTTTGCTGCTGTCATTTACATAGGAAACATTATTGTAATTCGATAGCGTTCAATTTGTATATCATGTGATTCATGTTCTTATCATTTGTGTATATCAGTAGAAGGAAACATTATTTGTTTGCTATTTTTTTAATGGGTTTTGTTTGTTGGGTACAATGTCAGGTTAAGGGAGTGGTAACAATCGACAGGTAAAATCATTGATAACCTCCCATGGTAATTTGAATTTAATTCTTTATGTTTATGATTGAGGAAAACTATTAATGTTAGCTTTAGGGGAAAACTACTAATTACACCCCTTATAACTTTAGTAAAATTATTTAAATTGATTTTGATAACTTTCGTAGTTGCTAAGGTTTGGATATTTACATTGTACTGCGAGTATTTCTCAATGAAGCAGCACTCTGAACATGCTAAAGACACCTCTATCATCTGTTATTCAACTGAGTTTAGCGCTCCTATGTGTGGATGACAAGTATATCTGGCATCTTTGGCCGTATGGGTTCGAAAGCATATATCCGAGTACCTCAAGCATGTAAATCTTCTCTTTTTCATATTTTTTCAATTACCGCATTTGTTCATTTTCAAAAGTTTTTACTTGGTGATAATTTTATAGGTGGAAGCACTTGATAAGAGCCTACTCTTTGGTGTTTATGCGCATTCATTGCTAATTCTCATGTTGCGAAGTTGCCATCATCTTAATTTTTGACTATTTTATAGTGCACAATATCAAACTATCTATAAGACATGTGGTGTTTCTCATCCAGGGCTAATGGCGAGCCATTAAACAGTTAACCTCAGGATTAAGCGTCTTTTTATTCTTCCTTTTATGTTCTGGAATGCATTATATGAACAGGAAATGAAGTAAAACCGAGTTAAAAATTTACCATGAGATAACATAGAAAAATGGATTTCTTGGTGGTTCACCTGATGGAATCATTTGTATGATATGGAATTATACCAGAGAAAAAATGCCGATGTCATGGTGATGTTGAAGTTATGAAACATTTTTCCATGGGTACCAGTACATCCTCGGTATTCAATCTCCAAAGGTGTTAATTATCATATGTTTGCTGAAACAATTGTCCTAACTGATCTATCTCGGTGTCCTTATCTCTGACATGTCTACAATTTGTTTTTATTTTTATATCCACCACTTTAGTTTAAAAAGGAACCACCTTGACCAATATTTGACATGTGCAATCTTATCTTAGTTTTCATTTAATCCTTTCATTTATTTGCAATGCTTCTGTCCTGCAGGTTGATGCATTTCGGTGCTTCCCTTACCTTTGCTGAAAGTTTTCTAGAATATGGACTGCGGAATTCATAAATTGATTCACGCTCTACACTAGCTGAAATCTGGCGTCATTGCAGGCAGCAACACCAACAAGGAAAATGAGAAGAAAGTACGGTCTGTCATTGGAGAGTTGTGTGATAGCAACAACATTAAGTATCTTCCTGCGGGGTCTAACCCATTTTCTTAAAGACAAATTCTAATTTGCAATTGTTCTCGGATTGTAAAGTTCATTTCAGTATTGTTGAGAAGCGGTAATGAAATTTATTTGAAGGAGTTGGATAGCTACAATGCTATACCAAAGTCCCATTCATTCTAGTGGTTCGAATCAGGTACTCCTAATTTTATTTGATTCTTGATTTTGTGTATTTCAAGAGTTTTGCAGGAATGGTTGGATGCTGCAAACGCTCTCCAGAAGCAAATGTGGGCGGATGCACAACTGGATAAGAGGCGGATGAAAGAAGAGTACTTAATAAGGACTCAAACTTTATCTTTTATGAGAACCAAGACTAAACTAAATATAATATAAGTTCTGCATTGGATGGCAGTCAAAATCCATTTGGCGACAAAAAAAAAAAATTAGTAGCAGGTTAATTATTTTTTATGTTTGCATTCATGTTTGTTATGAAACTACCATGTGGCATTCATGTGGATATTGATAATTTGTAGTTCAAACTACTATTTCAATTTTGATAATTTATGTAGTGACTAAGATTCATTGTAGTGCCAGTATTTTTGTAAGAAGCAACATATGATAACCAGGCAAAATACACCTCAATCATTTGAATAAGTTCATCTGCATATACATGGATCGGTTACCAATGGGGTTGCGATTGTTGTATTGAGAAGTGCTGGATGTGGAGTACTTCATTTCTATGTAAGGCCAAAAGGATAAATTTTAATATGAATTAATATGAAGTAGGATTAAGGGTGGATCTAAAGCCCAACCAACATGTTAGCCTATTGTGTTGAGAGCATTCTAACTCTCTTGGCCTTCCCGGTCGGCTATAATGGTAATCCTATTTGGGATTCATTACAGAACTAATATCAAAAGAAAAAGGGATTCATTACTGGAACTAACAAAGTGTGGGTCCTTGGCGAGGCGAAGCTGAGCCGCACCAAATCAAAAGAAAAAGAATGATGGTGGATCGTTTTTGGGTCCGCCCAGTGCGTAGCACGGCCACATAATCTAGTAGATTTTGATGAAAATAAAATATTACTACTATTTTGAAAGGAGAAGCAAAAGAACGTGGCTGTTGCTTTCTTTCTTTTACACGACACCACCAAAATCTTTAGGTAGGTGTGTACCCACCATCATGCAATTTGGTGTATCATTTTACTATATACACACTGACGGTAAATGAAGGTGGTGTGTAACTGGGTAATTAGCAATCTCCTAATTCACCCACCTTGGCTTGAGTTAAATTATGTTGCAAATCAGAGCAGGGGGGGAGCTTCAAGTGTAATGCTAAAAAGGAGTTTTCCTGAGGTGATGCTGCAACCCACATTTTGTCTCTTGATAAGGATTCTAGGTGTCTGCTTGCAACCGTAAAAGGCAAAGTTTCTGACTACTAAGAAGCCCCAAAAAAAAAAAAAAAAAAAAAAAAACCTAGAAAAATCAAGGTTTAAGAAAAACCAAAAATCTACCTTCTTGACAGTTTCAGCACTGTGTTTAGAAAGGGGAATCAATATTGTTTGTACCCAGAATAAGGGCTCTGAGGATCGACGACTTCAATGAGTCGACTCAGTCTCGATTTTTAAATTTCTACAACTATTCTCAGTTCAATCGATCGTTTCCATGTTTTAGCTACCATTTTTTCTTATCTCAATTCAATTATTTAAACTCCTTCATGTTTTCACCCCATTTATAGATTAGTTCTATCAAATTTATTTTCTGATTTTCTGATTTGAGAATGTTTAACTGATTTTTTCTGATTTTCTCTATAATGTGTTTACAGATTGAAGTATCTTCAATGGCGTTTGCCTTCTTATGTGGAGTGATCATGGCGTTTGCCGAGTTAGCTGTATATCGTTTGATTACAAAGGAATTTTGTGGGAATCATTATAGTACAAGGTGGAAGAAGAATCAATTCGGTACCGAATCGGTGCAAATTCTCTTCAGTAGAGCCCGCCTCTCTCTCCATTCAAAAAATTCAAAATTCAAAATTGGTAAATCTTTCCTAATTTTCTTTAGCCTGATTTTACTCTGGTCAAAAGACAGCTGCAAAACTTGCCGGATTAAGAATGACCCAGTCATGTTTTGTTACAATTCGGCGAACCTAAGTATAGGAAAAGATAATATCCAATTATATACTAATATTCTCTTAGCACCTATATCTTCACCAAAGCAAATATCGATCTTGAGAATCAATTTCATTCTTCTCACTAAGATGGAAGGGGAAAATTCTAATCAAGTTGGAGACTTAGTTAACAAATTCAAACAAGCTGTCCTAGATCTGGGAGACACTTTTGAAATTGCAATCGTCTCTCAAGGAGAAGGAAAAGAAGGGGATGAAGAAACCAAATGGGAGGCAAGTGCCATAGGCAAGATCATAACAGAAGGAAGGATGAAGGCTGATACTGTCGCTAAGCATCTTGGATTTACTTGGCCTTTCATGAAATCGGATGATGTGAAAATAATAGAAACTGACCCAAACATTATGATTTTCAAGTTTAGTAGCTGGACTCTACTAAACACAGTCATTGATGAGAGGCCCTGGAGCATTAACAGAAACCTACTAGTGGTACATGAGTACATCCCTGGCATGGTTTACACAGAAAAGCATTGGGGATTCCAGCAATTTTGGATGCATCTTTTGGGCCTCATGCCGGAACACATGAATGTAGATGCAGTAACAAAGATTGGGGAACTGATGGGTGAAGTCACTGCCATTGAACCTAAAGATGCTATTCCTAATGGCAGTGAACCAGTCAAAGTTTGTGTCAATATCGACTTGACAAATCCACTGAGAAGGGGTGTCAAAGCTGTCACAAATGCAGGTCTCTCTCGCTGGATTAAATTTTTCTATGAGAGGCAGCCTAGTGGTATCTGCAAGGAATGCTATGTAATCAAGCATTGTAAGACAACATGTAAAGATGCAAAAATCTTTTTGGAAAAGGCACATGAAAAACCATATTTCTTTGGTATTGTGAATAGTGTCAGGAAGAGCATTGCTATTTCTTCTGCAAGTAAAGCTCCTACCTCAACAAAGAATAACAAAACTGCTGTGAAGTCAACAATTTTTGTCCCCCCCAAAAGTGGTGTTGTAGTAAACCTGGATTTCTTACTAGCTAAGGCAATAGAAGGAAGTAAAGAGGAGGAAATCAGACTTGGTAAAAGGCACAGAGCTGACAATGGAAAAGCTAATGATCAAAGTCATGATCCCACCAGTACTATAATGATTCCAAATACAGATTCCCCAGCAACTCAAAGGATCACCACTGGATATACTCAAGCAGTGAACACAGAACTAGAGAATCAGGTTTATACTCTAAACTTTTTATTCTGTAATTTGAAGTGCTTTAATTCCAATTTTATTTACATCTTTTACATTCTTCATTTTGAAATTCCCATAACTTGCATTTTTCACTGCCATCATCATATAAATATTATCAGCATTTATTCTATTAGCATCCTTTTATTTCCTTCAAAAATGAAAATTCTGTCATGGAATGTTCAAGGTTTCAAGACTATCTCTACTATAAATCACCTAAGTGATCTAATTAGAGCCCAAAACCCTAACATTTTTTTCCTCTGTGAAACAAAAATCAGTAGTATCAAATGTCAACCTCTCCTTAAGCAATATCAATACCCTAATTGGAGCTACATTGAACCTGAAGGTCTTTCAGGTGGGCTAGTTATTCTCTGGAAAAATGGTTTCTTGTGTGACATTGTTGATAAACATTACAACATGTTCAATGTCATAGTCCAATCTGATCCCAGTAAACCTGAGTTTTTGTTAACATGTATGTATGGTTTCAACAATTATGCTAAGAAAAAAGATCAATGGAATTACATACAAAAAATAAGTGAAAACAATAGTAATCCTTGGGTGGTGTTAGGAGATCTAAACTTTCACTTAGTTGACAATAATAGTGGTGCCTCTTCTTCTGCAGATGGGTTGGTGAATAGCATAGTCTCAAGTAGTGGTCTAGATGATATAGGCTTTGTTGGTAAAGACTATACCTGGAGTAATAACAATATGGGTACTGGTGTTACTAAGTCTAGGATAGATATGGCTTTAGGTAATGGTAATTGGAGCCTTAATTTCCCTGATTCTAGATTATTGCATCTTGCTCAATTAGGAAGTGACCATACTCCTATTATGCTAAATACTGATATAACTGCTCCTAACTGCTGGAAGCCTTTTAAATTTTTCTTAACTTGGCTTAATGATAATTCTTGTTCAACTGTTATTTATAATGGTTGGCAGACCAGTGTTACTGGCTCTCCTGGTTTTCAGTTAGTTACTAAATTGTCCACAGTTAGAAAAGATTTATCTATATGGAACAAAGAGCACTTTGGAAACATTAATCACAAGGTTGATATCCTTCAGAGTCAACTTAATCATCTTCAAGAGCTCCATCAAAGTGTCAATACTGAAGGTGAAATCATCAGAATTAATGGAGAACTTAACAAGTGGCACAAAATCAAATCAGAGTTCTATCAGCAAAAATCTAGAGATCACTTCATCAAAGACATGGACTCCAACAACAAATATTTCCATACTAAAGTCAATAAAAGGAGAACTAGAAACAACATAGATGCCATTCAAGATAGCAATCATAATTGGCTGCAAAACAGAGAACAAATCTCCCAGCATCTAACTCAACATTTCAAGCAAATTAGTACCACCAGCAATCCTACCCTTGATGACAATCTCTATACCATTCTCCCTACCATCATTACAGATGACCAGAATACTTATCTTACCAGAATACCCAGTAATGAGGAAATTTTCAACACTCTTAAAAGCATGGAAAACTGGAGTTCTCCTGGCCCAGAAGGTTTTCAAGCTGGTTTCTTCAAAAGTCAATGGGCTACAGTTGGGGAAGAAGTTTGCAACATGGTCACAAAATTCTTTGAAACTAGACATATTCTTAAGCAGATCAACAAGACATATATCTCCTTAATTCCAAAGAATAATAAATGCTTATGTGCAGCAGACTATAGACCAATTGGTCTATGTAATACCTCCTATAAGATTATCTCTAAAGTTCTAGTCAACAGAATGAAGCCATTAATGGAGAAACTCATTTCTCCATACCAGGCAGCTTATGTTTCAGGAAGACTCATAAGTGACAATACTGTGATTTCTCAAGAAATCATACACTCCATGAAGAAGAAAAGAGGAGAGACTGGTTGGATGGCCCTCAAACTTGATATGTCCAAGGCATTTGACAGATTGGAGTGGCCTTTTCTAGTTAAATTTCTTTCCAATTTTGGTTTCAATGAGGACTTCTGTGATCTTATATATCAATATATCAGCACAACTCAGCTTTCAGTCATGTTAAATGGATCACCCTGTGAAGCTTATACTCCTACAAGAGGTATTAGGCAAGGTGACCCTTTGTCACCCTACTTATTCATCCTTGCAATGGAATTTCTCTCTAGACAGCTCAATACAGCCCAGTAGGAGAACAAGATTAAAGGTATTAAAGTGGCTGCCTTATATCCAGCCATTAATCATCTGCTTTTTGCAGATGATTGCTTGATCTTTACTCAAGCAAACATCACTAATGTCAACAATTTACTTGAAGTACTCCACAACTTCAGTTCTCAATCAGGGCAAATTATTAATTTTGAAAAAAACTCAGTTTATTTCAGCAAGAAGACAAATCCAGATGATGCTGCTACTATTATTCACACTCTTGGAGTTAAAGTTATGAATTCTAAGGAGAAGTACTTGGGTTCACCACTCATTATTGGCCACTCAAAACAAGAAGCTTTCAAAAGTATAAAAGAAAACTTTGAAAATAGATTTAATGTTTGGTTTTCTATCTCACTCTCACAGGCAAGAAGAGGTACGATGATTAAACATGTTCTTAATGTTATTCCCATCTATCAAATGGGAACTTTTAAATTACCAGCAAATCTACTTCAGCAGCTTACAAGCATTGAAAGAAGATTCTTTTGGGGCTATCACAACAACAGAGGTCACAACCCTACAACTTGGATGAATGTATGCAGACCAATTGAAATGGGTGGACTTGCTTTTGGAGATTTAGAAAAGCTAAACTTGGCACTCCTCACCAAATTAGCTTGGAGATTATGCAGTGAACCTGACTCTTTATTAGCAAAGACTCTCTCTATTAAATACTATAAAACTGGAGATTTGATCCACCAAAATGTCTCTGCTAAAAACTGCTCATACACCTGGAATGGGATTTCAAAAGGGCTTGAAGTTGTGCAACAAAACTACTTCATGGAGATCAATAATGGCAGGAAAACTAAGATCTGGAAAGATAAATGGATCCCTGGTATGTTACACCCTCCTGCTCCTCAAAATGATCTTTTCAGATTCTATGAATTTGTTGAAGAAATGATGCTTCCTGAAACTGCACAATGGAATATTCATACTATCAACTCCTTATTTGATGCTGACACTGCTCTCAAAATACAAGCTCTATATATAGATAACAGCAAGGAAGATACAATGCTCTGGATGCCTGCAAAGGATGGACTTTTTTCTGTGAAAAGTGCCTACAAAGTGCTGACTTACAATGATAGAGAAGTTCAAGTAGAAGGGAGAACAATTAACAGGAAAATATGGAAGGCACTTTGGAGCACTAAAGCTGCTAAGAGAATCAAGCTCTTTGCTTGGAAATGTATAAGAGGATTACATTCAACGAAGCATAAGAGGGCTCTTTTCAATAGTGATCTTGAAGCAATTTGTGGCCATCCTGTTGAAACACTTGAACATGTCATTTTTGATTGCAAGCATGCCAGAAAAGTTTGGAAAGGGATTAATATCAATATTGACGCAGTCAAGACACAATTCAATTCAGTCTCAGAATGGGTCACTAGCTGGTTTACTTTTCAAAATCGATACACAGACCAAAGATGGCTATACTCCTTAATGATTGGTGCTTGGATAATTTGGAAGGATCGTTGTGACGTTGTCTTTCAGGGAGTAATTCTAAACCCTTGCAACTCAGTACACAGAATACATTATCACCTTTCCTCTCATACCCATGATTCTCATCTTTCCCATTTTGCTACTTCTAATATTTCTAGATGGAAACCACCTTTAACTGGTGTTTTGAAGTTTAACACAGATGCATCATTTGACCATGACACTAATAAATTTGGCATTGGCATTGTGCTGCGGAATTCTACAGGGCACTGCATTGGGACAAAAAGAGATTATGGAGATGGAGCATTGAGTCCAGAGACTGTAGAGTGCATGGCTATAAAGGAGGCGCTGTTATAGGCGAAAAGATTAAAGCATTCAAGAATCCAGATAGAGTCAGATGCTAAGCTTGTGATACACTCTATCAATGGTCAATCACTTGTCATTCAATGGGAGAATAGGAATCTAGTTAAAGAGATTAAATTTTTAAGCTCTAATTTCAATTTATGCACTTTTGAATATGTTAGTAGAGATGACAATTAGGTAGCAAATTTGTTAGCAAGGACAGCTAGAGAAATTAAAATCTCAGCTGAATGTTTTAAAGATTTTGACTCTACCATATGTAGGCTTCTAGAAGGAGATCAAAACTCCTCTCATTAATAAAATTCTTTTATTATCAAAAAAAAGAAGAAGCCCCAAATAGGAAGATATCTCTGCAAATGTTTTTCAGGTCTAGGATTAGATTTCTATAAAGAAAAGATGGTCCTTGAAAAAAAGTTGAGCCGTGCACTACTACTAGCTTGCGTTTTTTTTACACCTATTTTGAAAGATACCATGATTATGTAATTTGGAGCAATGAGGTGCAGATCAGCACAAAAACTAAATGAGGGAGAGCTGCCGGTGCCCGGGGCTGGCACAGTCTGAATTATGTATGTATGTATGTTGGTGCCAATTGCATATAACATTTTGTTAGTATTGAACAGTCTTTCTTGTCCAAACTACAACGTTCTTCAATTATTGAAGCTTCATCATTTTCATAGTATTCATAGCCAATGATGCGAGGTTTCCCAAATAGAACGAACACTGAACTTTTAAATGATAAAGAAATCTATGAAGATGTAACACAAAAAAAAGGATTAGCCGGATAACATGGTTTCTTTGATTTTATGTGACGGGTTATTACTTCTTTGTAATTATGTACAACTGTTGTTGTCGCGACGTCATGGTCGTGTTGTGTCGGTTTAGCGTAGTAAATAATGCAGTGTGATAATGTCCACTATTGCATCATATCATGTACTGTGTGTCAGATGATCCTTTCTCCTTCGTGTGATCATAAAAAAAAATGAAGTTCGAGTTTGGTTTTCTGATCAGATATTATCTCCTAAGCAGTTCTCCCCCATTAAGCAGAGTTTTTGAACCCTTTCGCGGCCTTGCCCTTCTTTGCCTGGCACTTTTAGGGGGACCCAACACAATTAGGGGCGACACAAAACGACAAAATATGTCATAATCGGTAGGTTATTTCCGGGACATTTTTTTAATGGCCAAACTACCTTTTACAATCGGTAGGTTATTTCACAATCGGTAGTTAATCAACAATCGGGAGTAAATTTAGTTTGTATAACTTCCGAATATAAAGTATCCCCAAAATAAAATCATATATCTTTTGAATTTTAATTATCCTATAATCGGTAATAAATAAAGTTATCTTGACTCCCGATTATACAGTTTACCTTTGGCAAAAATGCTACCATAATCGGTAGGGAATTTAGGTTATTTAACTATTGAATATAGAGTAGCCCCAAAATCAGAGTTTGCAAAAATCCTCTTTTTTTTTTTTTAAATTTTTTTTTTGGTTGAGCCTATAATCGGTAAGAAAGGAAGAGTTATCATGACTTCCGATTATACAGTGGATGTCTTTGCAAATATCCTACCATAATCGGTAGTCAAGATACTTCGTATAACTACCGAATATAGAGTAGCCCCAAAATCAGAGTTTGCAAAAATCCTTTTTTTTTTGAATTTTGGTTGAGCCTATAATCAGTAAGAAAGGAAGAGTTATCATGACTTCCGATTATACAGTGGCTGTATTTGCAAATATCAACCATAATCGGTATTCAAGATACTTCGTATAACTACCGAATATAGAGTAGCCCCAAAATCAGAGTTTGCAAAAATCCTCTTTTTTTTTTTTGAATTTTGGTTGAGCCTATAATCGGTAAGAAAGGAAGAGTTATTATGACTTCCGATTAACCGTGGCTGTCTTTGCAAATATCCTACCATAATCGGTAGTCAAGATACTTCGTATAACTTCCGAATATAGAGTAGCCCCAAAATCAGAGTTATCATGACTTCCGATAATGAATAAACCTTATGGGAACAGACAGCCGGGAGGGGCTACGCCCACCCGGACCCCCCCGGACAGCGGCAAACAATCTTGAAAATATCCAACACATATAACTACCGAATATAGAGTTACCTCAAAATGAGATTTTTCAAAAATCCTCTATTTTTCTAATTTGGTTGAGCCTATAATCGGTAGTAAATGAAGTTATCATGACTTCCGATTATACAGTATAAACTTTGTCGAAATCTTACCATAATCGGTAGTCAAAATAGTTCATATAACTACAGAATATAGAGTTGCCACAAACTACCGATTATAGATTAACCTCCTGATTATAAAGGGGCATATAAGTATTTTTAACCTATTTTGTCTTTTGTGTCGCCCCTAATTGTGTTGGGGTCGCCCCTAAAAGTGCCAGGCTTCTTTGCCCTCCTCATGTACAAACTAACGACATATAAAATGCCTATATTCAACGATATTTATTTTTCTTGACTCGGGCTAACTCTGAAATACGTTTTCGTCATCTTCCTCCTTAAAGGCCTTAACAAAATACGCTTCCACGTTGAACGGTGATGAAACCATCGCTTCCTATTGATCGAAATAGTCCTTTTCTAATGCAGAAGCTATGGTGAGGACACTCAGGGGCGGAGCCAAGATTTGAAAATAGGGGGTGCAAAAAAAAAAAGAATACAAAGGAGACATCACTCATCAGTTCATTCCTTCGTCGCAGTTCAAGTGCATCAATTATCAGAATCTCGTGGCAATATATTGATGTCATATGAAAATGGGCATTTAATTGGGTGCGAATTTACTTGGGATTTTAATGGGGGTGCAAAATTTACATGGGTTCTTTTAACAGGGGGTGCAATATTCAGTTTTTTCTAATTTTGGGCTTACAAAACCATGAGCCAGTGGAGATTTTGGGCGAGCAAGGGTGTGCAATTGCACACCCTTGCTCTACATTGGCTCCGCCTCTGAGGACACTTGGTGAAACTCTATTGGCCGGAATATTAAAATTTGGGTTCCACTTTGTTTATACCAAGTATTTAACTGTTTGTTAGTAACACCGTTAACAAATAAGTAGGTAGACAACACTTCCGTCACATTAAAGACCTATAAATTTTGTTACACCATGTTTACACCAAATACTTAATTGTACGTTAGTAACACCGTCTCAAGTGGACAATACCTCCGTCAACCGATAGAAAATTTTAGGCAGGCGACATAAGAAGAAAAAAGAAAAAGAAAAAAAAGGTAAGGTAGGCTTGATTTAGGAAAGCTAATACAAATTTGGTTAGTTGACAACACCGGTTTCCTGATGAGTGCCAAATATTGCATGTTCATACACCTTTTCATTGGCACTTAACTCATCTTTCGCGCTTCAAAGTCATATATTATCCCAAATTCAGCATTTTTACCATTTTCAAGAATAAATATTTGTATTAATTAATTTTGTGTTTTTAAGTACTAAATAAAGATTGGAAGAATTGAGAAGACAAAAGAGAAGAAAGTTGGAAGCGTTGCAACCCGCTCGCGCATCAGTGGCAACCTGTTTACAAATTCATGGGATTAAACAACCCATGATTCAAAACCCATGATCCAAAACCCAAGACCCAAATCCATTTTCACCTCACCCCCATTGGATTCTTTCCAAAACATCCACCTCACCCCCATTGGATTCTTTCCAAACATCCACCTCACCCCCATTGTATTCCATTTCATCCATCAATTAAAGAAAACATCCCCATTCTCTCACTCAATCACTCCCAATTTGTTTCCCACAACCAAATATATTCCATTCAATCCATCAATTAAGAAAACATGTTTTGTTGAGTGGATGCTTTCCAAATTTCGAATCCAAGTGCTTGAGGGAATTTTGTGTATAAATAGAGAGGGTTTTTGTGTTGAAAAACCATCCAAGAATAGCTTGTTCATGTTAGTTTATCAAATTTCAATTTTGTTGTAATGTTCTTCATGTTCTAATTTCATTTACTAGGGTTTAGATGAAGCCCTAATCTCATTGGTATGTATTCATATCTTGTATCTTGTTCTTGAAAGTTTAGAATTGTTTAAAGATATAATTTAATCCAAGTTTTTCAACATCTTGCTCTCACAATGTATGCCATGTATCCATTGTAGTTAGAATATCTCTATGTTGATTATGCTACAACTCATGCTTAACCAAATATTGATCTTTAGATTAGTTGTGCTTAATTAGACAATTAATGCTTTGGAGAAATACTTTAGTTGTGATTAAATTATCCATTAGAGAAACACCTTAGTTATACGGTAGACTTGAATCTACTATAAGGATAAGAATAATATTACAAGTTGAATGCATATCATAGGTTATTGGTGGATTTGAATACCCTAGTATCCATATTATCATTGTTTACATATCTTGTTATTTGCATCTTTTACTTTTATTATTTCAGTCACTTGAAAATCATATCGTCGATCGACAAAATCAAACCCCTTTTGGTTACTCTCTGAATCAGGATTTAGAATCAACTTCTACACTCTCCAAGTCTCTGTGGTTCGACCTGTGCTTTTCCTGTGTTGCTTGTCGACACTGTGCACTTGCAGTATACACAATAGTAGGTATATTTCCGAGCCTACCAAGTTTTTGGCGCCGTTTCCGGGGACTCGGTAGTGGTGTAGTTCATTTCTCATCTCCTGTCAGTATTCATTTTTCATCTCCTGGAACTGTTCACATAATCACTGCAGTTACTATTCACAGTCAATTTTACACTTATTTTTGTTATTTTTTTTTTATTTTTGCTTTTGCTTTAAAACTTCGAAACCCTAACTACCTCTTTTGAGCTCACCAGGTGCGGGAGTAGCTGTTGTAAAGGCGAAGGAAAGGAAGCGAAAGGAAGTGAAAGAAGTTTTTATTTTAAATTAAAAAAAAAAAAAAAAAAAGAGTTTATTTTATTGTATTAGGATTCCTCTACTCTTGTAATTTTCTTTTTCTTTTGCACTTTATTTTGGACTTTGGACTTGGACATTCTATTTTTATTTTTTATTTTTAAACCCTACGGAAGGGTATTATTAAATATCAACTGTTTGCAGAGAAGGACGGTGATTACAATATCACCTCGGGTTCGTTCATGACATATGAGTCGTGGCCCGAGTCGACAACAACGGTTCATCCCCCGTCTGGAACGGGAGGTAAGTTTGTCGAAACACTCGCGAATCCCTTGTTAGCGAGTTACTGTATTCCTTCGTTTGCATATATGTTGAGGAATTGAATACGGCTGCTTTATTTTCCTAGTAAAGGGCAAGGACTGGCCATACAAGATAAGGGTTCGGATTTCATCACCGTTCTCTTCTTGCCCGCCTTAGGAAAATGATACATACGCGAACCTAAGCTTTAAAATTTTGAATATAAAAAGACCTATAAGGTAACGAGCTTAGTAGGAAAGTCATTTGAAAAATATTGGTTACTCTTTAAGCATACTTCGAAGTTCATGACGGTTTCTGTAAATTGAATGCGTGACTGCGCCGCCTTGTAATACGGTGAGGCCTTGGGTATCAAAGCTCTAGCAGCTTCCCTTGCCTCTATTCAATTTACTTAAACTCGGATTGATTCCAGAGGGGTTTGCTCAGATTGTAACGAATTCCCTTTCGAAGGATTAGAAGCTGGTCTAGAAAACAATCTAAGTGGAGCCATCATGCTTTTTGTTTGCTAGAAATCAGTAGGTTTACTGTGGTGGAGTCATCCTTGTTTGTGATTGCATAGAACTTGCCTTCTAGGTAAATGGTTAACATGCTTGATGTGCTAGCTAGGCTATGATTGTGTCTTTTAGAGACCATACACGCCGACTAGTTAGAATCAGTCAAGAAGAGTTAATTGAAATACATAGTTCTGAGGCAGACAGTCCAAACCCATCCGAAACAATGGGAGAACCACTAAACCCAGTCCGTAGTCTAAAGGACTACATGTACCCAACGAGGACAACCCAGTCCTCGTGCATTGTCTTACCATCTATTGATGGAAAATTTGAGCTAAAGGCAAGTATCCTCAATATGTTGCCTAAATTTAAAGTGGTTGAAGCTGAAAATCCCTACCACCATGTGAGAGAGTTCGAGGAAATTTGTGGGACTCTTCGGATCAACCAAATGACGGATGAGCACCTCAAAATGAAACTTTTTCCTTTTTCTTTGATAGACAAAGCCAAGACTTGGCTGTGTGCTCAACAGCCACAGTCATTTCATACATGGGATGCTCTTACGAAAGAGTTCTTCAAAAAGTTCTTCCCAAACCATAAGACTACAACAATTCGTCAAAGTCTGAATAGTTTTGTGCAATTAGAGGAGGAAACTTTGGCAAAATATTTGGAGAGATTCAATGAATTATTGCTCCAATGTCCTCACCATGGTTTTGAAAAATGGAGACTTGTGCAAATTTTGTATGAAGGCTTAGATGTCAAGAACCGAACTACAGTTGAGACCATGTGCAATGGTCAATTTATTGAAAAAAGTGCTGATGAGTCTTGGGATTTCTTAATCGAAGTCGCTGAAAAGACTCAGCAGTGGGAATCCCCCCGTGAACCAAATAAGATTACCCTTGCATCCAATGTTCATATAATTGACTCTGACTTCGAAGGAAGTGCAAAGATGGCATCCTTGGCCAGGAGAATAGAAAAGCTAGGACTAGAAAAGAATGGAAAAACAAATATCCCTATTCTCCGTAGTCAAATTGAAATGGCCACTTGTGCCGCATGCCATAGTTCAGACCATCTAGTGGACACTTGTCCAGACCTCCATGCATTTCAAGAGTCTAAAACCGAGCAAGCCAATGTTTTGTACCAAAGGCAAGAGAACAACCCATATTCTCAGACCTACAACCCAGGGTGGAGAAATCACCCTAACCTTTCATGGTCTAAAGGGCCCGTCCAAGGGGGAACAACAAATAATAACCAAGGATACCCTTATCCTAGAAACCCCCAAGTGCAATCACATGTGAAGTACCCTGTAGAGAAAAAGCCTAGCTTCGAAGAAAGTTTCGGTTTGTTGACCCAAAATTTGGTACAACTCCAAAAGACCACAAACCAACGTTTTACAAGTCTAGAACTTAAAATGGGTCAAATTTGTGAAGCATTGAATGAAAGAGACAAAGGAAAACTCCTAGTCAGCCCCAACAAAATCCAAAAATGTATATCGTGCAGAGAAAATTCAACTCGAAATGAGGCCTTCCATAATCAAGTAAATCTGTCACCACCCTTCGTAGTGGTAAAGTTGTTGAAAACAATGTAGGTGTACCACGATCGAGTGAGTCTACATCAGACTCACCAGTGCATAAAATCCCACATAAAACACCTATTATTGAAGAAAAATCGAGCAACATAAGAATTCCCATAATTCTAATGTCTCGCACCATCTCATGTACCTGTTGCTCCATTCCCACAAAGATTGGTGCAGCAAAAAGAGAGTATACAGTACAACGAGATTTTGGAAATGTTCAAACGAGTTAACATCAACATCCCATTTCTTGATGCAATCAAGCAAGTACCTGCTTATGCTAAATTCCTTAAGGATCTGTGCACACAAAAACGAAAGCTTCATGTGCATAAGCGTGCTTTTCTCACTGAGCAAGTGAGTGCAATCATTCAAAGCAACACACCTCCTAAGTTTAAAGACCCAGGTAGTCCAACTATCACATGCAAAATAGGTGACCAAACGGTTAAGAAGGCGTTGCTAGACTTAGGGGCAAGTGTGAATTTACTACCATATTCAGTATATGTGCAGTTAGGTCTTGGAGAGTTGAAGGCAACACCTATAAATCTGCAATTGGCGGACAAATACGTCAAAGTACCACGTGGTGTGGTAGAAGATGTTTTGATTAAGGTTGATAAGTTTTATTTTCCTGTGGACTTCATCGTCTTAGATACTCAACCTGTGCAAAACCCTGACAGTCACATTCCTGTCATTTTGGGACGTCCCTTCTTAGCAACGTCCAATGCAATCATTAACTGCCGTAATGGAGTGTTGAAGTTGTAATTTGGTAATATGACTGTGGATTTGAATGTTTTCAATACTAGCCAACAACATTTAGATCTTGATGATGATAATGATGTGCATGAAATCAACATGATTGAAAGTTTGATTCAGGATTCGTTGTCTAGTAGCATGTCTGTTGACCCTTTGGATGCTTGTTTGAATAATTTTGACTTGGATTTGTTTGATGATGAATACATAAGTGAAGTGAATACTTTGCTTGAATCCACACCACTTATGGACACGACTAAGTGGAAAGCTAGAGTGGAACCACTTCCACTCTTGGAATCCAAGTCTGTTCCCTCTCTTGTTGAGCCACCAAAGCTCGAACTGAAACCATTGCCTGATACTCTTAAATATGCATTTTTGGGACCTTCTAATACTTTGCCTGTAATCATTTCATCTGCCTTAGATAGAGAACAGGAAAGTAAACTTTTAGAAGTACTTAAGGAGCATAAAGAAGCCTTAGGATGGACCATCTCGGACCTTAAAGGAATAAGTCCCACTGATTGCATGCATCATATAAACCTTGAGGACAATGCTAAACCATCTAGGGAGATGCAAAGGCGACTCAATCCCAACATGAAAGAGGCTGTTAAGAGTGAAATTATAAAACTTCTTGATGCGAGTATCATATACCCAATCTCAGATAGCAAATGGGTTAGCCCCATTCAGGTTGTACCGAAAAAGTCAGGAGTTACTGTAGTTCAAAACGATAAAGATGAGTTAATCACTACTCGAGTAACCACAGGGTGGCGAGTTTGCATTGATTATAGGAAGTTGAATGCAGTTACAAAGAAAGATCACTTCCCTCTTCCATTCATAGATCAAATGCTTGAACGATTGTCTGGGCGTAGATTATATTGTTTCTTGGATGGTTTTTATGGTTACAACCAGATTCATATTTCACCCGAAGATCAGGAAAAGACTACATTTACATGTCCATTTGGAACATTTGCTTATCGCCGTATGCCCTTTGGGTTGTGCAACGCACCTTTGACTACATTTCAGCGTTGTATGATGAGCATTTTTTCTGATATGATAGATAACTTCCTTGAGATCTTTATGGATGATTTCTCTGTGTTTGGATCATCTTTTGATGAATGTTTGAACCATCTCACTCGCGTGCTGATTAGATGTAAGGAAAAAGATTTGGTGTTGAATTGGGAGAAATGTCATTTTATGGTGAACTCAGGCATAGTTCTAGGACACATCATCTCTGGAAAAGGCATTGAAGTAGACAAAGCAAAAGTCGACCTCATTCAAAACTTGCCGCAACCTCGCTCTGTGAGGGAGGTTAGATCATTTTTAGGCCATGCTGGTTTTTACCGTAGATTCATTAAAGATTTCAGTAAGATCTCAAGACCACTGTGTAATCTACTCAGTAAAGATATTGCATTTGTGTTTGATGATACTTGTGTGCATGCTTGGGAGGAGCTCAAAACTCTTCTAACTTCAGCCCCTATAGTCCGACCTCCAGATTGGAAATTGCCATTTGAAATCATGTGTGACGCATCTGATTTTGCTGTTGGAGCTGTCTTAGGTCAGCGAGTCGACAAACACCCCTATGTGATCTACTATGCTAGTAAGACACTGAATGAGGCTCAAATAAACTATTCAACAACCGAAAAAGAGCTGCTAGTTGTTGTGTTCGCATTAGATAAGTTTAGATCTTATTTGATAGGATCTAAAATCATCATTTATACTGACCATGCCGCATTAAGATATCTTTTATCTAAAAAAGATGCCAAGGCTCGTCTAATTCGATGGATACTCTTGTTACAATAGTTCCACCTCGAAATTCGAGATAAAAAAGGGTCAGAGAATGTTGTTGCTGATCACTTATCTAGATTGAATGTCGAGTCTGCTGATGAATCAGAGATTATTAGAGAATCTTTCCCAGATGAACAACGATGCTAGTTTCGAAATTCCATGGTTTGCCGACATCGTGAACTACCTTGCTACAGGTAGGATGCCACTTCATTGGTCTAAACAAGACCGGTCTAAGTTCTTGGCCGAAGTGAAACATTTCCTATGGGATGACCCATATCTGTTCAAATACTGCCCTGACCAAATCATTAGGAAATGTGTCCCCAACTCTGAACAAAGGGATGTCATCTCTTTTTGTCATGATCAAGCATGTGGAGGCCACTTTAGTGCAAAGAAAACTGCTGCAAAGATCTTGCAGAGTGGTTTTTACTGGCCAACATTGTTTAAGGATAGCCATGAATTATGTATTTCTTGTGACCGGTGCCAGAAATTGGGAAGTATATCAAAACGAAACATGATGCCCTTACAACCCATTTTGATTATTGAGCTATTTGATGTATGGGGCATTGATTTCATGGGTCCATTTCCTAGCTCTGAAGGAAAGTTGTACATTCTTGTTGCTGTTGACTATGTTTCTAAGTGGGTAGAAGCAATTGCAACCAAAACTAATGACCACAAGGTGGTACTTTCGTTCTTAAAGGAAAACATATTTTCTCGATTTGGCACCCCTAGAGCTATAATCAGTGACGGTGGTTCACATTTCTGCAATAGGCCTTTTGAGTCCTTAGTCCGTAAGTATGGCATAACTCATAAAGTTGCAACCCCATATCATCCACAGACCAAAGTGGCCAGGTAGAGGTTTCAAATAGGGAGATTAAGCACATTCTAGAAAAGATGGTTAACCCGTCTAGAAAAGATTGGTCTTTAAGATTGAATGATGCTTTATGGGCCTATAGAACTGCATACAAGACCCCCATTGGTATGTCCCCTTACAGACTTGTGTACGGTAAAGCTTGTCATCTCCCTGTAAAGTTAGAACATCGTGCATATTGGGCTGTAAAGAAACTGAACTTTGATCTAGATAAAGCTGGCACCCAAAGGAAGCTTCAACTCAATGAGTTGTAAGAGTTAATAAATGATGCTTATGACAATGCAAAGTTGTACAAATATAGAATGAAGGTGTTCCATGACAAGCGCATTTTGCGCAAGTCATTCACTCCAGGCCAGAAAGTTTTATTGTACAACTCACGTTTGCACCTTTTTCCAGGTAAATTACGTTCTAAATGGATAGGCCCATTCTTGGTGCGAACAATTTTCCCCCATGGGGCTGTAGAACTAGAAGATGTCATAACCAAGAATGTCTTCAAGGTCAATGGGCAGAGACTGAAGCCATTCCTTGAACCAATTCCACCTGAAATTGAAACAACTGATCTTGATGATCCGATCTATGTGGACTGAAAAGTTACCCTTGTACATACCACAAGATATCTTCCCTGCTGGTTGCTTTGGACATACCCTACTGTCTCTGGTTTGGCATCTGGTAATCTATTTTCTTTGAATCTGTTTTGTTCTCATGTTTTGTTGTTGTTTCTGTTATCTTTTGAAACATTGAGGACAATGTTAGATTTAGGTTTGGGGGAGTATTTTCATAATGACCAGCTGTGGAGCGGGTCTTTTGTAGGATCCTTTGTAGTCTTTTGCATTTTTTTATGACCAGCTGAGGAGCGGGTCTTTTGTAGGATCCTTTGTAGTCTTTTGCATTTTTTTATGACCAGCTGTGGAGCGGGTCTTTTGTAGGATCTTTTGTAGTCTTTTGCATTTTTTGTAGTGTGTTTTCTATGACCAGCTGTGTAGCGGGTCTTGCAGTCTTTTGTTTCTATGACCAGCTGTGTAGCGGGTCTTCTGTTATCTTCTAAGACCAGTTGTGTAGCGGGTCTCAAAAATATAAAAAAAAAAATATCGGATCTTGTGGTTGGTATCTGATGACCAGCTGTGTAGCGGGTCACTAAAAAAAAAATGATGACCAGCTGTATAGCGGGTCTTAAAAAAAAAAAAAAAAAATTGGTTACAAATTTTCATGGTTCTACGAAATTCCGAAGTTCATCATCTACAGTTGAAGACCGAAGACGAAGACATTTCTATGGATGCTCTGAAATTGGAGAAGGTTTTGTGGGTACATCTTTGGTAGGCCCTCACGAGACTACAACTCGTCCACTAGGGACACCTAGGGGTTTAAAGGTTTAGTGCATACGCTAAATGCATTCGAGAGACCAGCGACAGTGGTATAGTTAGGATTTCTGGATTTCTGTTTCACTTGAGGACAAGTAAAATTCAGGTTTGTGGGTATTTGATGAGTGCCAAATATTGCATGTTCATACACCTTTTCATTGGCACTTAACTCATCTTTCGCGCTTCAAAGTCATATATTATCCCAAATTCTGCATTTTTACCATTTTCAAGAATAAATATTTGTATTAATTAATTTTGTGTTTTTAAGTACTAAATAAAGATTGGAAGAATTGAAGAAGAGAAGAAAAGAGAAGAAAGTTGGAAGCGTTTCAACCCGCTCGCGCATCAGTGGCAACCTGTTTACAAATTCATGGGATTAAACAACCCATGATCCAAAACCCATGATCCAAAACCCAAGACCCAAATCCATTTCCACCTCACCCCCATTGGATTCTTTCCAAAACATCCACCTCACCCCCATTGGATTCTTTCCAAACATCCACCTCACCCCCATTGTATTCCATTTCATCCATCAATTAAAGAAAACATCCCCATTCTCTCACTCAATCACTCCCAATTTGTTTCCCACAACCAAATATATTCCATTCAATCCATCAATTAAGAAAACATGTTTTGTTGAGTGGATGCTTTCCAAATTTCGAATCCAAGTGCTTGAGGGAATTTTGTGTATAAATAGAGAGGGTTTTTGTGTTGAAAAACCATCCAAGAATAGCTTGTTCATGTTAGTTTATCAAATTTCAATTTTGTTGTAATGTTCTTCATGTTCTAATTTCATTTACTAGGGTTTAGATGAAGCCCTAATCTCATTGGTATGTATTCATATCTTGTATCTTGTTCTTGAAAGTTTAGAATTGTTTAAAGATATAATTTAATCCAAGTTTTTCAACATCTTGCTCTCACAATGTATGCCATGTATCCATTGTAGTTAGAATATCTCTATGTTGATTATGCTACAACTCATGCTTAACCAAATATTGATCTTTAGATTAGTTGTGCTTAATTAGACAATTAATGCTTTGGAGAAATACTTTAGTTGTGATTAAATTATCCATTGGAGAAACACCTTAGTTATACTGTAGACTTGAATCTACTATAAGGACAAGAATAATATTACAAGTTGAATGCATATCATAGGTTATTGGTGGATTTGAATACCCTAGTATCCATATTATCATTGTTTACATATCTTGTTATTTGCATCTTTTACTTTTATTATTTCAGTCACTTGAAAATCATATCGTCGTATCGAAAAAATCAAACCCCTTTTGGTTACTCTCTGAATCAGGATTTAGAATCAACTTCTACACTCTCCAAGTCTCTGTGGTTCGACCTGTGCTTGCCATGTGTTGCTTGTCGACATTGTGCACTTGCAGTATACACAATAGTAGGTATATTTCCGAGCCTACCATTTCCTTATTGGGAGTTCAATACAAATTTAATTGTATGTAAACACCGTTTTCCTTAACAAAGCTTCTATGAAACATATATATAGGACACACGATTGCACAATAGTGTTGTTATTCAGCCGAAAAACCAGGGAAGAATAAGAGTTACTTTGCTGCCATCGATTGTGGATGATTAACAGAGCCAAATGAGCGAGCATGTGGAAGAACCCAAAGGATGGGTTGGCCTTGAATTCGAGTTTGATAAGTTTTGGTGAAGTATTATAATGAGAACAAACCAAGTTTGCTAACATCAATGTGGGGATGAATCAATAAGATTAATGGTTGTTTTTGAGAATTTGTGAATATTTAGAAACGTGGACCGTGTACGAATTTTTCTTTTTCAGGGAAAGAGAACAAATAAGGAACAAGAAGAGTACCTACATTGTCTTCAAAATCAACAGCTCGAAATGCATATAAACTGTTTGTGTAAATGCCTGAACGACCAGATTAGCTGCATTTTTTGTATTTCACTGAACCAAGCTGTTACTGATAATTAACCATGGCATGTTGGTTGTTTACCAATAGTTAGAAGTATTATTAACCTTAGCAATAAAATGGCTAAACTTTCTTCTCTTTGTTCCATTTTGGGTATCATTGTAGGGTGCCTCTTTCCGTCCATTGTTTCTGTTTATGCTTCATCAACAGATCAAAATGGAGTTGAGCCCATACTTTCCCCTTCACGTAAGTATTATCCTTTATGCTAACTAAGTGCATCTCTAGATTGTTTTGACCGCATGACATATCTGGATAGGATCCATATTGTTGTATGCACACATTTGTAAACTTTTATTCTTTATGCCAAAACTTTCTTTCGGTTTTCTTTAGAGGGGTAGAATAGGTTCACATACTGAAAATATAACTTCTAACAGTGTCGTGTATTTTCTAATTATATATATCCAGGAAAGAAGGGACCTGTTGCATTTAGGGCTTATGGAACCTGTAAACCCGGAGAAATAAAAAGAGATCTGGAATATCCTGGTATTTCAGTTCTATTGCCTCAATTGTGTGCGATTTTTTTTACATACATGTGTCCAAAGGGTCTGATAGAGATGAGTCGCAAAGTTACAGTTGAGAATCAAAAATAACAAATATACAATATGTTTTGTATTATTTGTTACGGGAGACCGCCTACTCCTACTCCTACTCCTCCTGCTCCTTCACGCGAAAACTGTGACAGTGATGGAGACATGTACTCAGAAATTCAATATCCTACTTTGAATTGCACTTACTGTACAGATTGGTGTAGAGACAAATGTTCAGATCTTGGGGCTAAAGTGGTTAGTGATAAGTACTCACTAATTGGTGAATCTAAATCCATAATGACGTGCAAATATTGTTGTACTGAGAATCTAAATTTCTTTTGCCATAAAAACTCTTTTAGATTCAATTAGTTCATGAGAACAATGAAAAATCCGTGCAACTCGCTGCGTATTGTTGCTTGCCGCATATTATGAATCTTAATTCTTACATGCTTTCTTTATCTTTGTTCCTATCTAGATTCCAGGGTTCAAGTACTTAGGGATGGTGGCAAAAGAATGACCATTCTTATGCATCCCTTGGTTGCATGGTCCCTACTAAGCAACATGATAGAAGAATTGCTGTTTGTTTCTGGTGGGCATAAAGGAAAATCATAAAATCTAGGTTACTTCGTGGTATTGCTTTCTCACATGTTTTTCATGTCATCTGTTCATGCATCATGCATATGCTTTTGACTATTGAGGATACATAGCAATATTGAGAAAATGGAATATTTAGGCAAGAAATCTTAGTAATATGGTAAGGACTCATGGTAATAGTTCCACTACTTCGTCCATTTTTTATTTTATTTTTGGTTTATGGGATTATCAATTTGGACTCATTTTGTGAACTCAATGGAAATAAGTTTGTCGGTTTGTGACACAATATTGAAGTCTCAAAAACTAAAAGGTAAAGCACTCAAACACTATAAAGTAATGCATTAATATAATCTTCCTTTCGATTAGTTCGTGAATCTTTGGTTAAGCTGATTTTTTAGGTACTTAAACACAATAAAATTATTTTTATTAAAAGAGTTCCGATACAGGATAATAACACTTATTGGTACACTGTCAAGAATGAATTTTTTTATGACACGGTATTGGAATCTCAAGAAGTGGAAGGTAACGATCCAAACACTATAAAGTAATATACATGTCATCTTCCCTCTAAATTACTTTCTGAATTTTTTGTTGGGTTACTTGGTTACATACGTTCCTATGCAGGGTAATGTCACTTATTATTCTCTGTTGTGAAGGAAGGATTTTATGTGCGAATGTGAATCCCTAACAAATTCAAGAGCATACTTTTAGGCTTTGACGGAACTACTTACGGTACTTATAAGATTTGGATATGGGCATAAAGGCACATGAAAAAAAAACTAAAAGCTTGGATTTCGAACCTATGTATCAGGGAAAGCTTACCACATGGAAAAAAATAATTATATTTTCAGTTTAGCATAAAAATAGGCAAATCTAATCATTACTTATCGTCTGCAATATTTTAGGACCATAGTTTTCTGGCAACAACATAAAGGCCATTAAGGTAGATCTCATAGAAATTTAATCATTAAACGAAACTGTCCGTGAAGGTAATGTAATGTTTACTACTCATATTTTTTATTGATCCTTTTCCTTTCATCTAAATCTAGAGGTGACTGAAATTTTGTTTTGGTTTCCACGTCGATGTGTGAAACGCAAAGTCAAAAGGAAAACTCAACTTACCGTGTTTGGAATTTTACGGAAGCCGAATACCCACTATATTAAAACTCTTTTTTCCTAATACATGGAAGAAGAAGAAAAAATCCACATATTTCACACATATTTAATGTATTCGCCCAGCCACACCAAATCAAAAACACAACGGCATTGGGCGGGGCAAAGCCCCGTACACACAAAATCAAAAATGCATTGCCACGGGGCGGAGCGAAGCATCGTGCATGTCAAGTTAAAAGAAAAATGCCTGATGCGTAGCACGGGCACTAATCTAGTCATTTTAAATAAGAAAAAAAAAAGCCTTGCCCCGGCTGCCTAATAGTGTTAGGTTTAAGCCTAGTCTGTCCGCCACATGCTTGGACCAGCTGATTGGGTTAGGTGTTAGACTACATTCGGCTAAATGTACCTTCAGCACCTTAGCACAAATGCTATGATCTGGCTGCCTATATCCAACTTGCAGAGACCGGGGAATGAAACAACAGAATAATTTGAGCAATGCGTCACAATCCTAAATAGTTATCACATAGTCGTCTAGAAAAGCAATGCCGAGCTACCTCTAGTTGATCGAGTAATGAAGGTTGGAGTTGAAGGTGGGGGGTCCAAAATCAAATATGATTAAAACACTTCGAGACCCCTTAACTGGAGGACTGTGACATTCTATCGCGACCTTTCTTCTCTACATTAAAAATGGGTCCATTTTTCACTTTTATTTTTATTTTTGTGACAAACCCATATTTTTTGATTTTTGTTAAAGGGAGATCAAAAACGGATCCGAGGAAAGCGGAATTGACTTGCTGAGTCAGAGTGATTTTATAAGCGGGACAAAATTACCCACGTATTAGTTGCACACACTCTAACAGTGAAATTCATCACCCTCTTCTTCCTATGTAGTTCCCATCGCACTTGAAAGGGATTGCTAGACCTGCTTCTTCCTCTTGGTCTTCAAAGGCATCACGTTCTCTTACCACCAACATCACGTTACGATCCTTGATACTGATGAATACATTAGATATCGATGAACCATTAGCTGCATTAGTGCATTAGTCTGTGTTCATTTGGTTTATTTCTAATTGATAATAGAATCATAATATGCCTTTATTTTAATATATGGGATCGGGACAAGATTTTTTTTTGTATCTTCTTTCTTTAAGAAGTTTTAATTTACCTGAAAGTCTGTATTAGGAATTAGTTATGGAATTCGCCAAATAAAGTTTTTTTTCTAGCGGATTTTATTTTTTAAATCAAACTTAAGTACATATTTTCAAAAAGAAATCTAACTAACCTAGCAATCATTACTTGGGTGGAGGTCGAATAATAAAATTGGCACCTATTGCTAATGGTGGTGGTAAGGTTACAGAAGAAATTGGCGTTTCTGGTGATGGAAAGAAGAACAGAAAGAAACAATACGAGGTAACTTAATAAGGGCAATTTTGTCCGATTCATGTACATTTATATGACCAGTCTCACTCAGTGAGTCAATTCTGAATTTTGCTCTCCTCAGATCTATTTTTGTTCTCCCTTTAATAAAAATCTATTTTTTTTCCATTCTCACTTTTTTTTTAATCGGTAAAGAAGAAATATATTGATCAAAAAAGAAGAGGGTACAAAAAGGCTTGTACCACCCTTATAGGATACAAAAAAAGAAAAGAAAAAAAGAAAGGGAAAAGCAATTCCAACAACTACTAAAGGAACAATGATTACAAAGAAGCAAAGTAGATTCTAGGCCAACTCGATATTACATCTTGAAATGAGACGGAGTCTAAATCCCGAAAAACTAGGCACCATCTGAAGAGTTCGTATTTGATCTTCTGCTGAACAACAGTTGCCGCAGCATGTTTATTTTGGAAAGCTCTCTCATTTCTAGCATTCCAAATACCCCGAAGAATATCCACTGAAATCATTGACCATATATGATATTCCTGCTTAGAGTTAAGAGAAGCATCCCAGGAGAACAACATAGAAAAAATATCATTTGGCATGGTGAAATGCCAATTCAGTTTCTGTTTGAAGTGAGCCCATACCTTTGTTGCAAAGTTACAGTGAAGAAAAAGATGATTAGCCGTTTCAGATTGAGAACAGAATAAACAGTTTTGTGGTACTTCCAGGTTTCTTCTTGTTAGCATATCCCTAGTTGGTAAACTGTTGTGAGCCAGTGTCCATTAAAAAAAAACAGATCTTGGGAGGACATTTCAACTTCCAGATGTACTTGAAAATATAAGAAGAATCCATCTTAGTTGAATCTTGAACAAGGGAATCATAAGTGGACTTCACACTGAAATAACCTTTACTATCTAAATCAGAAAAAATTTCATCATCTGCATTGGAATAAAGAACAACTAGTTGTAAATTATTTTGGATATCTTCATATTCAGTTCTATCCGCATTGTTTTGTCTTCTAAGAACCTCCAGATTCCAAGTATTTCCTTGATAAATCTCTGCAATTGATTTTTTTTTGGTTCTGCAAACTGAAAATAAGTTTGGATACTTCAAGCATAAAGGTTCCTCCAACAACCATTTATCCAACCAAAAATTAATAGTTCTACCAGACTTAGCTTTAAACTTGATATGACTTCTGAAAATAGTATTGCACTGCAATATGCCCTTCCAAATGAATATAAGATCTTCCATTACAGCTTCAATATAACCGCCCGTGAAGGTGCTGTCAATTTATCTTTCGCCAGAGTTGCTCTCCTTAGACGCTTAGCGGGCTATTCTCGTGCAAACACAGGTTATACGGTATCTAGCTGGAGACGGCTTTTGTTTTAGATACTGGATTTCGGATCCAATTATGAGGCTCAGAATGATCAAGATATGGGAATGAGTAGAAAAATCTTAATAAGATGTGCTAATCTCCTCCATCTCTTGGGAAATACAAAATGAATTGAACAAGTAAGCTGGAAACTGAAATTCCAAGAATATGTACATGTACAATCCAATATAAGAACGTTATTTTGGGGACCATTGATCTTTTGGGAGACCATTGTCTCATTTTGGGTAGGGGTGCCCTTATCTAAGATTTTTTGTATTACCTAAAATACCCTTTTAATTAGTTTTTGGTTTTGATTAGTGAAATCATTAGTGAAATAATTAAGTGAAAAATAACATTAACCCACCACCTCCGATTAACACCACCACTGCCCACCACCACCGATTACCACCACCACCGCCGCCGATTACCACCACCACCACCGTCGATTACCACCACCACCGCCGCCGATTACCACCACCACCAACCATCGATTACTACCACCACCTCCGATTACCACCTCCACCACCGCCCACCACGTAGATTCATTTAAATCATTAAAAACTGATTAGTGAGATTAAATTAAAAGATGGGTTATTAAAAAAGAAATTGAATTTTGTAGAGAGTAAAGTTAGAGAAGAAGAAGGAGAAGGAGAAAACCAAATGTAAATTTTTGAAGTAGTTCGGTTACAATATGTGAAGAACAGCTAACCGAACTCATCTGGAAGTGTAGTTCGGTTTCTTTAGCCAAACACGCAGGTAACCGAACTCTGTATTAATGGAAGTTTGATGGATTCCAGAGTAATGTTCGGTTGTTTCGCAACCAATGAACTAACCGAACTTTAGGTAAAATAAGATTTTACTTAGTGTAAAGTTCGGTTTCTTCGTAACTATTAACCAACCGAACTTGACGTAAAACTAAGATTTAACTTAGCGTACAAAGTTCGGTTTGTTCGCACACTTCATGTAAACCCACTATCTAACCGAACTGTACAAAATATAAGAATAGACTAAGTTTAATAGGTTCGGTTATTTCGCAAACTTGATCCCAAGAGCATAACTAACCGAACTTATCAAACCCAAAAAATGAATAGTTCCAGAGTTATATTCGGTTGGTACAGCTATTTTGCTAAACAACCGAACTCAAAATTATATGAAATTATGGAAGAGTTCGGTTTGTCCTTTTTCTTGCGATCAAACTGAAATAGTTTTAAAACATTGATTTTAAATTTTACTAGGAACCAAGTTCTTGGGATTGGGAGTCCAGTCAAATTTAAATGTGATTAGTCAGGGTTTGAAACTTGAAACGTAACTAAGTGGTGTACAAGTACCAAGCACAATATGAGGAGATTCTCGCAGATAGTTGAAGTGGTTCCCCAACTAGTGACCAGATAGATAAGAAATCGAAATAAACAACACTACAGTAAAATATTCTCTTCTCCACATACATTATCTGTGAACTGTGAAGATCATCATGTCTTGCGTACATCATGGTGCGGTTCCCACTACCTCGCATGGAAACTTTTAAGGGCCGGATGACAACTTGGCAGTATACTTTGTTGAGGTGGGCCCCACAGATTCAAAGTTACCGAAAAATTACATTTTACTTTTAACCGAAAAATTATTTGCAAGGGAAATTATTTGTATTTTGTAAAATGGTTAGAGTTCGGTTAGGAGATCATTTTCGAAAAATATGCGAAACAACCGAACTAAAAGTTCGGTTACATAGTGTTAATTCCTATTCAACCGAACTGTTCTTCGTGTTCTTCCTTCCACGAAGTTCGGTTAACAAACCAGGGTTTCTGTGTTACGACTCCTAACCGAACTCAGCACTGTTACTAACATTCGAACCCTTTTTTGATGATTTTTATTCAATTAAACAAATCAAAATCAAATTAAAACTAATGGGTTTGGTTAAAAATACCTGCGGATCTTTCACATCTCAATTTTTTTTTCTCCATCTTCTTCTTTCACTTTATTCTCTCAATAATCGGAGGAGGTGGTGGTAATAATTGGATGAGGTGGTGGTGGTGGGCGGCGGGAGGAGGTGGTGGTAATCGGTGGTTGGTGGTGGTGATAATCGGAGGTGGTGGTGGTGGTGGTGTTAATCGGCGGTGGGCTTATATTAATTAAGGATAATGTTAAATAGGGTAAGGGGCAAATTGGTAAACTCATATGACTTTAGGACATCCCTTATCATTATAGGATGGGTGCCTTAAAAATCAATGGTCCCCCAAAATTTTCATGGTCCCCAAAATAACGTTCCAATATAATAGGCTTTGTTAAACACCTAAATTAACTTGGAGACAAACATGTTTTCCCACAAATCCCCGTAGAAATGTTGGCACTATTGTATATACATGTGTCTCAACATTTATAAAACAATGAAGTATGTGTACACATGTCCTATGAAGTGTCCTAAGAATTTCTAGAAAAATGAAATGTGTCACATGAAGAATAATTTAGTGGCATAAACATTGATTATATTGCCACTTCAAAGGGACACTTGTTCTCACCATTTTCCTAATTGATACAAGTGTCTCACCATTGATACCTTTCTTTTAGCTATAAATAGCCATGTATTGTTGATTATGTATACATTGATTTTTACTATAAGTGATTGAAAGAAACATAAGAAAAGAATTTTCTACTTCTTAGTTAATGTTACTAGTGTTTATCATAAGCATTTAATTAATTAGTTAGCTCATTTCAACATAGAAGTTTATGCATCAAAAGCATTAGTATCTTAATGCTTAAACTAGTAACTTGTATTAAATAAGTCACACAAATTATAATACGTTATCAGCACGAATTAGCTCGGCGTGTTCGTGGTTTTCCAGCTAGTTCATCAAACTAAATAAGTGTACATATGCAGGTTTGATTTTTCCGTTACATCTTTTTAATTTTTAAAATGTCAGCAAATTTAGTTAGTCTGGATTTTATGCCACTTGAGGAATCCGGTGAGAACTACCTCTCATGGGCGCTCGATGCTGAGTTGCATTTGGAAGCGAATAAACTTGGTCATACGATCATAGGGGGAGACTGTACATCAGACGAGCGCGCCAGAGCTGTAGCTTACTTGCGCCGTCACCTCTCCCCAACCCTGAAACATGAGGTAGCACACTGTAGAGAACCTCAAAGGTTATGGAATACCATAAAAGGGAAATATGACCATTTTAAAGTGGTCACCCTGCCAAAAATTCGTGACCAATGGATTCATCTGAGATTTCAGAATTTTAAATCCGTGTCGGCTTACAATTCTGAATTGCACAAGATCGCTGCTCAATTTGAGATGTGCGGTGAGCCGTTATCAGAAGAATCCAAGCTAGAGAAGACGCTGAGTACTTTTCATGCTTCCCATATTGTACTCCAGCAGTTATATCGGGAACGCCGTTTTACACGGTATTCTGATCTTATATGCTGTCTTCTCGTGGCTGAGCAGAATAACGAATTATTAATTAAAAATCACGAGTCCCGTCCCTGTGGTTCTGCTCCGGTGCCCGAAGTAAATAGGGAATCATATTCTGGACATGGACATGATCGTGGTAAGCAGGGTTATCGTGGAAAGAAGCGTAAGTGCGGAGGCTATAGGCATAGAAATGCCAACAACCATCCGTATAACAAAAATACGGAAGCGAAGCAAGGCAAAGGGAAGGGATCGACTTCCACTTCTCAAAGGAAATTTGAGAATTCCCCCAAGAAAAATGATGAGGGTTGCTATCATTGTGGTTCTAAAGAACATTGGTATAGATCTCGCGCATTTTGATCTCCGTGAGCCTCACAAGAAAAAGGAGGCAAACGTTGAGATGAATTTGGCAGAACGGAATATTTCCACTGAACCACCAAAGTTAGAGGTTTCTGACTACCTACTTGATTTGGAGGGTAATAAATACCAGACTACTTTTGACCAGTTTGCTGATGGTCTGTTTCGTGTAAATTAAAGTTGTAGTATTCTGTTTTAAGTGTATTGTTTTTATTTGTACTTACCTATTTCGGTATTTTTGGCTTGTACTAATTTTGGGTTTTGTATGTGTAATATGTATGAGTGTATGTAATATACATGTGTTGCTAAAATTATTTTGTGCAATTATCTTATACCTTCTTTATGTATATGGAAGGATATGGACACTGATAGCAACCTCGATGGTGAATTTTGTCTCGTTGATAGTGGGACGACAAATTCAATATTCCTAAGTACTAAGTACTTTATAACCTTGAAAAGGTTCAAGGCTAGTATCACTACCATCAGTGGTTCAGCTAACCTTGTAGAAGGAGCTGGTAAAGCTTGTGTCTCATTACCGTGTGGTACCATATTCACTATCAATGATGCGTTATATTCCTCCGGATCCCATAGGAATATGTTGAGTTTCAAAGATATATGCAATAATGGATACCACATTAAAACGGTTGATGAGAATGATAAGGAGTACTTGTATATTACATCGTCTAATGGAAGGCACATTGATGAGAGGCTTCCAGCCCTCACTTCTGGGTTGTACCATACAAAAATTCGGAAAGTTGAATCTTATTCGGTCATAGTTCGAAAATTTTATGACCCGAATACATTTGTGTTGTGGCACAATCGACTTGGACACCCAGGTTCTACTATGATGAGTAGAATTTCTCAGAGTTGTCAGGGACATCCTTTGTAGAAACTTCTGCTTAACAAAGAACTTGGTTGTACTGCTTGTTCTCTGGGGAAACTGATTATAAAACCGTCTTTGAAAAAAGTAGTTATGGAATCACCTACCTTCTTGCAGAGAATACAAGGTGATATATGCGGTCCTATACATCCCTATAGTGGACCCTTTCAATATTTTATGGATTTGATTGATGCTTCTGCTAGATGGTCACATGTTTGTTTACTATCAACACGTAATTTAGCATTTGCTCGGCTTCTTGCCCAAATTATAAAATTACGTGCTCATTTTCCTGATTATTCTATCAAGTCCATTCGACTTGATGGCGCAGCAGAGTTTTCTTCAAAGGCATTTTATGCATATTGCATGTCGTTAGGCATTGAGGTTGAGCATCCGGTTGCTCATGTGCATACACATAACGGTTTAGCAGAATCGTTCATTAAGCATCTTCAGCTCATTGCCAGACCTATGCTTATGAAAACTCGCTCCGATTTTCACTTGGGGACATGCTATTTTGCACGCGCTTTGCACTGGTACGTTATCGACCTTGTGCGAATAATAAGTATTCCCCTTTACAACATGTGTTAGGTCATCCACCGGACATATCTCATTTGCGTGTTTTTGGTTGTGCTGTTTATGTTCCCATTGCACCACCACAACGCACCAAGTTTGGCCCACAACGTCGACTTGGGATATATGTCGGATTTGACTCACCATCTATAATTCGATATCTTGAACCATTAACAAGGGATGTTTTTACGGCAAGATTTGCAGATTGTCATTTTGATGAAACAGTTTTCCCACCGTTAGGGGGAGGGAAACTACCGCCTGAAAAAACGACGTGAATTATCCTGGTATACACCGAATTGTCTCATCTTGATGTACGCACAAGTCGTGTGAAATCGAGGTGCAGAAGATTTTGCATCTTTAAAATATTGCAAATCAAATGCCTGATGCATTTACAGATACAACAAAAATAATGAAAGTTTATGTGCCAGCTAAAAATGCTCCATCACGCATTGATATTCCTATGGAAAAATCCGTGGATGTGGCAGCAAAAAAGTCGTCCGAGGTACGCCGTAAGTGTGGACGGCCAGTTGGGTCAAAGGATTCTACTCCTCGAAAGAAGAAAAGCCAATCTCAATCATTGACTAATAGTGATCTTGAGGACACTATTAAAGAGGGATCCAAACTTTCTGAAAATAGATCTCCCGACGAGGAGAATGTCTCGGTGGAGACAATGGAACCTCAAAATGAGGAAGTCTCTATTAATTATGCATGCAATAGAAAAGTTTGGGATCGAAGTACAATGGTTGTTGACGACATATTTTCATTTACAATAGCTACTGATATTGCCTTGAATGATGATGGTGTTGAACCACACTCTATAGAGGAATGTCGTCAAAGGGATGATTGGCCAAAATGGAAAAAGGCAATCCAAGAAGAATTACTTTCTCTCGCTAAGCGCAATGTTTTTGGTACTACAGTCCGAACACCAAATAATGTGAGCCCGGTTGGCTGTAAATGGGTGTTTGTGCGCAAGCGAAACGAGAAAAATGAAATCGTTCGCTATAAAGCGAGACTAGTGGCACAAGGTTTCTCACAGAAACCAGGGATTGACTACGAGGAAACATATTCTCCTGTAATGGATGCAATTACCTTTAGGTATTTGATTAGCCTAGTAGTCCATGAAGGACTCGGCATGCATCTAATGGACGTGGTTACTGCATATTTGTATGGAAAATTGGATACAGATATCTATATGAAAATCCTCGAAGGTTTTCAATTTTCAGAGATAAACCATGTCATATGTATTCACTAAAATTAAATCGAGCCTTGTATGGTTTGAAACAACTGGACGAATGTGGTATAATCGTCTGAGTGAATACTTGTTAAATCAGGGTTATGTAAACAACCCAATATGCCCGTGTATTTTCATTAAAAGGACAAACACTGGGTTTGCCATCATTGCTGTATATGTAGATGACATCAATCTTATTGGAACTCCTGATGAACTCTCCAAAGCACAAAGATGCTTAAAGAAGGAGTTCGAGATGAAAGATCTCGGTATAACAAAGTTTTGTCTTGGTCTACAACTTGAGCATTATGAGAGCGGAATCCTTGTCCATCAATCAGCGTATATTTAGAAACTTCTCAAACGCTTTAATATGGACAAATCATATCCGCTTAGCACTCCAATGGTTGTGAGAACTCTTGATCCCAAAAGAGATCCATTTCTCCCCAAAGAGGAAGGTGAAACACTCCTTGGTCAAGAAATACCATATTTAAGTGCTATCGGTGGGTTATTATATTTAGCTCAGTGCACTAGACCAGACATCTCTTTTGCAGTAAATCTCTTAGCCAGGTACAGTTCTGCACCAACAAAGAGACATTGGGCTGGAGTAAAACACATTTTCCGCTATCTGCGTGGAACTACGGACATGGGACTATTCTACTCGAAAGACTTAGAAAACTGCTCGAAAATTATGGGATATACAGATGCTGGTTATCTTTCGGACCCCCACAAAGCAATCTCTCAGACAAGATATGTCTTTATAAGCGGAGGCACAACATTTTCTTGGCGATCTTGCAAGCAAAGCATGCCCGCTACCTCCTCCAATCACTCTGAAATAATTGCTCTACATGAAACAAGTCGAGAATGCGTGTGGCTGAGATCATTAGTCGAGCATATCAGAAGTTCTTGTGGCCTACCGTCCATTACCAGTACGCCAACAATAATTTGTGAAGACAACTCAGCTTGTATAGCACAAATTAAAGAAGGCTACATCAAAGGTGATAGGATAAAGCATATTTCGCCAAAACTATTTTACGCTCACCACCTCCAGAAGAACAAAGAGATTGAGATCCAGAAGATACAATCTTGTGAAAATTATGCTGATCTGTTCACCAAGTCATTACCGACAACTCTCTTCCGGAAACTGGTTTACGGGATCGGGATGCGCCACATATACAAACATACAAATTGACGGAGATTATGTTAAGGAGGAGTTATGGATTATAACGCGTTGTACTCTTTTTCCTTAGTCAAGGTTTTGTCCCACTGGGTTTTCCTTGTCAAGGTTTTAACAAGGCAGCGTATGCGGATCCAACACCATTCTAAGATTCTGTAGTACTCTTTTTCCTTTGTCCGGGTTTTGTCCCATTGGGTTTTACCAACAAGGTTTTAATGAGGCAACGATTTTAGAAATGATGGTCCAAGGGGGAGTATTGTATATACATGTGTCCCAACATTTATAAAACAATGAAGTATGTGTACACATGTCCTATGAAGTGTCCTAAGAATTTCTAGAAAAATGAAATGTGTCACATGAAGAATAATTTAGTGGCATAAACATTGATTATATTGCCACTTCAAAGGGACACTTGTTCTCACCATTTTCCTAATTGATACAAGTGTCTCACCATTGATACCTTTCTTTTAGCTATAAATAGCCATGTATTGTTGATTATGTATATATTGAGTTTTACTATAAGTGATTGAAAGAAACATAAGAAAAGAATTTTCTACTTCTTAGTTAATGTTACTAGTGTTTATCATAAGCATTTAATTAATTAGTTAGCTCATTTCAACATAGAAGTTTATGCATCTAAAGCATTAGTATCTTAATGCTTAAACTAGTAACTTGTATTAAATAAGTCACACAAATTATAATAGGCACAATTTTATATGTCACTCTTCTTCTAATTTCACTACTATTCGTGTCGCTTTTCAGTAACGTAAATGTCTGGACTCTGGACCCAACCCAATAATAGCCTTGGGCCCAATAGGAAACCTTTATTTCGACGTTTGGTTTGGAAATGAAAAAATGACGAGGCTATAAAAACCGGAACCTTCTTATGACGTGCTGTAATGAGAAAATGAAAAACGGCATCCGATTACAAGTCATTTCGTCGCTGATGACGAGTCTGCTTATGTCGACAGTCTGTCCCTTCGAAGGATGTACATATAGTTTAGATTCCGAGGACGGTGCACCCACCGCCAGATAAAGTATACGTGTACTAATGCCCAATGGTGCAACTAATTATGGTGCAAGTTCTCTTCCAAAAGAAAATTTATGGTGCAAGTAAGGGAGCTGTGATATTGCAATGTATATGTTGTTTCTTTTCACTGCTCTGCCATTGAAAGAATTATCAGAAACTTTTGTGGGATATTACAGAAATCATGAAAGGTAATCATTGTATATGGCGTGAAAAATACTATGTCCGTATTTTTTTTTTCCCTCTAATAGGAAAGAAATTTCATTTAACTTCAACAATGCGTGACATTCAGTTTCTCTTTAATGAGAGATATCAACCATAAAGGAGGATTTTTATCTCCCCAAAAGATAGGAAAACTGCAAACTCTAGCTTCCTTTGCCAGATTATTGGCTACACAACACCATTCAACACAAGTCTTTAGAAGTTCTCTACAATCTAATATAATAAAATTATTTTGTCAGCATCTATACTGCCATTAATTACGTTAACTACGTTAACACAGTCGCCTTCCAATAGTAATCTCTGAATATTGTTTCTTCTAGCCCATTCTATTGCCCCAAGTGCCGCTAGAGCCTCAACATGTTCTTCGTCTTCGGAACAGGCTGAGGGTCGGGAATTAAGTCTATCAACTCTTTTATCTAATCTAAATGGTTGTGAAGGTTTAACAATGAAAATATTGGACCTTGGAAATTGCCACAACTGCAAATGCTCCAAGCAATTTTTTGCGGAAAATATTTTGCTCTAGCAGCGTTAGAGCATTTTTTTGAACTAGCATCAAAATAGGACGTTAGATGCTATGGATGTGATGTCAGCATAAGAGAAAAAACATGCCATGACATCACATCCACAACATCCAACGGCCACAGCGCTACTAGAGCAAAATCGCTCCCGACAATACAGTGGTTCAATGATTGCTTATCACCCACTCGTATCTCAACCTTATAAATCTGTACCTATGCAAACAACCAACTTCACTGAGTTATGCAACGGAAGAGTTAACTTAGATTTTCTCTTTACCAACAATGTAGCCCATACTACAAAAAGGTTAGCGCCATGTTTATGCTTCACAAAATTGTGGGAGTATTTTCGAATCAACGGAATACTAAGGCAAACATGTAAGCCAACAAACTCTCTTTCATTAGCTTAAGGGGAAGATTACAAAACCTGTCCAACCAATGGACTTACAAGCTTATTCTCTAAGCCTAACACAAAGACACTCTCTACTGCAATGTGGTTCCTCTACACATGAAGACTTACATTTGCAAAGGTTCTATGACTATCTATAATGCCAAGAACCAGGGCCAATCCATATGCAACTCAGTTGCACGGCCTATGAACAGCCATTTGTCCATAGGAAGTTCCCCTAACCGCCACAGTTCGTTTTTTTAACTTCTAACTTTAGTGTTGGCTTGCAGAATGACGCCACACTTGTCTCGAACGGTTAGGCTATGCCAAACTCGGTTATAAAGCCACTTTATAACCGTCTCTCTCACTCTAGCATGCGTGTGATACACAAACACTCGTAACTGACAGCTTGAACTCAAATCCGAAAATCATTGCAATGCACTAAACTTGGCCCGTGCCAATGTTTGGCAATGGTTGCGCTTTACTCAATATTGGTCTATGCCAAGTATTCGGCAATGGTTGTATTTCATTCAACTTGCACTTCTGCCAAGTATTTGGCAGTGGTTGCGCTTCATTCAAATTTCACTTCTGCCAAGTATTCGGAAATGGTTGCACTACATTTATCCCGATCATGCACTTATCTTATTTGGATGCCAACACCCAAATATCATTCCAATTGAGTCTTGACTTTCTTAGTTCAATTTCATACTTCATATGTATCACTTATATTTTTTTTTGCCGAGCAATAATCATCAATGACACATTTGGCAACGCCACTGTTGCATATGCATTGTCCAAGACTTGGGACAATTCCAAAGCCATTCTGTGACTTGCATTTCATCCTTTATTCCTTATTTGAGCTGGGATAACTTTGAATAAGGATATACAACACTATCGCATAATAAAAAAGCAAGGGTCTAACAACCTCACCCAATATTTCGTTTAGGCAATCTGTATGGTCAAACTCCAATATAATTCCAAGAGAATCAACTAAACAGTCAGAATCAATCGATGGAAATATATCCAAGAGTTGTATCTCTGTTTCTCAATGTAATCAGCACATCAAACAGATAGACTCAGTGATCCTAGTTATTATGTGAAACAACTTGAACGGTACCAAAGACCAATGTTCAAGCGTCAATCAATATATATCAACAACCAAAGGTTGGATTATCTAATTGATTGAATTACGCACAACCTGTGATATTTCAATTATATAAACAAATATAATGCGGACAGTACACCATTTTCTGGGATTAGCAACTAAAATTAGCAACAACTCTTAAGCCGTTGCGAATTCACAACTGCTCAAATTTTAGCATCTGCTTGCTGCAGTTGCTAAATTTTGAGCCGTGTTGCAATTCGCAATGCCTGACCACACTACATGTGTTTGCTACTTGTGTGCAAGGTAACACAAGAATATCACATGTGCGACGAGTTTAAGTGGATGGCAACAGTACCTTCTATGGTTAGGATTTGCTCTAAAAAATTTATATGGTTTGATCAAATTTCTCACCTCAACCCTATACTTTATCCCAAAGAGAGAATACTTCACCTCTACCACTTTCGTCTATCTTTCCCTCACCTCACCTCCACTCCATTTCAGTCTCTTCTTTAAAGAAAAATTCACGACTCTCATTTCTGCTATCCCCAAAACACCAGCACTATGAGCAAACCATTAAACACAAACTATTTTTCTCTTCAATCTTTCCCTGAAAACCATTTTCTCTTGAAAACCTACCACCACTAAACCTTCGAGAGAAATATTTCTCCTGATTATATTTTTCTTCAATCATTCTCTTCAAAACCCACCATTATTTCTCTTCAATATTCCTCGTGCTTGATTTTCTACAGGAAAAGTTAGGGTTTGCGATTTCGAAGTTAGGATTTGCAATTGTTTGGGGTGATTCATTACGACGATCATGTTGTTTGTGATTTCTAATTGTTTTAGGTGATTCGCCATGAAATCATGTTTAGTTATTCTCAGAATTTTATGATTTTGGTTTTGATTGGTCTAGATTCATTGAAATATGAGGATTAATTATGTTGTTCATGAATTATTTATTTTTGGGCATTTTTGATGAATCTGAGGATTGGTTTATATTTTTATGTATTAATTTTGATTGAGTTGTGGGTTTGTTTTAGTTTTGAATTTTGATTGGGGTTCAACTTTTTCTTTTCTTTCTGATCTGTTCAACATGCAATAATTGAGCCTCAAAATCTGAGCATTATATGATCTTCAAGAAAGTAATATAACCTCATTTATCACCTGTTTTTCACCCCTCTGTGTGTTATTGGACTTACAATACTGTTTATTTCTATTCTAAAGGTTCTTAAGAATAGATCTAATGGTGCTCAACTGGTTATTTACTGCATTTGATGAAGAAAGAAATTCCGGATGCACAATGTGGCGTTCTTGAATGTCTCCGAGTCCACACCCTTGATAAGGTAATTGACCTTGTCTTGACTTCATTCTTCAAAAAAAAAAATGAATCTGAATCCATTGGGTGTATATAATTAGAATATTTTGTTGTGAATCTTGTGATCCTTTCTAATTATCAGTATAATTGGATAAGAACCAAGCTTTCTATACCTTGATAATCACTAGTACTGATCCATTTGATACTTGTGTATTCTTTTGTTCTGCATATGAAAGTACAAAATGCTCTAAGTTCTGCTCTGAGAAAATGTCTGCTGATCCAAAGTCATAATGCTACTGCTTACATCATTCTCTTTTTTTCTACAGGGATTGTGGTTTAAGACAAATTTAAAGCTCTGCATGATTTGGTTTGACATGGGTGAATATGTGCGAATAATAAGGTAATTGGTTGGAAAGCCATTTCAGTTTTTCTATGCATTCGAGTATCATATTTATGTGATAGTACAACTTTACATCTTGAAGGAGCTTCACAAATCTTGTCGGAAGGAAGATGGGACAAATGATTAAAAGAAAGGAACTCAACTTTTGGAAGTATATGTTATTAAGATCCAAATATACACATATACCAAGAATAATAATAAAAACTCAAGGCAAGTGTTCTACTGGTGTGTCGTTGGGATAGGTGTGTGTTTGTACCATAAGTAAAAATACCACTTAATGGGCCAAATTGATACTTGAATCATCTTTTGGTCCTCATCCAAACCCGCTAACCAGTCAACCGAGGAATCCCACCAGACTTCCCAGTATTACATAAATTCAATGACCGGTCAACGGTCAAAGTCGGTCAATGGTCAAAGTCAACCGTCGGTCAACTATCGAAGTCAGTCGCCCCCTAGCCTATTTTCAGTCTTGTAGCCCGCAATGCTGCTAACCAATTCCCAGCCCAAAACTCTTCTGCACTGCCAGCCAGCCTCCACCCATACTGCCAGCCAGTTTTCTACCCATGCATCCAAACCAGTCACAACCAAAGATCCATCCATATCGCCAGCCACCAGTCCAGTTTGCCAGCATGCAGAATTTATCATGAAGCATAAATGTGCAGTTTCATGCAGAAATCATCATGGAGGCATGCAATATTGATTCCAGCAGTTTCATACATAAATCATCATGAAGGCATGCAACATTTATTCCAGCAGTTTCATGCAGAAATCATGATGGAGGCATGAATGAGAGTTAATGTTATTTATGATTATATTGAAATTAGATATTCAACTGTGTAAATAGGAGCATAAATTATATGAAATGGGAGGTAGCCAATATGAGAGAGAAACATACTTTGTAATACAAAAGTCAATAAAACATTTCTCCCCAAGGGGATTCGTCCGTGGACGTAGGCAAACAATGCCGAACCACGTTAAACCTTTGTGTATCTTTATTTGCTTTCCAATCCGTCCCCAAACCCTAATTCACACCAAACTACCCATTCATCGTGTTTTGTGCCCAAAATTAATTTTGGGTATAAATATTGGCGCCGACTAAGGGGAATACGAGAAAAGGAATCGTGTTTTCCCGTTGAGAAAAGTTGTACAAAATGATTTAAAATAATGTCCGTGAAAAAGCTGTTTGAACATCACTACTGAAGCTGTTCACGTCGTCAAAAATCACAGCTGCAACCCAGTTTGATCGTGATAGTCGCAGTCAAGCTGATCGTAACTGCTGCTGACCATACAATCGCACAAACCGCAGTCCAGTTGATCGCAACTGCTGCAATAAAGATTCGTTGTTCCAGATTTGCTGAAGCTATTACCTACAGATATCGCTGAAAATCGCATCACTACAAAATCTGATGATAGTGTTGCTGGGACGCTCGGTCCGCGACAAAAGATGTAGTGAAACACCATCAAAACTATTGTAAGATGTTTGATCCACAACATGGATGGGTCCAGTTTTGATTTTTATCACTGCAGTCTAGCTGATCGCAGCTGCTGAAGTTCAGCTAATCACAATTACTGCAGCCTAACATCGCAGTCGGAAGCCACCAAAGCTGACTCACTGCTAAAATCACCAAGATTGTTACCAGGATGTTCGATCTGCAGCATGTTCGAGTCCAAAGTTCGAAATTATTACTTCTCAAACAACGCATCATCCACCTGTTTGAGTTTGATGTATGACAAAATCGCTACTATCATGATCACAGAGGTGTCAAGTTGCCTACATCTCTAGGCGCTTGAAAACCCTAAAAAAAAAAAAAAACCCTCCGCAAAGGCATCTCAGAAAGTTCCAGAAAAGGCACAAAAGGGCAGCAAAACCATGGTGGAAAGTTCATGAGAAACGACAACATTCCCAGGACCGTTGAAGGAAAAGGCCACATTTTTGAGCAAGCGTCGCGGAAAGCTTCAAATAATAATAAAAAAAAAAACAGGAGCCGCCGGCTCAGATCTGTTCACCCACTTCTCGTTTTTGTTCACCCACCTTAATTTCCCTTCACCCACTTCATGGGTCTCCTTCACCCACATTAGAAAATTTGGATACTTCGTAGTGCATCAAACTTCGATGTTCATCGCATACAGACCGTTGATGCCTATTGGTACATCAAACTTCGATGCTCTGTGGAACATCAAAATTCAGTTCTTATGAAAACTTCGATACTTCAGGATACATCAAGCTTCGATTTTCTGCGTGTACCAACCATTGATGCTCTATATAACATCAAAGTTCGATGCTCTAAGCTACAAAATCACTCCACATCAGCATAGAAAGGACACGTCAGCAAAATGAGGATAGTCAGCGTGCCATGTCAGCAACTTTGTCCAGTCATCATCGCCACGTCAGCAAATCAGCTATGTCACGTCAGCAAAATGACGCCACGTCAACGTGCCATGTCAGCATACCACGTCAGTGAAATGGTCCAGTAAGCATGCCACATCAGCAAAGTGGTCCAGTCAGCATGCCACATCAGCGAGGTGATCTAGTCAACTATGCCACGTCAGCTACCGCACGCGCGCTAAGAGAAAATCTTGTTTCGTCAATAACTTCTTCGTTTTAAGTCCGAATTGAGTGATTTTTGGCTCGTTGGAATCGATTTTCAATTTCCTACAATATGGAGGTGAAAAAACTTGAGTTTGAAAAAAAATAATTTTTGGCATTCCGAACAGCACATCAACGACTATCACTACATATCATATTCGAAGTTCGCGAGCGCTGTTGCGTCGAGTTTCTACCCACAAAAAGCCCGTGTGCAAGTTTGTGAGTGCTGGTTTGATTCATAAACATCAACACGTACATATTCGGTGCTAGTTAAAACTGCTACAATCCAATTGATCGAGTTGCTGACATCTAGTTCTCGCAATCTATGCAGTCGATTGATTGAACTGTTGCAATCCTTTTCCACATAACTTCTGCAGTCAGTTGATCGAACTGCTGTAATCCAGTTTCACATCAACAGCTATTGGCCTGTTGATTGAACTGCCGTAGTCCTTTTTAATTCCTACAGTCCAGTTGGTCGAACTGTTGTAGTCCGATTTTCCCAAAAACCGTTTCAATACAGTTTTCCTCATAACTGCTTCAGTCCAGTTTTATGCATAACTGCTACAGTACAGCTGATCGCAACTACTGAAATACAGTTCTGTGGCAATTGTCTTCAATCCAATTTAGACTTTATTGGTGCATTCCAGTCCCACATACAAATAAATTTACTAAGGCGAGACGAGACGTTAAGGCACTATACTAGTCATCGTCGCTGAAAAACACCAACATAGCCAGTGGGCATTCTAATCACTTCATAAACGAAGCCGCAATATCATTTTCAATATGGTAAGTATACAATTTAGATATATTTGTTTTTCACCTTTTCATATATTCATGCATACTTTTGTTCAGTAAGACACCTTTAATGTGGCGAGCATTTTCTCACGAGGGGATGCACACATTTCAATTCTGCGCACATATGGAATAGTGGGATTGGCCCCACGCGCGAATTTCAGATAGCATACATCTTCAAAATCCCATGCGCGAGCAAAATGCAGCAAGGCAGTGCACCCTTGTGCGAGCATTGAGCAGCATGACAATCACTATCTTCTAAGGGCGAGTTGCATATCACTTCAATGTGACTGAGTAGCACTTGGGGGAGAGATATGTAACACCTCATGGTCTGAAATAACTCTTTTGTGGAGAGCTGTGTAACACTCCATACACTTGGGGGCGAGTTACATAGCACCTAATCGTAGTGCGGAATTAATCTTCAGAAAATCAAAACTTCAGGTAACCCAAACTTCTTAATCCTCCAACGAGTTGCAGGATTAAGAGGGGGCGAGCATACACCCTAATATTTTAATACAATTATTACAATTAGAAGTGTTAAACTGCTATAGTTATGTTGGTTGAATTATTGTACTCCAGTTCAAAAGCAACTGCTGCACTCGGTTGGACGCAACTGATGCAGTCCAGTTTTGCTTACGAATTCTGTACTCAGTGGGACGCAATTGATCGCAGATGATGCAGTCCAGCTATGCTCGCAGTTCCTGCAGTCTAGCTGATCACAGCTACTGCAGTCCAGCTATGCTCGCAGTTCCTGCAGTCCAGCTGATCGCAGCTGCTGCAATGCAACTTTGTTCGTTACTGCTGCATTCCAGCTGATCGCAGCTGCTGCAATGTAGCTCTGTTCATTCCAGCTGCATTCAGCTGATCACAGCTGATGCAGTCCATCTATGCTCGCAGTTCCTGCGGTCCAGATAGTCGCAGCTGCTGCAGTGCAACTTTGCTCATCACTGCTACAGTCCAGATGATCGCAGCTGCTGTAATCCATCTCTGTTCACAATCCTATGAGTCCGGTGACCGTGCATGCTAGCGATCTTGATCTTGCTCGTTCTTTGTCAATGTGCTGCTGCAGTCCAGCTATGTTCACGAATCCTGCGGTCCAACTGATCGAAGATGCTGCAGGCCATTTTTGCTCAACGACGTTACTACCCAGTTTTGCTCATTATTGTAGAGGACAGTTTTTTGTGGCCATCACAGTCAAATCCTACGTAACTATCGCAGTTCAGTTTTACATCAACGGTTATTGCTCACTCACAATACCACTCCGCTCAATCATCACGTTTCTATTGTTCATGCTCAACTGTTTCCCGCCGATCTCCCAATCACAATAGCATCACTTGGGGGCGTCTTGATTGTGATTTTCGCAAACAACAAGGGAAGTTCGCCAGTCACCTCAATATCAATAATCCACACTTGGGGGCGAGTTTTATCATTGACTAAGGAAAACAGAATTTTCTTAACCCCCAACAAGTTGGAAGTTAATGGGGGCGATGTTTGAACCATAAGTAAAAATACCACTTAATGGGCCCAATTGATACTTTAATCATCTTTAGGTCCTCATCCAATCCCGCTAAACAGTCAACCGAGGAAGCCCACCATACTGCCCAGTATTACATAAATTCAATGACCGGTTAACGGTCAAAGTCGGCCAACTGTCAAAATCAACATCCGGTCAAGGTCAATGGTCAAAGTCAACCGTCGGTCAACTATTGAAGTGAGTCGCCCCCTAGCCAATTTTCAGTCTTGTAGCCCGCAATGCTGCTAACCAATTCCCAGCCAAAAACTCTTTCGCACTGCCAACCAGCCTCCACCCATACTGCCAGCCAGTTTTCTACCCATGCATCCAAACCAGTCTGCCAACCAGCATCCATCCATACTGCCAGCCACCAGTCCAGTTTTCCAGCATGCAGAATTTATCATGAAGCATAAATGTGAAGTTTCATGCAGAAATCATCATGGAGGCATGCAATATTGATTCTAGCAGTTTCATACATAAATCATCATAAAGGCATGCATCATTTATTCCAGCAGTTTCATGCAGAAATCATGATGGACGCATGAATGAGAGTTAATGTTATTTATGTTTATATTGAAATTAGATATTCAACTGTATAAATATGAGCAAAAATTATATGAAATGGGAGGTATCCAATAAGAGAGATAACATACTTTGTAATACAAAAGTCAATAAAATATTTCTCCCCAAGGGGATTCGTCCGTGGACGTAGGCAAACAATGCCGAACCACGTTAAACCTCTGTGTCTCTTTATTTGCTTTCCAATCCGTCCCCAAACCAAACTACCCATTCATCGTGTTTCGTGCCCAAAAGTAATTTTGGGTACAAACAGTGTGCATTAGGTTCTGTCAGTGCTGCATCATGTATAAGTTTATAAAGCCCACAACTTCATTTGAATTTTATCTTCCAATGGCCTATTATTTACAAGGTTTGGTAGACAACAATTGGAATGCAATTAGAAAATGGTGCTTACTTAAGGAAAGATTGGTAGTTGTTATAGGAATACTTACAAGGTTTGGCAGACAACAATTAGAATGCTATTCGTAAATCTTGAATACAAACTGGTAGGATACAACACCTATATCTTTTTCCCATATATTGATATGATAAGTATCCTTTTTCCATTATGAGAACCTTATCCTATGCCACTACCCGAGCATGCACGGATTTTGTAAATGTCCTTTTAACATACGACAAAACGTAATTTGCACAAAGATTTTCAAGACATGAAGAACTCGAGGGTAATGTTAAATAATGCATGAATGTTATTATGTTATGAGCATGTTTGTTTCTTGATACAACTTATATAAGTCCATAACACAATTTTACGCAGGTACAACTTTGAAGAAAATGTAAGAGGGCTGAAAAGACGAGGGTACCCAAATGTACCTCAATCTAAAACTTTTCCACCTATAAGTCATTTTTCAAAAGTGATTGTCTATGGACTGAGTCGAGACAATACAACTAATCGGTTCACACTTCGTGTGATCGTCTATGGATTCAAGATCGAGACAATACAACAACGAAGTATGTTTACTTGATAATAGGTTCATACTTAACCAAACTCTAGGGATTATCTATCAAGCAAAATAGGAATTAACGTTTGTGTATTTTACTTCTAATCATAATAAAACAATTATAATTGCGGAAATAGAAAAGTAAAACACACAACAAGATTTTGTTAACGAGGAAACCGCAAATGTAGAAAAACCCCAGGACCTAGTCCAGAATTGAATACTCTCAGAATTAAGCCGATCTAAAAAATCAAACCAACTTCGTATAGTTGAGACCAAGCAACTAAACCTATAGTTCACCTAGTTCCCTCAGTATTCCCACGCCTCCAACTTGTAATAAGTCACGTGCTTGGAACAATTCTTTTGGTTCGTATTCCAAATAGTAAAGGAACAATAAATCTGTTCGGTAAAAACTCTTTCCAAACAACGTGATATGAGTTTGACAAAGGCTCTTCCGTTTAACCAATAAACTCCTTTGTCGAGTCCTTAGATCAATCTCTCAACAACTACCGAAGTAATTTTTAGATTATGCAATCAATATTATTAATCACAAAGAAGTGTATTGATGCCGATCTACTCAACTAATCAATCCAATCTATCACAGAGATAAACCGATTATAGTTGGATCCCTTTCCAGCCGAACAAGTATTGGAATTACCAAATATTATGAACCAAAAAAGTCTTCTTGTCTTCAAATCTTCTTTAATCTTCAATCAGCATCTGCACACAATCAACTTGAATCTATTGTGATCGATCACACACAGAACAGAGTCTGTTAATGTTGGATTATCACATGATGTCTTGAGATCTACAGACAGTCTAAAGATCCCTGTCGAAACTTCGATCTAGTTTGAGTGAATCTTATATCAGAAGAGGAGATTCTCAAGCATAAACAAACTAGGTGCAATCAAATTTCAACAACCGTTAGTCAATCAAATCAATCAAAAACTAATAATAAACTGCAATTATCTGGTTTTCCACCAACGGTACTAATAGAGCTTCTCAATCCCAAAGAAGTCTTTAAGCTGATCGGCCGTAAGAGATTTCGCCTAATTAGGTTACTTTCCTATCCGAATAGGCGGCTCCACCAGTAACAACATAACTAGATAGTTTTGCTGGCTCTGAGGATTAGTTTGATTGAAATGCAAACTTCAATATTAATAGACAATGAAGTTTGGACACCAAGGAATTTCCAAAAACAAATATTCTCAAGGATATGCAATAAACACAAAACAATTTTCATAATTCCTGGAAATGCACTGTCCAAATATTGACCGAAATCCCAATAGAAAAATCTACAATTAGTAAATGCACATTACTAATTATTATTTTCTAAATATATGCATTTTTTAGCTAGAAAATAAATAACATATAAAAACTAAGAAACCTTAAATAAAAGATTCTCTATTTATTTCGATCCTGGGATTCTCTATTTATTTCGATCCTGGGATTCTCCTTTAGCTATTAAGGTATATCTTTGAACTGTAAAAGGTAAGAATTACTGCACATGTTCAAAGTATGTCATCATCTTTTACTTGGTAAATCCTTTTTCATATTTACCATCTTGGAAACGATTTGCCACACTTCCAAACAAGTTTTGAATTGGTTCGTCTGAATTCCAAGAACTATGTGATTGATTATCCTATCAAATCACCAATCATGGGTTTCACGATTCTACCAAAACAAGTTCGGTTATACCTTCATGTGAGTACTGTGCATAGTCATGCTAGTTACCAAAATTCGGTTGACTAGGTACTAGGATCGGTTCCCCACAACTTTTGGTAACTACCTGTATTCGGTTGCACATGTCCATAGGATCGGATCCCCTAAAACTACTGTAGATGGTGGATTTTCAACAAAGGACAAAATCGTAAAATCAGATACTGCATGCTTCTGACACGGCTTTCAGGAATGTGATGATTCATATTTTATGAAGCCATGATGAATATGTATTTCTAAAATCCTCCACTAGCTGAGCATTCGATCCCTAGCATTTCATTGTGCCCTCTATTTAGAATAACCTAATTGGGAGGTTCTCCGTAAGATTGAGAGCAATAACACCTTCAGGACGTCGGTGATACTCATTATTCCATGACTACATGAGAGAGACCCCCTTATACATAGAAGAACGATTGGGAGGTTCTCCGTAAGATTGAGAGCAATAACGCCTTCAGGACGTCGATGACACTCACTGTTCCCTGACTATGTAAAGATACCGTGTATAGATCCAGGTGGTTCTCCATAAGATTGAGAGCAATAACTCCTTCAGGTCGTAAGCGAACACCCGTGACTCCCTGACTATGCACCATTCAGAATGGATATGACGCTAATATCCTTTCTGCAATAGATTAATTCTGTCGTGATATTCACCACTGAATTCTCAGAATGATCTATTTTTGCTCATATTCCACGGTCTAATCCACAGCCTGATCCCATGGGATGGCAATAAACAATTATCTTTTGCTCAAATTTCATGATCGAATCCACGGCTTGATCTCATGGGATGGGAATAAACAACTATATTATATTATCTCGTTACTCCGATTTCATGATCAAATCCACGGCTGATCTCATGGAATGGTAATAGGTAATTTATTATTCCGAATTCATGGTTGAATCCACGGCTGATCCTATGGATTTATGATAAAAAACTATTCACTTTTATTACTCAGATTCATGAATCATTCTCCACTGAATTTCATAAATTAGTAATAAATACCCAATAATCGGGTATCTGGACTACCACTGAGTAAGCCCCATAAAATGGTGCAAGTGTACTCGACAATGATGTACGAACAAACACCCAAATGCGCGAACGAGCATCCAAAATATGGACAAATGAGGAATCCTACAGGAAATAGGAGAGAGAAAATAATGGAGAAGCGCCCATGGGCCGAGCCCACCGGATGTGCCTTAACCGTAGCCGGTCCCATGCTTCCTCCATTATTTTTCCTTATTTTTGTTATTTTCATGAACTCATGAAGACTCCTCCATTCTAACAACTTTCCTTGGTTGTGCAAAACTCATGAATTCTCCATAACTTCACGGATTCATGAAAGATAATAATATAAAAATTAGGAAAGGTGTGTGGGATCGGGCAACCTAGCCGGTCGGCCATGCCCAAGCCATAGCCGGTCCCACACCTTACAATCCTTAGCCTTTTATAATTATTATTCCCCAATTTCATGAAACTCCCCCGTTTCAACAAAAACTCATGGATTCTCCATAACATCATGGTTTCTTGAAAAATAATAATATAAAAATAGGGAAAGTGTTGTGGGACCGAGCAACATAGCCGGTCGGCCATTCCCTAGCCATGTCCGGTCCCACACCATGCAATCCCTAGTCTTTTATAATTATTATTTTTCTCAATTCATGAAACTCCTTTGTTTGAGAAAAAATCATGATTTCGTCATAATTTGCTCAAATCATGAAAAACCAAAAGCCAACATGGTCACATGACCAGCTAGCCTCTCACGACAATTTTAAATGTTAAAATACTCTTATTTTAATATTTATAAAATATTGATCAATTAAGCATACATGCTCATTCCAACAAAATCAAGAATTTCAGTCAAGATGAAACTCTTCTGAAAATTCACAATGTTGCTCAAACGCACATCAGAAAATACCGAAACTCTCAGTACGGAAACACGGACATCATGGTAACACGTGCATGCCTTCTTGACCGACCAAGGTCATCCCTAGGGATTGCACAAATCTGATCCCATCATTTTCACACTTTTGACCTAATTTGCGCAATCACTCATATTAGGTCCAAACTCTTCATAACCAACTCAGAGTTTGTGCAAACACCCATCAGCGGTCCCATGACCACCAAGGGCCGGTCTCATGCCACCTTGGTCGGTCCCTCACTTTTCTATAATTAGGTTTTATCACCTAATGCTCAATCCATCACTATTTCAATAAATGATGAAACTCGCATTTAATCATCATTCCTTCACCAACTGGCTAAATCATGACCTGGTGCATGCTCACTCGAGAAATTTTGCATCACATGGACGTCCATAGTCTCATGTGGTTGGTCCCTCCTTCGCTCATGACCTATTTTCAGCAATTCGTTGACTAATGAGCAATTGATCAAAAATTAGGGTTTTCGAACAAACGCTCAACAAATCATTATTCTGAGCAAGTTCAAACACTATATAAATTTATGTTGATCCATCAAGTAACACGCGGATTAATTATATAATATTCGGTAATCTACCAATATTTTAATATTTTATTAAGTCACGTCACCAATAAATAAATAATTCGTCGAATTGAGCAATACTTGCTCAGTTGCTCGAATATTGATCCAACTATCAATATTCAGTAATTCGTCGAGTCGAGCAATACTTGCACAGTTGCTCGAATATTGATTCACTATCAATATTTAGTCGAGCAATACTTGCTCAATCGCCCAACTATTAATATTCAGTAATTCACAATACTCGCTCAATTGCTCGAATATTGATCCAACCATCGATATCCAGTAATTCTCCGAGCAATTCTTCATTCATGCTCAATTCAACAAAACCTAGACTCATTGTCTAAACAGTCAACAACTGACTAATAAAATACACGTCTGTATTGCAGACTCCACGATTCGTGAGACATCAATCACGTCACATAGGGGATATCAATTAGGGTTTTAGTATGGCGGCCTACGGCACGTGGATTCATCCACGATGAGAATGCGAGTAAGTCGTGCAACGGTTGAAGGAGTTAGCAAATTAGTGGGTGGACGGTTAACTAAGTCTCCGCACGACCTGGAACTGGTTTCACCACATTTTTCCACTTTCCCACTCTTTCACACAAGAAACTGTCACACTTACAGGGATCAGTGGTTCATCATTATTGCAATATAAATAAGTCCAAATAGAGGACAACATATCATAATTATCATCCGTCAACAACTCGATTAAAACTTATTCACAGAACTCATATTCAACAGTTCTTTAATTTGCAGAAACCTTCAACACATCCACAATCCTTTATCATCATTGATACCACATAATTCTCAGCTTTCCTCCTACAGATCAACCCATCTCCCTCCTTGTAACCAAATTGACTCTGGAACGGTCATTTACTTGGTTTAGTCCGGAGTCCTACAAATTAATCTCTCGAATCTAAGCACTCCCTTTGCAGCGTATCTGTGTGAGGTTCAACAGTTTGCTCGGTTGAGGAGTCTCGAGTACACGTCTGTCTCTTCATTTCCTAAAAAACCAGCAAACCATTTTTACCCATCTACAACTACAAACTTGTTTCACATGTTCATAGGATCGGTTCCCCCGTCTACTAAAAAAATGTTGCACCTATTACAAGTATCGATTCCCTGTTATAAATTTGTAGCACCTCTTACTAGGATCGGTTCCCAATGACTAGATAAAAGTTGCTATTTACAAGGCATCAATCATACCATCTTGAGTGATTACTTAAGATCGGTTTCACTAATAAAAGTCATACCAATACATAAGTCAGGCCTTGTGAATAGTTTTACAAAGATACATAAACAAGTTTATGAGCGATTATACTAAACACACATATTGGTAATTCAAAATATATTTGCAATGAATAAAAATACCAATAAGCCTAGCGATTTCCCTTTCGATTCACAAAACAAGTTTATGAACTTATTTCCTTTAAACGAATGTAAAACATTGTTTTCTAGGATGAAATCTTCACTCATACCTATACATAATCATAATAGCATTCATATGATCATGTCGATGTCTTATGTACAAAATTTAATGGTTAAGCAATAAACCTCGTATTGTATTCCTTAATATTATGTCTAACTAGAGTATCATTATGTTTTCAATATGCACGACTTGAAAGATATGTTAGGGAATGAAACAGTTCAAGTCAAATATTACTAACCTCAAGTGGAAGGATGATGTTGTCGTTGTAGCTCCATACTTATTCACATTCTTCAAGTCTTCATGTAATACTTGTAAGTCTCATATCCTAACACTTTCAAGCTAACCTATACGAAGTTGACTCTACTATAAAATCAAGCGACTCTTTAAATGAGTTTTGATTCACTAAAATATGACAACCAAACTTGACATACACCAATGCTTGGTGGGTTCAACCGAGCAATGCTCTAAAAAATTTCCCCTTTGTCAATTTTAGTGACAAAACTCTTACATCACATGGATAAAAAAATTACAAAAATTCATTATACACGTAAGTTTGATTCCAAGTTCAACATCACAAAACCTTTATTAAATTCAAGCCTTAAATGCCACTGCTGACATTATAATAACAAACCTAATACTCCCCCTAAAAGTAAGATAGGTAGATTTTAAATCCGTACATCTTTGTTATTTCCATGTAGTTCCTCATAATTACATATCATATGGTATGTGACTCCCCCTTAGTCTATGCTTTAACTCTAATCGTTAGAATAAATGTTTTAGCACCAATGTCCTTTCCCTTAGTGATACCAACTCACTAAAAGTCAATATCACCTCCCCCTTTTTGTCACAAAATGACAAATAAACGAAAAAATAAAGGACAAACCGAAAGGATCTTACAAATCTCACAATGAGAAATTGCAAACTGTTAGAGCATAGCTCGGTAGAACCCACCAAGCGTTGGTATGTCAATTTTGGTTGTCATATTTTAGTGAGCCAAAACTCATTTAAGAGTTGCTTCATATAAATGTACTAGAGTCAACTTCGTTTAGGTTAGCTTGAAAGTATTAGGGTGAGACATTACAAGTATTGCGAAGACTTGAAAGTGAAAAAATACAGAGCTACAACCACAAGATCATCCTTCCACTTGGGGTTAGTGATATTTGACTTGAACTGTTTCATTCCCTAATGTATATTTCAAGTCGTGCATATTGAAAACACAAAACTGCGAAGCATGAACACTCTAGATAGACGTAGTATTAAGGAATACAATATGAAGTTTCTTGCTTAACCATTAAACTTTGTATATAAGACATCAACATAATCATATGAATGCTATTGTGATTATGTATGGGTATGAAGTGAGGATTTCATCCTAGGGAACAATGTTTACATGTGTTCTAAGGAAGTAAGTTCACGATATGTGTTGTGGATCGAAAAAGAAATCGCCAGGCGTTATTGGGTCTGTTCTTCATTGAAAATCTTATGAACGACCAATATATGTGATTAGTATAACCGCTCATGACTTGTTTGTGTTCTTGGTAAAACTATTCACATGAGGCCTGACTTATGTATTGGTATGACTTTTATTAGTGAAACCGATCTTAAATAATCACCTAGGGTATGATCGGGTTTGTGAGTGTCTGACCAAATTTGGGAAAGGGGAACCGACCCTATGAAGAGGTGTAGTACATCACAAGGGGGAACCAATCCTTGTATGAGGTGCAACAAGGTTTATAGAAAAAAAGGGAACCGATCCTATGAACATGTGCAACACGTTTTTAGGAAAGGGGGAACCGATCCTATGGACATGTGCAGTGCATACAAGTTAGATACCAAATATATATGGGGAACCGATCCTAGTACCTATTCAGCCTTATCTTTGGTAAGCTAGTGTGACTATCCATAGTACTCACATGGAGGTAGAAATGAAACTTGTTTTGGTAGAACCGTACACCCATGGTTTGTGATTGAGTGGTACTTGATCAATCACATAGTTCTTGAAGGTCAGATGAACAATTCTAAACTTGTTTGGAAGTGTGGTAAATTGGTTTCAAGTGAGCAAGTATGAAAAAGGACTTGCAAGAGTAAGATGTCGACACACTTTGAACATGCGTATTAATTTGTATTCTTTTATTGTTCAAAGATATTCCTTAACAACTAAGAAGGAAGTAAATCCCAAGATCGAATTTAAATAAGTTAAGAATCTTTTAATTAAGGTTTTTAATTATATATGGAAAATAAGAATTAGTAATGTGCATTTTCTAGTTAAAGATTTTCCAAGGAGATTTCGATCATTATTTTTGGACAGTGCATTCACAGTAATTATGAAAACCTAATTTGGGTTAATATAGAAAAATATCTTGAGAATATTTTCGGTTTTGGAAATTCCTTGGTGTCCAAACTTCCTTGTCTATAAATACTTTGAGTTTGCATTTCTAGCAAACTAATCCTTCGTGACAGTAAACTTCCTTTGTTGTACTGTTACTGGTGAAGCCGCCTATCAAAGAGGAGAGTAATGTAATTAGGTGAAATCTCTTACGGTCGCTCAATTTAAAGTCTTCTTTGGGATTGAGAATCTCTAGCGCGACCCGTTGGTGGGAAACTAGATATTCTTTAGTTTTCGTATTGATTTGATTGACTAACGGTGGTTGAACTTTGATTGCACCTAGTTTGTTTATGCTTGAGAATCTTCTCTTCTGATGTAAGATTTACTCAAACTAGTTCAAGATTTAGACGGGGATCTTTAGACTGTTGTTAGATCTAAAGACGATCTTATGATAATCCATTGTTAACAGACTCCGTTCCGTGTGTGATTAATCAAAAAAGATTCAAGTAGTTATGTGCAGGTGTTTATTTAAGATCTAAGAAGATTTGAAGACTGTAGTTGCAGGAAAACCTACACTACACCCTTCACAAGAATTCACAATGATCAACACATATTTGAAGATTAAAAACAACACTTTATTATTTGATTCTCAGAAATGTTTACAAGAAATGGAAGAAATCAACAATACAATCGCTCTCTTGGATTTTCTCTCTCCTCAAAACTTTCTTAGCATTCAAAAATTCATCCTCCTCTTCTGAACCTACCGGGTCTCTTTATATAGGATAATTACATAATGGATGACAGCTAAGCTATCCTTTAATTTCGGATCTGACTCGCGATCTTATCGCAGCAGTGATAACGCTAACTATCACAGATGATATAACCCTCGCAGAGTGGTCACACTCTTCTCATGTTTCAGCTATCGTCATCTGTTACGTCATTGATTTGAGTCATTCTGCGACACTCGTAATATGTTATTGAAGAACTCGCAGATGAATTCGCATAAGTGTTGTAAATCTTGCAAGAATAATATCATGGCGATATTCTGGTCCTACATCTTGCCTATTCTCATGCCTTTTCTACGAAGGAGAAAAGATCATGAGAAATAAAATGCCGCAACTATTTATCGTTTCATCTTCTATGATCAACAAAACTCCGTAAATTAAGTGTTACCGCCTACACGTGTCGAGTATTCCTTTGTTTGACCGGTTAATTTTTTATTACTCGGTTACCATCCTTCTGTCTATAAAAGAGAAAACCTATCAAAGAAATATTTTTTCTTCTTTTACTTCTTCGTCTTCTTCACCTCTTCGTTCGCTGCAAATTTTTTCTACATGCAACTTTCTTCTTCTGCAGATTCACCTGCTGCTGCTTTAATGGAATCACCAAGGTATGTGTTCTTCTGACGTTATTAAACTCGATTTTGCTTGTCTGAGTCATATTTATTCACCCTATTTGATATTTTTTGCTTGATTCTATATAACTCTCATACTATGTTTTCTTTTTAGTGGAACTACATCCAACACCCAGTTTGTCGACCAAAACCCTAATCTTCGAGAAGATTCACAAAAAAAACTCACTGAAAAGAAAAGGAAACCTGGGAGTCATAAGGTAGTAAGAAACATTTGTTTTCTTAATAACAATATTGTTGCCTCTGTTTCTTATCTATATTATTACTTGCAGGGTGATGAAAATGTTGTTAAACCTCGCAAGAAATATCGCAAAGCCAAGGATTTTCGATAAGATTTCAAAGTGCCCTACTTGTGCATTCCATCTCTCAACCCTGCCCGATCTTTTTGAATTCTTCATTACTGACTCAATTGGTACCTTTGTTAATACTTTTATTTTATGTGCTTGAAAATAGATGCGAAGTTTAAAGGTTGCATAAACCAATGCCAGAATTAACTTCTCAATCTTTGAGTAATTTTTCTCTGCAGTATTAAATGTTTTGCTGATGTAATAAATTAGTTTTTATATTCCTGCGTCCACTCGCAATAATACTGCACTTAACGCGTGCGAAGTTGTCGCGAGGTAGATCAATAATTCTTCTCCGGGCTCTGGTTTTTGTAAGATAGATATATTCATTAAATATTCTTTAACTCCTTGAAAATCCTTCTCACATTCATTTGTCCACTTGAACTTTGTACCCTTCCTGAGTATGTTGAAGAAATGCTTGCATTTATCTGAAGATCGCGAGATAAATTGTAGGTACCGAATATTGCAAGATATTAGCTTACGAACATCGTAATAAATATAAGAGGAAAGTATCGCAAAATAATACGATGATAGAAGAAGCGCGGGGAAGTATGAAGGATTTGCGAGAATAAAATAATCTTACGAGGATATGTTGCGATACTTCGCAACACATATACAGTTGTGCAAATTTTACTATAAATAGTAGTTCAAATGTAAAATTCGAGAGGTTCTTTTGGTGAGTGTTAGAAAATATCTTAGGAAAGAGAATAGAGAAAGTTGTAACTATTCTAGTTCCATTTAGATACTTCTTTGTAATCAATTGAGAGCATTAATAAGAAAATTGTCATTCATCATCAAGAATTTCTTAAGTTTTACAAATTCTACTGAGGGTGTAGTTGTAGGTTAATCTGCAACTACAAAATTGGCGCTAGAAATAGGGATAATTAAAGAATTTTACATCATAGAAATGGTTAGGAGAAGGAATATATCAGAGCCATTGACTGCAGTAAGAAGAAGTGCAAGACTCGCTGGTGGAGAAGCAAACATAACAGGAGAGCATAGTAGGAGGAGGAGTAATCGAAGAAATCAAACTCAACAAACAGCAATGCAAGGTAGAGCAATAGATCATGATCGAGTAAGCATACACACTTGGAGAACTGATACACCAGCAGAAGCATATGGAGAACCGCAAATTAGAGAAAATGGGAGATTGATGGGAGGAGCAATTCATGAAAGAGAAATGGAGATATTAGAAACATTGAGACAAGAAATTCAAGAAGAACGAAGGTTTGAAGATGAAGAACGCACAAATTTAACAAGACAAAATCAAGAATTGAGGAGGGAAAATGAGATGTTACAAAGGAGGAGATCTCAAAGTATTGCAAGATCAAATATTAGACCAGAAAGAGAAGAAAGAAATTCACCAACAATCAATAGTGAAAGTACTATGCAAGGACAAGCACAGAATCAGGTTGAAAGAAATCGAGAAAGACGCTTCATTCTGATACCAAACAATGGGCAAAACGTAGAAAATTTACAAACAGAACCATTTCCAAGAGAAAATAACCAGAATGGCGGAGAAGATAGGGAGGAAGAGAAGCAACTCGTGGAAGAAATTGAGAGACAACAAGCAGTACATCAAAATAATTACGAGGATGGAATAAGAAGACGCGAAGAGGCTCGCAATAATCAAAATCTTGAATATGATAGAATTCAGAGAAGAACTGGAAATCAACAAACAGAAATAACAAGGAATGAACCAAATCTTCGAATCAGAATTCAGGCAAATCAAGGAGAGGTAAATCACAGAAGGAAGAGAGATGAAGAAGAAGAAATTCCTGATATTCGCATGAGAAGGATGAGGAGAACAGAAATGGAAGAACAAGAATTTCAAGATGCTATGCAACAGAACAATTGTGATAATCTGGAGAGAAGATATCTGCAAAATTGTACAAATGGAAACATTAATGAAGAATATAATAGAATGCAAAGGATCGCAAGAGAAGAAATACAAGAACGTAGAAGAAGAGAGGCTGCGTTAAAGAAACCAATGGAGGAGAATTCTGAAGCAAATGCACGAATCTTTCGAGAATTAGCGGAAATGAGAGGAATGATAAGCAGTAGAGGAGGAGGAGATAGAAGGCAATTAGATGAAGCAATAGAAGAAGCTGCGAGGACTCCTTTTTCTAGAGAGGTACAATTGGGAGGGATTCCACCAAAGTGCAATCTTCCTACGTTAACCAGCATCTTTGACGGGACTTCATGTGCTACTCAGCACATTAAAGCATATGTAAGATGCATGCTACAATGGGAGAATCACGATGCTGTATTATGCAAATACTTGGCATCAAGTTTAACAGGAGAAGCTCTAAAATGGTTCGAAGGACTTCCAAAGAACACTATTATATCATTTAATCATTTATAAGTAACTTTCTTAGGAGCATATATCACAAATCATTCCTCACGACTTGGCATTGAAGATGTGTTTGGTTTAAAACAAAGAATTGGTGAAAGTTTGAAGCATTTGGTAAGAAGATGGAAAACTATGTGCAGTGATATGGCAAGGCGTGTGGATGAGAGATACCTGATTTTGTCTTTCATAAATGCGATGTTCGCAACTGAACAGTTATATGTTCAAATCTTCAGAAGAAAGAATTCAATTATGATGACAGAATGGCGAGAATTGCAAGAGGAGTATATTACATTAGAAGAAAAGCAAAACAATATGGAGTCATATCCAGTGGAAAACACCAACAATCAAGATACATGAGCAAACTTACTTCCTAAAATAATCAATGTCGTAGCAGGTACTTCGCAAACATCCTCGCAAACATCTTCGCAGATATCAGAAGAGAAGAAAATCAACAATAGCCAACCAAAAATGGTAGCAATGGGTAGTAAAGATCAAAAAGATTATGATAGAGAAAGGAATTTCTACAGCCGAGGAGGAAATAACCAGATCCCAAGATTAAATTAGCAGCAAGAAAATTATGGGGGACAAAGGAAGAATTATTTTGGACAAGGGAATCATAAACAAAATTATAACAATGGTCAAGGAGGTCAAAGAATGATAAGAGAAGAAATAACAGGAGGAGTAGGTGATGGAGGTTTAGCAGCAGTAACAGAGAATAAATGGCCCACAATGCCATGAGAATTGTTGTTGAAAAATTGTTGGACTCCTTTGTTGCCCATCATCATCAAAGCAGGAGGTTTATGAGCCCCAACTAGTGTAATTTGTGTGCCCTGATGTAAGAATGATATACTCAAGGTAGATAAATTGAAAATAATGTCACCCAGACCTCTCATCCAATCATCTCCAAGAACCACATCACAGCCACCTAAAGCCAGTAATCTCAAATCCCCTTGGAATTGATAACCATGCATTGTCCAAGTTAAGGATTTACAAATACCTGAGCTCATCGTATGGTCACCATTTTCCACAGTAACTAGCAAGTGAGGAGTTGGAAGAATACAACACCCCAGAGATTTTGCCAAATCTGAGTCGATGAAGCTGTGTGTGCTACCAGTATCAATGAGGATAGAAATTTGTTGTTTGTTAAGAAAGCCCGGAATTCTAATGGTGTCGCCAGTGAAGTTACCAGTAAGAGCATTAATTGAGATTTCCATATCACTTTCCACTGATGGAGTGTCCTCAGTGTCTGTAACTTCCTCTGCTGGTGTATGCAGTTCTGCTTCCTCTTCTTTGGCCACCATCAAGAATAATTGTTGTTTCTTACAAAAATGGCCTGGACGATAAACCTCATCACAGTTAAAACACATCCCTTGAGTCTTGCGTTTTTGCATTTGTTCAGGGGTGAGTCGACGAATGGGAAGTGGAGTGGGGCTAGGAGATTGAGGAGTAATAGATGGTAATGGGAGCAAGGGTGGGAGGGAAGTAGGTTTTTGAGAGAAGTTTGAAGTGTTGGTTGGCCTATTATACTGAAAAAACCTATTTGAGCCTCTCCCTGACTTTTGTTGGGTGGAGAGGGTTTGCTCTTGCATCTTAGCAAGTGAAAAAGCCTTCATTAGTGTAGTGGGATTGAACATACTGACAGCATGCTTAATATCATCTTTAAGACCCCCAATAAAACTCATAACATAATAATGTTCAGTAAGCATAGGAAATTGACGAAACAACAGCGCTTTGAGGTTTTCAAATTGCTCAAAATATTCATCTACTGTAGTAGTTTGAGATAGCTTACTGAATATGCCCAAGATGTTGTCGTTAGCAGGATTTTCGAACCTGATGCACGCGTGTTCGGATAGTTCATACCATGATGTAATAGACCTGGTTGTTTAGAGGTTCGTTAGCCATCTCTCAGCCTTCCCTTCTAAGTGCATAGCCGCCATGGAAACCTTCTGGTGTTCATCCCCAATATTGTTGAGTAAGAAGTACCTGTCACACTTTTGAATCCACCCCTTTGGGTTCTCTCCATAAAACCTTGGGAAATCTAATTTTGGCATTCGATAGACATTATTGGGTTCACGGCCGCCTTGCGGATAGTTGAACATCACACCAGTGTTGTGAGAAAAATTTGAATGAGAAGGCTCTGCTCCTGGATCTACTTGTTCATCAACTTTATTCCCTGAAAAAACCTCCATAAATTTGAAAAAATCTTCCTTAGAGAGCATAGATTCCTTAATCTCTTTACACTGCGCAGCGAGATCGGTGTTCTGTGAGGAAAGGTCATCAATCTGTTTACTGAATTTTTCTGCGAATTTACGGAGATCATCATTCACCTCTTTGATAGTGGGGTGATTACTTCCACCCATGGTGAGGATAGAACGGCTCTGGTACCAATTGTTGTGTTCCACGACAATTAACGACCAAAATCGAGAAAATTAAGAGAAATCTGGTAAGAACCAGCCTGAGAAGGGGAGGAAGAAAACAAGTTCTATTTCATTTCTTGCCGTCACCAGGAGTTCTTCTTACACATTTATTGGATAACCCTAACCAAAATCAACTAACCACGACTGGACACGTGCCGTGATCATAACGGCTATCCTAAACAACTATCAAACTATTACCATGGCACCTACCAGTTAATCTAGGGGCACTCTGAATACATACTTATGCAGACACATGACAGAATGTTTTCTACAATTCTATCGTTCACTCATATAAAACCATAGAGGATTTTCATGATAATGTGTTAAGCAAGGTATATGCGAGAGATGGTGAAGGGAAGGAAATAATGAGCATCGCAAAAATTTCACGACTGGAAGATTGGCAAAAGCGTGAAATTTCTTTTGAAGCCACAGAAATTCCAGAAGGTTGTGAAATACATGATAATCCATTGGTAGTGAGATTAGCAATTTGTATGAATATGGAAGAAAGTGAAGATGATACGAACGAAGAATGATTTGATCTTAACAGGATCTTGATTGATACAGGAAGTTCTGTCAATATTCTCTTCTATCTTGCTTACAAAACCATGGGGGGAAAAGACGAAGATCTAATACCTTCTACATACAGGATTTATGGTTTTAATGGAACTGCTAATAAGCCCAAAGGAGAAGTAAGCATGCGAATTCCCTTAAGTGGGATGCGAACTGAAATTCTGTTTTGCGTTGTTGATGTCGAATCACCGTACAATGCTTTGATAGGAAGACCTTGGCTTCGTGGAATTATGGGCGTAGATTCAACTCTACATCAATGCATAAAATTTCCTCATCTGAAGGGTGTTGGAGTCATCAAGGGTGATTGGGATGAAGGGAAGAAATGTTACGATACAGAAGTAGAAGTTTGCGAAGGAAAAACAACTGAAAAGGAAAGCTGGAGAAAAAGAACAAAGGCTATGAAAAGAAGTGAAAATTTAATGGCTGAGGATTAAGACGTGAAAGAATAAAGTTACAACATTAATCATACATGAAATTTATGATGATAGAAAAGGGATGTGGTTTGCGAATAAAAGGTAATGAAACAAGAAGGTAATCATATATTTTCTTATTGATATTGTTCGCAAAACAAGAAATTGGAACAACGTATTTCGCAACATAAAATATTTTTCACGAATTAAAACAATTTATTGCTAGTGGCTTTCATCGAAGAAAGACGCAAAAGTTTATTTGCGAATAAAAGACCGCAATCTGTGATCAGCTTCCAAAAAAGAAAGAAAGCCGCAGAAATATTACACATGCAAACCTTTGTGGCGTACACCCTAGTTCGCTAAGCAACATTTCGCAAGAGGTAAAATCCTAAAGTGCGTCATTTAAGGGGGTACCTATAAGCATGGCTCAGGGAAACTGGAACACCACCAAGGAACCTGAGTACATGGAACATTACGGGGTACATAACCCAAAAGCGGGGTACCTATCCGGGATAGACACCTTAGATTTTCAACCTAATCTTGCGATGTACCATGATTTAGGTTGGGATACTAAGGCATACTGTCTTTCTCAAGAAGTGCAGAAAACGATCAAGGCGCCGAGGTACACGGTTGAGTCAAGAATGCTGGGTGGGCTTGAAGCATATCTGCCATTCTTGACAAGTCTTGGCAAATGATGCACTTGGCCCAAAGATACCCCATAGGGTGCAACCTCGTAACTATAAGACCTATAGGCAAAAAGGATAAGAGGTTGCGATCAAAAGCTGGTTGTTTGCAGAACCGGATGGGAAGAGCTAACCTTGTATGGTCGATGTACGCTTCCTTGAAGGGGCAACCAAGGGGAAGATAAAGGGAATCACCCTCCATTAGGGAGCTGATATGTGTTATAAGACGCAAATGTCATGAGGCTTTTGTTCGCAAGAACATAAAGGCTTGTCATATTTGTGCAACAATCATATTTCTGCGATGTTACAAATAATAATAAAAAAAAAAAATGACGCTCGCAGAATTACATACAATAAAGTTAAGATGAGATCAATGGGTTATTACATGAAAGTGTGATAACGTCCTGCGGTTTCATCGCAAGACGATAATGTCACGAGGTTGTATATTCTCAAGAATGTTCAGACTTGTCATATTATCGCAAGAACAAAGATATTATCACAAAAGAGGTGGCAAAATAAGACCTTTACTTAGGAAGGCATGATAAGACCACAACAACTAAGGAAATCAATTATATTGGAGATTCTTTATATTTCCAACAACGAAATATATCAACTCGATCAAGAGTTCTTTATATATTCACAATAAAGGGCAGATATTTCATGTTATGAGGATTGAATATTTCTTATACTTCTTCAAAGATCGAATACTTCTTATACTTCTCATATTCCACAATCAAATGTTAAATACTTCTTGTATTTCTTATATTTCCTATACTTCACAATCAATGGGTAAATATTTTTTGATGCTTCGTATATTTTATATACTTCTTATACTTCTTCAAGGATATTACATAATACTTCTTCAAGGATGTTTTATAATTCAAGGAGGATTCATAATTCTTATACTTCAAGGGGAAGATTTCATATTTACTTCGCAAAAACTTGAAGCTTCGCAACTTAAACTGAGGCAGATATTCTAAATACTTAAAATAAGAATTGATCACCTGAAGAGCAATAATAAGGGGGAAAGGAATACTAAGTTAGGTCTTCAAAATATATTATTTCTCTCCATATGATCAAGTCATGCAAACAGAGGGAAGCATTCAGTTAAACATCAACTCATCATCGCAAAATTAAGACATTGGTACTAATTAAGTTTCAAAAGGAAATTGTTGATTGATTAAAAGTGCAGGAAAGAAGAAAATATTGTACTCAAGTAAACAAGATAAAAGAACTGAAGCAAATATACAGAAAGGAATAAAACTATTTTGAAGATGATTTATCTTCATCAAAATGATCTTCTTTTTCTTCTTCAGAGATATCATCTTCAGCTTCACTATCAGAAATTTCCAAATATGGGGTATCATTGGGAATTTCTTCAGAAAGGAGCGTCTGATACTTCTTGAGAGGAATTTGGTTGTCTTCACAAATCTTGCGAGTCATCTTATCTCGGAAACGTTTGATATTTAAACTATGATTGTCCCGAGAGATTTGAAGTTGAGATTTTAAATCAGAAATCTTCTGGTTACGCGCGACAAGAATAGTTTTCAGATCATCATTCATCTTCGCATAATTTTCTGCAGTAACTACAGGATAATAGAATAAAAAGTAAGGGAAGAAATTAAGGAATTGGTTAACAAATTACGGAGTTAAAGTAATCATAGTACACAAACTTACCTTCTAATTGCTTCTTATCATTACGAAGAGAAGTATTTTCAAGCTTTAATTGATTATTCTCCTCAAGAAGGGAAGAACCTCCAGCTGCGATACTCGCAGATTGTGGGTTATCTTCGCAACGGGAATTTAATTCCGCATTATCAATATTCAAATCCTCTATTTGCTGATGAAGTTTTGAATTCTCAACTTCCAACTTCTTACAACGGCTTAAAGTTTTCTTCTCAGCAATGGAATGACGTCTTTCCCAATCTGAAGCAGCTGCGCAGCTGACCCTCCCAACCTGAACAAATAAAAAGGATTAAAAATCAATGAAAAAAGGGAAATAAACAAGGAATAGAAAAGAAATTTACCATACTCCCCAAAGCGTATAATTTAGCAGGAGATACGAATCTTGAAATTCCATTAAGAGAATTATTGTTGAGTACAGTGGGAACTTTGCAAGCCTTCGCAATAAGTTTACGAGCATTCGCAGTAGGAGAGTTTCCTAACCCACGAGAAGAGTGGAGAAAAGCCTCAGAAACTTGAATCATTGTAGACTCAAAAGTTTCCGCATTGATATAGTCTTCATCTTCTTCATCATTGTCATCATCATGTCCCCTATCAGAAATAGTATCAGAGTTAGAGCTAAGACCCTTCTCAGGAAATTTATCATCTTCATCACTTTGTTCTCCGTCGACATTCTTTCTAGAGGAGATCACGTTTGATTAATTACTGGCTGGGAGTTTCTTCCTCTTCTTTGCAGAAACCACATCCTCAATCTTTCTCTTTCCTTTGCGAAGAGTATTTTATTCATTATCAGAAGATTTGGTGTTCTTCGCAGAATGAAGCATTCTCTGTCTCACAGATAGCACTTCAGAAGAAGTTAAGTTCTTATCTTTACTCGCAATGATCCCAGGAAAATCAGGAAGAGTCTATAAATTCAAATAAGGATAAGAAACAGAGGCAACAATATATTGTTTAGAATACATATAAAAGTGTTTCTTACCTCATTTGAAAACAAGTTGAAAAATAACAAGAAGATAAGGGGATGGAGATACATACATCTTTATCTTTGTTAGGCCAAGAAAATACCCAAGGTTGATAGTTACGATCACGAAGGTTCGCAGGAAGATCTACTATCCCAGAAATGTAAGAACCCGATAATGCTAGAGGGTAATTATACCAATCTTCATCATGAGAACGGTGAGGGGTTTTATTATTTCCCGAGGCATAATCAATATCGTGCATAAGAAGATCATCTTCTGCGGTATCAGCTTTACGATGAAGACGAACACCCCAACGTTTATCTTCTTTCTTCGCAGGAATTAATGTATAATTTTTGAAGAAGTTCTCGACTGTATAATTTGCAGCAACAATTTCCACATCTCTAAATGCAGGTTTCCTAAGATCAATCGGATATAAATATTTTCCAGTAGCAGCGCGAGTTGCGAATTCAACCAAAATGCGAATGCAATCACCAGTCAATTGATCAATGGCTCGTGAGAAATTTGGATGGGAGATAATTTCATAAAATAAAGGAAGATTGACATCATAAAGAGAAAGAGGAAGACATGCGAGGATTTGGCCTCGTGAGACTAAAACTTTCCGATCATCCCAATGGAGATCAGTAAAGAGTTCTATACAGAGAGATGACTTATTATCATGACCATCAATTTCAGAAAGGACAAGATCTCTATCAGCAAATTCTGCATTAAGTTGTTCTATAGTTTTCTTCTTTGGAGCCATTGGATGAAAGATAGAAAAATAGAGAGGAAAAGAAGTGAAAGAGATAAGAAATCATAATAGAAGAAAAAAGAAAGAAATTGCAGAGGCAGGTGTGATAAAGAAGATGATTAGAATAAAAGAATAAAAAGAAGAATTAAAGATAGTACTTATAAAGAAGGGAGAGTTTGATGAAAGTAAAAATTCATCAATGTGATTAGACGTGAACGGTTGAGAAGGGCGGTTACGAAACAACGTGTCAAAAATTTAATGAAAGAGGAAAATACGTGTTGCGAATCTAACAGGTGATAATAACTATATTAAATTTACGAGAATAGAGGTTCTCATGACATTTATTCTTCACAGAACTGACATGATAAGAGGCAAGATGTAGGTACCGAATATTGCAAGATATTAGCTTACGAACATCGTAATAAATATAAGAAAAAAGAATCGCAAAATAATACGATGATAGAAGAAGCGCGGGGAAGTATGAAGGATTTGCGAGCATAAAATAATCTTACGAGGATATGTTGCGATACTTCGCAACACATATACAGTTGTGCAAATTTTACTATAAATATTAGTTCAAATGTAAAATTCGAGAGGTTCTTTTGGTGAGTGTTAGAAAATATCTTAGGAAAGAGAATAGAGAAAGTTGTAACTATTCTAGTTCCATTTAGATACTTCTTTGTAATCATTTGAGAGCATTAATAAGAAAATTGTCATTCATCATCAAGAATTTCTTAAGTTTTACAAATTCTACTGAGGGTGTAGTTGTAGGTTAATCTGCAACTACATAAATCTTCCTAATGAGGCTAAGAGCCCGTTCAACTTCTGCATATCTTTTACTGTTGCTGGCATTGGCATGTCGCGAATTGCTTGTACTTTATCTGGATCAAATTGTATTCCTTCCTTTGACACAATGTACCCCAAAAGTTTTCCTGAAGCTACTCCAAAAGTACATTTTTCGGGATTCACCTTGATGTTAAAATGTCGCATTTGATCGAAAATCTCCTTCAAGTCATGCACTTGGTTTTTAGCTTCCTTACTTTTGACTAACATGTGATCTACATATACTTCTAATGTTTTATAGATCCATTTTGCAAACACTTTTTCCACCACTCTTTGATATGTTGTACCAGCATTTCGTAAACCAAAGGGAATCTTTGTATAACAGTACAATCCTCTTGGGGCAAAGAATGCGGTGTGCTCTTAGTCTTCTTCAGCGAGAGGAATATGATTATAACCTTTATACCCATCTAATGAAGATATTCTATCATTTCCCGTTGCTGATTCGACCATTTGAGGAATATCTGGTAATGGAAAGCTATCTTTAGGACAAGCTTTGTTTAAATCAGTAAAATATATACAAATTATTATCCCTTTATTCTTCTTTGGAACCACCACCATATTTGCAATCCATTCCGGGTACTTTGCCTGCCTTATAATTCCCGCATCAAGCATCTTCTGTAATTCTTCTTCTATTTGGGAATGGTATGTTGTTGCGATTTTTCTTATCCTTTGTTTAAATGGTCTTACCTCCTTGTTAATTTATATCTTATGACATGCAACTGATGGGTCTATTCCAGGCATCTCATCCATATTCCATGCGAAGATGTCTTTATACTCTCGCAAGAGGTTTACGGTTCGCTCTTCTTCATCTGCATCCATCTTCGTTCCGATTTTCAGCATCTTAGGTTCTTATTTACTCTCAATATTTACTTCTTTTGTTGGCTCTGCTGCGGTGTAGCTGGCTTCAGGATCTCCCATTGGTGTTGAGGTTTTCACAACTCTCGCGAGTTCATCTCCTTCTTGCGAGATTTCGCTGGGTATTCCTTTTCCTTCTGTAGTTGCAGGAATTCCCACACTACACCCTACTCAAGAATTTATAAATATTTATGACACAATTTGAAGATTAAGAACCTTTTTTATTGATATGATCTTAAAAGAATTACAGTAATCAAGAATACAATTCACTTAATAAGATTTTCTCTCTCCTAAAAACTTTCTTAGCACTCCAAAATTCATCCCTCTCTATGGAACTATTCATTTCCTTTATATAGGCGTTTACATAGTGGATTACAGCTCATGACAGTTCATTTACATCTAAGATCCCCTTTAATTTCGGATCTGGGTTCTTCCGATAAATCGCAGTTAGCACCGCCTTAATCATTCGCAGATTTTATTGATTCGTCGCAGAAATGTCACACTTTTCTCATGTTTCTGTCGTTTTCATCTGATATGTCATTCCTTACGTCACTTGCTGTTTATTTCGCAGGATTATTGTTGTGACAATATTATGATCCTACATCTTACCTCTTCTCATATCTTTTCTGCGAAGAAGATAAAGATCATGAGAATTTAAGTTTCTTGATTTGCCGCAACTCCTTGTCTTTTACCCGACAAAATTCCTTATTTTACGTTTTTACCGTTGACACATGTCAATCCTTACTTCTTTACCGATTATCCCGGTTACCCATTCTTCATCTATAAATAGATGTCCCACTCGAGGATATGTCTTCGTTCACCTTCTCTCGTTTCTTCAACTTCTTCCCTTTTTTTTGTCTGCAACTTTTTCTTTTCTGTTATCCTTCCTGCTGCTGCTCTAATGGAAACTCAAAGGTAGGTTTTTATCTTGAATCTTATTTTGTTCGTTTTACATCATTTCTATCGCCCTATTTTCTTTATAATCCCCATATTTTATTATCTTTTTCAGTAACACTACATCTCAGACTAAGATTACTATCAAAAACCCTAACCCTAAGGGTCCTCAGAAAAAGCGTGTTGGGAAGGCGAAGAGATCTGAGAATGATAAGGTAGTAAGAAACATCTATTTCTTTAAAATAACAATATTGTTGCCTCTGTTTCTTATCTACGTTATTATTCGCAGAGTGAAGAGAATATTTCTAGACCTCTTAAGCGTTCTCGTCAAGTTAAAGCTCTTTCAGATGAAGTGGATATTCTTGATTTTTTGCCAGCAAACCCTATTCCGCCGCAAGATAAATCTTCTCCTTCTCCTTGCGTGAATTCTAATATTAATACCAATACTACTTCTTCATCAATTACAAATGAAGTTATTGATGCTAATATTTCCATCTCTAATAATCCCAATATTTTAAAAGTTACGATAGATGAATCTATGATAGTTGGAACTATGATAAATGAATCAGCAGCAAATAAACCTGTGATGAATGAAGTCGTGGTGAATGAAACTACGGTAAATGAAGCTGCGGTGAATGATTCTTCGGTAAATGAGACTACGGTAAATGATGTTGCGGTAAATGAGACTGTAACTGAGACTAATCAAGTTCCTTTTTCCACTCCTACTACCACGAATGATTCTAATCAAGTTCATGCGATAAATGATATTGCCAAAACCTCTTCTTCTATTTCTCTTCCTTCTTCCCAAGAAATAGCAACAGGGGTTGAAGCTGCTTTTCAAATATTATCTGAAGTTTTGAACGATGCTATGAAATCTTCTACAGATCCTACGAGACAGGATGTTTATATGATTATAAACAAGCATCTCGGATCTTGCGGTTCTTCATCTTAGCTAACTATTTTAGAAAGTGAGGTTGAAACCTTGAAGAAGAACCTTCAAGCAAAAACTTTAGAATGTGAACTTCTCGATCATAAGCTTCGCATTTCTGAATTGGACTGCAAAAATCTTCGCAGCAGAAATGATGATCTGAAAGGTATAACTTTCTTGCCTCTACTTTTGCCTCAGTAAATCTTTGTTTTCTATGTACTCAATTTTTCTTTATTTATTTGTTGATGCATATTTAGCTTCAAAACATAACCAATTAATGAAGATACTTGAATGGGAAACCATCGCCTATGAAGCCCGCATTGAGAAAGAGTCTTGGAAAAATCAATTTGATAGATTGAATATTCTTCACACATATTCAATTGACGAGATAAATAATCTTAAGAATGAGAATAACCAATTAATTTGCGAACGAGATCGCCTAAGTAATGAAGCCTCTCAACTTTTATATTCGCTAAATCAGACTAATTTGAAGGTGGAAACTTTATCAGATGAAAACAAAACTTTGTCTCAAGAGAAACATAGCTTTGTGAATAAAACAATGGTTTATTCGCAGCAATTGGGCAATCTTCAAAAATTGTGTAACAGCCAAGAACAATCTCTTCGTGTATTGAAAGATGACATTAAAAAGATAACCGAGTCATCTGCCGCTGAACAAGAGAAACTTATAAAAGGTAGATTAGCTCTAAGCGTAAAATTCAACAATCTCAAAGATGACTATGCTCAACTGAAGAAATCCCATTCCTCCTTAAAAGAAGAAAAAGCTTATCTTCTTTCTAAAGAGAAAAGTGTAAAATCTCGTTTGAAAGGTAAAGTTGGTGATACTTTCGATGATACCATGAATCAATGGAAGAATTGCTTCCTTAACATAATTCAAACTTTATCCTCGCAAAAGGAAGGTAGTCATTTTGACTGCCTTATCTATTAATTATTTCATTGTATTTTCCCATCTTATTTCTTGTGAGAATTTCATCTAATATGCAACTTTTCTTCCGCATAATCTGAGAAGCATCTTCAAGCTTCTATCTCTGATCTGTCTACGAAGTTGGCCAAACTTCGCAAAAAGAATACCGCGCTTTCTAACTCTCGCAACAGAGCATTGAGAAGATTTGACTACCTTGAATACTTCAAGGATATAGAGATCAGAAACCGAGAAAAGAATTGCCTCCGCAAGGCTCATTTAGGCGCTGAGGTTCTCATAAACAATGTTCTTTTCTCTCATTCTTTACCTCCTATAAAGATCAAACCCTTAGAGATAAATAATAATGAAGTTCCTCGTCTCATTGATGAAGATCTAAATTATTCAAGTGATGAAGAAGATTTTTCCGAAGATGAACAAAATCCAACTAAAGAAATAGAAGAAGAAGAAAACCTTCCCAATGAAGCAGAACAACAAAATCCTCTTCAAATGGAAATCACTAGTGATGGAGAAATAGAAGAAGAAGAAAACCCTCATAAGGAAGAAGAAGAACAAAATCCTCCTCAAAAATCAATCGTTGGTGATGGAGAAACTCAAACTGAAAAAAATATTGTTGGTGAAGATAATAGTAGCAAACAAGAATGATGAAATTAAAGAAGAATATTCTTTTAAAGTTTTAAATCTTGTTTTATCATGTCTTCCAGCGAAATATCTTGTTCTTTTCCTTGTCCTGCGAATGATTGTAATTTCCGAATATTTCTTCTTCCTGCTTCTTTTGAGAAATATTGCAATTTTTGTAACTCAATCATCTTTCTCTGATTATATATTTTTATTTACCTGAATCTCCTATCGTAAATTCTTGTAACTTGATTGTCTTCTTTTTATTATTTTGACTCTTCACAAGGAAGATAATGAAATATTGTTTTATAATCCCCATATTTTCCCCTCATAATCTTCCTTGTAAAGTACTAATATATTACCATTGTAAGAAATCCTAAACTTGCCTCTTGTTGTTAATCTGCAATATGATAAATGAAGTATCACAAATAATTCTGCGATGTATAAATGAAGTATCGCAAAAATCTGTTATATGCTTCGCAGATATAACCTCTCTTGTGGTCTTATTTCGCCTTCCTAGTTAAAGGTCTTATTATGCCACTTTTATGCGACAAGATCGCAGGACATTCTTACTTTCACATGTAATAATCCATTGATCTTGCCTTATCATTTATTTTGATCTCTGCGACAATATGATAAGTCTAAGCCATCTTGTGAGATTAATCTCTTTTTGCTTTTTAAGACTTATGACATTGCCGTCTTTGCGATGAAATTGCAGGACGTCTTTGCGATTTATATCCTCTTATCATTTATTTCATTTACCTCATCTTTTGATCTTATCGCAAAAACCCATTGATCTCATCTTAACATTTCTTTTTAGGCTTTTTGGCCTGTCATGAGGCAATATAACGGGCCTAAATATTCTTGCGAATATAAAGTCCCATGACATTGCTGTCTGTGTCACGCGACAATATGACGGGCCTAAATATTCTTGCAAATATAAAGTCCCATGACATTGCCGTCTTTGTTGATACACATCTCCCTAATGGAGGGTATCGCCCTTATCTTCCCCCCGGTTGCCCCTTCAAGGATTATACATTGGCCATACAAGACTAGCACTTTCCCATCCGGTTCTGCCAACAACCAGTTGTTTTCGAAGCCTTGTCCTTTATGCCTATATAGCGTATAGTTACAAGACTGCACCCTAGTGGGGTTTTCTTTGGGCCGAACACATCGTAGCCAAGACTTGCCATGGATGGCCAGGGTAGGTTCATCTATACCGGGCACCCACAGCTCAACCGTGTACCTAGGAGCCTTGATCATACTTTGCATTCCTTAGGAGAAACTCTCGGGCGCCCAACCAGGGTATAACCTTATATAGTTGGGAATCCAAGTTATCTCTCCCGGATGGATTTTCTATAATCCCAAATTTCCATGACTTGGTTCCAGCAGCAGTATAGCCTTTCCCATAGCCATGCAAAGAGATACCCCCTTTATGATGTACTTTAAGGACATTGCCTCTTACGGAATATAATCCACGAACTAGGTTGTACGCCACAAAGGTTCGTCCCATTCTTATATATTTTTAGGCGATTTGCGCCCGTCTTATGCATTTGCATTAAAATTCTTAATTATCTCGCAAATTATTGCGAAAAATTACTTTATATTTAGCCAACTTTATTCTTGTGAAACATCTCTTTTATTCTCTCGCAATTGCTTGCGTATAATCCAGTCATCCTAGTCTTTCAAACCTTTATTGATAATATTTTCTTAGATATTGTCTATTCCATGGTCTGCCAAGTCTTTGACCCATGTCTCTTCCTTCGGATCCATTAACTTATATGCTCCAGTTCCAATTATTTCTTTGATGATATATGGCCCGTCCCATTTTTTCGCTAATTTTCCTCCATTTTCTCGCTGATATTCTGGTGTTTCTCGCAGAACCAGATCTCCAACTTGGAACTCACGTTTCTTTACTCGCTTATTATATTCGCGAGCTAATCTGCGATGGTAGTTCTCCATATGTTGTAATGCTTTTTCTCTCTTCTCTTCTACTTCATCAAGTTTGTCTAGAATCATACCAGCACTAAGATTCATTTCCCAAGCTTCTCTTTTTTTCCTAGGAATAACAACTTCTGTTGGTAATAATTCCTCAACACCATATGTTAAACAAAAAGGTGATACCCCAGTTGCTTCTCTTCGTGTTGTATTATAAGCCCAAACTGCATTATGGACTTGTTGACACCATGTTCTATGATTCCCTTCTAACTTCTTCTTGAGGATATCTGCGATTGTTTTGTTAGTTGCCTCAGCTTGACCATTAGCTTGTGGGTATAAATGAGTCGATTTTCCGCACTTTATCTTGAATGCATTAAGTAACATCTTTATATTTTGTCCTTCAAATTGTTTTCCATTATCTGACACCAACTGCGCAGGAATTCCGAATCTGCAAATGATGTTTTCAAATATAAATGTAAAAATGTCCTTATCACAAATATGCTGTACTGCTTTAACTTCTGCCCATTTTGTGAAGTAATCTGTTGCGACAATTAAATATCTCTTTTGCCCTGTTCCTAGTACAAATGGTCCCACAATATCTAAACCCCACTTTCCAAATGGCCAAACATTCTTTGAGGATGTTAATGTTTCACCAGGTGCATGTATTCTTTTTGCAAATCGCTGACATTCCTCGCAACTTCTTGATAAATTCTTTGCATCTTCATGCATATATGGACAATAGTAACCTTGAATTTTGGTTCTGTATGCTAAAGATATTCCGCCGCTATGATTACCAGCATCCCCACTATGTAACATTTTTAATATTTGTTTTCCTTCTTCTTGTGTCAAACATCTGAGGGAAGGCCCATTTAAAGATTTTCGATACAATATCCCATCTCTTAACTCATAATTTGTTGCTCTACTTTTTAATTTATGTGCTTCCAATCTGTTTCTTGGTACCTCTCCCCTTGCTAGATATGCGTGAATTTCCGCACGCCAATCTGCGATAATTCTACTTGATTCTTCGCCATTATTTTCTACTACCATTGCCTCGGCCTCCTCTTCCTCTTCTTTATTAATTTAAGGTGCTATGAGCGTTTGTATTTTTATATTTTTCGTAGTCGGGTCTACCATCATACTTGATATAAACGCAAAAGCATCTGCGAGCCTATTATCTCTTCTTGAAATATGCCTCCATTTGAGTTTTGGAATTTTCGCAGATAATTCTTCTACAAGTTCCTTATATTTTTTCAAAGATATATCATTAGTTGCATATTCCCCTTCAATTTGGCGAATAATCAATTGTGAATCACTGGTAATTCTTGAATTCTCCACCTTCATCTCTATTGCAAATCTTAGAGCATGTACTACAGCCTCATATTCTTTCTCATTATTAGTAGATTCAAATTCTAGTCGGAATGCAAATGCCATTTTTGCACCTTCTGGCGAAATAAAGACGACTCCCACTCCATTCCCTTCTCCGTTGGATGACCCATCTACCAATATCTCCCACCTATTTGGTTATGTTAAAAGATCTCTAGGATCCCCATACTCTTCTTCTATATCCATCATGTCTTCTACAGCTTCATCATCCTCCAAAGGAAATTCTGCGAGAAAATCTGCGACAATTTGAGATTTTGGCGAGGATAAAATTGCATATTGAATCTCAAAATGCCCCACTTGTGCGTTCCATCTTTCAACTCTGCCTGATCTTTTTGAATTTTTCATTACTGATTCAATTGGTACTTTTGTTAGTACTTTGATTTTATGTGCTTGGAAATATATGCGAAGTTTAGATGCCGCATAAACTAACGCCATAATTAGCTTTTCAATCTTTGAATAGTTTTTCTCGCAGCATTGAATGTTTTGCTGATGTAGTAAATTGGTTTTTCAATTCCTGCGTCATTTCGCAAAAGTACTGCGCTTAAAGCATGTTGAGTTGTCGCAAGGTACATCAGCAATTCTTCTCCTGGTTTAGCCTTCTGTAAAATGAATATGTTCATCAAATATTCTTTAATTTCTTGAAAAGCTTTCTCACATTCATCTGTCCATTTAAATTTTGTTCCCTTCTTTAGTATGTTGAAGAAATGTTTTCATTTATCTGATGATCGCGAAATAAATCTTCCTAGTGAGGCTAAAAGTCCATTCAATTTTTGCACATCTTTTACTTTTCTTTGGAGTTGGCATATCTCGAACTGCTTGCACATTTTCAGGATCAACTTGTATTCCTTATTTTGATACAATATATCCCAAGAATTTCTCAGATGATACTCCGAAAGTACATTTCTCAGGATTTACTTTGATATTAAAAAGCCGCATCTGATCAAAAATTTCCCTTAAGTCCTGCACATGATTTTTAGCTTCTTTGTTTTTTTACCAACATATCATCCACATGTACCTCTAAAGTTTTATGTATCCATTTTGTGAACACCTTTTCTACCATTCTTTGGTAAGTTTCTCCTGCATTTCGTAACCCAAAATGCATCTTTGTGTAGCAATATAATCCTTTGGGAGCAAAGAATGCAGTATGTTCTTGTTCTTCTTCCGCAAGTGGGATTTGATTATAGCCCTTGTATCCATCTAACGAAGATATTCGATCATTTCCTGCGGCAGATTCCACCAGCTGCGGGATATCTGGCAAGGGAAAACTATCTTTGGGACATGCTTTATTTAGATCAGTAAAATCGATGCAAATTCTTATCCCCTTATTTTTCTTGGGAACTACCACCATGTTGGTGATCCATTCTGGATATTTTGCTTGCCTTATAATTCCTGCATCAAGCATCTTCTGCAATTCTTCTTCTATCTTGGCATGATAAGTAGTCGCGATCTTTCTTATTCTTTGTTTGAATGGTCTCACATTTTTGTTAATCTCCAATCTATGGCACGCAACAGAGGGATCTATTCCAGGAATCTCATCCATATTCCACGCAAAAATATCTCTGTATTCTCGCGAGAAGGTTTACTGATTTGTTCTTCTTCCTCCATACCCATCTTAGTTCCAATTTTCAGCATTTTTGGGTCTTCTTCACTTCCAACATTTACTTATTTTGTTGGTTCTGCTGCAGTATAACTGGCTTCATGTTCTCCCGTTGGTGTTGGTGTTTTTATTACCTCCGCTGGTTCATCACCTTCTTGCGATACATCGTCAAAAATTCCTTTTCCTTCTTCTGATCTTATCATGTAAATCTTGAATTCTTCTTCTTTCCTTTCTTCTCTCCTCATTTTTCTGCGCTGTTTTCGCAATTGAATTTGATTTTCACAATTCCTTACTTCATTCTGGAAACACAACGCTGCATAATCTACATCTCCTCTAATCTCGCCAATTCCGCTAGGCATAGGAAACTTTATGCACTGATGTAGAGTTGATGATACAGCCTTGATTGCATGTATCCATGGTCTTCCCAACAACATATTATATGGTGATTTCACATCCACCACACACAAAGTTATCTGCGTCTCTATTTCCCCCAGCGGAATTCACACTACAATTTCACCTTTAGGTTTTGTTAGAGATTTTCCAAATCCATGAATATGATATGTTGGACTAAGCATTTCTTCATCTTTGTATCCTATTTTCTTGAATGTGTGGTAAAACATTATATCCACAGAACTTCCTGCATCCACCAAAGTCCTATTCATAGCCCACTCTTCTGTAGATCTTACTGATTTCTCTTTTCTTGTTGGTACAACAGACACTGTGATCACCAATGGAGATGTATGACTTAAATTCTCTTTCGGAATTTCTGCTGCCGTGAATGTAATCTTCTGTTTTTCCCAATCTTTTAGCGGTGATGCCTCATCTACCGTCATGATTTTCTTTCCTTCAAAATCTCGCTTGTGTATCCTTCCTTTAATATCTTCATGGAACTTATCTATCATCATCTTTGTTATTACATCACACTCCAATTTCTTTTGATTATCTTTGACTTCAACCATCTTTTCTTCCACCAATTTTCTTGATATTCTTCTAACTCTTGAATAATTTCTTTCTTTTACCTAACTTTTGCTATGATTTTCAACTATTCATCCCTGTTTCTGGGCGCCAAAATGTAGTTGCAGGAATTCCCACACTACACCCTACTCAAGAGTTTATCAATATTTATGACACAATTTGAAGATTAAGAACCTTTTTTATTGATATGATCTTAAAAGAATTATAGTAATCAAGAATACAATTCACTTAATAAGATTTTCTCTCTCCTAAAAACTTTCTTAGCACTCCAAAATTCATCCCTCTCTCTGGAACTATTCATTTCCTTTATATAGGCATTTACATAGTGGATTACAGCTCATTTACAGCTAAGATCCCCTTTAATTTCAGATCTGGGTTCTTGCGATAAATCGCAATTAGCACCGCCTTAATCATTTGCAGATTTTATTGATTCGTCGCAGAAATGTCACACTTTTCTCATGTTTCTGTCGTTTTCATCTGATATGTCATTCCTTACGTCACTTTAAGATGTATCGCAGAATATCATTGATGTATCGCAGAACTGCTGTTTATTTCGCAGGATTATTGTTGTGACAATATTCTGATCCTACACCTTCTTTTTCTCTTATCATGTAAACTTTAAATTCTTCTTCTTTCTTTGTTTCTTTCGCCATTTTTCTGCGAGCTTTCCGCAGCTTTGGATGCTCTTCATAATTTCTCACTTCAGTTTGATAACACATCCTCGCAAGATCAGTATCTCCTCTAATTTATCCAATTCCATTGGGCATAAGAAATTTGATGCATTGATGCAATGTTGATGATACATCCTTGATTGCATGTATCCATGGTATTCCCAGTATCATGTTATACGGCGATTCCACGTCTACCACACATAATGTTACTTGTGTTTCAATCTTTCCTAGCGGAATTTGTACCACTATTTCACCTTTAGGTTTTGTTACAGATTTTCCAAAGCCATGAATATGATATGTTGAACAAGACATTTCTTCAACTATGTATCCCATTTTCTTAAATGCATGATAAAATATTATATCTACAGAAATTCCTGCATCCACCAAAGTTCTATTTACAGCCCACTCTTCTGCAGATCTTGTTTATTTTTCTTTCTTTATTTGTATAACGGATACCGTAATTACCAAAGGAGATGTATGATTCAAATTTTCTGTTGGTATTTCTGCTGCTGTAAATGTGATTTTCTGCTTTTCCGATTTCTTCAATGATGATATTTTCTCCACCGTCATAATTTTCTTTCCTTCAAAATCTCGTTTATGTATCTTCCCTTTAATGTTTTCATGGAATTTGTCGATCATTCTTCTTTTTACCATACCACACTCCAATTTCCTACAAATCTCTTTGGCTCTAATCATTTTTCCTTCAACTATTTCACCGATTTGTTCAATTATCTTCTTAATCTTGAATAACTCTCATCTTCTACCTCGCTTTTTCTATGATTTTTGTTAATTCATTCCCTGTTTCGGGCGCCAAAATGTAGTTGCAGGAAAACCTACACTATACCCTTTAAAAGAATTCACAATGATCAATACATATTTGAAGATTAAAAACAACACTTTATTATTTGATTCTCAGAAATGTTTACAAGAAATGGAAGAAATCAACAATACAATCGCTCTCTTGGATTTTCTATCTCCTCAAAACTTTCTTAGCATTCAAAAATTCATCCTCCTCTTCTGAACCTATCGGGTCTCTTTATATAGGATAATTACATAATGGATGACAACTAAGTTGTCCTTTAATTTCGGATCTGACTCGCGACCTTATCGCAGATGATATAACCCTCGCAGAGTGGTCACACTCTTCTCATGTTTCAGCTATCGTCATCTGTTACGTCATTGCTTTGAGTCATTCTGCGACACTCGTAATATGTTATTGAAGAACTCACAGACGAATTCGCAGAAGTGTTGTAAATCTCGCAAGAATAATATCATGGCGATATTCTGGTCCTACAAAGACAAAGAAGAGATAAAAGATTTTTGACTTGGTTTTATAATCTTTGATGTGCACAATACTTGTTTGGGTAACAGAAGATCCAATTAATAATCGGTTTATCCTTGTGGTAGATTGGATTGATTAATTGAGAAGACCGGCGTCAACACAATTCTTTGGATTAAGAGTGTTGATTGGCTTAATCTTCCCGATTGCCTTTTGGTGATTGAACATAATATAGATCCTGGAATCTGGAAAAGGATTTTATGTTAATATAAATAGAAGAGCATTTGCGCAACTCATATCACTTGGTCGAAGAGAGTTGATACCAAACATATTTGTTATTCCTTTACTGTTTGTAATACAAACCTAAGGAATTGGTCCAAGTACGTGACTTGTTTATAGGTTGGAGGCGTGGGAATACAGACGAAACTAGGTGAACTATAGGTTTAGTTGCTTGGTCTCAACTAGACGAAGTTGGTTTATTTTGTATAGCGGATTAATCCTGAGATTATTCAATTCTGGACAAGGTCCCGGGGTTTTCTGCATTTGCGGTTTCCTTATTAACAAAATCTTGTTGTGTCATTTACTTTATATTTCCGTATTATAATTGTTTTATTATAATTAAAGTAAATTGCACAAACGTTAATTCTTATTTACTTGATACGTGAATTCTATTGTGTTTGGTTAAGTCTGAACCTTTGTATCAAGTAAACATACTTCGTTGTCATATTGTCTCGATCTCGTATCCATATATGGTCACACGAAGTGTGAACCGATTAGTTGAATTGTCTCGACTCAGTCCATAGACAATCACTTTTGGAGAAAGGACTTATAGGATGGAAAAGTTTTATCTTGAGGTATATTTGGGTACCCTCGCCCTTTCAATTGGTATCAGAGCGGGCAAACACGAAAAGATCTAACAATCTGTGTTTCGTGCGATCCATCCTATAAGAATTGAATCTATTGAATGATTCAGTTAACGTAAAGTAAGACATCAAAAGTTTTTAATTAACACTTGATGATGGCATCTACGATTCAATATCTGAAGAAATCATCTCTAGAGATTCTACGAGACAAGTTATTCTTGTTAAAAATGTAGAAACCGATGACGACTGGAAAATATGGCTACAAGAAAGGTTAGATGAAATTTCCGATGATGATGACTCAGATTTTGAACAAGAAATAGAAGAGGATATCTCAGAATACTCTAAGCTACTGGATCCTTTGATTATTTTTTTTGAGAACTCGGATTTTCTTTGTGTCATGACTCCTCTTTTTCGTGAAAACAAGAAACTGAAGAGGGTTTTCCAAGGATATTATATGGGTAACCGCATCGGTGATTCTCTTCTTAAAGATCGTACACACGAGTTAAATTCTAAGAAATTAGAATGTGAATTTCTTCAAATAGATCTATTTTTGTCGAAAAAGAAACTTGCTAAATCTGAAGCAAGAGTTAATTCTCAACCAAAGAGTTTTGAAGAGAAAGAAGGTGTATATCTCTCACGAGAAAAACATCTTAAGGATGATCTATCTGGTGCTCTTAATAAAATCAAGATATTAGAAGAAGAAATTTTGGATATTAAAAAGTTCAATGTCAGCTCAAACAATTTAACCTCAATGTTAGAAGCAAGTAGAAATCATCGTGATACACGAGGATTGGGCTATAAGGGAATAGATTCTTCAAATATTAACAAAGAGGTAAAATTTGTTAAAGCTACTAATGCTTCTCAACCAGAGGCTTCCATTGTTGTCAAAAAATGATACTATTTCTTGTAAAGAAGTAAATCCAGTCAAGCCTAAGAATTGTGTTCAACCAGCAACAATCAACGAGAGCACTTATGCTAATGACAAGAAAGCAATAATGTTGAACTAGGATAAGAAGAAGAAGAAAGAAAATCTTCAACCTCCAATGCAAGAGGATCCACAAAAAGATAACACTAAAACTCATACTTCATATATTTATACTAAGCATTGTTATTATTGTGGTATTAAAGGACACTTGAAATGGGGATGCAAAGTTCGTAAAATCCAAGATGCACTTTCTTTTGTATCAAATGAATTGGATAAGATTACTCCCCAAAGGAACTCAGATCGTTATTGTCCTAAGTTTAGGCAAAAGAATTATTATAATGATAGTTCAAATTTTGCATGTCACTCATCAAGGTCATTTCATAAAAGACCCAATTATACAAAGAGATATGAATTTTTAAATGCAAAAACAAGATATGATGTTCCAAATTGGAGAAAGGGTGTTTCGCAAAATATTAAAAAGGACATTGATCCTAGTGGTATGAAGGAGAAAGTTGCTCCTGCGAAACCCAACTCTAAATGGGTTCTTAAGTATTCCATAGCCAAGAAGGGACCAAAAGTTAGTCACAAGAATGACTCTCAACACAGAGTGCTGATGTTTTCAGTTCAAGACAATCTATAAGTCCTCTTAAGGTATCCATTCCTTGTTGAAAAAGTTTTCTAAACACTTGTCTAGATATACCTTTCGGCACGTCTCTGTAAGAAGATCTTCAATAAGGATTTTATTTCTTATTTGTGAATGCTCAAGCGAATGAGTAAGAATTTCACACTTTGTAGTCTGCTGATGAGCTTTGTTGCATAAAGCCATTTTTTGTTCCTCATAATCAATCAGATAATTTTGAAGACTGAGTCTATCTCGCTTTCCTTCACAAATTCTTACATTCATTTGAACAATAGGTTCCACGAAATCGTATAGACTGTCAATAGTTTTTCTCTTTTCTGAAAAGTTTTCGACATGTTTGAAAAATCTTTCCAACACCTTTCGAAATTCAGAACTTGGGCATGATAGTGAATTTAATCTCTTTTCACACTTGGAACCAGATGATTTTTCCCTAGAGATTGAACTCGGATACAAAACATGTTTCTTGAGTTTCAGATTCATTCTTTTCTGATCAAGAACCTGATCCGCAATCAATTCATTAGTCATGGACTTTTTCTTTGATTTTCGAAAAGACTTACGAGACCAATTTCCATTGACCTTTCCTGAGATATTATTCTCATTATCTTGACATACGTTAACTGAATCAGACATAGATTCAATTTCTTATAGGTTGGATCGCACCAAACACAGATTGTTGGATCCTTTCGTGTTTGCCTGCTCTGATCCCAATTGAAAAGACGAGGGTACCAAAATATACCCCAATCTAAAACTTTTCCACCTATAAGTCCTTTTCTGAAAGTGATTGTCTATGCACTAAGTCGAGACAATACAACTAATCGGTTCACACTTCGTGTGATTGTCTATGGATTCAAGATCGAGACAATACAACAACGAAGTATGTTTACTTGATAATAGGTTGGGACTTAACCAAACTCTAGGGATTATCTATCAAGTAAAATAGGAATTAATATTTGTGTATTTTACTTCTAATTATAATAAAACAATTATAATTGCGGAAATACAAAAGTAAAAGACACAGCAAGATTTTGTTAACGAGGAAACCGCAAATGCAGATAAACCTCGGAACCTAGTCCAGAATTGAATACTCTCAGAATTAAGCCGCTATACAAAATAAAACCAACTTCGTATAGTTGAGACCAAGCAACTAAACATATAGTTCACCTAGTTCCCTCAATATTCCCATGCCTCCAACTTGTAATAAGTCACGTGCTTGGAACAATTCCTTTGGTTTGTATTCCAAAAAGTAAAGGAACAACAAATCTGTTCGGTAACAACTCTTTTCAAACAATGTGTAATGGTTTTGACAAAGGATCTTCCGTTTAACCAATAAACTCCTTTGTCGGGTCCTTAGATCAATCTCTCAACAACTATCGAATTAATTGTTGTATTATGCAATCAATACTATTAATCACAAAGAAGTGTATTGATGCCGATCTACTCAACTAATCAATCCAATCTATCACAAAGATAAACCCATTATAGTTGGATCCCTTTCCAGCCGAAACAAGTATTGTGCACACTAAAGATTATGAACCCAAAAAGTCTTCTTGTCTTCAAATCTTCCTTAATCTTCAATCAGCACCTGCACATAATCAAATTCAATCTCTTATGATCAATCACACACAGAACGGAGTCTATTAACGTTGGATTATCACATGACGTCTTTATATCTATAGACAGTCTAAAGATCCCCATCGAAACTTTGATCTAGTTTGAGTGAATCTTATATCAGATTGGAAGAGTCTCAAGCATAAACAAACTAGGTACAATCAAAGTTCAACAACCGTTAGTCAATCAAATCAATTGAAAACTAATAATAAACCGTAATTATCTAGTTTCCCACCAACGGTACTAATAGAGCTTCTTAATCCCAAAAAAGTCTTTAAACTGAGCAACCGTAAGAGATTCCGCCTAATTAGGATACTTTCCTCTCCGAATAGGCGGATCCACCAGTAACAACACAACTAGGTAATTTTGCTGGCTCTGAGGATTAGTTTGATCGAAATGCAAACTTCAATATTTATAGACAAGGAATTTCCAAAACCGAATATTCTCAAAGATATGCAATAAACACAAAATCGGTTTTCATAATTCCTGGAAATGCACTGTCCAAATATTGACTGAAATCCCAATGGAAAAATCTATAATTAGTAAATGCACATTACTAATTATTATTTTCTAAAGATATGCATTTATTTGCGGGAAAATAAATAGCATATAAAAACTAAGAAACCTTAAATAAAAGATTCTAAATTTATGTCGACATCTTTTACTTGGTAAATCCTTTTTCATATTTACCATCTTGGAAACGATTTTCCACACTTCCAAACAAGTTTATAATTGGTTCGTCATAATTCCAAGAACTATGTGATTGATTATCCTATCAAATCACCAATCATTGGTTTCACGGTTCTACCAAAACAAGTTCGGTTCTACCTTCATGTGAGTACTGTGCGTAGTCATGCTAGTTACCAAAATTCGGTTGACTAGGTACTAGGATCGGTTCCCCACAACTTATGGTAACTACCTGTATTTGGTTGCACATGTCCATAGGATGGGTTCCCCCAAAACTACCAACTTGTTGCACATGTTCATAGGATCGGTTCCCCCATCTACTAAAAATGTGTTGCACCTCTTTCAAGGATCGATTCCCTCTTGTAAATTTGTTGAACTCTTACTATGATCGGTTCCCCAGTGATTAGATAAAAGTTGTTATTTACAAGGCATCGATCATACCATCTTGAGTGATTACTTAAGATCGGTTTCACTAATAAAAGTCATACCAATACATAAGTCATGCCTTGTGAATAGTTTTACCAAGATACATAAATAAGTTTATGAGCGGTTATACTAAACACACATATTAGTAATTCAAAAATATATTTGCAGTGAATAACAATACCATTAATCCTAACGATTTCCCCTTCGATTCACAAAACAAGTTTATGAATTTACTTCCTTTAAATGAATGTAAAACATTGTTTCCTAGGATGAAATCTTCACTCATACCCATATATAATCACAATAGCATTCATATGATCATGTAGATGTCTTATATACAAAGTTTAATGGTTAAGAAATAAACCTCGTATTGTATTCCTTAATACTATGTCTAATTAGAGTATCATACACAACTTCGCAGTTATGTTTTCAATATGCATGACTTGAAAGATATGTTAGGGAATGAAACAGTTCAAGTCAAATATTACTAACCTCAAGAGGAAGGATGATGTTATCATTGTAGCTCCATACTTCTTCACATTCTTCAAGCCTTCATGTAATACTTGTAAGTCTCATATCCTAACACTTTCAAGCTAACCTATACGAAGTTGACTCTAGTATATAATCAAGCGACTCTTTAAATGAGTTTTGATTCACTAAAATATGACAACCAAACTTGACATACCAACGCTTGGTGGGTTCAACCGAGCTATGCTCAAACAAGGGCAAGGGAATTATTATAATATTTGTTATTAAATAAGGTTACATTCTTTGCTACACTGAATTAAAACTTCCTGTAATAGTTTTTAATCTCCTCGTAACTTAGTTTATATTGAATCATTGATTTTCCTCGCGAATATGGAGATACCTTGGATAGAGGGATTGGCCATGAATATATGCAGCATAATGACTTCATTATTCTTGTAGTTCAGTAGATCAGCGAACTGTTTAATTTTCCATAAGCACGCTAAACTTATAGTTATAAATAATATATTTTTCAAATGTTGCCTCCTTTAGTCTAATAAGAATTGGTTAGTACTTCTAACAAAAGATGAAACAGTGTAACTTAGAAAATCATGAAAGAATGAAAAAATATTTGGATACCCATTTGGATATCTCATGTACTTTACATTGTGTAATTGGATTTGGAGAAAGCAATGATGGATTGATTGTAAGAAGGGAGATTCACACTCCAACTTTTGATTGTTCTTGTATTTAATTGGAATTTGAAATATTAGACACTGGGTTTATGTAAGTTCCTTGTAATATCTTAGCTATATGTGTATTTTTGGTCAGTTAAGCTCATTTTATATGGACTCTGGTGTTGTTAGCCGATTTTGCTAGCGCCAAGTTGGATTTTTTTCTCTCATTGAGATGAGAATAATGATAAGCACACCTCTAAAGTTAGTTTACACAAAAAATTGCACATTACAATTCTTATTGATATCTAACATGTTATTAGAATCACAATCTAAAAGTGATGACATGGAATTTGAATTGTGGTTGCATATGTTATACATGTATCGTTTGACCTCGAGATTTTGATCCATAGAGTGAAAGTGATGACAACTTATGATGACAAAGTCATGGACTTGTTCTTTGTTACCGACACATAGTAAGTATTTCTCATAGCTTCACTGGGTGAAAAAGTTGTCCAAGTATAGATTTTAGTTTATGTGCTTTACTGCCCCCAGATCATTTGATTTCCTTGTCGCACTTTGGCGTGTGGATTTCGAGTAACAACAAATCTTGTTATTTTGTTATGATTTTCGTGTTTTTATTGTTCCCTCCCCGACTATAAAAATTTCTTTCTCTTTCGAATTCTTTTTGATCCCTGCTTTCCATAGCTACCAACTTCTGTTGATTATCATTCTTATTTTCTTGTTGGACCTGCGAAGTGCTCGCAACTGTATTTATCAATTTTGGTAACAAACTCGCGTTCGCTGCTGATGGGCTTGTATTCACAACAGGATATGATTCCATTTCATTCTGTTTTTCTTCAAGAGCAATGTACTCCTCCCGTAGCTCCCGTAATTCAGTCATTGTGATTGTATTCTTGATTCTAAAAATTTGAATATATAGCAGATTGGTTGCGAACATTGCATTAATGAAGGATAAAATGAGATATCTTTCATCCACATGTCCAGCCATCTCACTGCACATTATCTTCCATCTTATGGTTAAATGCTTTAAACTTTCTCCAATTCTCTGCTTTAATCCAAATACATCTTCTATTCCTGGTCGTGAGGAGTTGTTAGTTATATATGCCCCTAAGAATATAGTATGTAAATGGTTGAAAGATGTTATAGTATTCCTGGGTAGACCCTCGAACCATTTTAGTGCCTCTCCTGTTAGACTTGATGCAAAATACTTGCACAACACAACATCATGATTCTCCCATTGTAATATACATCTCACAGAAGCTTTAATGTGTTGAATCGCACAATTTGTCCCATCAAAGATGCTGGTTAACGCAGGCAAACTTCATTTTGGCGGTATTCCTCCTAATTGTACTTCTTGTGAGAACGGAGTTTTCGCAGCTTCTTATATAGCTTCATCCAATTGTCTCCTACCTCCTTCCCTCCTATTATTCAGCATCCCTCTCATTTCTGCCAGTTCTCTTAAGATTTGTTCATTTACCCCGGACGCTGGTTCCATTGGTCTCTTCAATTCTGCTTCTTTTCTCCTGCGTTCTTTCCTGTTTTGTGCTGCGAGAGTTTGATTTTCTTCACCAGCATTTTCTTCCTGTCTTTATCTGCGATCTTCTCTTTCATTTCTTTCATAAATTCGCACACCGTTATATCTCTCATTTTCTCCTCTACGATTTTGCTCATTCCTTATGAACTCTCTTTGTTGTCTTTCGATTCTCATTTGTATTCTATCATATTCTTCATTGATATTATCATTGTTGCGGTTTTTCTCGCGTCTTCTTTCTCGATTATCATGGTTGTTCTGACGTATTGCTTCTTGGAATTCTCTTTCCTCCACTTCTGCTCTCAATCTCTCTCTCTCGCAGGCTAAACGTGTCTGTTCAGCATAATGTCTCTCAATTTCTTCTTCAATTACTTTCTCATTTCTGCGATTTTCTCTCCCATGTAATATTCTTCTTCCTTATTCTTGATTTTCTTCATCACCTTGGTTATTTCGTTCCTAACGCTGCCTGTTTTGTGGAATTTCGCCATGTGGAATGTATCGATCTTCAATCATTTCTCTATTTTCGCGATGTTCTTCATCTAAATTTTGCAACTCCTGCCGAATATTTCCATCAACATTTTTTACAAATGAGTTTCGTCTTTCTTCCCTTCTGATTGATCTTGAATTTGATCTTGTAGTACTTCTTGACCTTCTATTTTGTAGTATCATATTCTCCATTCTCAATTCATGATTCTGTCTTGTCAAATTAGCACGTTCTTCTGCTTCTACTTTCCTTTCTTCGTGTATTCTCTGCATCAATTCCTCTAATGCTTCTACTTCTCCATTTCCATGAATTATTCCTCCAACCACTTCTTGATTTTCCTCTATTCGCCAATCGTTTCTTAATTGTTGCTCCTCTTCCACTTCACCTACTGAATATGACTGCCATGTGTGTATACTCACTCTATCATAATCCATAGTTCTATTTTGCGCTGGTGTATGCTGAATTGGTTATTGAATTTGATTTTCTCCATCATTTCTTGTATTCATTCTTGATAGTTCTCCAGTTTCATTTATTCTTTCTCCGGCAAGTCTCTTACTCCTCCTTACAGTTGTTGGTTGTCTTGAAGCATTTCTTCTTCTAGCCATTTCTTCTACCTCAATGAATTGTTGAAAATTATATGAAATTTGCCACAAACTACTCCAAATTCTTTCAAATCACAATATTAATTTTCACACTAACCACAAGGACGAGTCCTTGTTTCTAGCGCCAATATGTAGTAGCAGGAAATCCCACACTACACCCCTCACAAGAATTCATAATAATCAACACATCTTTAAAATATTAAGAATAACACTTTTATTAATTGATTCACAGAAATGTTACAAGAAATGGAAGAAAACAAGAATACAATCGCTCTTTTATCTTTCTCTCTCCTAATGACTTGCTCAACACTCGAAAAAAGACATCTCCCCCTTACGCTTGTTCATCTCTTTATATAGGAATTTACATAGTGGGTGACAGCTAATCTGTCCTTTATTTTAGGATATGACTTGAGATACTCTCGCAATATTGTTAGTGATACTTCCTCGCAAACCTCTTTCGTTCGCAATATTATCACACTTTCTTCATGTTTATACCACCGTCATCTATTACGTCACTTTCCTAACCATTCTGCGACATTTGTAATGAGTTGTTAAACTTTCGCAAGAGTGTTGTTGTTAACTTCGCAAGACTGTTGATCCTGCGATATTATGATCGTACACCTACCAGGATGTCTTCTAAAGATTTTGATTACGCCAAGTGTCTTGGAAATACCTCAAAGGATTGCTCCTTAGTTGATTCTTCTGAATCCCGAGGAAGAAAGATTATTCCAACATATGTTGACATCTCTTCCTCTCATGAGGCATATGATACTCTGGCAAAAGATGAAAAGGAGATCACTAGAATTTTAAAAAATACAGCTTACATTATTGATTTTGAGGATCATGATCATCTTATTGATGAATTTGAAAAGGCTCTTGATCGATAACGTGATCTCTATAACATCATTGAGTCCTTCTCTAAGAATATTAAGAAACTTCTCCAAGAAACTACTCTTCAACGGGAAAAGATTAGTGCTTTTGAAGATATTGTTAAGGAATACTCAATTAGGGAAAAGCGTTTGATTGAGACTCATTCATCAGATCTTAACAGACTTCGTGTCGAAAAAGAGAAACTAACTGCATCTTTTACTCTAGCCCGTGAACATGGCAAATCCTTGAAAAAGGAAAACTCTGTCTTAAGGAGAAAATCCTCTGTACAAACTAACTCTTGTGATGTTCTATACAAGAAAAAACATTCTCCAGAAGAATATTGTGTCAAGAAAGGTTTACATAACTTGTAATATTCTTACATGGCTATGAAGCTAAGAAAAGTGCCACTTATTGTTTCTCCTCCACAAACCTGTACTTTTTGTGGGAAAAAAATCACTATGCTATCCATTGTTTTGCAAGAAGGAAACAAATTTCTAAGCTTCATAATTTGCTCCTCTTCACTGTCAATGGAAAAAATAGTCAATTGACTAATGCAGTGAATCGCATGACCACAATAAACCCGAAACCTTATAAGAATGATCTCTATTCTAGAAATCATCACAGGGCTCAAGTGCATTCTGGCATAAATTCTTGTGTTGCTAAAGAAAGCATTCCCTGTACTTATAAGAATGTTTCTGGTAAATATAAGTCTAGAAAATGGATCCCTAACTATTTTGATCCTCGGGAACCAATTGCAAGAGGTCCTAATCTTAGTCCTTCTAACAAATTTGCTAATCAAATAGTGTCTCACTTTTCTGGAATGAGCACATGTCAAAGACAGAGGGTAAAAGAAAAACTGCGTTCATTTAATGAGATAAAAGCTCATACTTGTGTACAGTAATCACAAGGTTGATATCTCACATAAAAAATCCTAGTTGCGAGAGAATTGAATAGGTATCCTCTTGACAAAGTGACTCTGACTATCTGGATAATCTCTTATCGTTATTAGATGGATAATTAGTCAAACACCGTTACATGAGTATATTTTTGTTTGCTTTATTTTTTCTTTGACTAAACTTGCTTGTGAAAAGTAAAAGCGTGGACTTTTCCATGCATAGCCTTGTGAACTCTCATCTTACGGGTACACGTACGGTTTCGGTGGTTACTTGTAAACCCGTCCTGTAAACCCTAAATATCATGAGGTTTGTTTATATATACCCATCCTATTGAGTTGAATATTCTTACTCTAGGCTTCATATTATCAATGTCTTCTTCTTCCTTCTCATGGGACTTGCCTAAAGATTTCGTTGATAATGCGATATATTTCAAACTCGATAAAGAGAAGGGAATGTTTGAAGTTGAAGATTCCCCTCCTCAATCTCCTGATTCCCTTTCGAATATAGAATAGGTTGAAGAGATTTCATCAGATGTAGTTCTAGACTTCCTCAACACCCACTACTGTGTTGTAAGGCATACTTCCTCAACACGTCCTCCTCTTAGTATTAAGACGTGCAAATTCCTCAACACTCACTATTGTGTTTCCAGGCATACTTCCTCAACACACCCTCCTTTTAGTGTTAAGATGTACAAATTCCTCAACACTCACTACTATGTTGTCAGGCATGCTGCCTCAACACGTCCTCCTCTTAGTGTTGAGATGTGAAAATTCCTCAACACTCACTACTGTGTTTCCAGGCATACTGCCTCAACACGTCCCCCTCTTAGTGTTGAGACGTGCAAATTCCTCAACACTCACTACCGTGTTGCCGGGCATACTGCCTCAACACATCCTCATCTTAGTGTTAAGATGTACAAATTCCTCAACACTTACTACTGTGTTATCGGGCATACTACCTCAACACACCCTCCTCTTAGTGTTGGGATGTACAAATACCTCAATACTCACTACTGTGTTTCCAGGCATACTTCCTCAACACACCCTCCTCTTAGTGTTGGGACGTACAAATTCCTTAACACTCACTACTGTGTTATCAGGCATACTGCCTCAACACATCCTCCTCTTAGTGTTGAGACGTGCAAATTCCTCAACACTCACTACTGTATTGCCAGGCATACTTGATAGGTGTGTAAAAACACCTTTCTAAGTATCGATTGGTTATGCTTTCTTAGCTAGTTTTCTTGCGAAATCGTATTATTATCTTTCTTTTTATATTTTACGGGAATTTTGGAGCTTATTCCCGAAAAGAACAAGAATCGTCCAATTTATTAGAAGAGAGGCGGAATTATCATTACATGGGAAACCACATCGTAGATGCACCGGAGTTCAGGGATGTAAAACCACAAGCTAGGTGGTTTTTGTGCTTTACTGTATGAGATTTAGTTATGGGCTTGCAATAAGTCACAACAACAGAAGTAGCTGCTGGACTTCACCTCAAGGGTACTGTTGAGAAGGCACTCATGGGCTGTCAGCCCGGTTACAGGTGATGGGCCTTAAATTGTTAGCAAATTTCACCAACTAGGTGCAGCATGTGCAACTGGGAAGAGTGGTAAGTGGATGAATATGCAGATGTCATTGAACTGGAGGCTGGAAATGGTATGAGCAGAATATGCATTGGATTCGTCTGCATGGCAGAGGGTGCGTCTGTGATGTGAAGAGCTCGAAATGTAGTGCTGCATGCATGGGACGTTTGGGTGAATGTTGGCAGTGACAGATAGCCACTTCGGTGATGATTATGGATGCTGAGGAATGTGGATTAGCTGCCAGCAACTATCGAGACAGGAAGGTTGAATGCGTGGGTTGGAAATAAGCATGGAGTTGCTGTGGGTGGTTTTTTCCGAGCACTGTAAGAAGATGCATGGCAACGTGCTTAGTAGTTGGAGGATAACGCGAGCTCGACATGAAGAGAACTAATTGATGGAAGTGATCACGAGAATAGGTTGCTGCTGTGAATGACAGTAGACGGTGAGGGCTTTCATGGAGTGATCGATGGTTAATGGCATGCAAGTTATAGCGTTGTGATGGCTGGGTTGTGCCGGGATGTATGGCAGCAATTACAAGAGAAAGATGGCAGGAGGATCTGTAGAAGAACATGCTCGAGATTCACGCTCGAGTTGAACAGAAAGGAAGTGAAGAGAACTGTAGACGGAGCTTGAAATTTTGAGAAGTTTGAGAATGGAAATGGCGATGGCAGTGTCGAGAAGGGCTAATGGCTTGTTATTGGCAGTTGACGATATGTTGCTGCCGAGGATTGAGATGGTTGAAGTTGAAGCAACTGATGAGCTCGAGCTGGAAGTTGAACGAGAGAGAACTCGAATGAGCTGTGGTAATGATGAGCAATGACGATGAACTGTTGGCAGACGCTGAGATGATGGATTGTCATGAACTGAGCTGTGGACGCCTGGGTTTTGTTGGTGCAACTTCCAAGATAAGTCGAACTAGAGAAGCCATGGGTCTAATCTTTGTGCTGTTGAAGTGGAGTGGAAGGAGCTGGTAGTGAAGGGACATTGAGCTGCTGGTGACGACATGATGTTAACTCGAACTAGTTTGGTTGAAACCATTAGCAGTGATGGGTGGCAGTTGTTGTTCATGGACGTGATGATGAGAAAATGGAATGCATGGCTGCTGATGGGTTTGATGGAATGAAGGCAGCTGTGACGATGGAGTTAAAATGGGCTTCAGTTGTGTACGGGCTGAGATGAATGAGATGAGTTAATGGGCTGGGCTTTTCCAGCATTCCACGACAGAGCAATGAAGAAATGAGATGGGCTCTACAGCTGCTGACGCTCCCAATAGGATAATGAGCCAAAACGTTGCACGAACAAATCTAGTGAAAACTACAGCCACACCCATTTTCTAGAGTTTGGACACTGTGAAACCCACGCTCAAAAAAACACAGGCGCGCACCCATTCTCGGTGATTAAATTACGCACAGGCCCATAATTTTGAGAAATTATGTTTTTGTTTTTCTTCTTTGAAAACTAACTTAAGGCGGAAAATTTTCATTACTAAAAACTCTAAAATCACCCGATTCTTCTCAGATCCCATCTTCTCCGCTCTTCTATTGACCTCGACAGCTTCATCACAATCTTCATCTTCAAGTTCCAGTAAATCGACGAAGGAGAATCGGTAAAAAACTTTATCAAAGTCGGATTCAGATCCATATGAAGGAAGAAAGAAGGTTGGTGGTGGTACCTGAAACAAACAGTAGCAGTACTGAAATTGATGATTCTCAGAAAATTGATTGTATTCTCATTTATATATTGTCTTCTTCCATTGGTGGTGGTACCTGAAATCAAACAGTATCATTTTTGATTATTATGGATAGCTGGAGAGGTAGGTACGATTTTCCCTATTTTCCCATTTTTCTATGAATTTTGTTTGATTCAGATTGGATCGATACGTTGTTTTTGGGGTATTCATCAATTTTGCCATCTAAGACTATTTCTGATTCGATTTGCCTGTTTTTTAAAATCCTAAATTGATTTTGTGGTCCAAGTAGTTTGATAGGTGAAGTATTGCTAATAAGTTTGATAGATGGAGATTGAATAAGCAATTCTGGATGATTCGTGGTGAATTCTAATTAGTGTCAGTTCCTGAAAAATGGGTTGAGTGTCCATGATCATGTTTAATGATTTTTGTTCTCGAGAAAAGTAAGCTGGTTCTGGTAATGAGTTATATGGTGGTGATGGGTAGATGAACGAACGGCGACAACATAATGAGCTGAAGTAATTGGCAGCAGCAAATGGATTTGAGGGTTCTTCTCACGATCTAGAATTGGGTTTGATTTGGAACGAACTATTATGTTCGGTTGATTTGAATGTCGTCAGCAAGTGAGAATAATCTGGGACTGAGTATTGGCAATAACACATGAGATGGAGTTGGTTGTGCTTTGGTCGATCTGATTCTGGTGATGGAGGATCGATGGTGGAGAGATGCTTGAGCTTTTGCGATCAAGGCAAGGATAGAATTCATGCTACTAGAAGTTTCCGGAGTTGTTGACATGAAGAATTGTTGAGTTGAACTCAGTTGAAGTAGTTGTGTTTGTGTAGAGTTCGTGGAGTTGGTTGTGCAGTTAATATATATAAGCTGAGTTGGTTGTAATGTTGTCATAGCAAAGGGTATCCAATGCAAGATTTGTTGTCTACAAAATTTGTTGCATAACTTGTTATGATGTCCGGAAAATGGTTGCATAACACGTTATGAAGCTATTGTTGTAGGTGCATGACAATTTATGCAGCCTTTTTTTGTTTGCATAACTTGTTATGCAGAACAGAGAATGGTTGCATAACACGTTATGCAGCTACTTTTTGTTAGTATTGAAACCAACAAAAAAAAAAGGCTGCATAACACGTTATGCACCAATAATAATATCTGCATAACCTATTATGCAGTCAAGAAAATGGATGCATAACCTGTTATTCATCCGAAAATACGGCTGCATAATGCATTATGCATCGAGAAAATTGTTACATAATCTTTTATGCATCGAGAAAATAGATGCATAACCTGATATGCATCCGTAAATATGGATGCATACTGCATTATGCATTAATTTTTTTTTATGTACGCACTAAAATCGACCAAAACAATGGTTAGATAACTTGTTATAGATACATAACTTTGTTATCCAAATGCATAATTTGTTATGCAGTCGAGAAAATGGTTGCATAATTCGTTATGCATCTGCAGAATGTGTTATGCATCGTTTTTGGTGACTGCATAATGGTTATGTATCAAGTTTTCGAAAATTTTCCCTAAAATGAGGATCACCTCCGATTTTTTCGTGAAAAACAAAAAATTTGATATTCTTGTTTGTACTCGTTGCGTAGCTCTTTTAAAAAAGATTTCCAACGATATAAAATTTGTAAAATTCTAAAGGCGCGGATTTTTAGATATGTTATGTCCAAGTTGCGCTTCCAATTATACCCTGAAAAATTAAGCTGCATAACAAGTTATGCCTGAAAAGATAGTATTCATAACGAGTTATGTATTGATTCCCTAATAATTTCATATAATTATGGGTGTGACAGTACCAAAAATTAATTGTGGGTTTGACAACGAGAATATTATTTTTTTTGGGTCTCCCCCTAATTTCCCCACAAATCTAAGGGTTCAGCCGTGAATTTTACTAGAGTTTGTAACCTACTTTGCACGGGGGTTTGATGCACGGGACACTTTCCTATTTTTGCTAGGTTTTCTAGTTTTCTTAAAGAGGAGGTTACAAAACTCTATATATAGAGAACCCTAGGCACAATTTGATCATATCATATCTTCTTGACACATATTCTTCTTTTCACCGTTTTTCTCCCCCTTAGGGGGAGAACTATCTCTTTTATATTGTAAGGATGAATTCAAAGTTCTAATTGTGAAGCTCAATTATTTGCAAGTTTGTTTCAAGTTTTAAATTGATTCATTGTGGATTGTTTTTACCATATCGAAGGTTTAAGATTGGTTTGGGTGTTAAACAGATTAGTTTATTAATCATTCTAATGCTAGTAGAGAGTTGAGTCGACCGTAATTGTCTCTTATCTCCTACACAAGTAGAAATCGCAAGACCTTACGGAGGGATTACGTGGAGCAATTGCTAGTAAAGACAACACGATAAGTGGACCGAGCGTACCTAGTTTTTCTTGCTGGGATCAAACCTAAATTCACAAATATTAATGCGTTCTGGGAATTACATCTTGTAGTCGAGCGCTTCCGTATCAAGGTGGTTCTTTTGAATAGAATCCGATAGTCGAGCGCTTCCATATCCGGTGATATATGGAGTTTTTGGAGATTGCTAAGCGTACCTGCTTTCCTACGGTTGGTGAAAATTGAGTCTAACAAGAGATAAACGGGTATAATGTTGAGTTAACGGTTAGTAACTGTGAAGGATTTCTTCAATATCTTTTTCTTTTTATCCTTATTTATTATTTTCGCCGATTTAGATAACATAACAATTGCATTACTCTTCGTGGGAAAGATCTCTTACTACCGCTATATTATATTTAATTAGTGGGAAGTATCTTTTTATTTTGTTGAGTAAACGACGCTCACCAAAATTGGCGCTGTTGCCGGGGATTAATTGTTAATTGGTGTGTTATTCTTTTTGGCGTAAAGGTTTTGTGGGTATATCTCTCGTAAGCCCTCACGAGACTATAACTCGTCCACTAGGGACACCTAGGGGTTTAAAGGCATGTTATTTATGCTAAGAGTAACCGTATCCTCACGACATGGAGTTTTATTTTATTTTTGTTTCGTTTGTTTGCTCGAGGACTAGCAAAGTTTGGGTGTGGGGGAATTTGATAGGTGTGTAAAAACACCTTTCTAAGTATCGATTGGTTATGCTTTCTTAGCTAGTTTTCTTGCGAAATCGTATTATTATCTTTCTTTTTATATTTTACGGGAATTTTGGAGCTTATTCCCGAAAAGAACAAGAATCGTCCAATTTATTAGAAGAGAGGCGGAATTATCATTACATGGGAAACCACATCGTAGATGCACCGGAGTTCAGGGTTGTACAACCACAAGCTAGGTGGTTTTTGCGCTTTACTGTATGAGATTTAGTTATGGGCTTGCAATAACTCACAACAACAGAAGTAGATGCTAGACTTCACCTCAAGGGTACTGTTGAGAAGGCACTCATTGTATGTTAGCCCGGTTACAGGTGATGGGCCTTAAATTGTTAGCAAATTTCACCAACTAGGTGCAGCATGTGCAACTGGGAATAGTGGTATGTGGATGAATATGCAGATGGCATTGAACTGGAGGCTGGAAATGGTATGAGCAGAATATGCATTGGATTCGTCTGCATGTCAGAGGGTGCGTCTGTGATGTGAAGAGATCGAAATGTAGTGCTGCATGCATGGGACGTTTGGGTGAATGTTGGCAGTGACAGATAGCCACTTCGGTGATGATTATGGATGCTGAGGAGTGTGGATTAGGTGCCAGCAACTGATCGAGACAGGAAGGTTGAATGAATGGGTTGGAAATAAGCATGGAGTTGCTGTGGGTGGTTTTTGCCGAGCACTGTAAGAAGATGCATGGAAACGTGCTTAGTAGTTGGAGGATAACGCGATCTCGACATGAAGAGAACTAATTGATGGAAGTGATCACGAGAATAGGTTGCTGCTGTGAATGACAGTAGACGGTGAGGGCTTTCATGGAGTGATAGATGGTTAATGGCATGCAAGTTATAGCGTTGTGATGGCTGGGTTGTGCCGGGATGTATGGCAGCAATTACAAGAGAAAGATGGCAGGAGGAGCTGTAGAAGAACATGCTCGAGATTCACGCTCGAGTTGAACAGAAAGGAAGTGAAGAGAACTGAAGACGGAGCTTGAAATTTTGAGAAGTCTGAGGATGGAAATGGCGATGGCAGTGTTGAGAAGGGCTAATGGAGTGTTATTGGCAGTTGACGATATGTTGCTGCCGAGGATTGAGATGGTTGAAGTTGAAGCAACTGATGAGCTCGAGCTGGAAGTTGAACGAGAGAGAACTCGAATGAGCTGTGGTAATGATGAGCAATGACGATGAACTGTTGGCAGACGCTGAGATGATGGATTGTCATGAACTGAGCTGTGGACGCCTGGGTTTTGTTGGTGCAACTTCCATGATAAGTCGAACTAGAGAAGCCATGAGTCTAATCTTTGTGTTGTTGAAGTGGAGTGGAAGGAGATGGTAGTGAAGGGACATTGAGCTGCTGGTGACGACATGATGTTAACTCGAACTAGTTTGGTTGAAACCATTAGCAGTGATGGGTGGCAGTTGTTGTTCATGGACGTGATGATGAGAAAATGGAATGCATGGCTGCTGATGGGTTTGATGGAATGAAGGCAGCTGTGACGATGGAGTTAAAATGGGCTTCAGTTGTGTACGGGCTGAGATGAATGAGATGAGTTAATGGGCTGGGCGTTTCCAGCATTCCACGACAGAGCAATGAAGAAATGAGATGGGCTCTACAGCTGCTGACGCGCCCAATAGTCTAATGAGAAAAAACGTTGCACGAACAAATCTAAGGGTTCAGCCGTGAATTTTACTAGAGTTTGTAACCTACTTTGCACGGGGGTTTGATGCACGGGACACTTTACTATTTTTTCTAGGTTTTCTAGTTTTCTTAAAGAGGAGGTTACAAAACTCTATATATAGAGAACCTTAGGCACAATTTGATCATATCATATCTTCTTGACACATATTCTTCTTTTCACCGTTTTCTCCCCCTTAGGGGGAGAACTATCTCTTTTATATTGTAAGGATGAATTCAAAGTTCTAATTGTGAAGCTCAATTATTTGCAAGTTTGTTTCAAGTTTTAAATTGATTCATTGTGGATTGTTTTTACCATATCGAAGGTTTAAGATTGGTTCTTAGATTGGTTTAAAAGCAAACCAGATTAGTTTATTAATCATTCTAATGCTAGTAGAGAGTTGAGTCGACCCGTAATTGTCTCTTATCTCCTACACAAGTAGAAATCGCAAGACCTTACAGAGGGATTCTGTGGAGCAATTGCGAGTAAAGACAACACTAGTAAGTGGACCGAGGGTACCGAGTTTTACTGCTGGGATCAAACCTAAATTCACAAATATTAATGCGTTCTGGGAATTACATCTTGTAGTCGAGCGCTTCCGTATCAAGGTGGTTCTTTTGAATAGAATCCGATAGTCGAGCGCTTCCATATCCGGTGATATATGGAGTTTTTGGGGATTGCTAAGCGTACCTGCTTTCCTACGGTTGGTGAAAATTGAGTCTAACAAGAGATAAACGGGTATAATGTTGAGTTAACGGTTAGTAACTGTGAAGGATTTCTTCAATATATTTTTCTTTTTATCCTTCTTTATTATTTTCGCCGATTTAGATAACATAACAATTGCATTACTCTTCGTGGGAACGATCTATTATTACCGCTATATTATATTTAATTAGTGGGAAGTGTCTTTTTATTTTGTTGAGTAAACGACGCTCACCAAAATTGGCGTCGTTGCCGGGGATTAATTGTTAATTGGTGTGTTATTCTTTTTGGCGTAAAGGTTTTGTGGGTATATCTCTCGTAAGCCCTCAAGAGACAATAACTCGTCCACTAGGGACACCTAGGGGTTTAAATGCATGTTATTTATGCTAAGAGTAACCGTATCCTCACGACATGGAGTTGTATTTTATTTTTGTTTCGTTTGTTTGCTCGAGGACTAGCAAAGTTTGGGTGTGGGGGAATTTGATAGGTGTGTAAAAACACCTTTCTAAGTATCGATTGGTTATGCTTTCTTAGCTAGTTTTCTTGCAAAATCGTATTATTATCTTTATTTTTATATTTTACGGGAATTTTGGAGCTTATTCCCGAAAAGAACAAGAATCGTCCAATTTATTAGAAGAGAGGCGGAATTATCATTACATGGGAAACCACATCGTAGATGCACCGGAGTTCAGGGTTGTACAACCACAAGCTAGGTGGTTTTTGCGCTTTACTGTATGAGATTTAGTTATGGGCTTGCAATAACTCACAACAACAGAAGTAGCTGCTGGACTTCACCTCAAGGGTACTGTTGAGAAGGCACTCATGGGATGTTAGCCCGGTTATAGGTGATGGGCCTTAAATTGTTAGCAAATTTCACCAACTAGGTGCAGCATGTGCAACTGGGAAGAGTGGTATGTGGATGAATATGCAGATGGCATTGAACTGGAGGCTGGAAATGATATGAGCAGAATATGCATTGGATTCGTCTGCATGGCAGAGGGTGCGTCTGTGATGTGAAGAGCTCGAAATGTAGTGCTACATGCATGGGACCTTTGGGTGAATGTTGGAAGTGACAGATAGCCACTTCGTTGATGATTATGGATGCTGAGGAGTGTGGATTAGCTGTCAGCAACTGATCGAGACAGGAAGGTTGAATGCATGGGTTGGAAATAAGCATGGAGTTGTTGTGGGTGGTTTTTGCCGAGCACTATAAGAAGATGCATGTCAACGTGCTTAGTAGTTGGAGGATAACGCGAGCTCGACATGAAGAGAACTAATTGATGGAAGTGATCACGAGAATAGGTTGCTGCTGTGAATGACAGTAGACGGTGAGGGCTTTCATGGAGTGATCGATGGTTAATGGCATGCAAGTTATAGCGTTGTGATGGCTGGGTTGTGCTAGGATGTATGGCAGCAATGACAAGATAAAGATGGCAGGAGGAGCTTTAGAAGAACATGCTCGAGATTCACGCTCGAGTTGAACAGAAAGGAAGTGAAGAGAACTGAAGACGGAGCTTGAAATTTTGAGAAATCTGAGGATGGAAATGGCGATGGAAGTGTCGAGAAGGGCTAATGGCATGTTATTGGAAGTTAACGATATGTTGCTGCCGAGGATTGAGATGGTTGAAGTTGAAGCAACTGATGAGCTCGAGCTGGAAGTTTAACGAGAGAGAACTCAAATGAGCTGTGGTAATGATGAGAAATGACGATGAACTGTTGGCAGACGCTGAGATGATGGATTTTCATGAACTGAGCTGTGGATGCCTGGGTTTTGTTGGTTCGAACTGAAGACTCGAGCATGGGAGCTGCATGGAGATAATGATGAAGAGAATGGTAGTAACGTACTGGGAGCAGAAGAGAACGAGATGGCCGTGATTGTGCAACTTCCAGGATAAGTCGAACTAGAGAAGCCATGAGTCTAATCTTTTTGCTATTGAAGTGGAGTGGAAGGAGCTGGCAGTGAAGGGACATTGAGCTGCTGGTGACGACATGATGTTAACTCGAACTAGTTTTGTTGAAACCATTAGCAGTGATGGGTGGCAGTTGTTTGCATGGACGTGATGATGAGAAAATGGAATGCATGGCTGCTGATGGGTTTGATGGAATGAAGGAAGCTGTGAAGATGGAGTTAAGATGGGCTTCAGTTGTGTACGGGCTGAGATGAATGAGATGAGTTAATGGGCTGGGCTTTTCCAGCATTCCACGACAGAGCAATGAAGAAATGAGATGGGCTCTACAGCTGCTGACGCGCCCAATAGGCTAATGAGCCAAAACGTTGCACGAACAAATCTAAGGGTTCAGCCGTGAATTTTACTAGAGTTTGTAACCTACTTTGCACGGGGGTTTTATGCACGGGACACTTTCCTATTTTTGCTAGGTTTTCTAGTTTTCTTAAAGAGGAGGTTACAAAACTCTATATATAGAGAACCCTAGGCACAATTTGATCATATCATATCTTCTTGACACATATTCTTCTTTTCACCGTTTTTCTCCCCCTTAGGGGGAGAACTATCTCTTTTATATTGTAAGGATGAATTCAAAGTTCTAATTGTGAAGCTCAATTATTTGCAAGTTTGTTTTAAGTTTTAAATTGATTCATTGTGGATTGTTTTTACCATATCGAAGGTTTAAGATTGTTTCTTAGATTGGTTTGGGTGCAACCAGATTAGTTTATTAATCATTCTAATGCTAGTAGAGAGTTGAGTCGACCCGTAATTGTCTCTTATCTCCTACACAAGTAGAAATCGCAAGACCTTACGGAGGGATTCTGTGGAGAAATTGCGAGTAAATACAACACCAGTAAGTGGACCGAGCGTACCGAGTTTTACTGCTGGGATCAAACCTAAATTCACAAATATCAATGCGTTCCGGGAATTACATCTTGTAGTCGAGCGCTTCCGTATCAAGGTGGTTCTTTTGAATAGAATCCGATAGTCGAGCGCTTCCATATCCGGTGATATATGGAGTTTTTGGGGATTGCTAAGCGTACCTTCTTTCCTACGGTTGGTAACAATTGAGTCTAACAAGAGATAAACGGGTACAATGTTGAGTTAACGGTTAGTAACTGTGAAGGATTTCTTCAATATCTTTTTCTTTTTATCCTTCTTTATTATTTTCGCCGATTTAGATAACATAACAATTGCATTACTCTTCGTGGGAACGATCTCTTACTACCGCTATATTATATTTAATTAGTGGGAAATATCTTTTTATTTTGTTGAGTAAACGACGCTCACCAATACTGCCTCAACATATCTTCACCTTAGTGTTAAGACGAAACAATTCCTCAACACTCACTACTGTATTGTCAGACATCACTGCCTCATCACATCTTCATCTTAGTTTTGAGACGCACAATATTCTCATCACCCACTCGTGTTGTCAGGCGTCACTGCCTCAACACATCATAGTGCCGACGGCTCCACCAACTCAACACTTATCTTTGTATTCAAGGATCAACTACCTGAACACTCATCAGTTGAGGCTCTACTACTTAAATACATAATTTTAGTGTTCTCGGCATCAACGTACTAGAAGGGTGATTGCTACTTGCATCGATGTTTCATTAAACATGTTCTGCTAAAAGCCAAAATGGCCTCCCTCTACTGGTAACGTTTGTTTACTCTTCTCATGAATTTTATTTTCATTTATCACAATCTAGTGCTTACCCCGCAACAACATCACTATTACTTGCTAAACGTGGGACTTAATGTTGATGGTGGTTTTTAGTTCATGGATAAGATTGTAAAACCCTGTATTTAATGTACCGTCATTCTGCAAAGAGGTGGAGCCATTTGAAATAATGAGTGCCCAGCATTTTTACTTACGCATATATTGAAAGATTCAATATATTTACATGAAATTTATCCAGAATGGTGCATGAAGCAACAATCCCAAATCTTTTGTAAATTTCAATATCCTGCCTATATTATTCATTAATGCAAGGCTCATTGAATACTTTCCTGTGCTATGTTCCCCGGCTGAACCCTTAATATTGATATGACATGACAATTAGTGTTCACTCGTAGCTAAGTAGCATGAATTTCCCGAAGTATTAAGATTAAGGTCTGCATGAAAGTACTCAGTCGGAAAGCATGCTGCTCTCTGATAATAAATTTTAAAGAATTCTGTGTCAACACACATAACTCACCGAATTTAATTAATTTTGTGATAATTCACAAGATTCAAATATTAACCTAATTAGTTTGCGAAAGTTAGGTTTTTGCGCCCTGCGCAGTATCTCGAACCCTATTGGTCGAGACCAACCTAGGTAAGCTAGGAAATTAATCCACCATGGACTAGTATGAGCAAAGTCCTAACAATAATCAGAAGGCAAGAAATAAAAGAGAAGTTGTGGCAAATAGGAGCAACAACAAGAGGAGGCGTGGCCGTACCACATGGATGGCCAGTTAGCCTTAGCAGGCACCACCTATAGTCGAATGGCCACGCTCCATGTTTCCCTTAACGGCCCCCCTTTCCATCGACCAATCAGGTCGCTCTAAATTTGCCACATGAATTTAGAATGAGGCCGGCCCCATGCTGCTTTGCCGACCCCCTTTCCATCGACCAATTAGGTCGCTCTAAATGCGCCATACGCATTTAGAATGAGGCCGACCCCATGCTGCTTTCCGACCATCTTTCCATTGACCAATAAAGTCGCTCTAAATGCACCACACACATTTATAATGAGTCCGGCCCCATGCATCTTGCCGGATCCCTTTCCATCGACCAATCAGGTCGTTCTAAATGCGCCACACACGTTTAAAATGAGGCCGTCCCCGTGCTGCTGGCCAGTCCCCTTTCCATCGAACAATCAGGTCGCTTTAAATACGCCACACGCATTTAGAATGAGGTCGACCCCATGTTGCTTGCCGGCCCCCCTTTCCATCGACCAATTCCATCCATGCACCAATCTAGTGGGTCGCGTTCATAGTAAACCCTCCATGCTTTATTCAACATGGATGATGTAATTTTATATGGTGGTAAGAAAGGTTGTCGTTCACTAACACTTATACAAAATATGAGTAACAAGATGGAGGGACACTGGGACTCAGGATTTCACCAAACAACAATTTTATGCGGTTCAAATATCAATTCTAAACAGTAATAACTCGTATTATAAAAATTCATTGACTCTAATTCATTGCCTAAAGTCAATTTCGAAAGTAATGGATGTAAATCTAAAGCATGGGATATCAAAACATTTAAGAAAGCATAACCCATCAATTGAAATGATAACCATTCAAAGATAATCATAATTCATTTAAATAACAATGCAATTAGTCATAATAAGATTAATATAATTACCACATTCATGAGATTTGGTTTCCTCCGTCGTCCCAGAGATAAGATTTAGCTCCTCATGATAATACCAGAGACGATAATATGATTAAATAATTTTATTTTATTAATGACCATTGGAGTTCTCACAATAAACCGTACAATCCTTCTTTATTTAAATAATAATCACCATAAACATAAGAAATAGAATTGAAAGTATTAAACTCCAAATAAAATAATGCTCTTGGCTCCGAACTACTGACCTCTCCTGTTTGGTCCTACTAGCCATAACAAATAGAATTGAAAGTATTACACAATAACCCATTACTCGAACATCTTTTCAAAATCTTCTTCCATAACTCCATCAGATCTTCTCTTTAATGAAAGATATCTCATGAATAATTTCTTTCTCCATTATCACAAATCTTCTTTATTTGCTAGAATAAAATCCTAAGGATATTATCTTTTGATATTTTTTAAATAAAACCCCAGATTTCCTTTCTCCTTTACAAACCAACTCATAAGTATATTATCTCTTTTAACTTCATGATATGGAAACTTCCTTTATAATAAGCAAGAATATATCTCTGCCTTAAATCTTTAAAATCTCCCATAAATTCTGTGAATCTGTTTCAAAATGAAGAAGGAGAGGGTGCCTCTATCCATTTGTTGGTTGTTGTTAATCGGTGCTCTTATCTGAAATGAGGATACCTTTAACACTTTTAAGCCAATTCTTCCAAAAATGTTTATTCCCCAAAAATACCTACAAACATATAAAATACCATAATAAGTACAAAATCGAGTACCAACAATGTAGAAAATTGAGGACAACTTAGACACAAAAATATGTCTATCAAATACCCCCAAACTTATTCTTTGCTAGTCCTCGAGAAAATCTAATCTAAAAGCGGCCGAGTTATAGTCTCGGGAGGGTTTACCATAGGTGTAACCACAAAAACTTTACTCCAGACCCTAGCTATCTACGCATAACCTTGAAAGGCACTAAAGAATCTCCTTGGTTGGCATACTCTCATTGACTACAGGAGGAAGTACCCTGATGTGAAATTCCAATTGTTGTACACGAGTTTGCACTCAAGCATACTAAAATTCATATATAAGTGACAGTGATCTACTCAGATAGTCGCACTATGGACATCATATTCAGAGTCAAAACTAATCGCATGAAAATATCTAGAAGATGGATATAGAGAAAAAAGTAGATGGTTTGAAGGTGAACGGTGTTTCCCATATCTGTCTGAAGGCCTCTGCCAAGATGAACCTATCCTAATGGACTGAGATACCGGTCTGACTAATATCAACACAACTGGCATATGAAAGGGGACCAGCGGTCGATAATCCTAACTCTGGTCAACACAACTGGCATATATAAGGGAACTAGTGGTCGACTTTATTCTGTTTGGTCTAATGGTCTGGTCTCAATTTATTATTATTTTTTTCTTTTCAAATTTTTTTTTTTTTTGGGTATCTCAATCATTCTATTTCACCCTAACAATGGTAACAACTTGATTCGTGGGCCCCACCAAATCACTTAAAAGAAAATAAAAACATAAGGTGAAAAGGACTCAACGAGATATGGCGAAACTACCATGTTATTTCTAGCACTTGAGCTCTATGCTTTTATGAATAGACTCTATAGATGTTTCCATCTAGTCAGATTGGTTCCTCAACTCCTACAACTAAGATGCTTCCATCCACTTAGATTGGTTAGTGCCAACCTTAATAATCATTAAATTCTTGGCTCTGGATTTTATTTATTGCAACTAAAAGGTTTCTCCCATACCACCAAACTTAAATCTAACATTGTCCTCAATGTTCTAAAGATGAAATTAAAAGCATGAATAAGGAGAAATTGTTACCACTTGAAGAAAAGAGTTAAGGAAAGATATTACCGTGTTGCATGAGAATGGGTTACCTCCCAAGAAGTGATAAGTTTAAAGTCTTCATCCAGACATTGGAAGAGATTAGTCACCTCGAAGAATCATATAGTAACAGTCGGAATAACTGCGGGTCATCTGGATCTAAAAGTTCGTCTAACCACAAGAAGAGGAGACTGCAACAGACCAGGAAGATATCCAACACACCCTTATCTATTTTTTTATTTAATATAAGTACATCTAGTTGTGGTTCCGGTTCAGGCTCTATAAAAGGTTCTAGATAAAAAGTTTTCATCAGCTGAATTTCCTCAAAGGCAGGATCCTGAAGATCAGGTTCTAGAGTCTGGAAATACTCAACTAAGAACTTAGAAGAACATAACAATAACCTAAATAAATGGGGATCCTCTAAGTCAATCATATTTGACTCACACAGCTGACCACAGTGGTGGTCATTCTTAAGCAAATGTGTCAACCCTAATTTTCTAAAGTAATTAGGTTTAGTCTCAAAACTTAATAACTGACACATCTGAAATTCATATGTTCCCACAATTGGAAGGAAGATTTTTGGTGGGAAAACAAAGTCAATCGTGGTATCGTAGCCTGGGTTAACCACATCAACCAGAGGATGGGTTTCTAACAACTGAATTTCTTTATGGACACAACTAGGTTCGGGAAAAAGTGTATGAAGATAATCTTGTAAAATGGTTGAGGCACGGATGTCCGGTCCTAAGTGAGGGGACTTTCTGAGAGTTAAAGGTAAGGCACTAGGAGAGTGATAATCACCCCCAAACATAGAGTTTTCAATGTCTCTATATAGACTAGTCACAATTTCTAGAATATCAGAATCCTGAAAATGGTCAATTGATTCTTCTAAGTTATTATCAGGTAATGCATCCTTACTCATCTCTACGAGTTTATCGTCTCCTAAGACTAGTGTTTCTAAATCACTAGACTCTAAAACAGTATTCTCAGGGTAAACTCTTTCCTCTAAACCATCATCACAATCATATAAAGGATTATCAGCGAAAGTTTCTAGTAAAGTCTCATTAACTAAGGTGTTAATCATAGTTACTTCCTCCGATTCACTTATAGGCACATCAAATAATGGATTATCCAACATATTGCAGGATAAAGGATCATGAACTACATCGTCTAAAACGGTGGCATCTCTAATCAAATCCCCGTCCTTTCGAATAGGTGAATAATCATTAAAATCATTGGGATTTGAACCAAAAAATAGTACTATCATTATAAAGCTCAACTGGAGTTACACTTTCCTTATCACTATACCTAGGCCTACATATGTATGATTCTTCATTAACACTATCCTTATAATTATAATAATATGAAAATGGTTGAACCTCATCTAAAATAGTGTCTCCAATTCTATCATCGTCATCTCGATTAGGTGAATAGTAACTATCCTCATTTTTAAGGGTAAAACTGTAAACAATGTGTTGTAAATTCAGATTATTTCGAGCAATTCTTTCGTTCGTCTCATCTATCCTCTTGAGGGTATCTTCTAAAAAAGGTTCACTCATTATTGTAGTTCTTTCGTCCATACTATACCATTCATCTCAGCTAACTTACGTGTCGACTCAGCTAACTTCCTGAGGGACTCTTCTAAAGGAGGAATAGGAACATATGGATCATAAAAAGGACTACTTTTCAATAATTTGATTGTATCCTCTAGATACGAAGAACTAGTATTATAATATTCTTGCTCGTAAGACTGATGCATGTGTGGATAGTAATTGGGCTCACCATGGTATGACCCATAACCTTCTAAAGGTTGGCGTTCCCAACAACTATTCACACTATGGTCATAAAAAGAGTGATTCCATATTGTTCAGTTGGACATTCATATTCATTGTGATGGCTATTATAATACCAGTTTGACATCCTAACTGCAAGGGAATTCTACACAAGCACAAACAAGGTTGACTCAACCACAACAAACCTACTAATTTCTAGCAAATAAAAAGCATGATGGCTCTACTTAGATTGTTTCTAGACCAGCTTCTAATCCTTCGAAAGGGAATTCGTTAAAATTTAAGCAAACCCCTCTGGAATCAATCCGAGTCAAAGTAAGTTGAATAGAGGCGAGGGAAGCTTAGTGGAGATTTGATACCCAAGGCCTCACCGGAATTACAAGGCGGCGCAGTCACGCATTCAACTCACATAAACCATCATGAACTTCGAAGTATGCTTAAAAGAGTAACCAATATTTTTTGAATGACTATCCTATTAAGCTCGTTACCCTATCGGTCTCGTTCTAGTCAGTATTTTAAGCTTAGATTCGCATTTGGTATCGTTTTCCTAAGGCGGGCAAGAAGAGAACGGTGATGAAATCCGAAACCTTATCTTGTATGGCCAGGCCTTTCCCTTTACTAGGAAATTAAAGCAGCCGTTTTCAATACCTCAACATATATGCATACAAAATCATCCAGTAAACCCGCTAACATGGGATTCGCGGGTGTTTAGAATTCTTACCTCCCGTTCCAGACGAGGGATGAACCGTTGAAGTCGACTCGGGCCATCGACTCCTATGTTAGTGTATGAACCCGAGGGGCCAAGATAGTATCTGAAAAAGCGGGGGTCTAACAACCTCACCCAATATTTTGATTAGCAATCTATATGGACAACTATGAGTTGTTTTCTAGAGAATCAAATAGACTCAATCAATAGAAAATATCTCAAGGAGTTATTATCTCAATATATCAATTTGATTTACTCAAGAAAATATGATTTGCAAGTCTAATCAAAGAGAAATAACTTGGATGATACCAAAGACCAAAATCTAAGTGTCAATCGATTTAAATCAATAACCAATAGGTCGGATATTCTAATCGATTGAACAACGCATAACCTTTATTATTTCAATTATATAACAAAATATAATGCGGAAAAGAAATAACACAGACACCAGAGTTTTTTTAACGAGGAAACATCAAATGCAGAAAAATAACGGGACCTAGTCTAGATTAAACATACACTGTATTAAGCCGCTACAGACACTAGCCTACTCCAAATTAACCTCGGTCTGGACTGTAGTTGAATCCCAATTAATCTCACACTGATCCAAGGTACAGTTATGCTCCTACACCTCTGATCCCAGCAGGATACTGCGCACTTGATTCCCTTAGATGATCTTACCCACAACCAAGAGTTGCTACGACCCAAAGTCGAAGACTTAAGCAAACAAATCTATCTTATACAGAAAAGTGTACAAGATAGATAAATTCGTCTTCCATGAATAAACCTATGAGTTTTGTTCTGTATTTTGATAAATCAAGGTGAACATGAACCAATCAATAAAATCAGACTTATATTTCCAAAGAACAGCTCAGTTTTATCAATCACCTCACAATAGTCTTAATCGACGCAGCGAAAAAAGATATTGTGGAATCACAAACGATGAGACAAAGATGTTTGTGATTACTTTTATATCTTGCCTATAGGAGATAAAAATCTCAAGCCAATTATTACAATTGTACTCGTACGATAGAACAGCAAGATCAGATCACACAACTACAAGAAAAGTAGTATCGGTCTGGCTTCACAATCCCAATGAAGTCTATAAGTCGTTAACCTGGTTTTAGGAGAAGAAAACCAAAGGTTAAAGGATAATCGACTATAGCTTAGCAAACTAGTATCACACAGAATGTGTGGGGATTAGGTTTCTCAGTTGCTAGAGTTCTCCCTTATATAGTCTTTCAAATCAGGGTTTGCAATCAATGTTAGCTTAGTAATAAAGCATTCAATATTCACCGTTAGATGAAAACCTGATTAGATACAATCTAATATCTTTCAACCGTTATATCGAAAACTTAGCTTGCCATACACACATGTACTTGACGATTTTGGGTTTGTGTAACTGTACCCAAACGTGTACAATAGTTGGTTCAAGATTAGTCAACTAAATGGTTAGCCAAATGATAACTTTCATATCAACCATATTCTTCTTCACCATAACCAGTCCAAATGACTCAAATGAACTAGTTTGAGAGTTGTTCAATTGCTATGAGATCTTATGTAATACACAAGACACAATTGAAGCAAGAACGATGTGATTTACTCGAATCAATTCATGAACTATAAAGCCACAGTTTGCAATAGAATTTTTTAGATAATTTAAATAATTTCATGAACATCATTCTTAGACATAACCACTCAAGTTCAAGGACTTAAGTAACCGGTTGGAGTTCACAAACTCCAGTAGAAATTCTCGGGTTCGAGAAATTTCGTCAGTTCGTGGACTGGGTTCGCGGACTGAAACCAAGCTTCAACTCCAGTAGAAATTCTTGGGTTCGAGAACTATACTCGTTCGTGGACTGGGTTGACTGCTCAAGTTCCATTTTTCACTTGATCAACAAAGTTCGCAAACTTTGGTTCAAGCGCATAAGGACTTATACATATATGTGTTACCACAACAATGTTTATATCCCCCAGTGGTTATATTGTCTAAACTCTTATTTCAATCATTGAAACATTCTCAAAAGACGTCATATAGTTGTTATTCATGAACTAGTTTTCGTCAGAGCAATTCCCAAAGTGATTGAACCATAACATAACTTTCATCACTAGGAAAAGATGAACTTGGCTAAAGCGAAAGCTTTACCAACATACATTTCGAGAAATAGATAAGCGAGATATACTCATATCGAAATGTCACATGTGTATATTATTAGTCTATATAGTAAAAACGCCTTTTGTCTCAAGATAAGAGATAGAGTAGATAGACTTTTGAGTGATAGATAAGTTCAAGTCTCCACATACCTTTTAGTCGATGAAGATCCACTGGTTCCTTGAGTAGTACTTTGTCTTGTATGATGATTACCATGGGGTTCTTCAGCTCAACTACACTTATTATCCTAGTCCGAGACCTTAGCTATAGTAGACTAGAAATCAAGACTTTATAGTTTTGATCACTAATATTGACAAACATGCTTGATATAGCAAAGCATGTGAGTTCGACCGAGCAGTGCTCTAACAATATCGTAACCGTCGTCCTTTCCTATGCAGTTATATTTAAACTAACCCTTCCTTAGGGTTTTAAAAATAAAGTCCAATGTCCAATGTCCAAAAATAAAAAAATAAAAATGTCCAAAAATAAAAGATTACAAAAATATATTCCTAATTACAGTTTCTAAAAATTAAAAAATTAAAAATTAAAAATAAAAATCTAATAAAAATAAAATATCTATGTACAAAATCTTCGTCTTCACTCCTTTTGGATTGCTCTTTCCTTTCCTTTCCTTTTTGGTTTTGTTTTTCTTTTCAGCACTTTTTTTAGCTCAGCTTCAAATCTAAAAGCAAACAAGAAATACCAAAACGCGTAAAAAAGAACAAAAAATAAAAATAAATAAGAAATAAAAATAAACCTAAAAATAAATCTATAAACAAGTCCGCGTCGGCGGTGCCAAAAATTGATGTAATTTTATATAGTGGTAAGAAAGGTTGTCATTCACTCGGACTTGATGAGATTGATTTTTAAGGCTAAATTAAAGAAAATAATAAAACTAGCAAAAATATACAAAATATGAGTAACAAGATGGAGGGACATTGGGACTCAGGATTTCACCAAACAACAATTTTATGCGGTTCAAATATCAATTCTAAACAGTAATAACTCATATGATAAAAATTCATTGACTCTAATTCATTGCCTAAAGTCGATTTCGAAAGTAATGGATGTAAATCTAAAGCATGGGATATCAAAACATTTAAGCAAGCATAACCCATCAATTGAAATGACAACCATTCAAAGATAATCATAATTCATTTAAATAATAGTGCAATTAGTCATAATAAGATTAATATAATTACCACATTCATGAGATTTGGTTTCCTCCGTCGTCCCAGAGATAGGGTTTAGCTCCTCTTGATAATACCAGAGACGATAATATGATTAAATAATTTTATTTTATTAATCACTATTTGAGTTCTCACAATAAACCGTACAATCCTTCTTTTTTTAAATAATGATCATCATAAACATAAGAAAATAGAATTCAAAGTATTAAACTCCAAATGAAATAATGCTCTTGGCTCCGAACTACCGGCCTCTCCTGTTTGGTCCTACTAGCACCCTATTTATACACAATAACCCATTAATCAAACATCTTTTCAAAATCTTCTTCCATAACTCCATCAGATCTTCTCTTTAATGAAAGATATCTCTCATGAATAATTTCTTTCTCCATTATCACAAATCTTCTTTATTTGCTAGAATAAAATCCTAGGGATATTATCTTTTGTTATTTTTTAAATAAAACCCCAGATTTTCTTTCTCCTTTACAATAAAAACCAACTCATAAATATATTATCTCTTTTAACTTCAAGATATGGAAACTTCCTGTATAATAGGAAAGAAGATATCTTTGCCTTAAATCTTTAAAATCTCCCATAAATTCTGTGAATCTGTTTCAAAATGAAGAAGGAGAGGGTGCCTCTATCCATTTGCTGGGTGATGTTAACAAGATCGGTGCTCTTATCAGAAATGAGGATGCCTTTAACACTTTTAAGCCAATTCTTCCAAAAATGTTTATTCCCCAAAAATACCTACAAACACATAAAATACCATAATAAGTACAAAATTGAGTACCAACAATGTAGAAAATTGAGGACAACATTAGACACAAAAATATGTCTATCAGTGGCCACGGCAGTATTTGCGCAAATTCCACCATATCGCGGCCACATAGCCATACACACTAATTAGGGATATGACATGCTAAACCCTAATTTGGTTAAGACCGCTATGCCGTCTCATGCCAAATAATGCCACCTAAGGCATTAAGTTTGATACGGCAACTAGAGCCAATGTTGTTGGGTCATATTTGGATCTAACACCAACATACCAAGATATATTATATGCGCCATCACGCAACTAGCATGCACTAACGAGATGTGGCCATAATCAACGGCCACCCTCTTCCATAAATTACAAACTCGGCCGTCCAACTTCGACAGCTGAATTGACCGGCCTAGATTAGATCTTAGGCGAACAACCAAGATTAACTTAATAATATCACACACTATTTATTGCGGAAAGTCTCATGACTTATCTCGCCATACATGATTACCCGCCACCTAGTTTGTGCGCGATTGGTCAGAATAACTAGGTCTTGCACACAAGACCCACTCAGCAATCTACTGCATATTTTCCACGAAAATACTCGAGACATCAAACATGCCACAAACTAGGGTATGCTCACTAGGGTATTGGTCTGGCAGTTTACAACGTGCGGCGTGCAACATGCCCATTACGAGAAAGTGTCATTAAAGGGTGTACGGTTAATGAGCAGTAAATGAGTAGTGGGTGTAAGGCTGACCAGTCTTCCCTCGTGATGGAAACATGATGGTCACCACTTTTTACACGACTCCACTTCTCCACTACTTAACTGTCTCCACTTCCTACGAGATCAGGTGTGCTCAATCATGACTTGTATAAATAGGTTTTCGACCTATTTTGACAGAGAGGGGGAACAAGAGTTATCAACACAAGTATCCAGAAAACACCAAAAACTGATAGCTTACATTCCGCAATCCAGTTTCATATTTTGATACAAGTCATAAACAACCACACCTTCATAATTCAATATTTCGATCTCAACACTTTCTTCGCTTCCCGCCCTAAGATCAACCCTTCTCCTTTACTTTATGGCCGAAGTAAGAATGGAACGGCCATTTCTTGGTTTAGGCTAGGATTGTACAGATTGTCCTCTCGAATCTAAAAGTACTCTCGTGCAGAGCATTTGTTTAGGGTTTAGATTCGTTTCTCAGCGGCACACCCAAATTTACCATAACCAGCAGAATCAGTTTTTACCCCAAAATAGAAGGTTTTAAGTTGAGAATGATGACAAATACACAGCTAAAGGCATGCCTCTACAGCTGAAGGTTTTGAGCCGAGAATGTATCAAACACGAGTTATGCGGCACGTTACCTAGGAAACATTGGATTCCCTTTTTCCTGTAAGTGATTCACTTATATGCAATTATAGAAGCAATTCTAGAGTCTTAGTGAGGATTGAAGCAACTCAATCTTGCGGGACAAACATATCCTGGATTCGATTAACGAATATTATATAAATTCTCGTGTAAAATAAGCAAAATTTTGTAACTGAATCCATAGTTGTCTACTGTGTTATATATTTTATTTGTTTCATTCAATATATGAAATGACCATGAATTTTCTTATTTGGTACTTATGTTCGTGTTGGTTCCGAAAATGAGCATGAACTGCAGAGTATTCATATCTCTGTAGAGTACAATGGTTGTTAAACTGATTATTTAGAAACTGAAATTAGTTGATAGTTATGTTTAGTGTGAACTTAATATGTCTTTAGTAGTATTGTTCATATGTTTTCACTGTTTTTTTGGCCTGAATTTGGTCTGAAAATGTTGCAGGGAACCCTTGACTAGGTCAATAGCAGACTGACTTGACTTTTTGTTTACAGTTGCAAAAAATTAGCAACGGCCATAAACTGTTGCTAAAATTTTAACCAGAATAACAATACCTGGTCTAGCTAAAATGAACCATTCTATGTTCTAAATTTAATTTGGTGGGTGGACAGTTGCGAATTTCTAACTTCGTAACTGCTTGAAGCTGTTGCGACTAGAATATAGCAACAACAGAGAGTTGTTGGTAAATCTATTCGTAACAGCTAAAACTATTGCAAAGTCGGAAAAAAAAATAGTTGGCTGAACCGAAAACCGTTGCGTTATTTTTTCGTAACGGATGAAGAGTTGTTGCAAAAAAATACAACGCCACGTTTTGCAACGGTTTGCTGCTGTTGCAAGTCCGATTTGAAACTGTAGGCATCCGCTGCTAATCCCAGAAAATGGTGTAGTGGGAAAAGAAATAACACAGACACCAGAAATTTTGTTAACGAGGAAATCGCAAATGCAGAAAAACCCCTGGACCTAGTCCAGATTTGAACACCACACTGTATTAAGCCGCTACAAACACTATCATACTCCAAGTTAACTTCGGCCTAAAATGCAGTTGAGCCCTAACCAATCTCACACTGATCAAGGTACAGTCGTGTTCCTTACGCCTCTAGAACCACGCTGGATTCTGCGCACTTGATTCTCTTAGCTGATCTCACCCACAACTAAGAGTTGCTACGACCTAAAGTCGAAGACTTGATAAACCAATCTGTCTCACATAGAAAAGTCTATTGAATAGATAAATCTGTCTCCCACAGAAATACCTATGAATTTTGTTCCGTCTTTGATAAATCAAGGTGAACATGAACCAATTGAACCACACATATAGACCCTTCATAGTATCAATGAGCTGCAGTTTTGCTTCCTCAAAGTATTTAAGAAAATCATGAACCACTTCGACCGAAACCATCTCCCCATTCTCAACATCTTGATGAGAATAGGCATAGTAGGATGAGGCATCAGGATTTTGACCATCAACATATACTAAGGTTCTTTTCTTCCTCCTTTTAAACTCAAAACTAATACCTTTATCAAGAAAACCTCTTGCAAAATCCCAGGTGGGAGAAGGTGAAGACATTCTTGACAAAAAGAAAATATCCAAGAGTACGCGTACGTGACTCAATAGGTTTGGAATTTAAATGGTTTCTTAGGCATAACTTTTAGGGTTTCTAAAGACAGTTTGTGACAAGTAAGTCATAGATACCTGAAAAAGCGGGGGTCTAACAACCGTAACCAATATTTCGATTAGCAATCTGTATGGACAAACTCCAATATACTTTTATGAGAATCAACTAGACAATTAGACTCAATCAATAAAAAGTATATCAAAGAGTTTATATCTCTATCTCTCAATTTAAATCTTACTCAAGCAAACTGCGAGTCTCAATTTAAATACAAGAGAGATAAACTTGGATGGTACCAAAGACCAATCTCCAAGTGTATTTAAATCAACAACCAAAAGGTCAGATATTCTAATTGATTGAACAACGCACAACATGTATTATTTCAATTATATAACAAATATAATGCGTAAAAGAAATAACACAGACACCCGAATTTTGTTAACGAGGAAACCGCAAATGCAAAAAACCCCAGGGATCTAGTCCAGATTAAACATACACTGTATTAAGCCGCTACAGACACTAGCCTACTCCAAACTAACTTCAGTCTGGATTGTAGTTGAACCCCAATCAATCTCACATTGATCCAAGGTACAATTATGGTCCTACGTCTCTGATCCCATCAGGATACTACGTACTTGATTCCCTTATCTGATCTCACCCACAACTATGAGTTGCTTCGACCTAAAGTCGAAGACTTTAATAAATAAATCTGTATCACACAGAAAAGTCTACGGTAATAGATAAATCCGTCTCCCACGAATATACCTACGAGTTTTGTTCCGTCTTTTGATAAATCAAGGTGAACAGGAACCAATTGATAAACCAGACTTATATTCCCGAAGAACAGCTCAGTTTTATCAATCACCTCACAATAGTCTTAATCGACACATCGAAAAAAGATATTGTGGAATCACAAACGATGAGACGAAGATGTTTGTGATTACTTTTTATCTTGCTTATCGGAGATAGAAATCTCAATCCAATTATTACAATTATACTCGTACGAAAGAAACAGTAAGATCAGATCACACAGCTACAAGAAAAGTAGTATCGGTCTGGCTTCACAATCCCAATGAAGTCTTTAAGTTGTTAACTTGGTTTAGAAAAAGAAACCAAAGGTTAAATGAGAATCAAATCTAGATTCTCACAACTAGTATCACACAGAATGTGTAGGGATTAGGTTTCCCAGTTGCTAGAGTTCTCCCTTATATAATGTAGCGCCCCCTTAGCTAGCAGCCGACTAATCCAAGAGATTAACTAAATAAGAGGCACTAAAAACTAAATCATTTACTTAAACAATCAATTAAGAAATCTGCTACAAAACTTAACCCAAAACTATCCCCGCTCAGAAATATATATATACAAGAACTCCTCTCAAATGATACATATACATTAGTCATTTGGTTTACGAATACAATATGCAATATAATAAACATTGCAAAAGTTAACCAACTGAAAAAATCAACCCTTGAAGCTTTCGCTGCGCAACTCTGATTTGTCTCTGAAACTGAAAGTGGGAATGGGTGAGCACATCATCCCTAAAAGGGGTGCCCAGCAGGAATAACATTTAACTTTCAAGTAATCATGACAAGATTTGGAAAACAATAATATTTTTCCCAAACATTAAAAAGTGACCAAGTCACTGAAATAAACAAACATGTATATGGACAAACTCCTTCTTCAAACAATGTATAATATTCGTGCTAACCACACTCATTATCTATTGATATCACCCAGACCATGATGACCCACTCTAAGCATAAAAGCTGAATTCATGTAGATATAAATGTGAAGGAGCGTATCCTATATATCATAAGTGGAAATTCTCATTTCCCATAACAATTCATAATGACCAATAAAACATTACAAGTTCTTTCCAAATCATGGAAAGATTAACAAAATCAATAGAAGTATAGTAACGCAATTTAAACAAAGCATGGAATGCACACTAGACAATGCATGAGTTTAATAAACAAAGACTTTTATGAAAGAAACAATAATGGTTACAAAAGAGTCAAATGTATTCCTACCTCTTTTGATGACAAGCCACGTCTACCTCGAGATCCACGATCCACTGGTTCATCATTTGAATCGATCGTTGTTAATATAGACTAACTGTTAATCACACAAGAAGTCATAGAATCTAGCCAAAATGCTCACACATGAATCATATAAGTCTTTATAATGATTCTAGGCCAAATTAAGGTTCTACATCTTTTATTTATCTATATTTAGCATAGCTAAGGTTTACTAATTGAATTAGGTTGTTTCTATAGTCTATTGGATAAGTTTTGTGAATATCTACAACTTTGTAGAAGAAGTTAATTCGGACCATAAGGGTCCAAATATTCAAAATAAGAATACTAGGTCTAAGCCCAAGTCCACTAATCTGACCCCTTAATCTAAGGCCCAATACAACTAAGTCAACTAATGGTCAAAGTGACGGTCAAGGGTTAACTAACAGTAAATGTCAATCAACAGAGTCAAGGTCAGGTCAAAGTTTAAATCGGTCACTGAGTTAACTCAGGTCAAGAAAATAACTCAGTGAGTTAATACTGATTCGACTCAGTCAGATTAACTGAGTCAGCTAAACAATTAGTTAGATATATGACTGGAAAATCAACACAAAGCCTACACTTTTACAGCTTCTATTCCTAAAACATTTCATTTTTCTTTATCATTTAATCTTCAATTCAAATATGGTAAACAAACTTTAAATTCTAATTACAAACAAGGATCATGCCTACCTGCAATTGCAGTAGTTCCAAGCTTCACATCAATCACTATTTACAACACTACAATCACCCTTCTCAACACTGCAATGCCACTTACTTCAACTGCAATACCAACTCAACCTTGATTTGTAACTAAACAATTCCATATAATATACACACACTTCCTGCACTAGTAACTATAGAATAATTCTTCACATTCACTATCAAATCCAACCTGCATTCAGCTCAACCCCTATTAAGACTCCAACCACTACTATTTGATTCACCTTCCACATCTGAGGTTCGACATTTAATCTTGAATAACACACAGCCACCTTGAAAACACAATACTAATAACATCCCTTGGACTGTAACTCCAATTATGCGACAATCAACACAACCACAATCTTATCATCTTTATCTCAATACAACCACCTGAAATTCCATTACACAGTCAATTCCGTTTTATAACCTCTCTACGGATACTACCAACACTAGTCACTCTTATACTTCTTAAGTTAACAATCATGTAACTCAAGTTCACCCATATCAATCTTGTTCCATCTGCGATAACAATTCAATCCTAACTTTAAACATATTCTCTTCTCAGTCACCACCTTCATCATCTCTGTAACATCCTAACATACCTTTAATTCAATCACACACAACCTGAACCTCCATTAGCTTAATAAAACTTATCCAATCTCAGTTCTCATTCATAAATCCAATAATTAAAACGATTCAAATCAAAATACTAGAATTAAGATTATTTATCGGCTTAACCAATCATTAGTACCCTCTGAACAACTACATCACTAAATCAGTTCTTCTGAAAACCTAATTTCTGTTTTGGGGAAGAACAGAAACCCTACTTCCTCAAACTTTACCTTCTCAATAATTGAATCTTCACTTTATACTCTTCAAAACCCATACTTCAATTACTCTTAATCATCGCCTAATCGAACTCCAACTGAATTCATAGAAACCCTAATTATTTCTCGATCTGTCAAATAACTGCTCTTCTTCGAAATCAAACCCATAACCTTCCACTTTACATCATATTCATTAAAACCCATACTCTAATCTCTTCTTGTTTGATTAAATTAGTTCATCTTCAACTCACAGAAACCCTAACTCCACTTCTCACTGATTCATTTCAAAACCCCAGCAATACTAAATCTTATCATTCTTAAATCACATAGACAACACCTCCTTCAACATCAGAATAGTTTCATCAACCAATAACTCTCAAACGTGCTCTCAAAATCATCACTCGAATTCTACAGAAGAAGAAGAAAGGAGAAGCAGTAGAAGAATGAAGAAACGAGAAGAAGAAAGAAGAGAAAATGAAAGAAGAATAAGAGAAAAGAAATGATCTTATCTGCTAGAATCGAATCGATAAGACCAAAAAAGGATCAAGGCACTCGAAAAACGGATAAGGGCAACCCATGTCGGTCTATCTAAAACTCATCTGACGATATCTTCTTCGTCCGATGTCCGATTGACATGCTCGAGTAGTCCATGCTGCGTAACTTTTCAAGATCTATCCAGTGATACTAGTTTTGCGTCTAGATCATTGTTAGATTAATTTCTATTAATTATCATTCGTGTTAAACTAATCGAGTTATTATCGGCTAATTGTACACTTGACCGGTCTAATAACATTGACAAACTTGCGGGTCTTTACATATAGTCTTTAAAATCAGGGTTTGAAATCAATGTTAGCTTAGTAACAAAGCATTCAATATTCACCGTTAGATGAAAACCTGATTAGATTCAAGCTCATATTTTTCAACCGTTAGATCGAAAACATAGCTTGTTATACACACATGGAATGCACGTTTCTAGGTTAATGTAACCGTAACCAAACTTGTGCATTCGTTGGTTCAAAAATAGTTAACCAAATGGTTAGCCATATGATAACTTTCATATCAACCATATTATTCTTCACCATAACTAGTTCAAATGACTCAAATGAACTAGTTAGAGAGTTCTTCAATTGCAAGGAAATCTCATGTACTACATAAGACACAATTGAAGCAAGAACGATTTGATTCACTCGAATCGGTTCATGAACTATATAGCCATGGTTTGCAATTGCATTCCTTAGTTTATAAAGATAAGTTAACAAACATCGCTTTTAGACATAACCTACTCAACTTCGCGGACTAGGTTCGCGGACTTAAGTTCCTGGATGAAGTTCAAAAACTCCAGCAGAAATTCTCGGGTCGAGAACTTTCACCAGTTTGCGGACTTAGCTCACGCACTTCTCCGAATCTCTTGATCAACAAAGTTCACAAACTTCAGTTCAAGGAATAAGGACTTATACATATATGTGTTTCCACAACAATGCTTATATCCTCCAATGGTTATATAGTCTAAAATTTCATTTCAATCATTGAAACATTCTCAGAAGACGTTATATAGTTGTTATTCACAAACCATTTTTCGTCAGAGCAATTTTCAAAGTGATTGAAACTTAACATGACTTTCGTCACTAGGTAAAGATGAACTTGGATAAATCGAAAACTTTTCCAACACATATTTTGAGAAATAGATAGGCGAGGTAAACTCAGCTCGAAATACCAAATTTGTATAATCTTAGTCTATATAGAAAAACGACTTTTGTCTCAAGATAGGAGATAAATAGACTTTTGAGTGATAGATAAGTTTAAGTCTCCACATACCTTTTAGTCGATGAAGATCCACCAGTTCCTTGAGTAGTCCTTCGTCTTGTATGATGATTGCCATGGAGTTATTGAGCTCAACTACACTTTCTATCCTAGTCTGAGACCTTAGCTATAGTATACTAGAAATTAAGACTTATAGTTTTGATCACTAACATTGACAAACATGCTTGAGATAGCAACGCATGCGAGTTCGACCAAGCAATGCTCTAACAATCTCCCCCTTTGTCAATTTTAGTGACAAAACTATCAATACATATGGAATATAAAAAATATAAATAAATAAACTTTGTACATTCCACATGTCTAATCTTCAATATTACTCGAAATCTTCGTCACTTCCAAGTACTCCAATGATCCCAAAGGTTGTAAGTTTAACATCATTGTTGTTGAAAATCCATAGCTATAACAACCAGAAAACAAGAGTTCTCAATCATTGTTATACAATGTCATAGTATCATTACATAGTGTCAAAGTCCAATTGCATCACAACGTCAACAACAATACTATGATGATATATCACTCCCCCTTAGTCAATACTCCATATCACATGGAAACCACTCCCCCTTACATAATGATCCGAAATCCATATGTATTTGTAGTATGAACTGCATATTAATTCCCCCCCTTTTTGTCAATAAAATTGGCAAAGGTACAAGAACGGGATCCTAATGAAATTTACGTAAGAGACGTTTCATGACCAAAAGTAAGTATATATCATCTTATTTAGATGCAATCATGAAGCCGAAGCTAAATGCATTCATCAAGGAGTCTATAAAGATACAAGATAACCCCTATAATATTCCACAGCCGCACTCCCCACAAAGATTTGGCAATTAAGCACAAGTTCAATTAAGAACTCTCCCCCATAATATGTCATTCTCGAAAGAACAACAAGAGCGACCTTAATTTAAAAAGAAAAGAAAGATTTCTTTGGACACAACAAATTACATACAAGTGTGAATTTGAATCCAAAAATATTAAATTAACCATAAGCGAACTCATAATTAATTTAACCAAATATGCTCAACACAAGTAAACTTATGGAGACTTAAAAAAACTCAATTAGATTAATCACAAGAGAACCCATAATTAATCTAATCTGAATACACAACTAAACTAATCACAAAAGTAATAAATTTAATTGTTCATACTCAACATAAGAAAATCTATGGATCAATGACTAAGTTAATCATCAAAACAATCAACCCAGTCAAAAACGCTCAAACATAAGAAAACTTACTGAGTCATAACTAAATAACCAAACAAGATGATTAATTTAGTTCAATATGCTCGACATAAAGTACCTTACGGAGCAACAACTAAGTTAATCATAAAAATAATCAACTTTGGTTGTTTAATGCTCAACATAAGACACATTACAGAGCCTCACAGTAATATACAAAATATGGATCAGGGAAGATCAATTACTGCGGAATACACAAGGATTTATTCTATTTTCCATCACTATTTGCACAATGACATATAATAGACATGATCCTTGAAAAACAAAAGATTTTAACCTATCTTCCATCAAAAATTGACATAATAGGCTTAACTTTTGTATTTGTCAAAAGTCAATTCATTCTTTTATCAATATATGCATATCAACTCATGAACGACTTTACTTTTGACAATGTATGGTACAATCAAGTTCACGGACGCAAACACACATATCCCATAAAAATATTGTAATATATAAAATCTCAAAGATTAATACTGCAAAAATAATCTTCCAAACAATTTTAGAATTTAAACAAATAAAGCTAAAAACATGAAGATGAAAACGTTGGACATAGCTATGTGTACTCACAATTATGGATATTCCAAACTCTAGTTATTCTTCTAAACAAAACAAGAAAAATAGAAGATTTACTAGGCAATAAGACCTTTATAGAATTCTTTATTGTCCCTGAACTCCTTGTCGTCAACATCCATTGGAACATAAGGTTCATTAAGGTAATATTTTATATCAATAAACCTTCTTGGATAATATTGTAGAACCAGGGCCTTCTGAATCTCATGAGTCTTATACACAAAAGCCTTTATTTGTTGAATCTCCTTTCGCATCTCCTTCAACACTTCAAGAACATCAGAATACTTCTGAGAATTTGAAGGAACGACTTTTGGCTTCCTCACATTCCTTTTTTTTCTTTTCAATGTCGGAGCTAGTGGAGATTTTTCTTTTTCCTTCATGATTGATTGCTTAACAATCAAATTAGCATCCTTTCCATCAGAAGACATCATGCTTAGAGTATCCATAAACGTATGGGTTTGTGAGAGGAAATCACAATTTTCTCAACAAGTAGTCTTGAGATATAAGGAGGTTAAAGAGAAGGAAAAAAGAATATAGGGTTTCGAAACCTTTAAACAGGTTCGTACACGACCAACTCTCAACCCTATGAATAGTAGAATTATTGATAGTTCCCTTCCTAAAGCCCAAAGGATACAAAATTATTATCTCTTTTGATCAAGCACATGAGACAAGATTTCAAAAACAACACAATCAAGTTGCGTTGTGGTGAAAAAAAAAATTTCCACCATTTTCCTCTTGAGATGAATCCACAGACTTTTGTCTATCAAAATGACTTGATCATACTTTCTTTTCAACTGGTCTAGTCATATCCTTGGAAACTAACTTCTTAGACGAAGATAAAATCCTACATACCTCAGCGGTCTTCTGAGCAAGTTTAAGCTACCTTGCTAAATGATTTTCTCTTCGTTGAAGTTTGTTGACGTCCCTTTGTTGGTGTTTATACTTGTAACACCTTGAAAGTTCATGACCCTTAGAGAACAATATGAACACGTCAAACTAGGATAAAAATCAGTCTTTTGAGATGTGCAAGCAGCTAGGAACAAGGTGGAACCTGAAACATTACAAACAGAGTTTCCAAAGGATGGGTCAACTTTATCTTCCAGAATAGTTGGATTATCTTCTGAAAGAATATCAAGATTGATGTATGTATTGCTACAATTATCAATTAGAATCATAGTTGTCAGACATTTCATCAAGAGTTGCTGCAAGACCTTTGTTCCCAGTGTATTTTTTACGATTTGGACACTCGTTTGCAAAATGACCAAATCCCTTACACTTAAAGCACCGAGGAATATCCTCATCATCAGTCTCATCAATATCCCTATTTTTAGGAGGAACACGATTATGAGGTTTGACTGATGTCTTAGGCTTATCTCTGGAGAACCGTTTACTTATCTTCAGTAGAAGATCTCTAAACTATCTTGTGATCATCGAGACTGATTTTTCAAGATCTTCATCGGATGAATCTGTCTCAGAGTGATCATCTTCAGAGATATACACTTTTTTTTTACTTTTATCAAGTAATTTAGTGTCCTTTAGTTCTTTGAACGCAACATCCTTAGATTTGGATGAACGATAGCCTGCTTCTTAGAATCGTATCTAGATGGCAGCGATCTGAGAATTTTCATCACAATGTCCTTTTCAGGAATAGTCTTACCCAATGCAAAAGATGCATTAACAATTTCAGACACTTTGTGATTAAACTCATCAAATGTTTCTTCATCTGCCATACGAAGGTTTTCCCAATAGGAATTAAGGTTTTGAAGCATGGGTTCCTTTTCACTGATATTACCTTCGAATACGGTTTCTAAGATATCCCAAGCTTCTTGCGACTTAGTGCAATTAGACACATGGTGCTGAAGATTTGGGTTAATGGCATGTATGATGGCATTCAAACCGTCAGAATTTTGCTTTGTAGCAAGTATCTCGGCAGGGGTGTATTCACCAATATTTTTGGGAATGTTTACATCTCCAACTTCCACAATGAGAGGATCATAGCCATTAACAACATATACCCATGATTGAAAATCACGCGCTTGAAGAAAAGCTCGCATAGCAATTTTCCACCATAAGTAATCAGAGCCATCGAAGACTGGTGGTACGTTTATTGAGGTAACACCTCTGTACATAGAGTCATATCTCTACAAAAAGACTTATAAGGTCTTGAACGTGTTTGCCTACTCTGATACTAATTGAAAAAGCGGTGGTCTAACAACCACACCCAATATTTCACTTAGCAATCTGTATGGACAAACTCCAATATACTTTTATGAGAATCAACTAGATAGTGAGACTCAATCAATAAAAAGTATATCAAAGAGTTTATATCTCTATCTCTCGATTTAAATCTTACTCAAGCAAACTGTGAGTCTCAATTTAAATACAAGAGAGATAAACTTGGATGGTACGAAATACCAATATCCAAGTGTCAATCAATTTAAATTAACAACCAAAAGATCGGATATTCTAATTGATTAAACAATACACAACCTGTATTATTTCAATTATATAACAAATATAATGCGGAAAAGAAATAACACAAACACCAGAATTTTGTTAATGAGGAAACCGAAAATGCAGAAAAACCCCAGGACCTAGTCCAGATTAAACATTCACTATATTAAGCCGCTACAGACACTAGCTTACTCCAAACTAACTTCGGTCTGGACTGTAGTTGAACCCAAATCAATCTCACACTGATCCAAGGTACAGTTATGGTCCTACGTCTCTGATCCCAGCAGGATACTACATACTTGATTCCCTTAGATGATCTCACCCACAACTATGAGTTGCTACGACCTAAAGTCAAAGACTTTAATAAATAAATCTGTATCACACAGAAAAGTCTACGGTAATAGATAAATCCGTCTCCAACGAATATACTTACGAGTTTTGTTTTGTCTTTTGATAAATCAAGGTGAACATGAACCAATTGTTAAACCAGACTTATATTCCCGAAGAACAACTCAGTATTATCAATCACCTCATAATAGTCTTAATCGACACAACGAAAAAAGATATTGTAGAATCACAAACGATGAGACAAAGATGTTTGTGATTAATTTTTATCTTGCCTATTAAAAATAGAAATATCAAGCCAATTATTACAATTGTACTCCTACGATAGAAACAGCAAGATCAGATCACACAACTACAAGAAAAGTAGTATCGGTCTGGCTTCACAATCCCAATGAAGTCTTTAAGTCGTTAACCTGGTTTAGAAGAAGAAACCAAAGGTTTTTTTTTTTTTTTTTTTTTTTTGTGATACTAAAAGAGAAATTTTATTGATTAATTCCTGCCATGAATTACAAGATCATCCTCAATCCATTGAGAAACATCAAGAGGATAATTCGAAACATAAGAAAAACTACTTCCTTCAATTCTAGCTTTCCTAGCTAACTCATGAGCAACACTATTACTCAACCTATTAACCAACTTGCGAAACCAAAATAAATTGTTTGAAAATTTGTTCTTAATTGAAAGACATAAATGATGATTGAACCAGTGCACCTTGGAAGCCTCACTGTTTATTGTATTCACCAGGTTTTGACAATCAGACTCAAAAACTACTTTAGGAAACCCATTTGCTTCAATCCATTCCACAGCTTTGATCAGAGCTTTGCACTCCAAGTGTTCTGCACCAATCTCAGCAGCTAACTCTTCTTCCAGATAAATTCCCTGAGTTACTAGTGCATACCCTGCATTATTTCGAACAATTAGACCAATGCTACCATTCCTTGAATCATAATTATAAGAAGCATCAATATTAAATTTTATATAATCAACTTCATGGGGGAACCAAATTTTTGGACAGAAAGGTTTGTTTCCAATAGAACCATCTCATGCAGAAGAGGCATTATATTGGTTAATAAGATTATTAATCCTGGAGAGAGTTGTGTTTATATTTGGTTTAATTTCCTGAAAAATCCAATTACATCTATCTTTCCATATGTACCATACTGCACACATCAACTTGAACACATAAGAGTCAGAGAAAACCTCATAAGTGTTGTGAGGATTTATATTAAACCAAGCAATAATCCAGTTCTGCAAAGATGTAAAGTTTTGCATAACATCTGGAATATTCACTTGTAAAGATGCCCAAATTGTCCTAGCAAAAGAACACTCTACCAGGAGGTGATTGAGAGTCTCAGGACTGTTGCCACATAAGCTGCACAAAGGATCAATATCAGAGTTATAACTTGCTAATCTATTTCTAACAGGAACAATATCCTTTAAGCATTTCCAAATGAATAATTTGACCCTATGAGGAGTTTTAGTCTTCCAAAGCTTTTTCCAGACATTTATAGGAACATTATCACCAATGATAGTGTTGTTGACATAAGTAGCACATAGGGTATTATAGGCACTTTTAAATGAAAACTTACCTCTTCTACCAGGTGTCCAGATAAGATAATCTTCACCTGAATCAGGAACATAAGTGCTAAGAATAGCACTAGAGGTTTCATGATCAAAAATGGAATTTATAAGATAAGCATTCCAAGTTCTAGTACCAGGATGAAACAGATCACAAACAAAATTAAGAGTAACAAGACTAGAAAGTCCCACTATTGGAACAGGTGGGCTGTTGAGACCAATAACCCAATTATCTAGCCAAATTTTAATTTTTGTGCCACATTGAACAATCCATTTGGAATGTTGTTGCACAACTTCAACACCAGAGTAAATACTTCTCCAAAGCCAGGAACAATTTTCTTTCAATTTGTCAAGATGAAGTAAACTACCATTATAGCCATACTTAGCTCTTAAGATCTGCATACATAGAGAGTTTTCATCATTAAAGGATTTCCAAGCTACCTTAGTTAACAATGCAGAGTTGAACTGTTCAATATTTCTAAAACCTAAGCCACCTAGAGACTTTGGTATATCAAGTTTAGTCCAACCTATCATGCAAAAACCTTTGTTATCTGTATGCCCCCACCAAAAATATTTCTGAACAGAGTCCGTTTGATCAATTATAGTTTTAGGAATCCTAAAACAACCCATTTGATATGTAGGAAAAGAGTTTAAAACATGTTTAACCATAACAGTTCTAGATGAATGGTTCATAGACTTTCCCTTCCAAAACTTCAACCTAGTGCCAAAAGATTGAACAAGAGGTTTAAAGGCTTTAGTTTTATCTCTACCAATTAACAAAGTAACACCAAGGTATTTGTCAGAATCAGTCATTTTTGTCATCTTAAGTTCTCTAGCTAGAATTTCCTTAGCACTATGGCTTATATTGTGGCTAAAATAGACAGCAGATTTATCAAGATTAAGAAGTTGACCTGAAACCTTACTGAAATTATCAAGTACACTCATAATACCCTCTATATTATGCATATCAGCCTTGGTGAAAATCAAAATATCATCAGCAAACATAAGATGAGTAATACCTGGAGCCCTCCTGGAAGCTTTAACACCTGAAATCAGGTGGTTAGTCTCAGCATTTAAAAGCAATCTAGATAAATATTCCATGCAGATAATGAAAAGATAGGGTGATAGTGGATCACCCTGTCTAATGCCTCTTGTAGGGTTGAAGCTCTTGGTTGGGGAACCATTCAGTAATACATAAATATTAGTGGTTGAAATGCATTGTTCAACATAGCCACAAAATATATCATCAAAACCAAACTGTTTAAGAATACCTAAGAGAAAAGACCATTCAATTATATCAAAGGCCTTAGAAAGATCAAGCTTTAAAGCCATAGTGCCACCATAACCCTCTTTATTCTTCATGGTATGAATCATTTCATGAGCAATAATAATATTATCATGAATATTCCTACCTGGAACAAAAGCAGCTTGATATGGGGAGATCAGGTGCTTTAGAAAGGGTTTAAGTTTATTAGCAATGAGCTTTGAAATAATTTTATAAACAGTATTACACAAACCTATAGGTATAAAATCCACAGGGCTTTTAGCATTCTCTATTTTAGGTATTAGACTTATGTAGGTTTTGTTAAATCCTTAGGCATATAACAAGTTTCAAAAAAATAAATTCACAGCAGTAATAATATCTTTACCAACTATGTCCCAATTATGCTGATAAAAGCCTGCCTGAAAACCATCAGGGCCAGGTGAGCTCCAAGCACTCATATGTTTAATGATTAGATGAATTTCATCATCATTTGGAATTTTATTCAACAAAGAATTATCATGAGCAGTAATGATAGTAGGTATAATATCAAAAGTGACTTCAGTGAAAACAGGCTTAGTAGTGTTACTCACCTTAGAAAAATGATCAACAAGAAGATTAGCCATTTCATTTGAATCACTTGACCAAACACCATTAGCATCACAAAGACAGTTAATATTCTTCACACACAAAAGGTTAAAGGAGAATCAACTCTAGCTTAGCACAACTAGTGTGGGGATTAAGTTTTCCAGTTGCTAGAGTTCTACCTTATATAGTCTTTCAAATCATGGTTTGCAATCAATGTTAGCTTAGTAACAGAGCATTCAATATTCACCGTTAGATGAAAACATGATTAGATTCAAGCTAATATTTGTCAACCGTTAGATCGAAAACATAGCTTGTTATACATAAATGAAATGCACGTTTTTAGGTTTGTGTAACCGTACCCAAACTTGTACATTCGTTGGTTCAACAATAGTTAACCAAATGGTTAGCCATATGATAACTTTCATATCAACCATATTCTTCTTCACCAACTAGTTCAAATGACTCAAATGAACTAGTTAGAGAGTTGTTCAATTGTAAGGAAATCTTATGTACTATACAAGACACAATTGAAGCAAAAACGATTTGATTCACTCGAATCGGTTCATGAACTATATAGCCACGGTTTGCAATTGCATTTCTTAGTTTATAAAGATATGTTCACAAACATCGTTTTTAGACATAACCTACTCAAGTTCGTGGGTTGGGTTCGCGGACTTAAGTTCCTGGATGGAGTTCATGAACTCCAGCAGAAATTCTCGGGTCGAGAATTTTCGCAAGTTCGTGGGCTGGGTTCGTGGACTGAGTTCGCGGACTTAGCTCACGCACTTCTCCGGTTCTCTTAATCAACAAAGTTCGCAAACTTCGGTTGATGGAATAATGAATTCTACATATATGTGTTTCCACAACAATGCTTATATCCTCCAATAGTTATATAGTCTAAACTCTAATTTCAATCATTGAAACATTCTCAAAGGATATTATATAGTTGTTATTCACAAACTATTTTTCGTCAGAGCAATTTACAAAGTTATTTAAACTTAGCATGACTTTCGTCACTAGGTAAAGATGAACTTGGCTAAAGCGAAAGCTTTACCAACACATATTTCGAGAAATAGACATGCGAGGTAAACTCAGCTCGAAATACCCAATGTGTATAATCTTAGTCTATATATCAAAACGACTTTTATCTCAAGATAGGAGATAAATAGATTTTTGAGTGATAGATAAGTTCAAGTCTCCACATACCTTTTAGTCGATGAAGATCCACCAGTTCCTTGAGTAGTCATTCTTCTTGTATGATGGTTGCCATGGAGTTCTTGAGCTCAACTACACTTTCTATCCTAGTCCGAGACCTTAGATATAGTAGACTATAAATAAAAACTTATAGTTTGGATCACTAACATTTACAAACATGCTTAAGATAGAAATGCATGCGAGTTCGACCAAGAAATGCTCTAATAATACCCGTACGAACACGACCCGAACAAAAAAACGAAAAACAAAAAAAAACTACTGAAAGGGCAAACCAAAAATCAAAGTTGTTTGAATATTTTCACAAATCATAGCTCAATGAATTTTATATTCTCCAAAAAGGAAAATTTAGAGCCTAAGAGTAGCAGGCAACTTGGTTGCAACAAAATACCTTTCGAAAAAACGAAGAGATTCGCACGACACAAACAATACTTAGGTAAAGCTTATCTGTAGACAATAGTTTAGCTATGGACGATAAGAAAATAACTCAACTAAACAGAAAGTATTTTACCAATAAGTATACCTGATCATATCTCACTCAACCAGGATTTTTGTGAGTGAGGTTTCAACCTTGTGATTAATTAGCACAAGTATGATCCCTAAGCTCATTAAATGAATGGTGTTCACGATTGAGTCTTTTTTTCCTTCCAATTCTAGGAGAAAATCCTTTTTGATGTGAAAAATTATCATAAAACTTGTTGTCATGAAAAATATGAGACTAAGTTCGAGTCCTTACGAGAAGTAGTTTGTATGGAGGATTTTGACAGCCTATTGATAAGATCCTTGTATCCTTCAATTATTAGATTAAGGTTATCCTTCATATCTCCACTGTTGCTTCCATCAACAGGTACCTTTTTCACATCTTGAACATCATTCTTTACAATAGGTTGAGAAGAACCTCTCTAAAATCTCCTTGAATGATTTGTATAAATGCTACAATTGGTTCGAGCGTTCGAAGAACATATTGAACTGACTTTCCTGGAAGAATTCATAAGGTGAGTAATAAAACCAATAGGTTTAGACATTCGAATGTCAATTTCACTTTTGAGTATTAAATCTAAGGTGTGCTGAATTCGACCAAAGTAATTGTCATTCATCTTCAATTTGCTATTTTGTTGTAGGATCAGAATATCGCAAGAAGGACACATTTGCGAAGTTTGATCAACAACATTTTGCGAGCGTCGCAGAATGATTTGAAGAATGACGTAACAGATGACGATGGCAGAAAAATGAGAAAAGTGTGATGACTCTGCGATGATTAGAGTGTTTGAGAAGATCAACAATATAACTCTTACGAGAATGTCGCAAGTCAGATCCGAAATTAAAGGACAGATTAGCTGTCATCCATTATGTCTTCCCTATATAAATAGTTGAACAGGCGTAAGGAAGAGGGATATTTTTCGAGTGTTGAGCAAGTTATTAGGAGAGAGAAAGTCCAGAGCGGTTGTTAATTCTTTAGATTTATTTCCTTTTCATCTTGTAAAATTTGTGAGATTAATCAATAAGAGTTATGATTGTTGATCTAAAAATGATTTGATTATATGAATTCTTGTGAGGGGTGTAGTGTGGGATTTCCTGCTACTACATATTGGCGCTAGAAACAGGGATACCTTAAGTAGGAGTGAAGATTAATATTGTGATTTGAAAGAATTTGGAGTAGTTGATGAAAAGTTTCATATAATTTTCAACAATTCATTAAGATTAAATAGATGGCTAGAAGAAGAAATGCTTCAAGACTACTAACAACTGTGAGAAGGAGTAAGAGACTTGCTGGAGAAAGAAAAAACGAAACTGGAGAACCATCAAGAATGAATACAAGAAATGATGGAGAAAATCAAATTCAACAACCAATTCAGCATACACCAGCGCAAAATAGAACTATGGATTACTATAGAGTGAGTATACACACCTGGTGGTCAGATTCAGCAGATGAAGCAGAGGAAGAACGACAATTTAGAAACAATAGACGAGTAGAGGAAGATCAAGAAGAAGTTGGAGGTATAATTCATGGAAATGAAGATATTGGAGCATTACAAGCATTGAGACAAAGAATACACGAAGAAAGGAGAATAGAAGCAGAAGAACGTGCTAATTTGACAAGACATAATCATGATTTAAGAATGAAAAATATAAGACTACATAATAGAAGGTCAAGAAGCACAACAAGATCAAGCTCAAGATCAATCAGAAGGGAAGAAAGACGAAACTCACTTGTAGAAAATGTTGATGGAAATATTCGGCAGGAGGTACAAAATCTAGATGAAGAACATCGCGAAAATAGAGAAATGATTGAAGATCGATACATTCCACATGGAAAAATTCCTCAAAACAGGCAGCGTCAAGAACGAAATAACCAAGGTGATGAAGAAAACCAAGAAGAAGGAAGAAGAATATTACATGGGAGAGAAAATCGCAGAAATGAGCAAGTAATTGAAGAAGAAATCGAGAGACATTATGCTGAACAAACACGTTTAGCTTGCGAGAGAGAAAGGTTGAGAGAAGAAATGGAGCAAAGAGAGCTCCAAGAAGAAATACGTCAGAACAATCATGACAATCGAGAAAGAAGACGCGAGAAAAACCGCAACAATGGTAATATCAATGAAGAATATGATAGAAAACAAAGGAGAATCGAAAGATAACAAAGAGAGTTGATAAGGAGTGAGCAAAATCGCAGAAGAGAAAATGAGAGATATAATGGTGTGAGAATTCATGAAAGAAATGAAAGAGAAGATCGCAGAGAAAGACTAGAATAAAATGATGGGGAAGAAAATCAAATTTTCGCAACACAAAACAGGCAAGAACGCAGGAGAAGAGAAGCAGAATTAAAGAGACCAATAGGATCAGCGTACGGGGTAAATGAACAAATCTTAAGAGAACTGGCAGAAATGAGAGGAATGCTGAATAATAAGAGATAAGGGGGTAGGATACAATTAGATGAAGCTATAGAAGAAGCTGCGAAAACTCCATTCACACAAGAAATACAATTAGGAGGAATACCCCCAAAGTGCAATCTGCCTGCATTAACTAGCATTTTTGACGGAACAACATGTGCAATTCAACACATCAAGGCGTATGTAAGGTGTATGCTACAGTGGGAAAATCATGATGCTGTATTGTGCAAGTATTTTGAATCCAGTCTAACAGGAGAGGCGCTAAAGTGGTTCGAAGGTCTACCCAGGAATACTATAACATCTTTCAATCATTTGCAGACTACGTTCTTAGGGGCGTATATAACTAACAACTCCTCGCGACTAGGAATAGAAGATGTGTTTGGATTAAAGCTGAGAATTGGAGAAAGTTTGAAGCATATAACCATAAGGTGGAAGACAATGTGCAGTGAGATGGCTGGACGTGTGGATGAGAGATATCTCATTTTATCATTCATCAATGCAATATTCGCAACCAATCTACTATACATTCAAATTTTTAGAATCAAGAATACAATCATAATGACTGAATTACGGGAGCTACATGAGGAGTACATACAAATACAATGAAATGGAATCGTATCCCGTTGCGCATACAAGTTCAAATACAGCGAATGCAAGCTTATTACCTAAATTAATAAACACAGTGGCGAACACTTCGCATGTACAAAAAGAAGAAAAGAATAATAATCAACAGAAGCTTGTAGCTATGGGAAGCAGAGATCAAGAAGAATTTGAAAGAGAAAGAAATTTTTATAATCGAGGTGGAAACAACAAAATTCAAAGACTTGATCAGCCACATGAAAATTATGGAGGACAAAAACAAAATTATCAGAGAGGATCAGGAAGTCAAAAAATTATATGGGAAGAGATCAAGATGCCGCCTTTGAACACTAGTGTGGAAAAATTTTGGGAAGCAATAATTTTAATGGAGAATATACCAACACCCTGGAACATGGGAAAAGAACCGCTTCTAAATAACAGAAGTCAAGAATTTTGCTCTTATCATCACTTTCATGGACATTCTACAAATGACTGCAGAAACATAAAGAGAATCATTCTCAGAATGATAGACCAGGGAAAGCTAAATCATTTTCTAATGGGGCATCCACAATCTCAACTCTTACCACCACCACCAGAAATTCGCAGTGTTAATGCGAAAAAAGGAGGAGAAACATTTGTCATAGAAGTTGGAGCGAAGGCAAAAAATCTATTTTGTAATTTTATTGTACATTCATACAAGACAATCGAAGATTTTCATGACAATGTTCTAAGCAGAGTTTTCGCAAGAGATACTGATGGGAGGGAAATAATGAATATTGCGAAAGCTTTGCCATTAGAAGAGTGGAAAAAACAGACAATTTCTTTCACTGCACAAGAAGTACATAAGCCCGGCGAAATGCATGACAATCCATTGGTGGTGAGACTAGAGATAAATTCAAAACAAAGAGAAGATGAAGAAGATGAGGCCGAAAATTCATGGGCAATTAATAGAGTTTTAATTCATACAGGGATTTCTGTAGATATCATGTTCTATCATACTTACAAAACAATGGGAGACAGAGATGAGGATCTAATACCTTCGACCTATAAAATCTATGGTTTTAATGGCACTGCCAATAAACCTAAAGGGGAAATCACTATGCGAATTCCATTAAATGGGATATCTTCTAAGATCTTATTCTGTGTTGTTGACGTAGAATCGCCCTATAACGCTTAATTGGACGACCTTGGCTACATGGGATTCTAGGTGTGGCATCAAACTTCCACCAACACATCAAGTTTCCTCATCCCAGTGGTATTGGAGTCATAAAAGGAGATTGGGTAGAGGGTAAGAAATGTTATGATATTGATATGGAGTCCTGCGAGGAAAGAGCTGCCAAGAAAGAGAATTGTAAATATAACATTAATCAAAGACAAAGACGTGAGAGATTGATGGTTGACATAATAGAGCAAAGAGAAGAAGGGATATTGCGAAGTCAGAACTTGATGAAAACAACAAGCGGAGAAAATCTCGCAGAAGGGGAGAAAGTAGCTAACAATCTCGCAAAGGCAGAGAACAGTAAAGGTAAAAAAAATTAGCTGTGAAATGAAAGAAATATTGAGTAAAAAGAAAAAGATGTATGATTGATTTGTTGAAAAAAAAATCAAAAATGTATTTTGCTTAATAATAAAAATAAGATTAAGAAATTACAGCAGAGCTGAAATGCAAAAGAATAATCCTCAGAATGGGACGAACCTTTATGACGTACACCCTAGTTCGCGAATAAAATTTCGCAAGAGGCAAATGTAAGACCTAAAGTGCGTCATAGAAGGGGGTATATGTTGCATGGCTCAGGGATAAGGTTACACCGCTGATGGAACCTGAGTCATGGAGATTTGGGTCAATGAAATCCCATCCAGGAGAGACACCTTGGATTCTCAACTTGAGCATATGACTTGAGTTGGGCGACTAAGGTAATAATAGCTCTCCTAAGGGGTGCAGAGTATGACCAAGGCGCCGAGGTACACGGTTGAGCCAAGAATGCCCGGGGCATATGAAACTACCCTGGACATTCTTGGCTATGATGCACTCGACCCGAAAAAAAAACCCACTTAGGGTGCAGTCTAGTAACCATAAGACATATAGGTGTTGATGGTGGATTTTAGACAAGGGGTAAAATCATAAAACCCCATGACTTAATGTTACCCGCAACACATTAGCTGAGAGCATTTAATTCAGATGTAAATAATTAATAGGGGTATTTTTTCAAAATACCGGATTAGGGTTTTCGACACAGTATCCTAATTCCAAACCAAGCCGCATACTGCGCACCATGGAAACGACGCCAAAACCAAGCCGCATACTGCGCACCATGGCAACGACGCCAAAACCAAGTCGCATACTGCGCACCGTGGAAACGATGCCAAAACCAAGCCGCATTACTGCGCCAAACCAAAGCCGCATATTGTGCACCATGGCAACGACGCCAAAACCAAGCCGCATACTTCGCACCATGGCAACGACGCCAAAACCAAGCCGCATTACTGCGCACCATGGCAACGACGCCAAAACCAAGATGCATTATTGCGCACCATGGAAACGACGCCAAAACCAAGCCGCATACTGCACACCATGGCAACGACGCCAAAACCAAACCACATACTGCACCCACAATCAACCATGCCAAACTAAGCCACTATGCCATTTGGCACATGCCAAAAATAGCGCCCTAGGCTTGCAAACCGTGCAACTAGGTCAACTTGGCCGTTCCTGCCATTGACACATGCCAACACGTACCACTAGCCAATTTCCAAGTCGCTATTCCGTTTGGCACATGCCAAAAATAGCGCCCTAGGCTTGAAAACCGTGCAACTAGGTCAACTTGGTCGTGCGTGCCATTGGCACATGCCAACACGCACCACTAACCAATTTTCCAAGTCGCTATGCCATTTGGCACATGCCAAAAATAGCGCCCTAGGCTTGAAAACCTTGCAACTAGGTCAACTTGGCCGTGCGTGCCATTGGCACATGCCAACACGCACCACTAGCCAATTTTTAAGCCGCTATGCCGTTTGGCACATGCCAAAAATAGCGCCCTAGGCTTGCAAACCGTGCAACTAGGTCAACTTGGCCGTGCGTGCCATTGGCACATGCCAACACATACCACTAGACAATTTACCAAGTCGCTATGTCGTTTGGAACATGCCACAAATAGCACCATAGGCTTGCAAACCGTGCAACTAGGTCAACATCGCCGTGTGTGCCATTGGCACGTGCCAAACACGCACCACTAGCCATTTTCTAAACCGATACCATGCCCATAACTCAAGGCCCAAGTGGTCGTGTGTTCCATTGGCACATGCCAACACATAAACCACTAGCCACTTTCTATTCCAAGCCGCTATGCCATTGGCACATGCCAAAGTAGCGCCCGCAAATTTGCCAAAGTGGACGTGCGTGCCATTGGCACATGCCAACACGCAACCACTAGCCAATCCCCATTCCAAGCCGCTATGCCATCGGCACATGCCAAAGTAGCGCCCGCAACTTGTCCAAAGTGGACGTACGTGCCATTGGCATATGCCAAACACGTTACCACTAGCCACTTTCTATTCCAAGGAATTCCACGCATGCCATTGGCACATGCCACATGCTCCACTAAGCGACTTTGGCATTTCCATCCGCACTCAAAGTGCAACTTGCGACCAAGGCATTCCGCACATGCCATTGGCACATGCCAAATGCTCCACTAAGCGACTTTGGCATTGCCATCCGCACTCAAAGTACAATTCGCGGTCGAGATGTCCCGCACATGCCGCAACGCTTCACTAGCAACTTTGGCATTGCCACTTGCGCCCAACTCTTGAGACATCAACACAAACTGGGGGATGTTTTCTTGGGGTTTTGGTTTGGTGGTCACAGCATGCAGCGTACACTACGCTCGCAATAAATCAAGGCGTGCAAGGAATGAATACGGTCAATTAAATAAGGAAATTTATGGTGAAAACGTTTTTCACCATAAAGCCAACGGTTTCCACCTCCTCTGTTTTAATTGACATATTTACTCAATTCCTTAATGAGGCCAGGGTACGTTCAATCTCACTTGTATAAATAGGTTTTACCTATTCTGCCAAAACAGACAAGTCTTGGTCAGGCAAAATACAACACTATCAGATAGCAACTTTGCGAGCTCTCTCAAAAGCTTCCATAACTAGCAAGCTTCCGAAATCTTCTACAAACTTCTACACTTCTAATACAAGTCGAGATAATACCTATCCAGAACTCTCTGGTCTCATCACCTTTATTCGCTATCCTCCCCAAATCAACCCTTCTCCTCCACTTTGTGACCGAAGCAAATCTGGAACGACCATCTTCTTGGTTTAGGCCAGAGTTGTACAGATTGATATCTCGAATCAAAAATGCTCACGTGTAGCACATTTGTTTAAGAGTTAAAACCAGTCTCTCCAGCATCGAATTTACCAAATTCGGCAGAGGCGATTTTCTCCCATAAATAATAGGCAAAAGGGATAAGAGGCCGCGAACACAACTGGTTGTTGTTAAGACTGTATGGGAGGAGCTAGTCTTGTATGGCAGAATTACGTCTCCTTGAAAGGGAAACCAGGGGTAAGATAAGGGCGGCACCCTCCATTAGGGAGCTGATAAGTGTCTTAAGATGCAAATGTCATGATGCTATATTTTCGCAAGAATATTAGACTTGTCATATTTGTGCAACCTGAAGAGGCAAAAATACAAAAGAGAAGATAAGACGAGGTCAATGGGTCATTGTATGCGAGAGTAAAGACATCCTTCGATTTCTTCGCACGACGACAATGTCATGGGGCTTTAATTTCGCAAGAAAATTTAGGCCTGTGATATTGTCGCAGCAAAAATTATAAAAGAACAAAAAGTTAAGGCAAGATTAATGGGTTTCTACATGAAAGTGTGGAGGCGTCCTGCGATCTTGTCGCAATGAAAAAAGATGGCAACATAAGATCTTTACTTAGGAAGGCAAAATAAGACCACATCAGAATACAAGAAAGAATGCAATCTTACAATTTAAGATTGTGAGATTATGCAAAGGTAATTGCGATTTTATCGCAAATTATCTTACTAGACAAAGGTAACTTGCTCAATCACTCATCTGAATACAAATAACAGAGGCAAGGATGGGAATGCATAGAATAAATTAAATGTTATTTGTTTTCACATGATAGATTTACGCATAAAAAGTTAATTGTATTTTGGATAGTCATATTGCAAGGGAGAAAATTTTTCTAACACATGCAGGAAAGAACAAAAGAAATAGAGCTTGTATTGAAGACTGGAGAAATTCGCAGTGATAGATTACAAGTATACGAGAATGAAAGATCAGGAGCAAATATACAAGTTTCACAAAAAATTGAACAAGAAAGCACAAGGAAGCGAAAACTATTTTTTGCTTGATTCTTCATTATTATCATCAAGTTCTTCGCCGGAATTTTCTTCTCCATCAGATTCTTCATCAGACTTCTTCTCTTCATTTTTTTTCAGACTCCGTCTCTTCATCAGCTTCACTATCAGAGATGACCAAGTTATGAACATTCTCTGGAACTTTGTCTAAGAGACAAGGATACTTGGAGTGAGGAATCTTGTTGTCATCACAGATCTCCTTGATGGTGTCATTACAGAAAGAAATTGCATCATTCCCAAAATTCGCAATAGTGATCTTCATTTGAGTCTTCAATCTTGAACATTTCTCATTGCGATAAGATAAATCTTTCGCGATCTTTGCTTTCTCATTCTCAAGTTCTTCAATCCTCTTGCGATATCTATCTTCAACTTCTGCAAAAATATAACAGTAAATCAACATTTTGAAGGAAGTTTATGAAAAACAAACAATTAAATAAGGAAGAACAGTTAACAACCTTCTCTGTTAGAAATCATATCTCTAATCAAAGCCGTTTGCTCAGATTGAAGACTAATATATACACCTAAATTATTCCTGGCGTTATATAGAAATATCGCAGCCCAAGCAAACTCATCATCATGATTTATAAGAAGGCGGATCGAACTTGATTTTCCCTCTCAATAAGAGTAGCATTTTCTCGGATAAGTCTATCTATTTCAACTTGAAATTCAAGAAGAGTCTTGTGGAAATCCTCCAAAGATTTAACACCTTGCTTAGCGATACGGTCTTTATCATCAATAAGACTACTGATCTTAGTTCTTAATTTGTTAATTTCTTCTTTTGAGTCAACATAAAAACGTTTAAACTTATTGGCTAATCCCAAACTGGATCTATGTCCAATTTTTAAGAGATGGATTTTGGATCTAAGTTCATCTATGGAAAGATAGTTGATTACATCATTTAGAAAGTCATTTAAAGAATCGTTAAGGTGTTTAAGAAGGGTGTCATCATCCATAAGATTAGGAAATGTATGAAGAAGAATAGCCTCATCAGAAAGACCATAAACATCTGCGAAATGGTGAACCATATAAGAAAGGGTAATGAGAAAATGAAATGAAGAAAAAAAAGGAAAAAGTTCTATAACATAGAGTTGCTTATTGGCATTTTGAAGACCAGAGATTTTATTCTTTTGGACAACAGTCTCAGATTCCAGCTGGTTGTTCTTTTTGCGAAGATCAGCAGTCTAAGATTCCAATTGGTTGTTCTTCTCGCGAAGACTAACAGTTTCAGCTTCCAATTTCTCATTCTTCTTACGAAGTTCAAGATACTTCTTTTCAAAGGCCGCACGCCTTTTTTCCAAATCTGCGGTAACATCATAAGAAGCTTTCCCAGCCTGCGAAATAATGCAGCGAATTTTCAGAATAATTTAAAAACTCAAGACAAAAATAAAAAGAAGACAAATATAAGTATAAAAATTTACCAAAATATTGAGTGAATGTAAGAAACTGGAAGTTATAGATCTTGAAACCTCGCGAAGAGATTCATTATTCTCTAAGAGGGGAGGATCTCAAATAGCATCTACGGATTGGCAGGCATTAGTGAGAGGAGTATCACCAATTCCCTGCATAGTACTAGAAAAAATACTAGATAATTATTCCATAGAAGACTCAGGAGGAGAATTTCCCTTTGCGACAAAATCGTTAACATCATCATCCGAGGAACTTTCATCAGAATGAGAGTTTGAGGGAGAGGGAGATTGGATTCTTTGTTTCTTTGAAGGAGGTGCATCAGATTTCCTCTTGCGAGAGGCATCTTTACCTTCATTCCTGGTTTTCACAACTTTCATAGGTTATTCCACTTCAGCGATAACCAACACACACAGATAAAGATAAGAAATAGAGGCAACAATATATTGTGAAGAATCATAAAAGAATATTTCTTACTTCTTATGTGAATGATCAAAGAGCTGATAAAGTACTGACTTTCCCAGTTTTGTTATAGCTTGCTTTCAACCTTTCAATCTGATAATTTCGCAAGTAAAAACATTGGAGTGGTCAGCAAAATTATATATAAGAGTAAAAAGAATAACAACTCAAGCAAAATGTGGAAATATACCTCTGCTTCTCTCTCAGGCCATTTAAATACCACGGTTGATACGCTGCGAGATTTGCAGGTAAAACATGAGATCCGAAGATGTATGGACCCTTTAGGAATAAAGTAAATATACACCACTTATCATATCTAGAATGACGTGGAGTTATATTTTTGCCATGATGCCAGTCAATGTCTTGCATTAGTACCTTGTCATCAACAACATCATCTTTCTTCTTTAAACGAACACCCCAGCAAGTATTATCTCTCTTTATGGGAATAATCTCATAATTCGCAAAGAAATTTTCTACTATATACTTCGCAGGAATAATCACAACATCAGCAAACTTAGGATTCTTAACTTTTGAAGGGTAAAGAGATCACTTACCGGCACCACAGTTCGCAAACTCGAGCATTAGGCGAATCCAATCCTCACTTAATTGGTATACAGCTCGCGAGAATTTCGCATGAGAAAGTATTTCATAAAATAAGGGAAGTTCGGGATCATAAAGGGGAATGGGAAGGCCAGCGAGAAGCTGACCTAGCGAGATTATGACCTTCTCATGATTGCAAGGATGATCAGAAAATAGATCAAAAGAAAGCTCATATTTAGGGTTTTTACCAGGAATGGGAGATAAAGTAAAACCTTTGGTTTGAAGTTTCTTTCGAGCTTCTTCATAAGCAATCTCATTTTTACGACCAGCTGGAGGCATCTTCAGTATGAAAATGAAGGAATGAAAGATGAAGAATGAAAGTTTGCAGTAGCTGAAGCGAAATTTTCGGAAGAACAATGAAACGAAATTGCATAGAAAATAAAAGAGAAAGTAAAAAGAAGAGAAGAGAGGAATGAGAAGAACATATATAGAGAGTAGAAATTCTTGAGAAGATAAGTGCATTTAATGCGAGGAGTAGACGTGAGCGGTTAAAAAGCATCTGTTGAAAAAGACGTGTCAAGAGATGGATGGAAGAAAAGATACGTGTAACAAAATTCACGCAAAATACAGAATCATGTCAGTACAGAAGAATATGAAAAGATGAACAGTTGAGGTATTTTGAAGAATAATTTATCATGACATTCTCTCTTTCGAAGAGAAGACATGAGAAGAGGCAAGATGTAGGATCAGAATATCGCAAGAAGGACACATTTGCGAAATTTGATCAACAACATTTTGCGAGCGTCGCAGAATGATTTGAAGAATGACGTAACAGATGACGATGGCGGAAAAATGAGAAAAGTGTGATGACTCTGCGGTGATTAGAGTGTTTGCGAAGATCAACAATAAAACTCTTGCGAGAATGTCGCAAGTCAGATCCGAAATTAAATGACAGATTAGTTGTCATCCACTATGTAATTCCCTATATAAAGAGTTAAACAGGCGTAAGGAAGAGGGATCTTTTTCGAGTGTTGAGCAAGTCATTAGGAGAGAGAAAGTCCAGAGCGGTTGTTAATTCTTTAGATTTATTTCCTTTTCATCTTGTAAAATTTGTGAGATTAATCAATAAAAGTTATGATTGTTGATCTAAAAATGATTTGATTGTATAAATTCTTGTGATGGGTGTAGTGTGGGATTTCCTTCTTTTACATTTATTGAACATGTCCTTTTGAATCACAAAAAATACATACTTTCTGATCATCGAAGTGATTAGAGTGTGTAGCATTAGAAACAAGATTTATCCATGATCAGTGGAAGAACCAAGCACTTCTTCATCAGTAGGAAGGGTTTGCAGTTTAGATTTTGAAGCTGTTTTCATTTGAGAAACATAATATCATAGCATAGCCAGAAGCATTTGGTATGAAAGACTCCCCAGAACAACTTTTATCTTGAATAGAGAGATTACTCAATAGTCGTTCAATTTCACATGCATTTTTTTTAAGTTTAGCCTCGAGTAAGGTTCGTGATGAACAAACTACAACATTTTTCTCGCGAAGAACCTGTAGTTGGGTTTACGATCTTTTACCATACCAACCATTGTATTAACCTTGTGTTTCAGCCTATTGATTTTAACTGCCTGAATTCTAACAAGATTTAGAATCGCTGCACTCTCTCAGACTGCTTTCCTTTCTACTTTAGAATCAGATTCTTCAGTAATAGCATTAGGGAAATACATATAAATACTTGTCTATTTCATAGGAACAAAATATTCATCTATGTGTGAGATCGGAAAGTCTTTCTCTTTAATAGATTTCGTCGAAACATAATTTTTGTATCTGGTGATACGTTTGTCAGAGATAACACTACTGTCCAAAGAGTCATATTGCTACAAACACAGTCTTAGGATGTCTTAAACGTGTTTGCCTGATCTGATACCAATTGAAAAAGCGTGGGTCTAACAACCTCACCCAATATTTCATTTAGGAAATCTGTACGGACAAACTCCAATATAATTCCAAGAAAATTAACTAGACAGTGAGACTCAATCAATGGAATTATATCCAAGATCTTTGTTTCTCAATGTAATCATCAAATCAAACAGATAAAATCTGTGAGCCTGATTATTATGTGAAACAACTTGAACGGTACCAAAGACCAATGTTCAAGTGTCAATCAATTTATATCAACAACCAAAGGTTGGATTATCTAATTGATTAAACTACGCACAACCTGTGATATTTCAATAATATAAACAAATATAATGCGGAAAAAAAAAAACACAGACACCAGAAATTTTGTTAATGAGGAAACCTCAAATGCAAAAAAAAACCCGCGACCTAGTCCAAATTGGAACACCACAATGTATTAAGCCGCTTCAAACACTAGCCTACTCCAAGTTAACTTTGGAATGGAATGTGGTTGAGCCCTAACTAATGTCACATTAATCAAGGTACATTCGCGTTCCTTACACCTCTGAATCCCAACTGGACCCTATGCCCTTGATTACCTTAGATGATCTCACCCACAACTAAGAGTTGCTATGACCCAAAGTCGAAGACTTGATAAACCAATCTGTCTCACATAAAAAGTGTATTGAATAAATAAATCTGTATCCCACAGAAATACCTATGAGTTTTGTTCTGTCTTTTGATAAATCAAGGTGAACAAGAACCAATTAATACACCAGACTTATATTCCCGAAGAACAGCCTAGTAATATCAATCACCTCACAATAATCTTAATTGTATGGTAGCGAAACAAGATATTGTAGAATCACAAACAAGGAAACGAAGATGTTTGTGACTACTTTTTATCTTGCCTATCGAATATTAAATCTCGAGAAAATATTAGAGAAGATAGTACTCAATCACGATAGAATACAACAAGATCATAACACGCAACTACAGAGAAACTAGTCGGGTCTGGATTCACAATCCCAGTGAAGTCTTTAAGTATTTAACGTATAATGGTTTTAGAAAAACTTAGGTTAAAGTAGAATCGACTCTAGTCGCAACCAATATCATACACGAGGTGTGGGGATTAGGTTTTCCAGTTTCTAGAGTTATCCCTTATATAGTCTTCAAATCAGGGTTTGCAATCAATGTTACCTTGGTAACAAAGCATTCAATATTCATTGTTAGATGAAAACCTGATTAGACTCAAGCTAATATATTTCAACCGTTAGATCGAACTTAGTTTGTTACACACAAATGAAAAGTGATTTCATTTAGATATGGGTAACCATGCCTAAACATGTACACCTTGTTGGCTCAACAATAGTTAACCGAAGTTATCCATATGAACACTTTCATATTAACCTTGTTCATCTTAACACAACTAGTTCAAATGACTCAAATGATACTAGTTCTAGAGTTGTTCATTTGTTTATATTCTCATAGAAGTATATAAGACACAACTGAGCAAAATCGATTTTGATTCACTCGAATCAATTCATGAACATTATAGCCACAGTTTGCAAAAGATTGCATTCCTTATTATATAAACATATATTAGTTCATGAACAAACCGATTTTAGAACATAACCTACTCAAGTATGCAAACGGGTATGCATACCTAAGTGACCGGGCTTAGTTTGGGTTTGACAGTATGTGAACAGGTACGCATACCTTCCAAACTTAGTTGAATTTCCGGACATGAACTTACGCCAGTACACATACGGGTATGCATATTAAGTTCTCTGACTTACATTAAACCAACCAGTACGCCTACGGGTATGCATACCATGGTTCCCGGACTTGGAATAACTTGCAACATTTAACATACAAGTACGCATACTGTTTTATATCCAATCATGGTTAATTGGTCTATACTCACATTTCAATCATTGAAGCATTCTTGGAAGATGACAATAGCTGTCTCACACAAACTATTAGATTTAAAGCAATTTTCAAGTGATCGAATGATCAATACGAAACATTTCGAGTCTACATCAAATGACTGTCTCACACAAATCATGTAAGATGTTACCAGGAAATTTTCACATGATCATATTTTGACTTTCTTCAAGAATATAAGATGAAATTAGTTAAAGCGAAATCTTAACAACACATATTTCGAGAAATATGTAAGCGAGTTAAACTCAGCTTGAAATATCAAATGTTTATAATTGAAGTCTATGTAGCAATATGACTTTTGTCTCAAATAAGAGATAAAGTAGATAGACTTTTGAGTGATAGATGAGTTCAAGTCTCCACATTCCTTTTGTTGATGAAGTTCCACAAGATCCCCTTAGTAGTTCTTCGTCTTCAATCGATGAACGTCGAGAAGTCTAAAGCTCAACTACACTTTCTATCCTAATCCGAGACTTAGCTATAAGTAGACTAGAAATCAAGACTTATAGTTTTGGCAACTAAACTTGACAAACAAGCTTGAGATAGTGTTAGAGCATTGATCGGTCAAACTCGCATGCGTTGCTATCTCAAGCATTTTTATCAATGTTATTGATCAAAACTATAAGTATTGATTTCTAGTCTACTATAGCTAAGGTCTCGGACTAGGATATAAAGTGTAGTTGAGCTCAAGAACTCCATGGCAATCATCATACAAGACGAAGGACTACTCAAGGAACTGGTGGATCTTCATTGACTAAAAGGTATGTGGAGACTTGAACTTATCTATCACTCAAAAGTCTATTTATCTCCTATCTTGAGACAAAAGTCATTTTGCTATATAGACTAAGATTATACATATTTGGTATTTCGAGCTGAGTTTACCTCGCCTATATATTTCTCGAAATATGTGTTGGTAAAGCTTTCGCTTTACCCAAGTTCATCTTTACCTAGTGACGAAAGTCATATTAAGTTTCAATCACTTTGAAAATTGCTCTGACGAAAAATGGTTTGTGAATAACAACTATATAACGTCCTATGAGAAAGTTTCAATAATTCAAATGAGATTTTAGCCTATATAACCATTGGAGGATATAAGCATTATTGTGGAAACATATATATGTATAAGTCCTTATTCCTTGAACTGAAGTTTGTGAACTTTGTTGATCAAGAGAACCGGAGAAGTGCGTGATCTAAGTCCGCGAACCCAGTCCGCAAACTGGTGGGAAGTTCTCGACCCGAGAATTTCTGTTGGAGTTTGTAAACTCCATCCGGGAACTTAAGTCCGCGAACCCAGTCCGTGAACTTGAGTAGGTTATGTCTAAAAACGATATTTGTGAACTTATCTATATAAAATAAGGAATGCAATTTCAAATAGTGACTATATAGTTCATGAACCGATTCGAGTGAATCTAATAGTTTTTGCTTCAATTGTTTCTTGTGTAGTACATGAGATTTCCTTTCAATTTAACAACTCTCTAACTAGTTCATTCGAGTCATTTGAACTAGTTATGGTGAAAAAGAATATGGTTGATATGAAAGTTATCATATGGCTAACCATTTGGTTAACTATTGTTGAACCAACGAATGTACAAGTTTGGGTACGGTTACACAAACCTAGAAACGTGAATTTCATGTGTGTATAACAAGCTATGTTTTCGATCTAACAGTTGACAAATATTAGCTTGAATCTAATCAGGTTTTCATCTAATTGTGAATATTGAATGCTTTGTTACTAAGCTAACATTGATTGCAAACCCTGATTTGAAAGACTATATAAGGGATAACTCTAGCAAATGGGAAACCTAATACCCACACATTCTGTGTGATACTAGTTGTGCTAAGCTAGAGTTGATTCTCCCTTAACCTTTGGTTTCTTATTCTAAACCAGGTTAACGACTTAAAGACTTCATTGGGATTGTGAAACCAGACAGATACTACTTTTCTTGTAGTTGTGTGATATGATCTTACTGTTTTTATCGTACGAGTACAATTGTAATAATTGGCTTGAGATTTCTATCTCCGATAAGCAAGATAAAAAGTAGTCATAAACATCTTCGTCTCATCGTTTGTGATTCCACAATATCTTTTTTCGCTGTGTCGATTAAGACTATTATGAGGTGATTGATAATACTGAGCTGTTCTTCGGGAATAAAAGTATGGTTTATCAATTGTTTCATGTTCCCCTTGATTTATCGAAATACGAAACAAAAATCGTAGGTATATTCGTGGGAGACAGATTTATCTATTACCGTAGACTTTTCTGTGTGATACATATTTGTATATTAAAGTCTTCGACTTTGGGTCGTAGCAACTCTTAGTTGTGGGTGAGATCATCTAAGGGAGTCATGTACGTAGTATCCTGCTAGGATCAGAGACGTAGGAGCATAACTGTACCTTGGATCAGTGTGAGATTGACTGGGGTTCAACTACAGTCCAGACCGAAGTTAGTTTGGAGTAGGCTAGTGTCTGTGGTGGCTTAATATAGTGTATGTTCAATCTGGACTAGGTCCCGGGGTTTTTCTGCATTTGCGGTTTCCTCGTTAATAAAATTCTGGTGTCTGTGTTATTTTTTTCCACATTATATTTGTTATATAATTGAAATAATACAGGCTGTGTGTTGTTCAATCAATTATAATATCTGACCTTGTGGTTGTTGATTTAAATTGATTGACACTTGGATATTGGTCTTTGGTACCATCCAAGTTTATCTCTCTTATATTTAATCGAGACTCGCAGTTTGCTTAAGTAAGATTTAAATCGAGACATAGAGATATAAACTATTTGATATACTTTTCTATTGATTGAGTCTAACTGTCTAGTTGATTCTCTAGAAAGTATATTGGAGTTTGTCCATACAGATTGCTAAGTAAAATATTGGGTGTGGTTGTTACACCCCCGCTTTTTCAGATAGCAAAGCTTGCGAGTTCGACCGAGCAGTGCTCTAACACATAGTATTGTATGTGCTAAGTAACCTTTTTTGTCCCAGCCATATTGGCGTTATATCGTTGGACTGTGCATCTCTATCATCCAGGCCACAACTTCATTATTGCGCAACCTTTGCGCTTAACCGTTGGGATCGGTCATAGACCTCCCCCCACCCAATCCAATCAACGTCCTCGTTGAATGAAACATCAGTTCAGGCTCTGCTGAAATTTATAATCCTTGTACGCATATGATCCACTCTCAGAAATCAGAAACTTTATTTGTCCTTTAACCTTTCCAAAAAAATTATGCTTAGTACTTTACGCCACCACTTAGTTTATTTGCCTTGCCATTAAGCCTATGAATTTCAACTTCACTGTCGCATCGTCGACTATGCTTAAATTCTACTTCATTCACATCTTAACACCCAATAGCTATTGAAATCTGTTGTTATGCCTCTTGCATCAGCATATGATGCGTGTCGTCGGTGCACAAATTAATTTACTTATATTCTACTTTACTAATAAATAATATAATATAGTAGCAAATAACATTCGTTCCCACGAAGAGCATGGAGTTTATTTGTCAAAAGTGTCACAATGGGTGTTTTTGTTTTGGATTTTATTGCTAAATAAATAATAAAGAAATGAAAAGTAATTGAGATTGAAAGCAATGAAGAGAAATATGATCAGGGAATCCTTCTTCGTTACTAAACAGTCATCAAAGTAGCATATTCATCTATTCTTTGTAAATCATAGATTATTACCAACCGTAGGAAAGCAGGTACGCTTAGCTATCCCCAAAATTCATTATATTAATAAAAAACAGGTACGCTTAGTCTCTAAATTATATCCATCTAAACCACCTTGAGGTTCTCTTACAAAATGTAATTCAGTCGAATTCCTTAAGGTTTGTGAACTTAGGTTTTATCCTAGCAGTTAAACTCAGTACGCTCGGTCCACTTACTAGGGTTGTTTTTAGTTGCAATTGCTCCACAAGATCCCTCTGCAAGGTTTCGTAATTTCTACTGTGTAAGAGTTATTCAACAATTACGGGTATCCTAACTCATTACTAGCATTAGATTCACTAATAAACTGACTTAGTTGGCCACCTAAACAATTTATCAATTGATCATAAAAATTATTATAATAAAAACAATCAATAATCATAATCATGTGAAGAATTAAAATAGATGTATATATTGAATCAAATCATGTATCAGAACTAGAATTCATCCCCAACCACTAAGAAGTTTAGCTACTCATGGTACTAACAAAACCCATGAGTTCGATATGATAAAATGGAAAAGAAATAGTTACGGTGATGGAAATAGCTCAAAACCCTAACTTTTCTTCCTTGTGTGTTCTTCTCTCCAAAAGCTTGATTAAAGATATCCCCAAAAAATATTAGAAGAGTCTCTTATATAGGTCTCCAAATATAAGTGCCTCGTGCTTAAAATCCCGGTCGAAAACAATCTTCTCCCCCCCCCCTCCCCGAGTTTGCATACGGTTGTAAAACCCTACTATATCTTCCCCTATGATATTCTACGGATGGAAACCAGATCGTAGGTCTCCCTGAAGATGTATACAGTTGTTTATGGGAGAAAATTACCCTTAAACAAATGTGTTACACGTGAGCACTTTTGATTCGAGATATCAATCTGTACAACTCTGGCCTAAACCAAGAAGATGGCCATTCCAGATTTGCTTCGGTCACAAAGTGGAGGAGAAGGGTTGATTTGGGGAGAATAGAGAAGAATGGTGATGAGACCAGAGAGTTCTGGCTAGGTAGTATATCGACTTGTATCAGAAGTGTAGAAGCTTGCGGAAGCTTGCTAGTGATGGAAGCTTTTGAGAGAGCTTGCAAAGTTGCTATCTGATAGTGTTGTATTTTTCTTGACCAAGACTTGTGTGTTTTTGCAGAATAGGTGAAACCTATTTATACAAGTGAGATTGAACGTACCATGGCCTCATTAAGGAATTGAGTAAATGTGTCAATTAAAACAGAGAAGGTGGAAACCGTTGGCTTTATGGTGAAAAACGTTTTCACCATAAATTTCCTTATTTAATTGACCGTATTCATTCCTTGCACGCCTTGCTTTATTGCGAGCGTAGTGTACGCTGCACGCTGTGACCTCCAAACCAAAACCCCAAGAAAGAATCCCCCATTTTGTGTTGATGTCTCGAGAGTTGGGCGCAAGTGGAAATGCCAAAGTTGCTAGTGAAGCGTTGCGGCATGTGCCAATGGCATGTGCGGGATGTCTCGACCATGAGTTATACTTTGAGTGCCGATGGCAATGCCAAAATCGCTTAGTGGAGCATTTGGCATGTACCAATGGCATGGCCGCGAGTTATACTTTGAGTACGGATGGCAATGCCAAAGTCGCTTAGTGGAGCATTTGGCATGTGCCAATGGCATGTGCGGAATGCCTTGGCCGCAAGTTGCACTTTGAGTACGGATTTAAATGCCAAAGTCGCTTAGTGGAGCATGTGACATGTGAGGAATGCCTTGGCCGCAAGTTGCACTTTGAGTGTGGATGGAAATGCCAAAGTCGCTTAGTGGAGCATGTGGCATGTGCCAATGGTATGCGCAGAATACCTTGGAATAGATAGTGGCTAGTGGTAACATGTTTGGCATGTGCCAATGGCACGTACGGCCACTTTGGCCAAGTTGCGGGCGCTACTTTGGCATGTGCCCATGGCATAACGGCTTGGAATGGGGATTGGCTAGTGGTTGCGTGTTAGCATGTGCCAATGGCACGCACGGCCACTTTGGCCAAGTTGCGGGCGCTACTTTGGCATGTGCCAATAGCATAGCGTCTTAGAATAGAAAGTGGCTAGTGGTTTGTGTGTTGGCATGTGCCAATAGCACACACAACCACTTGGGCCTTGAATTTTGGGATTGGTAGCTATTTGGAAAATATCTAGTAGTGCGTGTTCGGCATGTGCCAACGGCATGCATGGCCATGTTGACCTAGTTACACGGTTTGCAAGCCTGTGGCGCTATTTGTAGCATGTGCCAAACGGCATAGCGACTTGGGAAATTGGCTAGTGGTGCGTGTTGGCATGTGCCAATGGCGCGCACGACCAAGTTGACCTAGTTGCACGGTTTGCAAACCGAGGGCGCTATTTTTGGCATGTGCCAAACGGCATAACGACTTAGAAATTGGCTAGTGGTGCGTGTTGGCATGTGCCAATGGCACGCACGGATAAGTTGACCTAGTTGCACGGTTTGCAAACCTAGGGCGCTATTTTTGGCATGTGCCAAATGGCATAGCGACTTGGAAATTGGCTAGTGGTGCGTGTTGGCATGTGCCAATGGCACGCACGGCCAAGTTGACTTAGTTGACTTAGTTGCACGGTTTGCAAGCCTAGGGTGCTATTTTTAGCATGTTCTAAACGGCATAGCGGCTTAGAAATTGGCTAGTGGTGCGTGTTGGCATGTACCAATGGCACGCACGGCCTAGTTGACCTAGTTGCACGGTTTGCAAGCCTAGGGCGCTATTTTTGGAATGTGCCAATCGGCATAGCGGCTTAGTTTGCCATGGTTGACTGTGGGTGCAGTATGTGGTTATGTTTTGGCGTCATTGCCATGGTGTGCAGTATGCGGCTATGTCTTGGCGTCGTTGCCATGGTGCGAAGTATGCGGCTTGGTTTTGGCGTCGTTGCCATGGTGCGCAGTATGCGGCTTGGTTTTGGCGTCGTTGCCATGGTGCGCTGTATGCGGCTTGGTTTTGGCGTCGTTTCCATGGTGCGCAGTATGCGGCTTGGTTTGGGATTAGGGTTCTGTGTCGAAAACCCTAATCCGGTATTTTGAAAAAATACCCCTATTTATTTACATCTGAATTAAATGCTCTCAGTTAATGTGTTGTGGGCAACATTAGGTCATGGGGTTTTACGATTTTATCCCTTGTCTAAAATCCAACATCAACATTAAGTCCCCTGCTTATCTCGGAACATGAGCTTTGTTGCGAGGTAAGCATAAGATGGTGCCAAGACAAAATCTGAAAGAGAAGTGAGGAGATATATCTGACTTTTTTTTTTTTTTTTTTTTTTTTGAGATGCGAATTGGATTCAGAATCCTTGTCCTTGGCATTTTTGCGCGATTCGGGAGGTTAGCACAAATTGGAAGCTGGGAAGTATTGAGCTGCCGACGCGAGTTGAGAAGCTGGTGCGGTGGGACCGGTGCAGAGTGAGCGGTCTGGCCCGGAGAGTTGGGCGTTGAGCGCAAGTTTGGGGAAGGCGCTTGGTGGGACCGGCATGCTCGAAAGGCATTGGCATTGGAGGCTTGAGCGGCTATTGGGAAGTTGGGCGCCCTTGTGGGCCCAAACTTCCCTTACACGCGCAGCTTTTGGGAGAAAAAAGGGGGATCCTTCCTTATTGTGGAAACCGCCCGCATATATATACATGAAGTTTTTTCTTTTACCTTGCTCTTTGTTCCTTCCTTATTTCTTGCTAGCGGTAAAGTGATAAAGGAGAAACCGGCTATCCAGGTGTGTCTTCTAATACTTCTCTTGTTTTCCTTTGTAGGTGCAAACCCTAGCAGTAGGTGCTTTTTCTTTTATAAATCTTGCGTTGATATCACGCACATGATTGGTTGGCGTGCTTCTTGTAGAGAATATTTTATATATATGATTTGATTCCGTAGAAAATACTGCACATATGATTTCGAACCCGTAGAGAATATTGAGCGCATAATTTTGAACCCGAAGAAAGATTCTGTATATGTATTTGAACCCGAGAAATATACTGCACATGAATCCCGAAGAATAATATTGTATACGTGCTTCATATGAACCCGAAAGAATTACTGTATATGAATCCCAAAGAAGAATACTGTATATGTGCTTCATATGAACCCGAAAGAATTACTGTATATGAATCCCGAATAAGAATACTGTATATGTGCTTCATATGAACCCGAAAGAATTATTGTATATGCTCTTGAACCCAGAAAATATACTGCGCATATTATTTTGAACCTGAAGTAGGATACTGCATATGTATTTCGAAACCGTAGAAAATACTATTCTCCCATGTGTCAGGGATTTTTCTCTTGTCGAGCGCGGTTATGTATTTGGGAGATAATTTCATAATTTCTCTGTTTTTTTGTGTGCAGATATCTTGTTGCTAAGAGAGGAAAACCGACAAGATGTTACCTGAACAAGGCTCTGTTTCGTCGAAAGATGTTGATAGTTCTAAACCAAACATAGATGATGAGTTCTTTACCAAACCCCTTGCTCCTTCTCGGAGAAATCATCCAAATTTCTTGCTAATTTTATTGACTGGTGGTGAAGATGAAAAGAAAACCCGTTTGGTCCGGCCGGAGCATATTATACGGCTTTGTCTGCATAAAGGATTGTACGCCTCTTACAGTATCGATTTCAGAATGTGTCAAAGCCCATTGTATTCCTTTGATGTGTGGGTTGAGTTTATGGTGAGTAAGGAGCATATAAATTCCAACTTGACTCGAGTACAGATCATTGATGCTGTCAGAGCTTCAGTAAGTCTCCAGGTTAGGAAAGATGTTTCGGGCTTGGTTGCTTTCCTCTCTTGGTGGTGTTTGGATACTCACACGATTATTTGTAGATGTGGTGAAATAACTTTCTCCTTGGAGAGTGTGGCTCTCTTGCTGAATCTTCCAGTGACCGGGAATCTTAACATCCAAATGTCAGAAGATGAGAAGAAGATGCGAGATGACCTTTCTACTAAGTTGGGAGACTTTTCCCGAAAAGACTCTTCTGCGAAGTCGAAAAGTCCTGCCCGGAAAGAAGACGAAAGGTTCCTTTACAGCTGGTGGATATCTCGGTGGTTTCCGGAAGAGTTGGAGGCTAAACAGAAGAGTAGATATCTCCACGTTGCAACATTTTTGGCTCTCTGGTTGTCTAGAGACATTTTTGACGACGGCTCTGGCAAGAAGGAGATAAGACTGGGGTTGCTACCGATTGCCGTGAAATTGGAAAAGGGTGAAGTTCTACCCATTGGCAAGCTATTCCTCGGCTCCTTGTATGTGCATATGGATTACTTAGTCACGAATATGCAAGTTTCGAATGGTCTTATGAAAGTGGACTCGTATGTGCACATCGTTTTTCTACAAGCGTGGTTGTGGGAGCATTTTGAAAAGTATACTCCAAAGCCATTGCCTACGATTCCCGCGAGTTGGGGTGGCTCTCGAATTCTTCGATGGGTGAATAGGCGCTTAAAAGTTGGTGTGAGCCTGGTTAGTCTTCTTGATAAGTTGCACGAGATCAACTTTCGCCCATGGGAGATGGTCCACAAGCCTGTGACTCAAATTGATATTTTCGCTTCTGCTCCGGATGCGATCTTGTCTTTGGATGACGACTTGAGTATTGGATAAAACTTGTTTATGCAAAGCTGCATTCTGGGTTACATGACGGCTTTCTTTAGGGATTTTTTTTTTGATGGCTGCTTACAATATTGACCATGCCGCTCGTCACATGGGTTTCGATCAAGGGGCGCCTCTTGCTTGCCAGCTGGTGCTTCCTGAGGATTCATTACGTGTTGACTTCGATGCTAGTGCCCTTGAGTCAGGTATACGTCTTCCTTTCTTTCAATCGGAAAGAGCTCCCTTGAAGACTTATAGTTACAACGACTTCCGGTGCCGTGAGCGTCTTATGATTCGCAAGTTTGTAGATGATGTGGTGGAGAATGTTCGTGGTAAGCCTTCCCAAGAAGTTTTGAAGAAGTACCCAATGTTGAGAGATTTCAAGTGAAAGTCGTCTGGCAATTCTGAAAGTCCCCAATTGAAAGAGAAGAGGACGATAAACCGTGCTGGTGGGTTTCAAACGGTTTCAAAGGATCCTCCTGCAGCCCTTGTGTCTTTCAGTCCTTCCAATAACCAGGTATGTGTCGCCTCTTTGCTGGTTTGTTTCCAAATGTGTGAATTTCTGCTGAAGGTATGTGTCTCGTTTCTTCCAGGGCTTTGGTAGTGTTAATATTTTTTCTACTCTTGCTCGCTGTCAGGAGACGATAACTCATTTGAGTAATTCTGGCGGTATCGAGCCTTCTCACAACGGTAATTCGCCAGAGAAAGAAGAAAGTTTGGAATAGAAAGAAGAAAGTTCGGAAAGTGAAAATGATTCTTCCGATAGCAGCGCTGGATCCCTTTCAGAAAGTGTCTCGGTAGGTTTCGCACATCTTTTTCTTCCTCCTCCCTTTGAAAATGTCTAACTCAAATCTTGAAGGAGGAATCTGACTCAGGAGAAGGATCTGAGGTGGAGGCACATGAAGACTTGACCTTGGTGACAACAACCGTCAGTGATGACCCAGAGATCGAAGTTGAAAATCCGCCTATAGTGACTGTGACCGCTGATGATGTCTTGGAGATGGAAGTTGATCAATCACAAAGCATGAATGCAGCTCGACCGGGAAATGATTCTCTGGTTGCTGGCACAGATACGAAAGGGAACCCTTCGCAGATTTCGGATCTGGTTGCAGGCGCCATTTTCGATCCCCCGTACTTGGTTCCTTACCCATGTCACGTGTTGTTCGGCGGTTTCAGCGTGCTGGCCAAATATGAGGCGTTGTATACCAAAATATGGAATAAGTATGGACATATGGCTACGACCAGGAAGTTCACTAGTCGTATTGCGTTGGTTAAACATGTGGAAGAAGCTTTATCTTTTATTGAGGACATGTGTGGGGGTGACTGGATACACCGTTTCTGAAGACGTCATTGCTAACTGGGAACATCACCGCGATGTGTGTGTGGAGAAGGAATTCAATGCGCCATGGTTCGTCGAAAATCTTGCTGAGATTCGGAAATTGAAGGATACAGCAGTCGAAATCCCTTTTGCGGAGGAGATCACACGGAAAGAAGCGGAAGCTGAGGAGTTGTCCAAGGTGTTAGCTATGAAGAGAGTGGCTATTGAAGATGCGAAGGACCGCCTTGCTAAGAAGAGTAAACCGCTGCTGGAAAACTTCTATTGAATGTTTCTTCTTTAAATTCCCTTTTGTTTATTTCGAGGAACACTTTGGGTGCTTGATTTCAGAGTCTGACTGATTTTGGTAGTTGGTTGATGTTTTTTGAGATGTTGGATTATTTTCGGGGATGAATGGTTTTAATATATAACTTTGATTATGCCTTGCGAAGGGAATATTGATTTTATGAAAGTGTGTGCTAGCAATAACACAAAAAGTAATGGTATGATGGTTTTATTGAGAACCCCAAAACAGATCAGATATCTTGCCCGGGCTAGACTTACTTGTTGTATGGATCTTTCGTCGCAAATATGTCTATTTTCGTATAAGAAGTGGTTTTGCCGGTGACTTTGCCAGTAAGTCTCCAGTTGCTGGTAACAGTTTTGCTGAAAAAGCCGCCAGCCAGTCCCCAAATCGGAGTCCCCAATTTCCCGTGTAGTTTTTACGGCTGGCAACTGGGTTTTCTGGTAGTTGAGTCGCAGATCACCAAACCGATTTGATGCTTCTTCTGTTGGTGCTTGTATCAAGACGCGAGATCGATTTCTAGAAGTAGATATTGTAACCGAGAGACTGAAATTCCCGCTGTGGTCGCCAATTATTTATGGGTGAAAATCTCCTCTGACGAATTTGGTAAATTCGATGATGGAGAGACTTGTTTAAACCCTTAAACAAATGTGCTGCACGTGATCACTTTTGATTCGAGATATCAATCTGTACAACTTTGGCCTAAACCAAGAAGATGGCCGTTCCAGATTTGCTTCGGTCACAAAGTGGAGGAGAAGGGCTGATATGGGGAGGATAGCGAATAAGGGTGATGAGACCAGAGAGTTCTGGCTAGGTAGTATCTCGACTTGTATCATAAGTATAGAAGCTTGCTAGTGATGTAAGATTTTTAGAGAGATTGCAAAGTTGTTATCTGATAGTGTTATATTTTGCCTGACCAAGACTTGTGTGTTTTGGCAGAATAGGTGAAACCTATTTATACAAGTGCGATTGAACGTACCCAGGCCTCATTAAGGAATTGAGTAAATGTTTCAATTAAAACAGAGGAGGTGGAAAACATTTCCTTTATGGTGAAAAAAGTTTTCACCATAAATTTCCTTATTTAATTGACTGTATTCATTCCTTGCACGCCTTGCTTTATTGCGAGCGTAGTGTACGCTGCACGCTGTGACCGCCAAACCAAAACCCCAAGAAAGCATCCCCAGTTTATGTTGATGTCTCGAGAGTTGGACGCAAGTGGCAATGCCAAAGTTGTTAGTGAAGTGTTGCGGCATATGCCAATGGCATGTGCCGGATGTCTCGACCGCGAGTTGTACTTTGAGTGCGGAAGGCAATTCCAAAGTCGCTTAGTGGAGCATTTAGCATCTGCCAATGGCATGTGCGTAATTCCTTGGCCACGAGTTGTACTTTGAGCCAAAGTCGCTTAGTGGAGCATTTGGCATGTGCGGAATGCCTTGGCCGCAAGTTGCACTTTGAGTGCGGATGGAAATGCCAAAGTCGCATAGTGGAGCATGTGGCATGTGCGGAATGCCTTGACCACAATTTGCACTTTGAGTGAGGATGGAAATGCCAAAGTCGCTTAGTGGAGCATGTGGCATGTGCCAATGGCATGCGCGGAATGCCTTGGAATAGAAAGTGGATAGTGGTAACGTGTTTGGCATGTGTCAATGGCACGAACGACCACTTTGGCCAATTTGTGGGCGCTACTTTGGCATGTGCCCATGGCATAGTGGCTTGGAATGGGGATTGGCTAGTGGTTGCGTGTTGGCATGTGCCAATGGCACGCACGACCACTTTGTCCAAGTTGCGGGCGCTACTTTGGCATGCGCCAATGGCATAGCGACTTGGAATAGAAAGTGGCTAGTGGTTTGTGTGTTGGCATGTACCAATGGCACACACGACCACTTGGGCCTTGAGTTTTGGGCTTGGTAGCGGTTTGGAAAATGGCTAGTGGTGCGTGTTTGGCATGTGCCAATGGCACGCACGGCCATGTTGACCTAGTGGCACAGTTTGCAAGCCTAGGGCGCTATTTGTGGCATGTGCCAAACGGCATAGCGACTTGGGAAATTGGCTAGTGGTGCGTGTTGGCATGTGCGTGTTGGCATGTGCGTGTTGGCACGCACGACCAAGTTGACCTAGTTGCACGGTTTGCAAGCCTAGGACGCTATTTTTGGCATGTGCCAAATGGCATAGCGGCTTAGAAATTGGATAGTGGTGCGTGTTTTCATGTGCCAATGGCACGCACGGCCAAGTTGACCTAGTTGCACGATTCGCAAGCCCAGGGCGCTATTTTTGGCATGTGCCAAACGGCATAGCGACTTGGAAATTGGCTAGTGGTGCGTGTTGGCATGTGCCAATGGCATGTACGGCCAAGTTGACTTAGTTGCACGGTTTGCAAGCCTAGGGCGCTATTTTTGGCATGTGCCAAACGGCATAGCGGTTTAGAAATTGGCTAGTGGTGCGTGTTGGCATGTGCCAATGGCACGCACGGCCAAGTTGACCTAGTTGCATGGTTTGCAAGCCTAGGGAGATATTTTTGGGATGTGCCAAATGGCATAGCGACTTGGAAATTGGCTAGTGGTGCGTGTTGGCATGTGCCAATGGCACGCACGGCCAAGTTGACCTAGTTTCTCGGTTTGCAAGCCTAGGGCGCTATTTTTGGCATGTGCCAAACGGCATAGCGGCTTAGTTTGGCATGGTTGCCTTTGGGTGCAGTATGTGGTTTGGTTTTGGCGTCGTTACCATGGTGCGCAGTATGCATCTTGGTTTTGGCGTCTTTTCCATGGTGCGAAGTATGCGGCTTGGTTTTGGCGTCGTTGCCATGGTGCGCAGTATGCAGCTTGGTTTTGGCGTCGTTTCCATGGTGCACAATATGCGGCTTGGTTTTGGCGTCATTGCCATGGTGCGCAGTATGCGACTTGGTTTTGGCGTCGTTGCCATGGTGCGCAGTATGCGGCTTTGTTTTGGCGTAGTTACCATGGTGCGCAGTATGCGGCTTGGTTTTGGCGTCGTCGCCATGGTGCGCAGTGTGTGGCTTGGTTTTGGCGTCGTCGCCATGGTGCGCAGTATGCGGCTTGGTTTGGGATTAGGGTTCTGTGTCGAAAACCCTAATCCGGTATTTTGAAAAAAATACCCCTATTAATTATTTACATCTGAATTAAAAGCTCTCAGTTAATGTGTTTCGGGCAACATTAGGTCATGGGGTTTTATGATTCTACCCCTTGTATAAAATCCACCATCAACAACGGTATGAATAACTCACTGTAAATTGAACTGACATCCATACGGTTGGAAATTCCACCGTAGGTTAGCCTGACTTCTCAACTTCTCTTTCTGTATAAACTCCAGCCAAAATTGCCAAATTTCCTTTTCTTTTCGAACTCCGAAGCTCTGCCAAACTCTTACGATAACAACTTCCATGTTTTAACTCGAGATCTATTAAAATCAGCATCGTATTCTGCTTCCAAGATTAATCTTCAGCTCAAACTCCTCATCTCGCAGCACATCCAACCAACAACTTGATCTCAAAGCATCATCATTTCATCTTCTGGAACATTAGTTTAAATTCCTATCTCAATCATCTCAGTTCTGTTTCTTCCATCATCCACATCCATCTCGTGTAACAGTAGCACCATTACGAGCATATTCTTTACTGCCATTAACTCGATTTGTTGACCCAAAACCATCACATCCTCGAGCTCAACTTCTATCACCATAAACTCTGTTCACAGCTTGTAGGTACAGAAAACCTACTCGCCACGTGGTCGAACGAGGTTAAACGAAATCACGAAGTAAATCTTGAGATAATATATTAATTGCTAATTCCCAGAGAAATGTCAGTGACGAGTCAAATCAGATGTCATACTTACTTTAACGAATATCGTACTTGAGAAGTAGATCCAAGATTATCGAAGATATCAATTAACGAGATACTGATTGCTTGCACATGAAGATATTTCACGAATAAAAGTAAGGATACGAAGTATGGATTGTTACGCAAGAAATGGGACAGCTGTCCTGACAACAACTGAATAATTAGGCGAAAGGGAAGGGAAAAATTTATTGAAAATAGATAAAGCGAAGTAAAAAGTAGAGTCACGTGAAATGTGTGATTTCTGGCGAGATAAAATAAGTTGTAACCCATTATGTAACTTTCCCTATAAATATAGAGCTTAGTCCATTGTAAAGGGGGTTGGAATATTAAGGAGTGAGGAGGTTATTGTAAAGAGAGATAAGATAGTGTTCTTGAGAGGGTTACTTGTCTTATTTGTATCTTTATGATCATAAATTAAGTGAATAAATAATGACTTGTTTTCATTTCTTAGTGTGAACTGATCTTTGAGTGATAGGAATTTGGGTGTAACTATGGATTTTATGTAGTTACATTTTGGCGCCGAGAAATAAGGATCTCATGTTGAGAGTTTACTCTCACTTGGGATAGTTTGAGAAAGTTGAAATCGTCCTCAAGACTTTTCATCAAAAATCATTTTATAAGTTATTCTTTTCATAAAGTTTGAAGTTGGTGATTTAGAGATTGTGGTGGTATTAAGAGAGAAGAGTAGATCTGAACTTTAACCTTAGAAATTTCTCATTTGAAACATTTATCCTAAGAGTGAGCAAGCTAGATCTGGTTAATAGGAGTTTGTCAGCGAATTAGTGAGTGAAGATTAATTCGGCAGGAGTTTGTTGATGGCAAGAGTTCCGGATCGAGCACATCACATCATTGCATCAAGAAGGAGCCAACAATTAGCGGAAAAGAGAGGAGGAAGAATGGAGATTGAGGAAACGTCAACTATGGGAGGTAGGCGTGGTGTAAATTTTCAGAGAAATGACAACTGTTATTGTCAAGGATCGATGCATACTTCTGATACGGAAACTATGGTGGAGGAAGAACCAATGGGAGGAGGAAAAGAAGAGAATATTAACGAAGAAAACATGATGTTGGAGAAAATAAGAGAAGTACTTCGTCGAGAAAGAGAAAAAGAAAGAGAAAGAGAGAGAGAAAGAGAGAGAGGTATGGAGGAACAAAGAACCGTACTCATGAGGCAGAACGACGCTTTGATGCAGCAGAATCGCCAACTCAATAAAGAAAGAGTTGTTCATGAACCACAAGGTGAAGAAACAGTATGCGAACATGGAGGAATATGCATCAAAGGGAAGAAATGTTGGAGAATGACCAAAGAGAAGAAAGAAGAGAATGAAAGAGGAGACGCCAAAGAGAGACGGCTAAGGATAGCATTGGAAGAAACTAGATGGGAAAATCAAAGATGACGATTTGAGGAAGAAAGAACACGCGAAGAAGAAATAATTTGTGAAGAAGAGAGACTACGAGAGGAAGAAATAACACGCGAAGAAGAAATACTTCGTGAGGGAGAAAGATTGCGTGAAGAGTAATGGCAAGAAGAATAAAGAAGGTATGAGGAGGAAGAAGAGAGAAGATGTGGAGAAGAAAGAAGGCAAGAAGATTATGGGCGAGATAGAAGAAGAATAAGGCATATGCGATATGAAGAGAAGGACGAGATTAATCAAGTTATTCTGGACGAATTACAAGATATGAGGTCCATGATTAACAACTCTCGAAGAGGAGGACGAGTGCAGATGGATGAAGCAATAGTAGAGGTAGGCAAATCGCCATTCACCCGCAAGATACTGTAGGCAAGAATCCCAGGAAGATGTTCATTACCAACCTTTGGAAGCATATTCAACGGAACGGGAAGTGCAGTGCAACATTTGAAGCAGTATACTCTTCCCTTGATGCAGTGGGCGAGATATGAGGCTGTGATGTGCAAGTATTTCTCTGCCAGTCTAATCGGAGAAGCATTGAAATGGTTCGATGGGTTACCAGAAGGATCGATCTCGTCATTCATATACTTACAAAGGATATTTTTAACAACCTACATAAGCAATAACATGCTAAGGCCAGGGATAGAAACTCTAATTAACCTAAAGAGGAAACCTGGAGAGAGTCTGCGAAGTCTAATAATGAGGTGGAGGATAATATGTAGCGAACTCGCAGGAAGAGTCGCTGAGAGGAACTTCATCTAGCCTTTGTAAACGCTTTAATTCCAACTGATCTCTTGTATACTCAAATATTCATAATTCGTGATTCGATAACAATGAATGAGCTCAGAGAGTACCATGAGGAATATGTAGCACTGGAATAGAAGCAGAAGGAAGTCATCGAAGTAGTCCTAATACAGTCAAAGGAGGGGAATTCGCGTCTTTTACCAAGAATGACGAACGTAGTAGAAGATAACTCAAAGTACGAGAAAGGCGAATCATCGAGTGCAATTATTCCCGCGAAGTTGGTAGCTCTATCCAGTGGAGATCGAGAGTGGATTGAACATCATCCCAGATATAATGAACAAAGGCAAGGGAACTATGAGTCACGAAATGAGAACTCGAGAAATCAGCAAAGATACAATCTAGGTCAACGATATGGGGAAAGAATACCTTCATTTGAAGATGTAATACTCCCGGAACTTAACACGACAGTGGAAAAAGTATGGGAAGCAATTGTTTTAACTGAAGAAATTCCTCCACCACCAAATCTAGGGGTGGAACCACTAGCAAGGAGTAATGACTTTAACAAATATCATCATTTTCATGGACATCACATGAGTGACTGTAGGAATGGCAGGCGCTTGATACTTCGTCTAATTGAAAATGGAAAGCTCAAACATTTTTTGGCGAATTCGGGACCATTTCCCTTACCCCCACCTCATGATGGCAACCAAAATCAGGCTCAAGTGTACATAATTGAAATTGATATAGGAACCTAAAGACTAAATTGTAACTCTATAATCCATTCTGCAAAGAATATACAAAATTTTCATGATAATGTGCTAAAAAGAGTTCACAAGAGAGACTTTGAAGGGAATGAAACATTTAGTATCGCAAAGAAAGAACCACTAAAAGAGTGGCAGAAAAGAGCCATTTCCTTTTCAGCAACAGATGCACTGGATAGAGGAGCTTCACACACGAATTCATTAGTGATAACTTTAAACTTCGAAGAACACACGAAGTGGGAGAATGATCCTGCGAGAAAGCAAAGGATATGGGAAATAGACAGAATCTTAGTAGATACAGGAAGTTCGATGGATATTATTTTTTATCATAAATTTAAAACCATCGGCTATAGAGACTCAGACCTAGTGCCATCAACATACAATATATATGGGTTTAATGGGGTTGCATCGAAGCCTAAGGGAGAGTTGGTCGTGAAGATATTCGTAGGAGAGTTGGAGACAGAGGTCACTGTTTGCGTGGTGGATATGGAATCTCCTTATAATGCCCTTATTGGTCGACCATGGATACATGGAATAAAAAAAATAGCATTAACCTACCATCAAGCCATACATTTTCCAATGCCGAGTGGAATTGGCGAGATCAAAGGTATCAAAAAGACACGAGAGACTGCAACGATAAAGATGTTCATAAATACGAAGAAAGACAAAAATGAAAGAAGGAGCAGAGGAAGAGGGTGCTGGAGGCAAAGAAAAAGGAGGAATTAATGATATATACGATAAAGGCAAAAGAAGGATGGGCTATACCAAGTGAAATTCCTAAAAAGGAAGGCGAGCCTTTATATCAATTAAAGGAACCATCACCGCTTGGAGAACCAATCATGAACTTCGCTGCGGTGGAGCCTACGAAGGAGATAACTTTCGGCGATGGCTAAGAGTTAAAGATGATAAAGATTGGAACGAATATGGGGGTGGACGTAGAAGAGAATTTGATAAAGCTGTTGAAAGAATACCTTGATGTCTTTGCGTGGAACATGAACGAAATGCCAGGAATAGATCCACGAGTTGCATTCCATAAATTATATCTTTATCCGCGAATCAAACCAATAAGGAAACGAATACGCAAGATGCAACTTCAAAAGATGATGGATTCTTGGATTATAAGACTAGCAAAGTATCCAACGTGGATTGCTAACATGGTAATAATGTCAAAAAATAATAAAGGTATAAGGATATGCATAGACTTCAGTGATATAAACACTGCCTGCCCGAAGGATATCTTCCCATTTCCAAACATACCACAAATGGTGGAATCATCATCTGGATACAAACGACTTTCATTGATGGACGGATATTTAGGATATAATCAGATTCCACTCGCAGAAGAAGATCAATAACACACAACTTTCTTCGCTCCAAGAGGATTGTATTGCTATACCAGAATTCCATTTGGATTGAAGAATGCGGGAGCAACATACCAACGAATGGTGGAGAAGATCTTTGCGAAGTGGGTGCATACCAAGTTGGAGGCTTATGTTGATGATATGATGGTAAAGACAAAATAATCAGGAGATCACATAGAAGACTTACGAGAAATCTTTGAGCAAATGAGAGTATACAAGATGAAGATAAATTCTGCAAAATGTATATTCGGGGTAGAGTCAGCGAAGTTCTTGGGACATATTATGCCGGAGAAAGGAATCGAAGTAGATCCAGCCAAACTACAAGCCATATTGGATATTCCTTCACCAGCAACGATAAAAGATTTTCATAAATTAAATGGACAATTGGCATCTTTGGGAAGATATATCTCTAGATCTTCGGATAAATGTAAGCATTTCTTTGATATTCTGAAGAAAGAAGCTAAATTCGCGTGGACTCAGGAATGTGAACAAGCACTACAAAACATAAAAGAATATCTCATCAATTTCTCTACACTCCAAAAGTCGGAACCCAACGAAGAATTACTGATCTGTCTTGCAACTACACCTAATGGAATTAGCGCGGTTTTACTTTGCATAGATGAAGGAGTACAAAACCCAAATTTTATGTTAGCAAAACTCTCAATTCAGCCGAAAGAAATTATCCAAAAATTGATAAATTAATACTAGCCTTGGTGTATGCATCAGAGAAGCTACAAACTTACTTTCAAACTCATAAGATTAAAGTCTTAACAAGGATCCCGATTGAATCAACTATGAAGAATACGAAGAGAGTGGGGCGAGTTGAAAGATGGAATACCCGAATTATTTAATATGGGTTGAAATACGAAGTTCAGACATCCACGAAGTCACACATAGTGGCAGAGTTCCTAGCCGAATTTCCATTAGGAGAAGATGAAGGAGTGGAAGAAATGATGGATATATATGAAGGACGACCGGATCCTACAAACTTTCTCCAGGAAAAGCACCCCATAAGATGGTAAATATTTGTGGATAGGTTGTCTAATAGCGCAGGAGGAAGCATGGGAATAGTATTCACTTCTCCTGGTGGGGCAAGAACAGTTTCTGCTTCCGATTGGAGTATAAGGCAACCAACAATGAAACATAATATGAAGCAGTGGTGCAAGCGCTAAGGATAGCTATAGAGATGAAGTTGGACGAATAACGAGCGATTCGCAATTAGTAGTCAGGCAAATTGAAGGCAGGTATCAATTAAATGATGCCGTGATGAATAGATACTTACAACTCATGAAAGAATATTCCACGAAAATTCCAAATATAATTTGGAGGCAAGTAAGTAGAGATAATAGCAGACATGCGGATGCATTAGCCTTCATAGCTTCAATGATTCAAGATCCTTTGGAAAAACATATCTGTATTGAACGACTAATGCAACCATCAGTGACTAGCAAATTGGAAGTTGAAACAGTCTTGACGATCGAGAACACGAAAACATCTGCAGAAATGGAAGAAAATGATTGGCGAACTCCCATTTATAAATATCTAGAGAAAAGAGATTTACCTCGTGACAGATTTGAAGCACACAAGATCAAAGGGAGAGCCACGAATTACGAGCTGCGAGAAGGAATCTTGTATCGAAGATCATTCTTTGGTCCATTGCTGCGATGTTTATCACAAAAGGAAAGAATACAAATAATGAAGGCAATACACTATAGCGATGCGGGTAATCATAGCGGTACCAGATCTTTGGCTCACAAAACCAAGACACAAGGATATTTTTGTCCGCACATGCATAATGACGCGAAGAACATTGCAATAAGGTGTGAAGCATGCCAGAGATTTGGCAAACGCATACATGCACCAGCAATAAGCTTAAATTCCATATTAAGTGTATGGCCGTTTGCTGTCTGGGGAATAGATATTGTAGGGCCATTTGTCACGGGAAGTAAGCAGCGAAAATATCTGATATTGGCAACAGATTATTTTACTAAGTGGGTTGAAGCTAAACCTTTGCAGCACATGCGAGATGGTGACGTTTATGACTTCATTCTAGAACACATAATTTGCATATTTGGAATCCCATTTCAAATTATCTCTGATAACGGGAAGCAATTCGAGGGCGAAAATGTGGAAATTTTATTTAACACATTCAAGATACAATCTGGAAAATCAACTCCGCTATATCCACAAAGCAATGGACAATCTAAGGCGACAAACAAAACAATAGCAACCACTTTAAAAAAGAAGCTGGAAGGACATCATCATGCCTGGTGCGATGAGGTCCCGAATATGCTATGGTCATACATGAAAACAATACGAGATGCAACAGGAATGTCCCATTTATATCTAACATATGGAGTAAAAGCAGTTTTACCTACAGAGATTATCATCCCTACCACAAAGAAAGAGGCATGTGTTTATGGGAGAAAATTTCCTCTGCCGAATTTGGTAAATTCGATGATGGAGAGACTGGTTTAAACCCTTAAAAAAATGTGATGCATGTGAGCACTTTTGATTCGAGATATCAATTTGTACAACTTTGTCCTAAACCAAGAAGATGGTCGTTCCAGATTTGCTTCGGTCACAAAGTGGAGGAGAAGGGTTGATTTATGGAGGATATTGAAGAAGGGTGATGAGACCAGAGAGTTCTGGCTAGGTAGTATCTCGACTTGTATCAGAAGTGTAGAAGCTTGCGAAAGCTTACGGAAGCTTGCTAGTGATGGAAGCTTTTGAGAGAGCTTGTAAAGTTGCTATCTGATAGTGTTATATTTTTCCTGACCAAGACTTGTGTGTTTTGGCAGATTAGGTGAAACCTATTTATACAAGTGCGATTGAACGTACCCTGGCCTCATTAAGGAATTGATTAAATGTGTCAATTAAAACAGAGGAGGTGGAAAACATTGGCTTTATGGTGAAAAAGGTTTTCACCATAAATTTCCTTATTTAATTGACCGTATTCATTCCTTGCATGCCTTGCTTTATTGCGAGCGTAGTGTACGCTGTGACTGCCAAACCAAAACCCCAAGAAAGCATCCCCCAATTTGTGTTGATGTCTCGAGAGTTGGGCGCAAGTGGCAATGCCAAAGTTTCTAGTGAAGCGTTGCGGCATGTGCCAATGGCATGTGTTGGATGTCTCGACCGCGAGTTGTACTTTGAGTGCGGATGGCAATGCCAAAGTCACTTAGTGGAGCATTTGGCATGTGCTAATGGCATGTGCGGAATGCCTTGGCCGCGATTTGTACTTTGAGTGCGGATGGCAATGCCAAAGTCGCTTAGTGGAGCATTTGGCATGTGCGGAATGTCTTGGCCGCAAGTTGCACTTTGAGTGCGGATGCAAATTCCAAAGTCGCTTAGTGGAGCATGTGGCATGTGCCAATGGCATGCGCGGAATGCCTTGGAATAGAAAGTGGCTAGTGGTAACGTGTTTGGCATGTGCCAATGGCACGTACGACCACTTTGGCCAAGTTGCGGGCGCTACTTTGGCATGTGCCGATGGCATAGCGGCTTGGAATGGGGATTGGCTAGTGGTTGCGTGTTGTCATGTGCCAATGGTATGCACGACCACTTTGTCCAAGTTGCGGGCGCTACTTTGGCATGTGCCAATGGCATAGCGGCTTGGAATAGAAAGTGGCTAGTGGTTTGTGTGTTGGCATGTGCCGACGGCACACACGACCACTTGGGCCTTGAGTTTTGGGCTTGGTAGCGGTTTAGAAAATGACTAGTGGTGTGTGTTTGGCACGTTCCAATGGCACACCACGGCCATGTTGACCTAGTTGGATGGTTTGCAAGCCTAGGGCGCTATTTTTGGCATGTGCCAAACGGCATAGCGGCTTAGAAATTGGCTAGTGGTGCGTGTTGGCATGTGCCAATGACACACACGGCCAAGTTGACCTAGTTGCACGGTTTGCAAGCCTAGGGAGCTATTTTTGGCATGTGCCAAACGGCATAGCGACTTGGGAAATTGGATAGTGGTGCGTGTTGGCATGTGCCAATGGCACGCACGGCCAAGTTGACCTAGTTGCACGGTTTTCAAGCCTAGGGCGCTATTTTTGGCATGTGCCAAACGGCATAGCGACTTGGAAATTGGCTAGTGGTGCGTGTTGGCATGTTCCAATGGCACGCATAGCCAAGTTGACATAGTTGCACGGTTTGCAAGCCTAGGGCACTATTTTTGGCAGGTGCCAAACGGCATAGCGACTTGTAAATTAGCTAGTGGTGCATGTTGTCATGTGCCAATGGCACGCACGTCCAAGTTGACCTAGTTGCATGGTTTGCAAACCTAGGGCGCTATTTTTGGCATGTGCAAAATGGCATAGCTTCTTAGTTTGGCATGGTTGCCTGTGGGTGCCGTATGTGATTTTGTTTTGGCGTCGTTGCCATGGTGCGCAGTATACGGCTTGGTTTTGGTGTCTTTGCCATGGTGCGCAGTAATGCGGCTTGGTTTTGGCGTCGTTGCCTTGGTGCGCAGTAATGCGGCTTGGTTTTGGCGTCGTTTCCATGGTGTGAAGTATGCGGCTTGGTTTTGGCGTCGTTGCCATGGTGCGCAGTATGCGGCTTTAGTTTGGCTCAGTAATGCGACTTGGTTTTGGCGTAGTTTCCATGGTGCACAGTATGCGGCTTGGTTTTGGCGTCGTTGCCATGGTGCGCAGTATGCGGCTTGGTTTGGAATTAGGGTTCTGTGTCGAAAACCCTAATCCGGTATTTTGAAAAAATACCCCTATTAATTATTTACACCTGAATTAAATGCTCCAATTTAATGTGTTACGGGTAACATTAGGTCATGCGGTTTTACGATTTTACCCCTTGTCTAAAATCCACCAACAACATTAAGTCCCCTGCTTAGCTCGGAACAGGAGCTTTGTTGCGAGGTAAGCATAAGATGGTGCCAAGACAAAATTTGAGAGAGAAGCGGAAGATTTATCTGACCTTTTTTCTGAGATGCGAATTGGATTTGGAATCCTTATCCTTGGCAGTTTTTTCACGAATCGGGAGGTTGGCACAAATTGGCAGAAATGGACGGCTGGGAAGCATTGAGTTGCTGGCGCGAGTTGAGAAACTGAGCGTGTTGTATGGTGGGTCCGGTGGGAGATGGACGTTATGACTGGTGCAACTTGGGAGGCATTGACAGGTCAGCGCGATTGGTGGGATCGGCATGAATTTTGGAAAGTTGACGCGAGTTGGAAAATTGAGCATGCTAGCCGGTGGGGCCGGTTCAAGCGAGGGAAGAATAATCTCTTGATGCAAAATTTCCCTATGAGTTGAATTGTCTTCTTTGTGCATGGCTCTGATTGTTGATCCTTTATTGATGTGTGATTTCCTAGGGTCGTTACATCCATGAAGCACACCCTTCCTTCTCACATAAATATTGCTGGAAATATTTCGTTGTCTTCTCCCTCTCTATTGGTCGTATAGTGAGGCGACTACACCGTTTTCATACTTTTGCGATGGCAGCCCATGGTGACAATGGCGATGGTATTGTTGGTTTCTCCGAGAAGAATCATAGGATTAATGAAGCTCGATCTTCTTACAAAGAGTCGTTAGGTAGGATCGGCTCATTACTTTGCGAGATTAGAGCCATCATCCAAGATATCCCTTCTGTTCCTCTGGGTGAGGTACGTAAAAAATCACAGGTTCCCATGGATTCTGATATGAGAGAGTCAAGTGATTTTCTTGTAGGAGCTACTGAAAAGAATCTTGGTGAAAACTTTGTTGATGGCATTGATGCTGCTGGAGGAATTATGATTGCGCACGTTGAATCCACGTCGGAGATGAATGGGAAAGAAGCATTGGTTGGTGCTGTTGGAAAGGCATCTGGATGGGAAACGGAGGTTGTTGATGCTGTTGACGTGTCTTCTTTGTTGAACCTTTTCTGCCCGGAGGATTGCTGGGGGAAGTGTAGGATGAAGTCTTAACGAGCCGGATCTTCTTTCTTTTGTTTCTCTTGTGGCCTAGTCGCCTTTTAATGTCTTGGAATTTTCCTTTCATTGTATCTTGTGCTGAGTCTCCGTGGCTTGGTCTTGTAATAATTTGTGAGCTTGAAAATTCCGCCAAAAAGATAACCATTTTGTCTTCTGTGTGTGTGTGTGTGTTTTTTTTTTTTTTTTTTTTTTTTTTTTTGTAACGGGTTTTGAATTTTGGGTTGATCTTGAGAAATTTTCAAGGAAAAAAAGGGGTTCTTTTATTTTACTGGAGAGGATATATTAGATTGCTCAACAGGAGCGACAATTGAAATTTTGCTGGATGAATGCAAGTGATGCATCCATCCTAATGCAATACATAGTAGTGGTGAAAAGGAAAATTGCTAAAGAGGTATTGAGGAGCATGTGTCAGGAAATTGAATATCTTGACCTTTCAGATGCTGGAAGCTTCCAACCAGCGCGAATGAATCACTATGCCTTCCAGTTTATCCGTGTTGATAAGTTTGCAATATCCACCCAAGAGGATGTCGGCTACTAGGTATGGTTCATCTTCCTCTTCTTCGGGGGAACTTTTCCGAATCGACATCTTCACAGTCATCTTTCCGACTTGAAATGAGGCGGCTCTGATTACTATATCCCCTATCTGGAAAGGATTGGGTTGTGGTACGATCGCCTGGTGGTTGTTCCCGTAGTTTTCCAGGGTGACTTTCAGATTCCTGGTGAAACTCTTAAAAGGTTCGGCGTTCTATTCACATCTCTTGACAGTGTTGTGCTCGACAACCGTGTCGAGTCCCCAGGGCGGGTTGAGGTGAGAAATGGTTGGTGATAAAGAGAGCATCTTAGTCAGGCTTACTTGAGTTTGGAGTTTAGCAGGTGGCTTTGGCGAATCCTTTCCCAGTAGTAAAGTATTGCTGGTAAGCTGTTGACAGGGTAGAAAGTTAGTCGCCTTGTTGGATACTCTCTCTGGCGTTAACACGGGCAAGGGTGATGCTCCTAATTACGTTTTGTTGTCGAGTACCCACGGGCGCCCCAAAACTAGGTAGTAATTTAGATTCTTGAAAATGTAGAAAGTCCCGCGCGTTGCGATATTTCCTATGTTGATCCCAAGACTAGCGTAGCCAAGCACATGTAGGTGATTCCTCTCGTGGTCTTTGATAGACGATGGGGAGTGAGTGGCCTCTTGTTTTGTTACTCCTGCCACTTTCAGGGTCTTGAACGTAACAATGCTGAACTCTAAGGCTGCATCGATGAGCGTGTTGTCGAACTCGGCGTCCTTTAAGCGGGCCATGGTGAGAAGTCCCCAGTTGTGCTTCTCAGCCGGGACGCCTGGCGAGATCTGTTCCTCGGGTGTGTGTTTTGTGGAAGAGTAGAGTCGCTTCCAAGATACTATGTGGTTGAGGGCTGCGAAAGCGTCTCGATGTTGCTCCTTGGAAAAGTAGAGGATTTCGCATATGTGTTGTATCATGGACTGCACTGTTTCGTGTATAGAGTCCCTATAGATTTCACAGTTTCTTATGGGAAGTGGATCTCTATGTACTCCTTCATTCTTTAGTCATAACTCCCCTGCCTCTATCCTTTCTTTGAAAATGCTTTTCAATCAGTTGCAGTCGCTGGTTAGATGACTGACGAATCTGTGGTAGTGAAAAAATCTGGGATTTGCCATCTCCTCTTCAGTAGGTGGGTGCCGAGGAGCCGGTAGCCTGATGACATCATCCTGGACCTATGTTTCCAGAAGATCGATTACTTCCTCGATCGGAAAGGGGCAGTCCGAGTCGTCTCCTTTGGCTTCAGGGAGACGTTTAAAGGGCTTGGTTGGAGCCTTTCGCGGGGCTTCGCTTCGTGCTGGGGCTGTGCGCCAAGGGTGTTGATCCGTTGGAGGTGTTTTCCTCTTTCCCCTTTCGTCTACCACGCTCACGGAGGAGGGGCCGGTGTTGTATGGCTTGTTAAGAAAACGCGGGCTTCTTCGAACTTCTCATGTATCTTTATTTCTGGGAGGCCTAGTTCTTTCCAACATGGCTGGCGCTGTCGTGGTTGATCGTTTAGCAGCTTCGTAGAGTTTGGAGAAGGTCTGGAATCGTAAGTTTTCCAGTAAAGCACGATAGATGGGAGTCATGCCATTGATGCACAAATTTACTAGTTGATGCTTAGTCGCACCCGGGTCGTGGCAGTCCAGTGCTTGAATTCTGAATCTCTTGACAAAATCGTTTGGATGTTCATCATTATGTTGGAATATTCTTCCCAGATCCGAGAGAGTGACTTGCTCGGACACAAAGAAATACTTTTTATAAAAGGACGTAACCATTTCACCCCAATCGTGGATGCTGCTTGGGGCGATGCAGTTGTACCACATGTGCGCTCTTCCAGTGAGTGACTTTGAAAATTCTCGCAGGCGAAGAACATGGTTGTATTCATGCTCACTTAGAGCCTCTAGAAATCATGAGACATGTTCCCTTGCGTTGTGGGTTCCGTCATATAAGGCAAACTGAGGGGATGAGTATCCTCTTGGGAGGGGAATTCTCTGGATTTCAATTGGATAAGGAGGTTGGTATTGATGCACATCCGTGTATTTCTTGATTCGGTTTTGTAGGAGTCGTTCTAGGTCTTCACGTGTTACGAAATCCAGTGGGCGATTTCCTGCCACTGGGTTCCTAATGCGGATTTCCTCGTTTGCGTTGGAGTGCTCAGTTGCGGTGCCAATTCCAAGATCATTGGGAGCACTTGACCTTGGCGTTGTCCGGCGTATCCTTCCTGGGGGTGTGACATTAGCATCAAGGTTTTCGGGAACATCTGCTCTTGATTCAGGCTGCCGTAGCTCCCGTGGAAGTTGCTCTATCAAGGCATTGAGGAAGACGAGCACCTCCTTCTGGGTTGAAACCATATCAGTTTGAGCCATGGCTAGAGCCTCCTACCTTTCCATCAAATCCGTGATTGTGAAATATGGTTTGTCTCCTCTATTATCTCGCCCCGGCGATTGAGTGGATATTGTGGCTCGAGTGTTGATTGGAGGCGTCATGCCTGCTGAAACACTAGTGGTGGCAGCGGCGGCACGAGCCCTGGTGATTGGCGGCGTGACACTTGAGGGGCTGCCCTTAGTGCCGTTTGATTTGGCAGATGGTGCGGAGAAATTTGGAACGAAAGTAGCCCTGGACCTGGTAACAGGAGGTGTAACACTTGGATGGGTACTTTCCATGCTGCCAAGATTGGCAGGTAACGCAGAGGCATTGGTGGAAGGAGCATTTGTGCTAGGGGAGGCTTCTATGTTGGCGCCTTCAGAGTTTGTCGCGGACCCAGATCTTAGTTCTACCATGTTGAGCGAATGGTAAAGCAGATTTTGAACTAAAGATCAGTTTTTTGTAACCGAGAGATTGAAACTCCCACTGTGGTCGCCAATTATTTATGGGAGAAAATCGCCTCTGCCGAATTTGGTAAATTCGATGATGGACTGGTTTAAACCCTTAAAAAAATATGCTGCACGTGAGCACTTTGGATTCGAGATATCAATCTGTACAACTCTGGCATAAACCAAGAAGATGGTCGTTCCAGATTTGCTTTGGTCACAAAGTGGAGGAGAAGGTTTGATTTGGGAAGGATATCGAAGAAGGGTGATGAGACCAAAGAGTTCTGGCTAGGTAGTATCTCGACTTGTATCATAAGTATAGAAACTTGCTAGTGATGGAAGCTTTTGAGAGAGCTTGCAAAGTTGCTATTTGATAGTATTGTATTTTGTCTAACCAAGACTTGTGTGTTTTGGCAGAATAGGTGAAACCTATTTATACAAGTGAGATTTAACATACCCTGGCCTCATTAAGGAATTGAGTAAATGTGTCAATTAAAACAGAGGAGGTGGAAACTGTTGGCTTTATGGTGAAAAACGTTTTCACCATAAATTTCCTTATTTAATTGACCGTATCCATTCCTTGCATGCCTTGCTTTATTGCGAGTGTAGTGTACGCTGCACGCTGTGACCGCCAAACCAAAACCCCAAGAAAGCATCCCCCAGTTTGTGTTGATGTCTCTAGAGTTGGGTGCAAGTGGCAATGCCAAAGTTATTAGTAAAGCGTTGCGGCATGTGCGGGATGTCTCGACCGCGAGTTGTACTTTGAGTGCGGATGGAAATGCCAAAGTCGCTTAGTGGATTATTTGGCATATGCGGAATGCCTTGGCCGCGAGTTGTACTTTGAGTGCAGATGGCAATGCCAAAGTCGCTTAGTGGAGCATTTGGCATGTGCCAATGGCATGTGCAGAATGTCTTGGCCGCAAATTGCACTTTGAGTGCGGATGGAAATCCCAAAGTCGCTTAGTGGAGCATGTGGCATGTGCCAATGGCATTCGCGAAATTCTTTGGAATAGAAAGTGGCTAGTGGTAACGTGTTTGGCATGTGCCAATGGAACGTACGACCACTTTGTCCAAGTTGCGGGCGCTACTTTGGCATGTGCCGATGGCATAATGGCTTGGAATGGGTATTGGCTAGTGGTTGTGTGTTGGCATGTTCCAATGGAACGTACGGACACTTTGGCCAAGTTGCGGGCGCTACTTTGGCATGTGCCAATGGCATAGCGGCTTGGAATAGAAAGTGGCTAGTGGTTTGTGTGTTGGCATGTGCCAATGGCACACACGGCCACTTGGGCCTTGAGATTTGGGCTTGGTAGCGGTTTAAAAAATGGCTAGTGGTGCGTGTTTGGCACGCACGGACATGTCGACCTAGTTGCACGGTTTGCAAGCCTAGGGCGCTATTTGTGGCATGTGCCAAACGGCATAGCGACTTGGGAAATTGGCTAGTGGTACGTGTTGGCATGTGCCAATGGCACGCACGGCCAAGTTGACCTAGTTGCACGGTTTGCAAGCCTAGGGCGCTATTTTTGTCATGTTCCAAACGGCATAGCGGCTTAGAAATTGTCTAGTGGTGCGTGTTGGCATGTACCAATGGCATACACGGCCAAGTTGACCTAGTTGCACGGTTTGCAAGCCTAGGGCGCTATTTTTGGCATGTGCCAAACGGCATAGCGTCTTAGAAATTGGCTAGTGGTGTGTGTTGGCATGTGCCAATGGCACGTACGGCCAAGTTGACCTAGTTGCACGGTTTGCAAGCCTAGGGCGCTATTTTTGGCATGTGCCAAACGGCATAGCGACTTGGGAAATTGGCTAGTGGTGCATGTTGGCATGTGCCAATGGCACGCACGGTCAAGTTTACCTAGTTGCACGGTTTGCAAGCCTAGGGCGTTATTTTTGGCATGTGCCAAATGGCATAGCGACTTGAAAATTGGCTAGTGGTGCGTGTTGGCATGTGCCAATGGCACGCACGGCCAAGTTGACCTAGTTGCACGGTTTGCAAGCCTAGGGCGCTATTTTTGGCAGGTGCCAAACGGCATAGCGACTTGGAAATTGGCTAGTGGTGCGTGTTGGCATGTGCCAATGGCACGCACGGCCAAGTTAACCTAGTTGCACGGTTTGCAAGCCTAGGGCGCTATTTTTGGCATGTGCCAAACAACATAGCGGCTTAGTTTGGCATGGTTGCCTGTGGGTGCAGTATGTGGTTTGGTTTTGGCGTCGTTTCCATGGTGCGTAGTATGCGGATTGGTTTTGGTTTCGTTGCCATGGTGCGCAGTAATGCGGCTTGGTTTTGGCGTCGTTGCTATGGTGCGCAGTAATTCGGCTTGGTTTTGGCGTCGTTGCCATGGTGCGCAGTATGCGGCTTGGTTTTTGCGTTGTTGCCATGGTGCGCATAATGCGGCATGGTTTTGACGTCGTTTCCATGGTGCGCAGTATGCGGCTTGGTTTGGAAATAGGTTTCTGTGTCGAAAACCCTAATCCGGTATTTTAAAAAAATACCCCTATTAATTATTTACACCTGAATTAAATGCTCTCAGTTAATATGTTGCGGGTAGCATTAGGTCTTGGGGTTTTACGATTTTACCCCTTGTCTGAAATCCACCATCAACAACATGGAAAAAGGGTTTGAATTCGGACTTGATCCTGGTGAAGTTGGATGATTTGGAGGAGAACATGGAAACCGCACTACAACACCTGAAAAATTATCACCGAAGTCTATCTCGTGAATATAATAAGAAGGTAAAAGAGAGGAGCTTCGTTTCGGGGGAATTATTCTTGCGGGAAATACCACCTTATCAGAAAGGACCTGGAGGAAAGTTGGAACCTACTTGGGAAGGACCATTTACCGTGAAAAGAGTGGTGGAAAATGGAGCTTATGAATTGGCAGACTGCCAAGGCAAAGACACGGATGATGAAGGAAATATCATATATGGTGAAGTAGAAAGACGAAATCGGAGACTAGATCACCCGTGGAATCCAATCTATATTAAGAAGTATTAAGGAAAAAATGTAATACGAAATAAAAAAGCAAGTTTGTACTCAACAAAGATAAATGAAATGAATATTTATTGAGTTAAATAAGAAAATATAAGCAAAAGAAAGCAAAATACAAAATTTCAGCAAAAGAAAGCAATATACAAAAATATTAGCAAAAGAAAGCGAAATACGAAATGAAAAAAGAGCAAAAGAAAGTACGAAATGAAAATATGAACAAAAGAAAAGCAAAGAAAGAAAAAAATTGGGCGAAATAATACCTCATGAATAGGAAAATAAGACCTCACTAGGAGGCTGTGTAAGACCCACGAAATAAAGAATATACATGAAAAGCAAAAAAGAATATATAAGAAAAAAAGGTTTCCAGGGAAACTATAAAACCTTTACTTAGGGAGGCTGAGACCCCATGGCGTGCAACCTAGAAAATACAAAATGAAAAGAGGAAAGAAACACAAAATGTGTATCCCTCGCACGCGTCACGGGACAATCTCAGTAACATCAGCTAGGGGCAATGATAAGACCCATCCGTCGAGGGCCCCTATTTGGGTAACCTTCGGTAAGGGGTGTCGGAACGAGACCAGTGAAGATAGCAGATGGCCTGGCATGATTCCTCCACTCGGTCCCAAAGAAACCCCACCTAGGGTGTGACTTCGTAACCATGAGCCATATCGGCGAAGGGATAAGAAGTCACGAAATAACTGATACCTAAGCCCGATAAAAAGGGGGTACTCAGGGGGAATATAAAGGAACAACACCCTCCCTTAAGGAGCTGAGTGACCAAAAAAGACGGCAATGTTACGGGACTATTATTCATGGGAATAAGTAGACCTGTGATATTGTTACACAATAAGACCTCAATGAACGAGTTAAGGAGAGGTTGATGGATCTTTACTTCGCAAGAATAAAGAGCGCCTGAGACCTCGTCACAAAAACCCTGTACAACGGGGTGGGGCAAAATAAGACCTTAACTAGGAGGCGAAATAAGACCCCAAAATAACAAATAGAACGTAGGGAAGACAAGAGGCAAACAAGTAGAAGAACGAGGACCTTTAAGACCCTCTCATGGAAGGTAAGCTTCCTCGTATACCAGTAGAACATAATAAGACCTTAAATAGGAGGCAAACTAAGACCTCGTAGAATAGTTCGCCAATAGGAAGAGAGATGTAAGGCAAAAATGAAACCTGAGGCAAAAAAAAAAGGCAATATACGAAGAAAAATAAGAGGCAAGTATATAACCCTGCTTGACCATATGAATCGTATGAAAAGAAATGAAACAAAATACGAAATAAGAGAAAAGGAAATTATACTAAAGAATAAAATAAGAGAAGTAATGATAAAGAATTATGAATCATGAAAATTCGAGAAATCTTTATCGAATGAGAAATACTTGCAATTGAAATATTACATAAGATAATACTTATATTAACATGATTATGCTACAATTTAAATATTAATAATGCAGGAACAAGCTTAAAGGAAACGAGATATAAATTGTAGACGAGATAAAAAGGGCGAAGAGATACAAAAGATGAACCTGAGTCGAGATAATACAATTAATCGGTTCACACCTCGTGTGATTCTCTATGGATACCAGATCGAGACAATGCAACAACGAAGTATGTTTACTTGATACAAATGTTTGGACTTAACCAAACACAATAAGATTCACGTATCAAGTAAATATGAATTAACGTTTGTGCAATTTACTTTAATTATAATAAAACAATTATAATGTGAAAATATAAAGTAAATGACACAGCAAGATTTTGTAAACGAGGAAACCGCAAATGCAGAAAAACCCCGGGACCTTGTCCAGAATTGAATACTCTCGGGATTAAGCCATTATACAAAATAAACCAACTTCGTATAGTTGAGACCAAGCAACTAAACCTATAGTTCACCTAGTTCCGTCTGTATTCCCACGCCTCCAACCTGTAAATAAGTCACGTACTTGGACCAATTCCTTTGGTTCGTATTCCAAACAGTAAAGAAACAACAAATCTGTTTGGTATCAAATCTCTTCAACCAAGTGATATGACTTCTGTAAAGGCTCTTCTGTTTATCTTAACATAAACTCCTTTGCCAGGTTCCAAGATCTATCTTATGTTCAATCACCAAAAGGCAATCGGTAAGATTAAGCCAATCAACAATCTTAATCCAAAGAACTGTGTTGATGCCGATATTCTCAATTAATCAATCCAATGTACCACAAGGATAAACCGATTATTAATTGGATCCTCTGATACCCAAACAAGTATTGTGTACACCAAAGATTATAAAACCAAGTCAGAAATCTTCTATCTCTTTTTTGTCTTAAAATCTTCTTAGATCTTCAATAAACACCTGCACACAACTACTTGAATCTCTTGTGATCAATCACACACAGAACGGAGTCTATTAACAATGGATTATCACAAGATCGTCTTTAGATCTAACAACAACCTAAAGATCCATGTCGAAACCTTGAACTAGTTTGAGTGAATCTTATATCAGAAGAGAAGATTCTCAAGCATAAACAAACTAGGTGTAATCAAAGTTCACCCACCGTTAGTCAATCAAATCAATAAGAAAAATAAAGATAAATCGCAATATCTAGTGTCCCACCAACGGGTCGCGCTAGAGCTTCACAATCCCAAAGAAGACTTTAAATTGAGCGGCCATAAGAGATTTCACCTAATTAGATTACTCTCCTATCTGATATGCGGCTTCACCAATAACGGTACAACAAAGGAAGTTTACTGTCACGAAGGATTAGTTTGCTAGAAATGCAAACTAAAAGTATTTAAAGAAAAGGAAGTTTGGACACCAAGGAATTTCCAAAACCGAAAATATTCTCAAGATATTTTTCCATATTAACCCAAATTCGGTTTTCATAATTCCTGTGAATGCACTGTCCAAAAATAATGATCAAAATCTCCTTGAAAAATCTTTAACTAGCAAATGCACATTATTAATTCTTATTTTCCATATATAATTAAAAACCTTAATTAAAAGATTCTTAACTTATTTAAATTCGATCTTGGAATTTACTTCCTTCTTAGCTGTTAAGGAATATCTTTGAACAATAAAAGAATACACATTAATGCGCGTGTTCAAAGTGGAAGTCCTCTTTCATACTTGCTCACTTGAAACAGATTTACCACACTTCCAAACAAGTTTAGAATTGGTTCATATGACTTTCAAGAACTATGTGATTGATCAGGTACCACTCAATCACAAACCAAGGGTGTACGGTTCTACCAAACCAAGTTTCGGTTCTACCTCCATGTGAGTATTATTCATAGTCACACTATCTTACCAAAGATATGGCTGACTAGGTACTAGGATCGGTTCCCCATATATATTTGGTATCTAACTTGTATGCACTGCACATATCCATAGGATCGGTTCCCCCTTCCCTAAAAACATGTTGCACATGTTCATAGGATCAATTCCCCTTTCTTCTATAAACCTTGTTGAAACTCATACAAAGATCAGTTCCCCCTTGTGATGTACTGCAGCTCTTCATAGGATCGGTTCCCCTTTCCCAAATTTGGTCAGACACTCACAAACCCGATCATACCCCAGGTGATTACTTAAGATCGGTTTCACTAATAAAAGTCATACCAATACATAAGTCTGGCCTCATGTGAATAGTTTTACTAAGAACACAAACAAGTCATGAGCGGTTATACTAATCACACATATTGGTCGTTCATAAGATTTGCAATGAAGAACAGTCCCAATAACGCCTGGCGATTTCCTTTTCGGTTCACAACACATATCATGAACTTACTTTCTTAGAACACATGTAAACATTATTCCATAGGATGAAGTCCTCACCTCATACCCATACATAATCACAATAGCATTCATACGATTATGTCGATGTCTCATATACAAAGTTTAATGGTTAAGCAAGAAACTTCATATTGTATTCCTTAATATTATGTCTATCTAGAGTGTTCATGCTTCACAGTTTTGTGTTTTCAATATGCACGACTTGAAAGATACGTTAGGGAGTGAAACTATTCAAGTCAAATATCACTAACCTCAAGTGGAAGGATGATGTTGTGGTTGTAGCTCCGTACTTCTTCAAGTCTTCACAATACTTGTAATGTCTCATCCTAATACTTTCAAGCTAACCTATACTAAGTTGACTCTAGTACATTTAAATCAAGTGACTCTTAAATGAGTTTTGGCTCACTAAAATATGACAACCAAACTTGACATACCAACGCTTGGTGGGTTCAACCGAGTTATGTTCTAACAGAATGACTTCATTCTTTTTGCTTTATCTTTGTCTATTCATTATATAGATAATAAATCTAAATAATCGTGAATTTGGTCGAGTTCCATATAGTCCTTAGTCCACACTCACTTCTATGCCCGTTTCAGCGCTCTTTTTGCTCATTTTGGATGATTCTACCTGATTAAGATAAACAAAGAGCAATACAATGTAATATGCAATAAGTATAACAAATACAAGCATTAATTTGATAAAAATAAGTATGGTAAATTGTGCACTTATTTGATGTTCATTCTTTACACGCGTAAGGAATGCTCTCACTTGTGTACAGATCATTCTCTAAAAACTAAGGTTGCTACTTTCTTTCTCGAAGAATGCATTGAATTTGATTTCCTAGTTAGAATACGTTCCAAAGATTCTCTCGTTTGCTGATCATGAAGAAGGGAAGCGCTCGCCCTCATAAAAAGGATTTTGTTTTAAAAATGTTTTAGCTTTTTATATGGATACAAAAAAGCTTCAGTTGTGTTTCTTAGGTACATAAGGTCGAGTATTTGGTAATCTTGTTTTTGTTGACTTAGTTACTTTATAAAAACACCTAGATGCAAGCGAAGTGGTTGTAGGCTTAGTTCGTTTTGTATTCTTATATATAATACAAAACTACTGCATTTGGGTTGTCTGCAGTTGGATCTACGCTTAGGAAAATAAGGTAGAATATGGTCTATCTGGTAGGTCAAGGGCATCATGTCAAAGTGTTTGTAGATAATATTCTTGGCAAAGGGTTGTGTAAGTGGTCGTAATTAAATTAGAAAGAGTTCTTGATTGATTAGTTGGTCAAGAGTTGTTACGAACAAGTGCTAGAAGGGTGGGATCTCTCCTAGAAGACATAATTGACTTCGAGCATTTCTTACGTATTATTATTTATCCTCTTTCAGATTTTGATCGGTGCCTAATAATGCACATTTCTAGATCGTTTTGTTGTCTTTTATCACATCCCAAGTGTTTTAATGTCTCAATTTATATTAAATCTTGTATTTTGCACATATGTCCATTAAAAAGTAATTTTGTCGAAATAATCTCATTAGTACAATGTTATAGGTGGCTAAGTAAATGGAGAATAAGAGAGCAGTAGGGTGATTCAAATAGAGTGACTATAGAGGACTTGGTGGCGCAACAAATGGAAGAAAGTCGTCAAGCTGTGATGGTGGGCCAAAGCTTAAAGTCATGTTGCTTTTCATATAAAGACATGGTAAAATACCCAAGCCAGATGTTCACGTATAACACCCAAGCGGACCCCAAACTCCTCTTTCATTTTATCAGAAACATTATCATTCTCTTTTACACCTCCGACAACTTTTTGTAAATGTAAACTCTAAAATTCATCTTCTTTTTCACTCTCTACCTGACAACATTACCCGTAGATCTATCTACTGTGTCTGCCAAGGATCACCACCTCTGTCTCCTTCTCTTTCAATCTGCAAACCTATACCACAATCACCATCTTTCCCCTGTCAGACTAGATGTTTAATATCCATTGTTATCTCTGCACTCATTTTTACCTAGCCCTAAACTTTGAATTGTACAAAACTAGGTTGGCTAATTAGTTTTCAAGAGTGCAGAATTAACTAGTTGAGATTTGATTTTGTTGTTCTTTCAAACACCAACAAAGACAACATAGAATTGAGGAGTAAACCAAGAAGCATGGTTTGTCGAATTAAAGGTATAAAATCTCATGTACAACAGCAGAAAAATGAATACATTAGGGTGGCGGTTCAGTGGTGAGATGTAGTCATATCAAATCCCTAATTTCTGCTTTTGTAATTTTTGACTATGGGGATTGATTGATAATTGGGAGGAACTTTTGTATAAATAGAGAATTGGGTTGTAAATGGAAACTCAAGCCCGGAGTAGCCGGTTCAAGATGTAATGTTAGCTTAGGTTTTATTTCAATGTTTGCTATGTATTAAAAATCTTTGCTAAGGGTTGAGATGAAACCCCTAAATAATTAGAATTTCATGGTTTGATTTACTTGTTCTTCATGGGATTTTGAATGAGAAACATAGTTTAATCTATGAATACTAGCAATTTACTTTCACCTTATATGTGAAGCATCCATGGTAGTTAGAACAAATCTTTGTTATGTATTCAAGCCTATATATGAAATGAATTAGTTCAATTTGTGATTATCTATGCTTTAAACGGATAGGTAATGCTAGGGATTGACATATTCTGCTGAGGTTAAATTATCTATTTATGCAAGTAATTTATCACATCTTCAAGGTAGTTTGAGGCTAGAACCTCTATAGCTCTTTGATTGAAAAGGGAACTAGTATACCAAACTAGGGGATTTATATGCATTTAGGTGGTAGATTCAAAGCCATGTTTCATCTTTAGTATTGGTAAAACTTAATATTATTTCTTTAGGATAACCACCAACCTCTTAGTCGTATCGACACAAACACCCTTTTGGTTACTCTCAATTTGAATCAGTTTTAGTAATACTCTATCTTCAAATTTACACCCACCAAGTCCCTGTGGATCGACCTGTGCTTGCCCTGTGTTGCATATCGCCATTGTGCACTTGTATTTTAATATAATTATAGGTTATCTTTCTTAGCCTACCAAGTTTTTGGCGCCGCTGCCGGGGACTCGGTAGCGGTGTAGCTGAAGTTTCTATATTTACTTTACTGGTTTTAGTTAATATTGTATATATGTGTTAGATTTTCTTTTTTTTCCTGGCATTATATATGTAGCTTGTTCTATTGCATATTAGATGTTGTAGTTTTTCTTTTAACTTCAATTATTCCATCTACCTACATTCTCGTACCAGCATCATTTTATTAGTTAGTCCATTTGCATATATATCTTGCATCACTTAAAACTGCCTGCATCTATGTTGTTGTGGCTTGTCAGTTTACTGTGCATCTGTTAAAAAAAATCCATTTGATGTTTGTAGTCATAACTTAGCAGGTTAACTCCATCCATCTGTAGTCTGTCGCATCCAGTAGCTGCTTAGTAAAAAATTCAATTGTTTTACTTTCTTAGCTTATAGTAGTTAAACCCATCTGTGTATATAATTTTTATCCCATCTCTTTAAGTGTTTTCTGTAGTTGCTAGCTTTATTTCAGTCAATCACCTGCATCTACAATTCTGTGAATATTTTGAAGTTTCTAATCTTTTTACTTTTGATAGTATCATCTCAGTAATATAATCCATATGTTATATCTTGCATTTTGTTTTACAAAGTAGTATAATTTATAGATGTAGGTTAGTTCTGTGACACCTTGCCTGTAGTTTTTAATTCTCAGTTCATCTGTAATATATTTCCATCAGTAAGATTAACATATATATATAAATTCAATCATTCCGTATTCAGTTCATATTTATATTTTAGCCTCTTTTTCAGTTTACTTGCATTCTATTGCTAGCATCATTGACCTATATGATAACTTAGTCATGTAATTTGTATATCATATTAGGTCTTCTGTACTCTCATTTGTATCCTGCTAGTGTAGTTATAGTTTGGTTATGTAGCATCTTAGTTGCATTGGTAACTGTAGTTTCCATCACTCCATTCTCATTCGCATAAACTGCATCATTGTTCATCTCATCTCAAGTTTGAGTTGTCTGCAACTGTTCTCATTGTGTAACTTTTGGTTGTAATTCTGTAGCTCGATTGTATTTTTGTTAGGTTCCTTTTTTTTTTGAAGATTAAATCACATTACCATCTGTGAATATCCATCAGCAAGTATAGGAATCTGTAGGATCATAGTGTTAGTTATTCATTGGCATTTTGATTAACACTTGCTTTCATTCATCGTTTGGCCTTCACTTAAACATTGAATCTGCAAGCCTGACTCAGTTAAATTGAAGTCTCCTTCCAATTGCTGAAATCCCAATAGTGCTAGATGATTTCTGAGCGGTGTTAGTTGTTGCGAAGCTACTGTGCATGTTTGAGAGTCCCCTGTGATACCATGCTAGCATAACTTATATTTAATTTTGAGAGTCCCCTGTAAACATTTCCATCTGCATCCTAATCATGTACATTAGCTGTAGCTTTTAGTTTTTGTCATCATCATCCTGCAACATATCAAGCATCCCTGCATATAACACTTTCCTTTTCTCTTTTCTTTTTCTATTTTGAGCCTTGTCTATACTTGTTGTTTTATACTGTCGTAAGCTGTAAATCTTTAATTGAGATCTCAGTGCAGTTCACATCTCTTGTCCTGTGATTCAAAGTTGTTAATTCTCAGTGAAAAACAACTACCCTGTGCATTTCTTCACTTTACCTGCATATTTCTGAGAACTGAACTTCTCCTCTGAGTCACCAGGTACCTGTGGTGCTGTTATACAAACCAAAGAAAAAGGAGAAGGAAAAGGAGCAGCAAACCTGTTTGCCGTGCCTAAACTCGGTTTATATTAGCGGTATCACTCCTCAACCCTAACTGTATTTGTTGAATGTGTGAATTGTATGCTCATTAATGATTGTCAAATCCTGGTATTCATGGGCTTGATTATGTGATATCTGAGTGAATTATTTGCCTGTTATTCTCCAATCAAACTCTGAACTTTTGACGATTCTATCTTGAATGATAAACCATGTTCACCCGATAAACTAGTTGCCTGAAAGTGCATTATCCATAATCCTGAAAAGTTGAATAACCTGTCGGAATACATGTTGAACTTGTTCTTTTTTTGTGCGCCCCCTTAATCTCAGCAGAACTCGTGTCTGTGTGCGCTTAGCCCTAAATCTTGTTGTCATTCCTATAAGCATTATTTTTCTGGTATGCGTACTACTGCTTGTCTGAAGTGCAGCATCGCAAAGATGTATACACAAATTCTAGGGCTAGCCTTTTAATTCTCACGAGCATTGTCTTCATGTATTTCTTGGTTATCTGATTATTATTTTCATGACTATCTGATGAACCAGTCTCCTTGGTACCTTTGTGCATGAATCCATGATACTTGAAAGCATGCTACCTGCTGAATCTGTTGTGTTCTGTGAGCTATATGAATTCTGAAACGTAATGAGTCTGCATACATAGCCCCAACAAGTCGTTACCTTCTAAGTTATGCAATTTCACCTTGACTGATTAGTACATCATTTTTGAATCTGTGTGCATAATTCTGAAAACTAGCTTTTGGTTCATATGAGCTTAGCTTCCCTATTTTGAAAAATTGTTGGATGTCTAAGTGTTGTAACATGCTTGATATGTGCTAGGCTATGATTGTTTCTTTGTGTGACCAAATTGATTGTATGGCATGTCAGGATTTTGGACTAGCATTAGGGATGAGAAATCATCACACATACACATTAGAGAACTCACACATGAGCATGCTTCACATTTTTGGTTTCCATTAGATCATGGTGTTGATAATTATAGGGATCATTATGGACCTTTTCTAGGTCCTGAGCTAAAATATGACCCTAATTGTTATCCACACAAGTATTATCCACCACCAGGGAATGTTGAACAATTTTGTACTCCCTTGAGCCCTTGTATGCAATCTATGATGAAAAATATCAAACTCATTGAACAAAATAATGTTATATTTGAATTGCAAGCATTGTATGATCATCCATATAGCGACACCTCTGAATTTCCCTTCTCTAGTGAACCTCATGCACAACCATGAACTGAATATCCATATGAAACTAGGATACCCACAAGTGAAGACTCTCCTTCTATTGGACAAATTAATATGATTCTTAAAATGAACTTGATTCATTTACGAAGTGAATAAAGGAAAGAATTTCATGATGAGATGTTTGTTATCCCTAATGAAGTAAATTTTGAAAATTATGTGTCTGGTCATACTCATGGAACTAATATTGAATATGAAACTCACTTAGAGGAAAATGAGTTGACTGAAAACACCAAAGATGTTAATAGGGACGAGTATGCATATTACTCAGATGATGATATGATGTTAGAAGAGCTAATTCTTCTTGAAGATGCAATCTCAAAGTCATGTGACTCTGAAATGCCAAACCATAGTGGAAAGACATACACTGACAATGTTTCTTCTAATATTCATATTCATTGATTTTCAGATGATTTTGGTATTGATTTGGGGCTTGTGAAATTGTTCTGTGAAGGAGAGCATGACATACAAGATGAACATGACATAGGAAAGGCTTACTTTTTTATTGACACCAATGATCATATGCCTGAAAATGAATTTGATATATTTTCTTCCATGCCTAGACATAGTGTGTAGCTCCCTCTGATTTTCTTATGCATGACACAAAGGTTTTGGATAATGATGATTCTAAACGGGGGCTTGTTGGTTTGTTCTTTGAATGTGAGCATGCTGCAACACTTGTAGATGACTGAGGAGATGTTAATGTAACTAGTGATAATGGTAATCTTGATCTCATCCATATGAGCAACTTAGGTGTGCTTACTTTCCTGCCTAAGTTACATACTAAGACTCTTCCACCCAACATAGATTTGGTTTGTAACAAAATTGTAAAACCAACTTTTCTAAAAGTACCTAATCTAGGATCGGAACTGTGTGCATCTCAAGTCCTTTTGGACTATTTTGACGCTATATATAATGTTTTTGAGGATCCATAGTTAGAGTTTACCAATGTATCTACATCCATCCCTGAACAAGTCCATTTCGAATTAGATCTTGTGCATGATGCACCCCCAAAATTACTAGATTTTGTGTCCAAAAACATAGCAGTTGAAAAATTTAGGTTTGGGGGTAGCTTGGTCACTTTGAGTGTATCATTGGTTGTTCTTTGTTGTTCTATATGTGTGAGGCTACTAAAATTTCTACATACTGTCTTTGGGGTTGATCATTAGCTCTTTAGGCTATACAGTATAACCTCTATAATTTAATAGCCTTGGGACCACTAAGTTTTATTAATTTAAAGAGATATTAAATTATCGATAAAATAATAATTTATTATTTTAAAGGTAAATTAATAATAAATTAATTTAGAGATTATTTTCTATTGATAAGGTCAATAAATTGTTTTTGGAACTACACAACTTTTAAGCGTTGATGAAATCGTCGAGAATATGATGGAACAATCTCAAGATGAAGAAGAAGATGATATACAGCCTATGATAACGGTTTCAAGAAAAGACGCACTCCAAGCATCAATCACACTACAGCGGTTTTTGTTGCAATATAATAATGCAACTCCAAGTCTTATGAATGCATTACGCACTATTAAGGATGAAATACAATTAGATTTGAACTTCAAAGAAAAACAAGCAAGTATTGATTCATATTTTCCTAAAGTTTGATATGTAAAAAAAAAACAATTTTATTTTATTAGTAATTATTAATTTATATAATATTTAGGACCTATAAATACTTAAGGGAGATTTTTGAAATATATTAAATTATCATATTATCGAAATTATTATTTTAGCAATACATGCCCAAGAAGGGACTAAGAAATTTTATTATTTTAGCGAGATTATTATTTTAGCGAGTATTAATTTACAGAGGTTATACTGTATATTTATGGTAAATCATATGTGTATACAATTCAGTAGGTAATTTTTCTATCTTGAGTCAGTTGAATCTTATTTTTCTTTTGTATATAAATGTGCTTATCCAATGTAATCTCAGCTGAAAAACTATTGGATTCTAGCCGAGGATAATGGAGTTCAGTTCTTTTTTTACGTCAAATCTGGTAATCTCGTTCTTTTTCTCTACTCTGCATGTTTCTCACGTTATGTTGTTATAATTCTGTTTATCTTTTGAAACATCGAGGACAATGTTTAGTTTAGGTTTGGGGGTGAAGAATAGATACCTTGTCTGTCACTGTGCTATATTTTGAAACTGAACTCTGCCACATTAAAAAAAAAAAACGTTGAAAAATGGAACCTATTTACCTTGATTTGTGATACATGTGCATGTATGATATCTTAGGGTTCTTAGTCTGAATGAAGAGGCACCCCTAATTCTAACACAATTCACATGTGAAATAGAAAATTTGCACATGCACGATCTACCAAGCGTGTATAGCGTCGGTGTTTCATAGGTTAAGTAGGCTGCCAATCATCTAAAATATTGAATGAGACTTGACTAGATTGTTCTTTGGTTGGATGGGATAGAAGTTGGAGGATACATTAAGAAAAGCAAGCATTAAATTTGACTGGGTGCATCGAAAAGGGATACCTCTTGCTAAATGTGTCATGTAATTTTATTTTATTTTCATTTTGTTCATAAGTCAAAAATGTTATGTGATCATATTACTGTCATGTTCTTGAAGTTATCTCAAAAAAAAAAAAAACGTAAAAAGAAAAAGAAAAGAAACAACTACCCATTGTCTGTTATTATGTTCTATTTCAGTAGAAAAAGTTAATGTTTCTCTCTTGCCTCAAAATGAGAGAGTAGTTAATGTAAATATGCAGTCAATGTTCCTTTTTGCTTTGTGTTGTAAATAGTCTTGTTATATGCAAGGGAGGGTGCACACCGTCGATGTACAACGCGGGTAAGCTGAAATATCACCAACTCCTAAGGTGAACATTCACAATTCTCGTAAATCCGGATAGCTAGCTTGGCTTTGAATTCAGTTCTTAGCCTAAAAACTATCTCTTAGTAATTGACAGTCAGAACTTCCTACAACAAATCATTCTCTATGCATGTCTAAGTTAGATGCACTTTACACTATTATCACATGTCTTTAGTTGTTCCAGTGCTAGAATTGTGCCTTTGAAAGCTAGATTGACATATCCAATTGATGTGAGCTAAAACTGAATGCAGGTATCGCTTTCATGGAATCTGATCTTGTATTTTGTCCTAGAACTTAGTTTTTGTTTTACTCGTGGATGAGCAAAATTCAGGTTTGAGGGTGTGATCGGTGCCTAATAATGCATATTTCTAGATAGTTTTGTTGTGTTTTATCACATCCCAAGTGTTTTAATGTCTCAATTTATAATAAATCTTGTATTTTGAACATATGTCCATTAAAGTAATTTTGTTGAAATAATCTCAATAGTACAATGTTATAGGTGGCTGAGTAAATGGAGAATAAGAGAGCAGTAGGGTGATTCAAATAGAGTGACTATAGAGGACTTGGTGGCGCAACAAATAGAAGAAAGTTTTCAAGTTGTGATGGTAGGCCAAAGCTTAAAGTCATGTTGCTTTTCATATACAGACATGATAAAATACCCAAGCCATATGTTCACGTATAACACCCAAGCGGACCCCAAACTCCTCTTTCATTTTATCAGAAACAATTATCATTCTCTCTTATACCTCCGACAACTTTTGTAAATCTAAACTCTAAAATTCATCTTCTTTCTCACTCTCCACCCGACAACATTACCCGTAGCTCTATCTACTGTATCTATCAAGCATCACCACCTCTGTCTCCTTCTCTTTCAATCTTTAAACCTATACCACAATCACCATCTTTCCCCTGTCAAACTAGATGTTTAATCTTCATTGTTATCTCTGCACTCATTTTAACCTAGTCCTAAACTTTAAATTGTACAAAACTAGGTTGGCTGATTGGTTTTCAAGAGTGAAGAATTAACTAGTTGAGATTTGATTTTGTTATTCTTTCAAACACCAACAAAGACAGCAGAGAATTGAGGAGTAAACCAAGCAGCAGGGTTTGTCGAATTAAAGGTCTGAAATCTCTGAAACATTATGTACAACAGCAAATGAAGACATTAGGGTGGCGTTTCAGTGGTGAGTTGTAGTCATATGAAATCCCTAATTTATTCTTTTGTAATTTTTGACTTTGGGGATTGATTGATAATTAGGCAGAACTTTTGTATAATTAGAGAAGGGGGTTGTAAATGGAAACTCAAGCCCGGAGTAGCCGGTGCAAGATGTAATTTTAGTTTAGGTTTTATTTCAATGTTTGCTATGTTCTAAAAATCTTTGCTAAGGGTTGAGATGAAACCCCTAAATACTTAGAATTTCATGGTTTGATTTACTTGTTCTTCATGGGATTTTGAACGAGAAACATAGTTTAATCTCTGAATACTAGCAATTTACTTTCACCTTGTATGTGAAGCATCCATGGTAGTTAGAACAATTCTTTGTTATGTGTTCAATGCTATATATGAAATGAATTAGTTCAATTTGTGATTATCTATGCTTTAAACAGATAGGTAATGCTAGGGATTGACATATTCTGCCGAGGTTAAATTATCTATTTGTGTAAGTTATTTATCACATCTTCAAGGTAGTTTGAGGCGAGCACCTCTATATCTCTTTGATTTAAAAGGGAACTAGTATATCAAACTAGGGGATTTCTATGCATTTAGGTGGTGGAGTCAAAGCCCTGGTTCATCTTTAGTATTATTAGAACTTAATATTGTTGCTTTAGGATAACCATCAACCTCTTAGTCGTATCGACACAAACACCTCTTTTGGTTACTCTCAATTTGAATCAGTTTTAGTAATACTTTAGCTTCAACTCTACATCCACCTTGTCCCTAAGGATCGACCTGTACTTTCTTAGTGTTGCATATCGACAATGTGCACTTGCAGTTTAATATTGTAGGCATATTTACTAGCCTACCAGATTTTGCAACTCAGTTATCTCTACAATGCATTGAAAAGGGAAATTGTTCACTTGAACACTTCTCAATTAAAAGAACAAATAAAAAAAAATTGAAAGATTTTTGAATGGCATAAAGATTGTTGAAATTTCCAATTCATCTATGGACCACCATGAAGAAAGATAAATGTTTCCCTGGAACTAATATTAGGAGAATGCTTATAATTCTCAAAGAAATTAATGGAAAACCAAGATAAAAGTATCAAGGAAGCGGGTATTGTTCACTACCATCCAGTTGCGGAAAAAACGATGGATTCCTAGAGTGAAACCTCTAACCCAAATACATTTTCATGCTAAACACCATTACCAATTAAAGTGAACGATTGGAACATATAGTCCTTATATGTAGCCGAATTTCTCTTCAAACAAAAGAAGAACGAAAACCCTAGCTGAATGATTCCCATATGCACAAAGCATCTCTCTAAAAACTGATCTGAGCAGATCAGTCTCTATCGTAATCTTCAATCTCTTTTAATCTTCAAGCTGGTTATTTATTTAACTAGTTTTAATTTTTGAATTTTTTTCTTCTTTTCTTTGTGATTTTTGGGTTAAATTGGTTGGAGATTTGCTGGTAGTAAGGGGTTGATGTATGATATAATGAAGAAAAGAGATCAAGACATTCGATCTTCTCCAGCATCTGCGAGCTTACCTGCTCACATCAGTAGTTTTGGTAGTCATTTTAATTCTAGGGTCTTTTAATGATTTAGTTTTTCTTAGATCTTGGTTGTACTCTACTTATATGACTAGTATTATGTCTTCTCTGTTTTTTTTCTTTGCATATTTGAGTCTAGTAATCTTCTATGTAGTAGGATTTTAAGATTGATTTTTTTTAATCTATTTTGCTACAAGTTTGATGTAGTTTTTTTTCCCGGCGATTACTGGCATCATCTCCGGCAATTTCTTTGTGTTTTGTGGAGGAAAGTTTGTTGTCGATTATCTTTTGGAAATTTTGAGATCCTTCTTCTAAATCTAACCATGTGGGTTATTGTTTGCGGTTCATATAATGTTTGCCTCATGGGTACGGTTTGCGTTCTTTGGCAGAGAAGTAAACAAACCTTATCATCATTTTCAACTCTAATCTTTGAGCAAATCAAAGTTTCAACAACAACCTTTGCATCGGCTTCAACTACACCAAATTGTCCCAGAACTGTTGTTATATTATTTATGGTGTTGAGAGGATTTCGTTATATCTTGTTTTATATGTAGTATGTGTAGTTAATATGTTAGTCTTTCTCTATTTATGTTAGAGCATTGCTCGGTCTAACTCGCAAGCGTTGCTCTCTCGAGCTTGTTGTAAAGTTTAGTAGCCAAAACTATAAGTCTTGATTTCTAGTCTACTCATAGCTAGGTCTCGGACTCGGATAGAAAGTGTAGTTGAGATTTAGACTCCATGGCCTTCATCATGCAAAGAAGAAGAACTACTCAAGGAAATGGTGGATCTTCATCGACAAAAAGGTATGTGGAGACTTGAACTTATCTATCGCTCAAAATTCTATCTACTCTATCTTCTATCTTGATACAAAAGTCGTATTGCTATATAGACTTCGATCATAAACATTTGCTATTTCGAGCCGAGTTTATCTTGCTTATCTATTTATCAAAATATGTGTTGGTAGGCTTTCGCTTTGGCCTAATTCATCTTTACAAGTGACGAAAGTCATGTTAATTATTTCAATATCTTGAAAATTGCTTTGATGAAAAATAGTGTGTGAATAACCTCTATTTAACATCCTCTAAGAATGTTTCAATGATTGAAATAAAGAGCTTAGAAAATGTAACCATCCTTGGATATAAACATATAATGTGTTCGCGCATTAGTCTATAAGTCCAAAACCGGGAACCAAATGTATGCATACTTGTGTGTACTAAATAGTTGATGGAGACTGCATAAGTATGCGTACCAGTACGCATACTGGCGGAAGTTCACGTCCATGAATTTCTGCTGAGTATGGAAATCAAAACCAACTCAATCCGGTTACCTAAGTATGCGTACCCGAACGCATACTGGCGGAAAGTTCACGTCCGTGAATTTCTGCTGAGTTTGGAAACCAAAACAAACTCAAATCCGGTTACTTAAGTACACATACCCATACGCATACTTAAGTGTGTTACCTTCTAAAATTGGTTTGTTCATGAACTAAAACATTTATATATTAAGGAATGCAATTTGGAAACCGTGGCTATAACGTCCATGAATTGATTCTACTGAATCAAATCCGATTTTGCTTCGATTGTGTCTTGTATACTTCTATAAGATCTAAGCAATTGAACAACTCTTAAACTAGTTCATTTGAGTCATTTGGACTAGTTATGGTGAAGATAAATAATAAGGTTGATATGAAAGTGCTCGTATGGCTAACCATTTGGTTAACTACTGTTGAACCAACTAGGTGTACACGTTTAGATACGGTTACTCAAACCTAAATGACGTATATTTCATTTGTGTATAACAATATATGTTCGATCTAACGGTTGAAAGATATTAGATTGAATCTAATCTGGTTTTCATCTAACGGTAAATATTGAATGCTTTGTTACCAAGGTAACTTAGATTGCAAACCCTTATTTGGAGACTATATAAAAGAGAACTCTAGCAACTGGGAAACCTAATCCCCACACCTCCTTTGTGATACTAGTTGTATAAGCTAGAGTCGATTCTCCTTTAACCTTAGGTTTCTACCGAGACCCCGTAGGTTAACGACTTAAAGACTTCATTGGGATTGTGAAGCCAGACCCAACTATTTTCTATGTAGTTGCGTGATCTGATCTTGTTGTTTCTATCATGATTGAGTGTAATCATAATATTGGCTTGAGATTAATTTCTCCGTTAGGAAAGATAGAAAAGTAGTCACAAACATCTTCGCCTCATCGTTTGTGATTCCACAATATCTTGTTTCGCTAGTCGATTAAGATTATTGTAAGGTAATTGATAATTCTAGGATGTTCTTCGGGAATATAATTCCGGGTTATCGATTGGTTCCTATTCATCTTGATTTATCAAAAGACGGAACAAGACTCGTAGGTGTTTCTGTGGGAGACAGATTTATCTATTCTTGTAGACTTTTCTGTGTGATACAGATTTGTTTATTAAAGTCTTCGACTTTGGGTCGTACCAACTCTTAGTTATGGGTGAGATCATCTAAGGGAATCAAGTGCGTAGTATCCTACTAGGATCAGAGACATAAGAAGTGAAACTATACCTTGAAGCAATGTGAGATTGATTGGGGTTCAACTACAGTACAGACCGCAGTTAGTTTGAAGTAGTCTAGTATCTGTAGCGGCTTAATACAGTATGGTGTTCAATCTGGACTAAGTCCCGGGTTTTTTATGCATTTGCGGTTTCCTTGTTAACAAAACTTATGGTGTCTATGTTATTTATTTTCCGCATTAAATTTTGTTATATAATTGAAATATTACAGTTTGTGCATTTGTATCGATCAATTGGTAAATCCAAACTTTGGTTGTTGATTGAAACTAATTGATCCTTGAACATTGGTCTTTGGTACCGTCAAGTTTATTTCTCTTGTATTCAATCAGACTCGCAGATTTCTATTCGTTCGAGTTGGGATTGAATCGAGAAATTGAGATATAACTCTTTGATATAATTTTTATTAATATTGAGTCTAACTGTCTAATTGATTCTCTTAAAATTATATTGGAGTTAGTCCATACAGATTTCTAAGAGAAATATTGGATGAGGTTGTTAGACTCCCACTTTTTCAATTGGTATCAGAGCAGGCAAACACATATAAGACCTTATAAGTATGTGTTTCTAGCGATCTGAATCTATGGACATAAGTGCTATCTCTATAAACGTACCACCAGTCTTCGATGGCTCAAATTACTTATGGTGGAAAACTGATATGCGTGCCTTTCTTCAAGCACGTGATTTTCAATCATGGGTTTATGTAGTTACTGGTTATTATTATCCCATTATGGCAGTAGGAGATGCAACCGTACCTAAATATATTGGTGCATATGACGCTGCTGAGATACTTGCTGCAAAGCAAAATTCCGACGGTTTGAACGCCATCATACATGCCATTACCCCAAATCTTCAGCACCATGTGACTACGTGCACTCGTTCTGAAGAAGCTTAGGATATCTTAGAAACCGTATTTGAAGGGAATACTAGTGAAAATAAATATAGGCTTTAAAACCTAAATTCCGATTGGGAAAACCTTCGTAAGGCAGATGAAGATTCATTTGATGAGTTTAATCACAAAGTATCTGAAATTGTTAATGCATCCTTTGCATTGGGTAAGACTATTCCTGAAAAGGACATTGAGATAAAAATTCTCAGATCGTTGCCATCTAGATACGATTCTAAGAAGCATGCCATCGTTGAAGGAAATATCCTTGATTCTCTCTCCAGAAATACATTGGTTGGGAAGCTAAAGATCTTTGATCATGAGCACACATAGAAAACCGAAAAGGATGTTGCCTTTAAAGCACAAAAGAGCACTAAATTACTTGAGGATGATCTTTCGGAGGCTGATTCATCATATGGAGATCTTGACAAGTCAGTCTCATTGATCACAAGACAGTTTAGAGATATTTTTTTGAAGAAAAGTAAACGGTTCTCCAGAGACAAACCCAGATCATCAGATAAACCTCACAATCGCATTCCTCATAAGAAATAGGGATGCTGATGAGACTGGTGATGGGGATATGCCACAATGCTTTAAGTGTAAAGGTTTTGGTCATTTTGCAAATGAGTGTCCAAAGCGAAAGAAGTACACTGAAAACAAAGGTCTTACCGCAACTCTTGATGAAATATCTGACAACTATGATTCTATTAAAGACGAAAATTCAAGTGTTGCAATTCTTTATGAAAATATTGATTTTGATAATTGTAGCAATACATACATCAATCTTGATATTCTTTCAAAAGAGAACTCAACCAATCTGGAAGAAAAAACTGACCTTTCCGTTGGAAACTCTCTGTCTAATTTCGCAGTCTCTACTATGTGTCTAGCAGCTTGCACATCACGAGTACCTGAATCATATTCCATGTTGACATGCTCATATTATTCGCTCAAGGGACATGAACTTTGAAAGTGTTTCAAGTATAAACACAAACTGAGGCATGCCAACAAACTTCAATGAAGAGCAATTTGATTAGCAAACAAGCTCAAACTTATTCAAAAAACCCCAGAGGTATGTAAGATTTTATCTTCATCAAAGAAGTTAGTTTCCAAGGATTTGTCAAGACCACTAGAGAAAAGAGTATGGTCTAAACATTTTGATAGACACGGTTCAACGAATTCCGTTCAAAGTGGTCATGGTGGACAGATTGTTGTTCACCACAACACAACTTGATTGTGTTGATTGGTGCGTCTTGTATCATGAGCCTGATAAAAAAGAGACAAGATTTTGCACACCTCAGGCTTTAGGAAAATATTTTTTGTTTTTTTATCTTTTCTTAGTTTTGCTATGTTTTAAAAGCCTGGAATTCATGCCGCCTTTCATATCTAATTGATATTGGAAAGGACTTTCATGTTCAATCAATAAAAGAGGGTTAAAATTGACAATTCTTCCTTTTATATTATATGAGTTGTGTGTACGTGAATCCTTTAAGCGTATAAAGGTTATGTAACCCTACATTCCTTTTTCCTTCCCTAAAACTCTTTTTATCTTAAGACTGCTTGTTAAGACTCAAGTTGTGATTTCCTCTCACAAACCCGTACGGATATGGATACTCCAAGCATCATATCTTCTGATGGAAAAGATGTTAATATGATTGTTAAGCCATCAGTCATGAAGGAAAATGAAAGATCTCCGTTACCTCCAACTTTAAAAATAAAAAGAAGGAATGTGAGGAAGCCAAGAGTTGTTCCTTCAAATTCTCATAAATTTTTTGATGTTCTAGAAGAGTTGAAAGAGGCAAGAAAGGAGATTCAACAAATAAAGGCTTTCATTATGATAACTCTTGAAATTCAGAAGGACCAGTTCGACATCATCAACCTAGAAGGTTTGTTGGAATTGAAACCTATCTTCACGAATCGTATGTTCCAATGGTTGTTGACGACAAGGAGTTTGGGGACGATAAGGAATTTTTTAGAGGTCTCAATGTCTAGGTAACTTCTTATGAGAATTTTATTCTTGTGTTTTTAAGAAGAATAAATAGAGTTTGGAATAGCCATTATTGTGATTACACATAGCTATGTCCAACGATTTTCATCTTCAATGTTTTTAGATTTATTTTGTTAGAGCATTGCTCGGTTGAACCCACCAAGCGTTGGTATGTCAAGTTTGGTTGTCATATTTTAGTGAAGCAAAACTAATTTAAGAGTTGCTTGATTTAAATGTACTAGAGTCAACTTCGTATAGGTTAGCTTGAAAGTATTAGGGTAAGTCATTACAAGTATTGCGAAGACTTGAAGAAGTGAAGATGTGCGGAGCTACAACGACAACATAATCCTTCCACTTAAGGTTAGTGATATTTGACTTGAACTGTTTAATTCCCTAACGTATCTTTCAAGTCGTGCATATTGAAAACATAAAACTGCGAAGCATGAACACTCTAGATAGACATAGTATTAAGGAATACAATATGAAGTTTCTTGCTTAACCATTAAACTTTGTATATAAGACATCGACATAATCGTATGAATGTTGTTGTGATTATGTATGGGTATGAGGTGAGGATTTCATCCTAGGGAACAATGTTTACATGTGTTCTAAGGAAGTAAGTTCATGATATGTGTTGTGAACCGAAAAGGAAATTGCCAGGCGTTCTGTTCTTCATTGCATATCTTATGAACGACCAATATGTGTGACTAGTATAACCGCTCATGACTTGTTTGTGTTCTTGGTAAAACTCTTCACATGAGGCCTGAATTATGTATTGGTATGACTTTTATTAGTGAAACCAATCTTAAGTAATCACCTGAGGTATGATCGGGTTGTGTATGTATGAACTTATTAATGGGAAGAGGGGAACCGATCCTAGTAAGAGGTGTAGTACATCACAAGGGGAACCGATCCTTGTATGAGGTACATCAAGGTTTATGGAAGAAAGGGGAACCGATCCTATGGATATGTGGAGTGCATACAAGTTAGATACCAAATATATATGGGGAACCGATCCTAGTACCTAGTCAGACGTATCTTTGGTAAGCTAGTGTAACTATGCACAGTACTCACATGAAGGTAGAACTGAAACTTGTTTTGGTAGAACTATAAACCCGTGAGTTGTGATTGAGTGGAACTTCATCAATCACATAGTTCTTGAAATTCAGATGAACCAATTCTAAACTTGTTCGGAAGTGTGGTAAATCAGTTTCAAGTGAGTAAGCATGGTAAAGACTTGCAAGAGTAAGATGTCGTCACTCCTTGAACACGGTGCATTAATGTTTATTCTATTTTGTTCAAAGATATTCCTTAACGACTAAGAATGAAGTAAATCCCAAGATCGAATTAAATAAGTTAAGAATCTTTTTAATTAAGGATTTTTAATTATATATGGAAAATAAGAATTAGTAATGTGCATTTGCTAATTAAAGATTTTCCAAGGAGATTTCGATCATTATTTTTGGATAGTGCATTCACAGGAATTATGAAAACTGAATTTGGTGGAGTAATGAAAATATCTTGAGAATATTTTTGGTTTTGGAAATTCCTTGTTGTCCAAACTTCCTTGTCTATAAATACTTTGAGTTTGCATTTCTAGCAAACTAATCCTGCGTAACCTAGACTTACTCTTTTGTCTTTGTTACTGGTGAAGCCGCCTATCGGAGAGGAGAGTAATCTAATTAGGTTAAATCTCTTACGACTGCTTAATTTAAAGTATTCTTTGGGATTGAGAAGCTATAGCGCGACCCGTTGGTGGGAAACTAGATATTGCGGGTTATCTTTAGTTTTCGTATTGATTTGATTGACTAACGGTGGTTGAATCTTGATTGCACCTAGTTTGTTTATGCTTGAGAATCTTCTCTTATGATATAAGATTCACTCAAACTAGTTCAATATTTTCGACGGGGATCTTTAGACTGTTGTTAGATCTAAAGACGATCTTGCGATAATCCATTGTTAACAGACTCCGTTCTGTGTGTGATTGATCGCAAAAGATTCAAGTGATTGTGTGTAGGTGTTTATTTTAGTTCTAAGAATATTTGAAGACAAAGAAGATATTGAAGATTTCTTAGTTGGTGTTTTTATAATCTTTGGTGTGCACAATACTTGTTTGGGAAAAAGAGGATCCAATTAATAATCGGTTTATCCTTGTGGTAGATTGGATTGATTAATTGAGGAAGATCGGCATCAACATATATCACTTGGTTGAAGAGTGTTGTTGGATTAATCTTAGTGATTACCTTTGGGTGATTGAACATAAGATAGATCTTGGAACCTGTCAAAGGAGTTTATGTTAAGATAAACAAGGGAACCTTTGCGCAACTCATATCACTTGGTTGAAGAGAGTTGATACCAAACAGATTTGTTGTTCCTTTACTGTTTGGAATACGAACCAAAGGTATTGGTCCAAGTACGTGACTTCTTTACAGGTTGGAGGCGTGGGAATACAGACGGAACTAGGTGAACTATAGGTTTAGTTGCTTGGTATCAACTATACGAAGTTGTCTTATTTTGTATAGCGGCTTAATCATGAGATTATTCAATTCTGGACTAGGTCCCGGGTTTTTCTGCATTTGCGGTTTCCTCGTTAACAAAATCTTGCTGTGTCATTTACTTTATATTTCCGCATTATAATTGTTTTATTATAGTTAAAGTATATTGCACAAAAGTTAATTCCTATTTACTTGATACGTGAATCCTATTGAGTTTGGTTTAGTTCGAACCTTTGTATCAAGTAAACACACTTTGTTGTTGTATTGTCTCGATCTCGTATCCATAGACGATCACACAAAGTGTGAACCGATTTGTTGTATTGTCTCGACTCAGTCTATAGACAATCACTTTCGGGGAAAGGACTTATAGGAAGGAAAAGTTATAGCTTGAGGTATATTTGGGGTACCCTCACCTTTTCATATTTATTTAAATTCTAAAGTCTGTCTGGAAGATGATTTTGCAATATTAATCTTTATGATTTTATATATTGCAAATTGTTATGGGATATGTGTGTTTGCGTCCATGAATTATGATTGTCCCATACATGGTCAAAAGTTAAGTTTTCGTACGTCGATATGCAAGTATTGATAAAAGAATGAATGAACTTTAGACAAAAACAAACGATAAGCCGTGTGTGTCATTATACAAATATTTGTATGTCATTATACAAATATTGATGAAGAAAGGATGATCTATGTTTATAAAGATTAAGTCTACTATATGTCATTGTGCAAATAGTGATGAAAGATAAAATGAATATTTGTTTATTCCGCAGTATTGATCTTCCCTGATCCACATTTTTATGTGTATACTGTATGGCTCCGTAAGTTTTCTTATGTTGAGCATTTCCGTTTGAATTAATCATGGGTTGTCTCGTGGTTAATGTTGTTGTGTATTCCGGTTGAATTAATCATGGGTTCACTTGTGGTTAATTCAATTGAGTATTTTGGATACAAATTCATATGTTATGTGATTTGGTAATGTCCAAATAAATCCTTATTTTCTTGTGAAAGTAAGGTCGCTCTTGTTGTTCTTTTGGGAATGACATTTTATGAGGGAGAGTTCTTAATTGAACTTGTGCTTAATTGTCAAATTTTTGTGGGGAGTGCAGCTGTGGAATATTATAGGGGTTATCTTGTATCTTTATAAACTCCTTGATGAATGCATTTAGTTTCGGCTGTATGATTGCATCTAAAAGGTTGATATGTGCTTTGTTTTGGTCATGAAGTATCTCTATGAAAATTTCATTAGGATCCCACTAGTTTTCGTACCTTTGCCAATTTTATTGACATAAAGGGGGAGAAATAATGTGTAGTTCACACTACAAATACATATGGTTTTTGGATCATTATGTAAGGGGGGGTGGTTTTCATGTGAGATGAAGTATTGACTAAGGGGGAGTGATACATATCACCATAGTATTGTTGTAAAAGTTGTGATACAATTGAACTTAGATGATGTGTAATAATACTATGACAATGTGTAACAATGATTGAGAGCTTTTGTTTTATCATTGTTATGGTTACAGATCTTCAACAACGGTGATGCTGATTTGAATATCTTTGGAATCATTGGAGTACTTGGAAGTGACAAAGATTTCGAGTAATGTTGAAGAACCAAGGAGATCATGCATGTGGAAGAGAAGCTTTAAAGTTTATTTATTTTGTATTCCATATGTATTGATAGTTTTGTCACTAAAATTGACAAAGGGGAGATTGTTAGAGCATTGCTCGTTCGAACTCGCAAGCATTTCTATCTCAAGCTTGTTGTCAAGTTTAGTTTCCAAAACTATAAGTCTTGATTTATAGTATACTCACAGCTAAGTCTCGGACTAGGATAGAAAGTGTAGTTGAGCTCTAGACTCTATGGCGTTCATCATGCAAAGACGAAGAACTACTCAAGGAACTGGTGGATCTTCATCGACAAAAAGGTACGTGGAGACTTGAACTTATATATCACTCAAAAGTCTATCTACTCTATATCCTATCTTGAGACAAAAGTCGTATTGCTATATAGGCTTCGATTATACACATTTGCTATTTCGAGTCGAGTTTATCTCGCTTATCTGTTTCTCGAAATATGTGTTGGTATGCTTTCACTTTGGCCTAATTTATCTTTACAAGTGACGAAAGTCATGTTGATTATTTCAATATCTTGAACATTGCTTTGATGAAAAATAGTGTGTGAATAACCTCTATTTAACATCCTCTAAGAATGTTTCAATGATTGAAATAAAGAGTTTAGAACATGTAACCATACTTGGATATAAGCATATAATGTGTTCGCGCATTAGTCTATAAGTCCAAAACCGGGAATCAAATGTATGCATACTTGTGTGTATACTAAATGGTTGACGGAGACTGGGTAAGTATGAGTACCCGTACGCATACTGGCGGAAGTTCACATCCGTGAATTTCTGTTGAGTTTGGAAATCAAAACCAACTCAATCCGGTTACCTAAGTATGCATACTGGCGGAAAGTTCACATCCGTGAATTTCTGCTGAATTTGGAAACCAAAACAAAGTCAAATCAGGTTACTTAAGTACGCATACCCGTACACATACTTAAGTGTGTTACCTTCTAAAATTGGTTTGTTCATGAACTAAAACATTTATATATTAAGGTATGCAATTTGGAAACCGTGGCTATAATGTCCATGAATCGATTCGAGTGAATCAAAAATGATTTTTCTTCGATTGTGTCTTGTATACTTCTATAAGATCTAAGCAATTGAACAACTCTTAAACTAGTTCATTTGAGTCATTTGGACTAGTTATGGTGAAGATAAATAATAAGGTTGATATGAAAGTGCTCGTATGGCTAACCATTTGGTTAACTACTGTTGAACCAACTAGGTGTACACGTTTAGATACGGTTACTCAAACCTAAATGACGTATATTTCATTTGTGTATAACAAGATATGTTCGATCTAACGGTTGAAAGATATTAGATTGAATCTAATCTGGTTTTCATCTAACGGTAAATATTGAATGCTTTGTTACCAAGGTAACTTAGATTGCAAACCCTGATTTGGAGACTATATAAAAGAGAACTCTAGCAACTGGGAAACCTAATCACCACACCTCCTGTGTGATACTAGTTGTATAAGCTAGAGTCGATTCTCCTTTAACCTTAGGTTTCTACCGAGACCCCGTAGGTTAACGACTTAAAGACTTCATTGGAATTGTGAAGCCAGACCCAACTATTTTCTATGTAGTTGCGTGATCTGATCTTGTTGTTTCTATCATGATTGAGTGTAATCATAATATTGGCTTGAGATTAATTTCTCCGTTAGGAAAGATAGAAAAGTAGTCACAAACATCTTCGCCTCATCGTTTGTGATTCCACAATATCTTGTTTCGCTAGTCGATTAAGATTATTGTAAGGTAATTGATAATTCTAGGATGTTCTTCGGGAATATAATTCCGGGTTATTGATTGGTTCCTATTCATCTTGATTTATCAAAAGACGGAACAAGACTCGTAGGTGTTTCTGTGGGAGACAAATTTATCTATTCTTGTAGACTTTTATGTGTGATACAGATTTGTTTATTAAAGTCTTCGACTTTGGGTCGTACCAACTCTTAGTTGTGTGTGAGATCATCTAAGGGAATCAAGTGCGTAGTATCCTAATGGGATCAGAGACATAAGAAGTGAAACTATACCTTGAAGCAATGTGAGATTGATTTGGGTTCAACTACAGTCCAGACCACTGTTAGTTTGAAGTAGGCTAGTATCTGTAGCGGCTTAATACAGTATGGTGTTCAATCTGGACTAAGTCCCGGGTTTTTTATGCATTTGCGGTTTCCTTGTTAACAAAACTTCTGATGTCTATGTTATTTCTTTTTCGCATTATATTTTGTTATATAATTGAAATATTACAGTTTGTGCATTTGTATCGATCAATTGGTAAATCCAAACTTTGGTTGTTGATTGAAATTAATTGATCCTTGAACATTGGTCTTTGGTACCGTCAAGTTTATTTCTCTTGTATTCAATCAGACTCGCAGATTTCTATTCGTTCGAGTTGGGATTGAATCGAGAAATTGAGATATAACTCTTTGATATACTTTTTATTAATATTGAGTCTGACTGTGTAATTGATTCTCTTAAAATTATATTGGAGTTAGTCCATAAAGATTTCTAAGCGAAATATTGGATGAGGTTGTTAGACTCCCACTTTTTCAATTTAGTTTTATATTTACTTGTTTTAGGTTTATTAATGAAAACAAAGACAACATAAACTTGATTAACATCATTAACCAGTTCATTTATTACTTCAATTGTTACCACATATCCAAAGCCGAGTCATCCCGATACATTCTGATTCGAAAACTGAAAGACTGATTCAGATTACCACTGTTACATTGAGACACTTTGGTTACTACTTGAGACACTTTGGTTGCTTTTCGGATACTGTTACTATTAGTTGGGTCACATCTACCTCTGTTGAATTAGGCAATCTAAACTTAAAAAAATCTAGTTCATGTTATTTACATGTTATGAGGAACACTCGGTGGGATTTGATCCAGTCATCGCGTTATGCTTCGACACATACTAGTTTTGTTTTCAAAATCAGTTTGTCCATAGATATTTGGTTCTCTCATTTGTGAAAGAGAAGAAGGTTTTCTAAAACTGTTTTTAGAGGCAAGCGGAGATACTACAACTTATATGATCTTGAAAAATTTGTGTAAGGTTTCCAATTTCGAAGTCGGCTTTATCAATATACCTACTGAGATTAAAAAAGCGGGGGTCTAACAACCTCACCCAATACTTCGCTTAGAAATTTGTATGGACTAACTCCAATTTACTTACAAGAGAATCAACTAGACAGTTAGACTCAATTTTAAGAAAAGTATATCAAAGAGTTATATCGCAATCTCTCAATTCAATCCGCAATCAAATAAATAGGAATTTCTGAGCCTGATTGAATATTGGAGAAATAACTTGAACGGTACCAAAGACCAATGTTCAAGGATCAATCAACAACCAAAGGTTGGATTTACCAATTGATTGATTTAACGCACAACCTGTGATATTTCAATTATATAACAAAATATAATGCGAAAAATAAATAAAACAGACACCAGAAGTTTCGTTAACGAGGAAACCGCAAATACAGAAAAACCCTTGGACCTAGTCCATATTTGAACACCACACTGTATTAAGCCGCTATAGAGACTATCCTACTACAAATCTAACTTCGGTATGGACTATATTTGAAACCTAATCAATCTCACATTGATCTAAGGTACAGTTGCGTTTCTTACATCTCTGATCCCAGCAAGATACTACGTACTTGATTCCCTTAGATGATCTTGTAGGATTCGAATATCGCAAAAAGGACACATTTGCGAAGTTTTGATCAACATCACATTGCGAATGTCGCAGGTTGATTTGGAGAATGTCGTAACAGATGACGATGGCAGAAACATGATAAAATCATGATGATCCTGCGAAGTTTAGAGTATTTGCGAAGATTAGCATTAGAACTCTTGCGAGAGTATCGCAAACCAGATCCGAAAATAAGGGATATGTGAGCTGTCATCCACTATGTAAACCCCTATATAAAGAGAAAGGCAGGAGAGAGAAAAATGAGGATACACATTTTTGTAAATCAGAGACACACTTTGTAAGAGAGAGGGAGATTTATTTTCTTTATCATCTTCTTCCCCAAAAACTAGATCTAGAACTCCAAATATCCATTAATGGAGATTCTAAATGTAAACCAAATGTAAGTCCAACAATCATAGTGAAGAACCATGGATGTAGATCACATTGATAGAACATGTAAAAAATCCTTGTGTCCATTTTATAATTTTAGCACTTTAATATTTTATTTTCATATCAAATAGATTTAAATCTAGAAATTATTATCATGATATCATAAGGGGTGTGTTGTGGGATTTCCTGCAACTACATTTTGGCGCTAGAAACAGGGACGAAATCTGCTACTGTTGGTGAAAATTCAACTGGATATGTAAACTTCAAGGAAAAAGAAAGAAATCTCAGCCAAAGTTCACATCTTAAGGAAAGTCAGACAAAGAAAGACCATATTAATTGGACAATTCTCCACAACTATTATCAAAAGGACAAATCTCTTCCTTACTACTCAAGTTTTAGGAAAGTAAAGCATCAGTTTGGTGATGAAGATAGAGGTCTTATGCATCCCTTTTGTTTAAGGTGTTTACGAGGTAATTTCTACCAAGGATGTTGTTGTTGCATTATTGACGCAAAGAAGGACATAGTTTGATTCATCAAATTCAAAGAGACGCACCCACAAATTATTAGCAGAAGTAATTGAAACTTTTTGAATTACAATAACTCTAAAAATAATTAGCAGCGAATGAAGATATTAGTCTACTTATGCGGAGTACATAGTTTTGTAGCGAATTAGAAAGCTGCAAAAGAGAAGTTTTTTCTCATGAATTTGATCATCAGATGCATGAATATGTTGAAAGACTATTTATGCCATCAATTGAGAATGAAAAAAGGTTTCAACTTTGTCAACAATTCCAGCGAAATGATGATACGTCAAGGGTGAAAGAAGATATCAATTCAACCTTGCCTATAGGCGAAGTACCGCTTTCATTTCGTTGGAGCAATTTTGGAAGAAGATGAAACAAGGAAGTTGCAATCAAAGTTCGCTAGGTGATAGACGCATTTATGTGTTTAATTTTTCCTCAATGTTTCGTATTGTTAGTACTCGTTTTGTCCTTATTATGGTGTTTTGTATGTTTGTAGGTATTTTTTGGAAATAAAGATTGTTGGAAAATTCGGCTCGAAAAGTTGCTCGGAACACCCCCGGAGGACACTTGCTATCCGGACTCCTACTTTGGATAAGGGGTGCCTCAATTGCTAAGGGGCACCCACCTGCTATTCACACCCCAGAGCATCCATCTGTTAAAGGAACCCACGTTTTGGTTAAGGGGAAACCATTTTCTTCTTCGTTTGAATTACTTTTGGCGGGAAAGTATTTTTGAAAACCCGAGATTTTGGAGTGAAGATTTTGGCGAGATTGAAGGAGATTCAATCGATGGAGTTAGTTGGGAATATCTTGTTTTGACTTAACATGATAGGTATGTGTGTTAGAATCGGAAAACTTGGGCTGTATGCGTGGGAATTAAGTGAAACAGAATTGGAGAAACACAGGACTCTGTTGGAGATGTTTTGGAAAGATTGAGCGTGTCTTTAGCGTGTTGAATCACTTTTGGACGTGTAACAGAATATATTGGAGTATGTCTGAAGCAATTGAACGCATGAGAAGGAAAGAAAGGAAAGAAAATATCCCGAGTTTGTTTTTATTTACTGCCGTTTGATAAAGAGATTTTCGGGAGTAATGAGACATTAGTCTTGTCCCTGTCGAGTATAAAAAGGCTTGTTAGAGATGATAGAATGGTTATGGAGAGTTGGGGATAGTTTAGAGCAATAGCAGAGTGAGAATCGAGAGTTGCAGAGAAACACCATTGTTGTTGCTGTGAAGAACACAAAGAACATAAGACGCACACCCATCTGTCATTCATGCTACAATGTTTGCGACAGTGTATCAGCAGTCTAATACGATACAGATACAACAACACTTTATTATCAACGTCAGCGAACCAAGTTAATCTCCACTTGAAGAGAAATAATATGAGCAAAAAGGAAGATACCAAATTATCTGCGCCAATAACCTTTATCTCTTCAACAAATCAGTGAATCCATCCAAGAATCAAAGTGAATATGACCTACCAATTCGAAGTTAACTTCGTCATATGTCTAATATTTTCTGCCAAAGAACTGAGAGTAACACTTCAGCGAAGACTACTCAGCTTATCAATCCCAGCGAAATAACCCATTTCATCCATTCACTTCGCAAAGCCAAATCCCGAATGATGGTTATTTTCAATGATGTTGTAGTAAAAGGTTCTTTAAGACTTGTGAAAGAAGATTTTTTTAGACTTAATTTTTAAAGCAAAAAGAAAACAAACTCAAAATAAAGTTTTATAAAAATTATGGAGAGGCTGGGGCTAGGATTCCACCATTGGTCGATATTAGTGATTTAATAAAACAATAATTACGCAACTCAACATTCAAATTGATTCTAATAGTATTGCCTAGACTTGTAGATTTTCAAAAGAATAGATGTTAATCCAAGCATAGAATATCAAAACCCTAAAGCAAGCATATTCTATCAAGAGAAAATACACCTAACTAATCAAAATCATATAATCAATTTTTAGTTCAATGCAAAATAATCATAATAGAGTTGTTATAATTAATTAAAAACAGAAATGTATCACTTTTACCGAAACGTCGACTTCCTCCATCGCCCCAAGGATTAGCTTTAGCTCATCTTGGTGGAAACACGCTCAAAAATTGATTTCATTGCTCAAATGGTGTTCACAAATGATTAATTGGAGAAAATAATGATTAAACCGAGTTTGTAACACTTGTATTTGTTACAAATTCGGCTGTTACAAAGAACGATTCATATAAACTGTTGCGGCTACTGTAGTGATACGACCCTACAACCTCTATCGTTTTCACTGTTGCATAAACGACTGTCTGCATGGGTCAATGTTCTTCGTGTTCTTCAGCTCATGCAGCAGCATAAAGATATTTTGTAACTTCCCTCTCCGGCTCTGTTGAGGCTCCGTAACTTTCCCAAACTCTCTGTCACTCTCAGTGAAACCCCTAGAGTCTATTTATACTCAACAGGGCGAAGAAAATCCTCGCTATTACTTCAAATAATCTTCATAACTCGGCTGTAAAGAAAGATATTCTAAGGATATTTATTTCCCTAATATATCTCCTGATGCTGTTTTCTCGTGTTCAAACACTCCAAACATGCTCAGTCAACATCCAAGAAGTGGTTACACACGCTGTAGGCATACACAAACTTCTGTTACCAGCTCAAATGACTCGGGAAGAATAACCAAAACCCGTGTTGCTCTGTTTATTTCAATCTTAATGTTCAGCCAATTTCGATCAATTCCAACAACCCTACCACGTCTGCTAACCGTAATCAAGTCTCCCCCAACAATCTGAGCCATTGAGTCTTTCTAGAACGCCCTCAAATCTCGAACGAAAATTCTACAGGTGAGAAACAAACTTTCCCGCCATTTTTTTCTTGTTTGAACTTTGAAGATGGATGCCCCCTATCCAGGGAGGGGGTGCGAATAGTAGCTGGCGCCCTGGGGGTGCCCTTATCCAACGTGAGGGTGCCTTTAGTAATTTTCTCTGGGGGTCCAAATAGCACTTTTTGAGCAACTTTTTTCACACAAGTGTATTCCTCCAAAAAAACCTACACAAACATAAAAACACCATAATAAGTACAGAATCAAGCACTAACAATAGAGACACTAAGGACAATTCAGACACAAAAATGTGTCTATCACCGAATGACTATTCGCAACAAGCTTATTACTCACAACAAACTTACCAAACCAGCACAAATAGCTATTCGCAAAGATGGTTGGAGGCGAAGGTTATGAGTATGAAGACGCGAGTTCGAATCCCACCTTATGCAAAAAATTTCGCAGAATTTTGAACTCTCAAGTGCGAAAAAATGGAATAAAATTACAGTATTGTGCCTTTGGTTCGCACAAAAAAGTATACACAGTTGGTCAGGAGGCATGAATGCAAGTAGCAGGTCGCAAGATCGATTCTTGCTTCCCGCACATTTGTTTTTGTTATGCGAAATTTATACAGAGTTGCTTCTCGCACAGCCAGCTGTTGATTACTTCGCACGATTTTTGATTATTTCGCAAGAGAATGAATACATGAAATAGCAGAAATGAAAGAATGAATTAAAGAATAAAGAAATGCGAAAATTTCGCAAGAGACAATCTAAGATCCATAAAAATCTAAGATTAGAATGGGACGAACCTTTATGGCGTACACCCTAGTTCGCGAATAAAATTTCGCAAGAGGCAAATGTAAGACCTAAAGTACGTCATAGAAGTGGGTATATGTTGCATGGCTCAGCGATAAGGTTACACCGCTACTGGAACCTGAGTCATGGAGATTTGGGGTCAATGAAAGCCCATCTAGGAGAGGTACCTTGGATTTTCAACCTAAACTTATGATTTAGGTTGGACGACTGAGGGTCTCTTCTAAGGAGTGCAGAGTATGATCAAGGCGCCGAGGTACACGGTTGAGCCAAGAGTGCCCGGGGCGTATGAAACTACCCTGGCCATTTTTGGCAAGTCTTGGCTATGATGCATTCGACCTAAAGAAAACCCCACTTAGGGTGTAGTCTCATAACCATAAGCCATATAGGCAAAAGGGATAAGAGGCTGCGAAAACAACTGGTTGTTGTCAAGACCGGATGGGAGGAACTAGTCTTATATGGCAGAAGTACGTCTCCTTGAAGGGGCAACCACGGGGAAGATAAGGGAGGCACCCTCCATTAGGAAGCTGACAGTGTCAAAAAATACGCAAATATAATGAGGCTTTATGATCGCAAGAATATCTAGGCTTGTCATATTTGTGCAACAATCCAGAAGAGGAAAAAATACTAGAGAAAGGATAAGACGAGGTCAATGGGTCAGTGCATGCAAGTGTACGGACGCCCTGCGATTTCGTCGCAAGACGACAATGTCATGGGGCTTTAATTTTGCAAGAAAATTTAGGCTTGTCATATTGTCGCAACAAAAATTGACAAAAGAAAAAGTTAAGGCAAGATCAATGGGTTTCTGTATGAAAGTGCAGAGACGTCCTGCGATTTTGTCGCAATGACAAGGGGTGGAAAAATAAGACCTTTAACTAGGAAGGCAAAATTAGACCACATAAGAAAATGAGTAAGCAAATAAGCTTACGAAAATGATTATAAATAAGAAAATAAGTTTGCGAATATATACATGGAAATGAATCTGAGAAAGTGAAAATAACAAATAAATATTATTCAGAACCTCTCAGAAATATTATTCAGAATCTCTCAGAAATATTATTCAGAATCTCTCAGGAGTATTATTCATAATCTCCCAGAAGTATTATTCAGAATCTCTCAGGAGTATTATTCAAAATCTCTCAGAAGTATTATTTAGAATCTCTCAGGAGTATTATTCAGAATCTATCAGCAGGATTATTCATAATTTCACAGGATTATTCAGAAATTCGCAGGATTATTCAGAATTTTGCATAAGTATTCATAATTTCGCAGAATGTGCCAGAATTTCTCAGAATATGATTATTTTGCAGAATATGGTTATTTCGCACAATCAAAAGCAACTTAAAGAGATTATAGTGTCGCATGAGCACAAAACAAGAGACAGAGGCAAGATAAAATTAAAGAAATAATTTTCTCATTTAATACTTTCTCAAAGATTTTACCTTCATAGATAAAGAACAGAGGCAACTATAGATCACCAAGAAAACATTTTATGTTCTTTATCTTCTCGGAGAGAATCATTTCCAAAGTGGACAAGAATCCTCACCAAAAATGGAGTAATAATTTCGTATGAATAAAGGCAATACTTATGACTCTCATTCAAGGAAGGACATTTATTAAATTTCGAGAATTGAGTACTTCTTATACTTCTTCAAGAATACTTCATACTTCGCATACTTCAAGAGATGATACTTCTTATTTACTTCACAAAGCTTCGGAACTTCACAAAATAATAGAGGCAAGTACGTACTTTTCAAGTCCAATATTATTTCGCACGTTCCTTCATCAACAAAGATCAGAGACTACTACAACAACGGATTTTTCCTTAAAGATCGCTCTTCAAGCAATATTCAAGGAAAAAGAGGCAAGATGTAGGATCCGAATATCGCAATAAGGACACATTTGCGAAGTTATGATCAATAACACATTGCGAATGTCGCAGGTTGATTTAGAGAATGACGTAACAGATGACGATGGCAGAAACATGAGAAAATCATGATGATCCTGCGAAGTTTAGAGTATTTGCGAAGATTAACATTAGAACTCTTGCGAGAGTATCACAAACCAGATTTGAAAATAATGGATATGTGAGATGTCATCCACTATGTAAACACCTATATAAATAGAAAGGCAAGAGAGAGAGAAAGGAGGATACACATTTTTGTAAATCAGGGACACACTTTGTAAGAGAGAGAGAGATTTATTTTCTTTATCATCTTCTTCCCCAAAAACTAGATCTAGAACTCCAAATATCCATTAATGGAGATTCTAAATGTAAACCAAATGTAAGTTCAACAATCATAGTGAAGAACCATGGATGTATATCACATTGATCGAACCATGTAAAAAAAAATCCTTGTGTCCATTTTATAATTTTAGCACTTTAATATTTTATTTTCATATCAAATAGATTTAGATCTAGAAATTATTATCATGATATCATAAGGGGTGTGTTGTGGGATTTCCTGCAACTACATTTTGGCGCTAGAAACAGGGACGAAATCTGCTATTGTTGGTGAAAAATTCAACTGGATCTGTAAACTTCAAGGAAAAAGAAAGAAATCTCAGCCAAAGTTCACATCTTAAGGAAAGTCAGACAAAGAAAGACCATATTAATTGGATTACAAAAACGGATTCGAAGTTTCGGCAAAATGAAGTCAGACACAATTCTCCACAACTATTATCAAAAGGACAAATCTATTCCTTACTACTCAAGTTTTAGGAAAGTAAAGCATTAGTTTGGCGATGAAGATAGAGGTATTATGTGTCCATTTTGCTTAAGGTGTTTACAAGGTAATTTCTACCAAGGATGTTGTTGTTGCATTATTGACGCAAAGAAGGACATAGTTTGATTCATCAAATTCAAAGTGACGCACCTACAAATTATTAGCATAAGTAATTGAAACTTTTTGAATTACAATAACTCTAAAAATAATTAGCAACGAATGAAGATATTAGTCTACTTCTGCGGAGTACATAGTTTGGCAGCGAATAAGAAAGCTGCAAAAGAGAAGTTTATTCTCATGAATTTGATCACCAGCTGCAAGAATATGTTGAAAGACTATTTTTGTCATCAGTTGAGAACGAAAAAAGGTTTCAACTTTGTCAACAATTCCAGCGAAATGATGATACGTCAAGGATGAAAGAAGATATCAATTCAACCTTGCCTATATGCGAAGTACCACTTTCATTTCGTTGGAGCAATTTTGGAAGAAGATGAGACAAGGAAGTTGCAATCAAAGTTGGCTAGGTTGGAGAAGCATTTACTGACAATCACAGAAAGAACCCAAGCATCAACCAATAAAACCCACATAATGAGATGCAAGCCCTTAGCGTGTATAGAAGCACGATCTTGAGATAGCTAGTATTACCGGCAGCAAGAAAAGAGATATTCGAGCATTTATGCGAAGGAATAAAGTACCAGCCATTCGCAACATTCTGCGAAGAAATCATCAGTAGCAGCGAAGAATAACCATTTTCATAAGGAAAATGGGATAATTATAAAAAGCAAGTACAACAACAAAGCAAGGAAACGAAATTTGGTAATGTCAATACGAAGTTAAGCATGGATTCATTATCGAAGAACATCCCAGCAACTGGAATACCTAACCAGCGGCCATCCAAACTCATCCGGCAACAGCAGTGGCGATGAAATTTAGTAATGAGAAGTTCCCACGAGAATACACTAGCAATTCATCCAAAAAAGATTTACATTTACAAAATACTGTTTTACAAGCCCATTCATTCAAATTCAAAAACATAGAGTGGTCGAATATCTACCCAAGCACGAATCCAAAAGAGAAATTACAAGGCAATTAAAAGCATCTCAGAACTTCAAAGAAGAAAGCAAGCAAAGGAAAAGACATGATGATCTTCTCTGTGGGCGATCAATTAATCCAGTTCGCAACAACTAAGTTCGAGGAAAGCTAGCCCAGGAACAATCAGCGTAAAAATGATACGCATAAAAATTCTGCATCACCAGCGAAGAAAAAGGGCATCATCACCAATATACATTATTATGAGTTAGAGAAAAGTTCAGATAGTTCGCAGAAATTTCAGTTATAGCGAGCAAATAAAAGATACACGATGGTCAACAACTTCGCAACGATAGATCAGTTCGCAATGAATCATTTGGAGGCAATCCAACAAGTAAAAGGACGCATACAAAGCTTACTTCAGGAGAAGCTTCAACGAAGATCAGATCTTAACTCTTAAAAATATTCATTAAGAAAGTTCACAAAGTATAGAAGTCAAGATCACTTCGCACGAAGAAAAGAGAGATACAGTAAAGGAGTTTCTATGTCTATCATCAGCTATTCAATTCTCTAATGACTACATCGATTATCATCAGCCAAAGACCAGCTCATAGGTAATCCAACACAGTCAGGCTTTGTCAGGAATACGAGTATAACAAAGCAATAAATCACTTCGTCGGGACCTCATAAGTAAGTTGCGAATCCACAGCCTTCCAAGACACGATCAAAAATCATTGCCATATGCGAAGAAAGAATGAAATTTCTCAGATCATTGATGATAGTTCCAATGAGGGTTAGTTAAGGAAGAAGAGAGACGAAGTATACTTTCTCAAAAGTTCCAGCGAAGGAAAGTTGTTATTATAACCAGCGAAGTAACACAGTTCATGGAAAATTTATTCAAGTCTGAATCATTACCAAGAACCGCAATCATCATCATAGCTAGGAAATTTGGTTGAATTCATCGAAACACGCATAACACCATTATATCAACAATTTCCACAATTTTTAGCTCATAAACTATACAAAAGATCAGTAACTCAGTTAAGACCATATTAAGGCAAAGAAGCAATGAAGAAAATCAAACTATACTGAAGTTTTACTTCTTTATCAACGTCAGCGAACCAAGTTAATCTCCACTTGAAGAGAAATAATATGAGCAAAGAGGAAGATACCAAATTATCTTCGCCAATAACCTTTATCTCGTCAAAAAATCAGTGAATCCATCCAAGACTCAAAGTGAATAGGACCTACCAATTCGAAGTTAACTTCGTCATATGTCTAATATTGGCTGCTAAAGAACTGAGAGTAACACTTCAGCGAAGACTACTCAGCTTATCAATCCCAGCGAAATAACCCATTTCATTCATTCACTTCGCAAATCCAAATCCCGAATGACTATTCGCAACAAGCTTACTATTCGCAACAAACTTACCAAACCAGCACAAATAGATGTTCTCAAAAATGGTTTGAGGCAAAGGTTATGAGTATAAAGACGCAAGTTCGAATCCCACCTTCTGCATATTTGTTCGCAGAATTTTGAACTCTCAAGTGCGAAAAAATGAAATTCACATAATTTTGAACTCTTAAGTGCGAAAAAATGGAATAAAATTATAGTATTGTGCCTTTGATTCGCACAAAAAAGTATACACAGTTGGTCAGGAGGCATGAATACAAGTAGCAGGTCGCATGATCGATTCTTGCTTCCCGCACGTTTGTTTTTGTTACGCGAAATTTATACAGAGTTGCTTCTCGCACAACTAGCTGTTGATTACTTCGCACGATTTTTGATTATTTCTCAAGAGAATGAATGCATGAAATAGAAGAAATGAAAGAATAAATAAACACGAAAATTTCGCAAGAGACAATCTAAGATCAATAAAAATCTAAGATTAGACTGTGACAAACCTTTATGGCGTACACCCTAGTTCGTGAATAAAATTTCGCAAGAGGCAAATGTAAGACCTAAAGTACGTCATAGAAGGGGGTATTTGTTGCATGGCTCAGCGATAAGGTTACACCGCTACTGGAACCTGAGTCATGGAGATTTTTGGTCAATGAAAGCCCATCCAGGAGAGGTACCTTGGATTTTCAACCTAAACTTATGATTTAGGTTGGACGACTGAGGGTCTCTTCGAAGGAGTGCAGAGTATGATCAAGGCGCCGAGGTACACGGTTGATCCAAGACTGTCCGGGGCCTATGAAACTACCCTGGATATTCTTGTCAAGTCTTGACTATGATGCATTCGGCCCGAAGAAAACCCCACTTAGGGTATAGTCTCATAACCATAATCCATATATGCAAAAGGGAGAAGTGGCTACGAAAAAAACTGGTTGTTGTCAAGACCGGATGGGAGGAGCTAGTCTTGTATGGCAGAAGTAAGTTTCCTTGAAGGGGCAACCAGGGGGGAGATAAGGGCGGCACCCTCCATTAGGGATATGATAGTGTCAAAAAAGATGCAAATGTCATGAGGCTTTATGTTCGCAAGAATATCTAGGCCTGTCATATTTGTGCAACAATCCTGAAGAGGCAAAAATACTAGAGAAAAGATAAGACGAGGTCAATGGGTCAGTGCATGCAAGTGTACGGACGTCCTGCGGTTTCGTCGCAATACGACAATGTTATGGGGCTTTAATTTCACAAGAAAATTTAGGCTTGTCATATTGTCGCAACAAAAATTGACAAAAGAAAAAGTTAAGGAAAGATCAATGGGTTTCTGCATGAAAGTGCAGAGACGTCCAACGATTTTTTTCGCAATGACAAGGGGTGGCAAAATAAGACCTTTAACTAGGAAGGCAAAATAAGACCACATAAGAAAATGAGTAAGCAAATAAGCTTGCAAAAATGATTATATATAAGCAAATAAGTTTGCGAATATATACATGGAGATGAATCTGAGACAGTGAAAATAACAAATAAATATTATTCAGAATCTCTCAGAAATATTATTCAGAATCTCTCAAGAGTATTATTCAGAATCTCTCAGGAGTATTATTCATAATCTCTCAGCAGGATTATTCATAATTTCGCAGGATTATTCAGAAATTCGCAGGATTATTCAGAATTAATTTCGCAGAAGTATTCACAATTTCGCAGAATGTGTCATAATTTCTCAGAATATGATTATTTTGCAGAATATGGTTATTTCGCTCAATTATTTCGCACCATCAAAAGCAACTTAAAGAGATTATACTATCGCATGAGCACAAAACAAGAGACAGAGGCAAGATAAGAATAAAGAAATAATTCGCTCATTTAATACTTTCTCAAAGATTTTACCTTCATAGATAAAGAACAGGGGCAACTATGGATCACCAAGAAAACATTTTATGTTCTTTATCTTCTCGGAGAGAATCATTTCCAAAGTGGACAAGAATCCTCACCAAAAATGGAGTAATAATTTAGTATGAATAAAGGCAATAGAGGCAATACTTATGACTCTCATTCAAGGAAGGACATTTCTTAAATTTCGAGGATTGAGTACTTCTTATACTTTTTCAAGAATACTTCATACTTCGCATACTTCAAGAGATGATACTTCTTATTTACTTCACAAAGCTTCGGAACTTCACAAAATAGTAGAGGCAAGTACGTACTTTTCAAGTCCAATATTCTTTCGCTCGTTCCTTCATCAAAAAAGATCAGAGACTACTACAACAACGGATTTTTCCTTAAAGATCGCTCTTCAAGCAATATTCAAGGAAAAAGAGGCAAGATGTAGGATCCGAATATCGCAAGAAGGACACATTTGCGAAGTTATGATCAATAACACATTGCGAATGTCGCAGGTTGATTTGGAGAATGACGTAACAGATGACGATGGCTGAAACATGAGAAAAGCATGATGATCCTGCGAAGTTTAGAGTATTTGTGAAGATTAACATTAGAACTCTTGCGAGAGTATCGCAAACCAGATCTGAAAATAAGGGATATGTGAGCTGTCATCCACTATTTAAACACCTATATAAAGAGAAAGGCAGGAGAGAGAAAAAGGAGGATACACATTTTTGTAAATCAGAGACACACTTTGTAAGAGAGAGAGAGATTTATTTTCTTTATCATCTTCTTCCCCAAAAACTAGATCTAGAACTCCAAATATCCATTAATGGAGATTCTAAATGTAAACCAAATGTAAGTTCAACAATCATAGTGAAGAACCATGGATGTATATCACATTGATCGAACCATGTAAAAAAAAATCCTTGTGTCCATTTTATAATTTTAGCACTTTAATATTTTATTTTCATATCAAATAGATTTAGATCTAAAAATTATTATCATGATATCATAAGGGGTGTGTTGTGGGATTTCATGCAACTACAGATTTCACCCACAACTAAGATTTGCTACGACCCAAAGTCAAAGACTTTATAAACAAATCTGTCTCACACAGAAAAGTCTATTGAATAGATAAATCTGTCTCCCACAGATATACCTATGAGTTTTTGTTCCGTTTTTTGATAAATTCAAGGTGAACAGGAACCAATTGATAACCCGGACTTATATTCCCGAAGAACATCCTAGTATTAGCAATCACCTGACAATAATATTAATCGATTAACGAAACAAGAGTGTTAGGCATCAGGTTATCTACCAAAAGTTTCCCAGCAATATTGAGAAACATATCAGCCTCATGAACATCAATTTTTCCTTCATGCCGAGGAGCATTATTACGAGAGAGATTCCTAAGATGGTCTCAGGTGCTAAGGAGGTGGCAAGAGAAAATTGTTAGAGCATAGCTCGATAGAACTCGCATGCGTTGCTATCTCAAGCATGTTTGTCAATGTTAGTGATCAAAACTATAAGTCTTGATTTATAGCCTATTTGTAAACGTCTTGGACTAGGACATAGATAGTGTAGTTGAGCTTAAATCTCTCGACGTTCATCTATTGAAGACGAAGAATTACTAAGGGGAGCTTGTGGAACTTCTTCGACAAAAGGTATGTGGAGACTTGAACTTATTTATCACTTGAAAAGTCTATTTTTACTATCTCATATATTGAGACATAAGTCGTGTTACGATATAGTTTTCTATATACACATTTGAGATTTTGAATTGAGTATATCTCGCTTACATATTTCTCGAAATATGTGTTGGTAAGATTTCTCTTCAACCAAGTTCATCTTATATCATGAGAAAATTGTCGAGTAACATCTTACATGGTTTGTGTGATACAATCATTTGGTGTAAGACTTGGAAGGTTTCAATAATGATTATTTTAATATCTTGAAAATTGCTTTGATGCTAATAGTGTGTGAAAACGGCTATTGTCATTATAGAAGAATGTTTCAATGATTGAAATAAAGAGTTGATGATGTAACCATCTTTGGATATAAGCTTATATAGTGTGTTTGCAGATTAGTGTATAAGTCCATAAACCGGGAGCCAAGAGTATGCATATGTGTATTAAGGGTTCAGACGGGGAACATAGCACATAAAACATTCAAATAAACTTATATTAACGGAATAATATAGGCAAGGTGACAAAATTTACAGAATATCTGGGATTGTTGCTACATGCATCGTTCTAGGTAAATTTCATGAGTAAATATTGAGTTGCTCAATAAATGTTCCAGTAGAGAGGTTGAACACTCACTGCTTTACATGGCTATATTTCTTTACAGAGTGATGGTATATTAAATGCAAGGTTTACAATTTTATCCCTGAAATAAAAACCACCATCAACATTAAGTCCCCTACTTAGCTCGTAACAATGATATTGTTGCGGGGTAAGCATGAGATGGTGACAGATAGAGATGGAAACAAAAGGAAAAACATGCGGAAACTGCCACAGAGAGTTCAACTGACCTTGGTAAGAGGCATGAGTGGTCCATGGCCCCTGTATTGGAAGATTGGAGCATTAGCGCTCTCCCGGATTGGCTACGGTGCTGATGGCGTGGAGCACGGTGTTGGATTTGGCCACGGTTCTGATGGCGTGAATCATTGGCGCTGGTTCAGCTAGGCCGTGAAGTTTGGTGCTTGGAGCGTTGGCGTGGTGCTGGTCCGACCGTGGAGATTGGCGCTTGGAGCGTTGTGGCGCCACATGCCAAGTTTCGTTCTTCCTCACATGGCCCAAAAAGGAAACCTTCTTCTACTCAAACTCTAAAAACGTTATGTATATAAAAGACGTTCCCATTTCTCTCTTTTTTATCGTTGGCTTTGGCTTCGTTTCCGTGTATTCATATTAGCAGCAAAGGTGCATCATTCATGAGCGTTGGAAGGAGCAGCAGCAGTAAAAGCAAGCAAGTATTTTCAGGTAGGTGTTCCAACGTTTCTTCCCTTTTGTTTGCTCGTCTATGTTGGTGTAAACCCTAGCCTTAGGTCTGTCTTCCATAAACTTGTAGAAATACTCCAATATGCATGATACCTCTTTGCCGGTAGTATTGTAGTAACGTTAGCCACAACATAAATAGTAGCGGAGCCAATTATTATATAAAGCAAGCATTTATGGATGGCCGTCGTTGGCCCCTTTCTCCATAAAACCTATCTTTAGGCTTTCCTCCTCTCTTTTTTTTTTGGGCCGTGAGTGCCATCCCCGTGGCAAGACATGGTTTCGGCCAAGAGCATATTTTCCACGGCAAGTATTTGCTTGAGTGAGTACCAGTCCCCATTCCCCTTGGCCGCGGGTGCCGTGACATTTGACCAAAGAAAGTTTCCCATAGAAAATTTGTTGTCGGCCCTCAATCACTGTATCCAATTTTTGGCAAAATCTTCATGTATGGTTTCCTCCAAAGTAGTAACCTTTCTGTTTTTCTCCGTTGTAGTTACTTCGAAAGTAAAAGTAGCATAAGGAATTTTGTTAAGATGTCACCTGAAAGAAGTTCTGTCACCGCATTGAGAAATGCTAACAACTCCAAGCCGAACGTGGATAATGAATTCTTTACAACGTCTGCCACAGTTACAAGGACTCATCCCAAATTCATGGCAACCCTTTTGACTAAATCATAGAATGATGGAGAAGTCCAATCAGTTTACCCAGGGCGCATAATGAGGTTTTGTCTTCAGAAGAAAGAATATCTGGCTTCTCCCATAGACTTCAAGATCTGTCAAAGTCCATTGCGCTTTTATGATAAATGGATGAAATTCATCCAGGCGCAAATCATGACTGCTGTCATGGCATCCGCGGTACTTCAAATTAGGAAAGATGTCGCAGGTTTGATCACTTTCATCTCCAGATGGTGCCCAGAAACTCACACGGATATATGCAGATGGGGTGAGATGACCATTACTTTAGAAAGCGTAGCTGGTTTGTTGAATCTTCCAATAATAGGGAATCTTGATATCATCTTGTCTGAGGAAGAATAAAAAATGCACGCCACCTTGGTCACAAAATCAACAGGATAGGTTCGGAAGGATTATGAAGAAAAATGTTTCTATAACTGGTGGGTGTCTGAATGGTTCCCTGATGAGCCAGAGCCGGATCAGGTATTAGATGATACACTCCATGTTGCTGCATTTTTAGCCTTATGGTTATCCACGGATATTTTTGATTATGGATCTGGCAAAAATGAGATGAGACAGAAGCTTATCAAATTCGCCATCAAATTAGCGAAAGGTGTTGCTCTTCCTATCGACAGTTTGTTCCTTGGCTCTTTGTACACATATCTGGATCACTTGGCAACGGATATGTATGTCTCTAATGGGTATATGAAAGTAGACTCGTATATCCATGTCGCTTTTCTCCGGGCATGGTTGTGGGAGCATTTCAAAAATTATGCTCCTAAACCTAAACCTCATTTCCTGATACATATGGCGGCTCTAGGATACTCCGTTGGTTGGAGAGGCGTCCAAAACCTGGCTCGAAGCTCATTGATTTTCTTGACAACGTGCATGCAGTTGATTTTCGTCTCTGGGCTCCAGTCCACGCGGCCATAGTTCAGCCATATACCTTCGCTTCTGCTTCGAACATGACATTGCATTCTGCCGAAGGGAATATGAGCATTGGAGAAACTGTATTCATGCGAAGTTGCATACCTGGATACGAGCCATCCTTTTTTAGAGGTTCTTGTGAAATGGTCCCTTATAACATTAAAAGGGTTGCTCGGCACATGGGCTTTGATCAGGGGGGTCTCTGGTGCGCGTCGTTTACGCAACAAATTAATTACAAATATTTCTTACTAATTAATTGGTAATATAGCGGTAGTAAGATATCGTTCCCACAGAGTGCTGTGTAATTGATAGGTTATTTGATCAGCAAGAATAAATAACAAAGGGGGGTTTGGTTTGATGAAATTAAAATAAAAATATAATAAGAAAACAAAGATGATCAAGGAATCATTCGCCGCCACTAAAAACAAACTTAATAAAAGTACTTGTTTACCTCTTGTAGAATTTCCATTATCACCAACCGTAGAATAGCAATAAGCTCTGCTATCCCCGGAATTCCTGTTTCCACTGGATACGGAAGCGCTCGACTACCAGATTCTATCCATCTGAGCCACCATGAATAATCTCTCAAGGTGTAACCCCAAACAAATGCATTATGTTTTGTGAATTAGGTTGATCCTAGCATCAGACACATAAGCTTGGTATGCTTACTAGTGTTATCTCTATACACAATTTCTTAACAAAATCCCTCTGTCAGCTTTTGCGATGTACTACTTGTGTATGGAATTGAGTGATTATTACACGTATCACCAACCCCAATACTAGTAGAAGAATTACTATCAGATTAATTCAAATGGCCAATTGAATAACCCAATAGCAATCTTAGACACTAAAAACAATAGAGACAATCGATAAGAAAAATCAACTTAAAATAAACTCGTAAAAAGAATTAGAATTCCATTATCCAGGACCTTGAAATCATCCCCAATCAGTAAATTTAGCTACACATGGATTTACTAAAACCCATAAAAATATATAAAAGAAATAAAGAAGAGACTAACTTGGTTTCCCCCCTAAAGGGGGTAAACCCTAAGATATAAATTAAGAGCCAAGAAGAAGTGTAAGAGAAGAAGTATGAAGAGGTGTGTTATGTTTTGGGATCAGCAATCGAACCTATTTATAGGGGATAATGGTAAGACAATTTGATCTTTGCCTCCCTGTGCGCATGTGGTGCTGGGTGTTTTCCTCCCACGCGCATCATGTTTTCCACCCATGTTGTCTCCTGTTTCTTCACATGCATGCGCATGCCATCACGTTCTTTTCATCTTCGTCAATAGCATCCACGAGCTTCATCATCACTTCCACCAAGTCTCGATCACTCATGATCCAATAGTACCATTATTCACCGTCAAATGCCAGCAAACCTGAGCAGCTCCATCGCCGTGCATGCCATCTAGCTTCAGCGTCTTTCATCTCTTCTCTGACATTCCAGTTCGAGCTCCTCATATCCACGTTCTCCACAATCACCTAGCAGCATGTGTTTCTTTACCATCTCTGTGAACACGTAAATTACGCAGGTATCTACGTGTCCACAAACAAAGTTCGCCCACACCGAATTTCACGGGTTGGATATAACATACATAGAAAAATAGTGCGGACGTCGATTCATCAACTCTGAGTCCTCGGACTCGTCCTTGTCTTATCGAGCATTTAACACAGAGTGCATAGAACGAACTTAAAGTGCGGAATGTAAATAGTATAACGTAGGTTGCGTAATATAAAGAACGTAATGTAAAGTGCGTAATGTAAAGAACGTAATGTAAAGTGCGTAATGTAAAGAACGTAATGTAAAGTGCGTAATATAAAGAAGACAAGTAATTACGTGGTTCAACACTAAGGCCTACATCCACGGGGTAAAAGAAAGGTTTAATTAAGTATGGATTGATTACAAGCTTAGTCAAATGACTTTAGGGGTTCTCACTGAGGCAGCGGGATTTAGGGTATTACTTACTCTTCCTAATTCTCTCTCCTCCTCTTCCTCTTTTTCTCGACTTCCCTCCTCTCTTAGTGAGGAGGGGTATTTATAAGGATTCCATGTGGGGTCTACCAACGGAACCGTTGTAATCTTATCCTCATGTGTTTTGTGCCAACACGCAGAGTCTTCGGTTATTACGAGTCTCTCCCTTCGTTTCTTCGTTATTACCGAAGAGATATGCTCGCTTCTTCTGTTGGTGGGATGACGTGTGTGTTGCTCCAAGTGTTTAATGCGGGTGGTTGGGCCTTCTGCACGTGTCAGACCATGGTGTCCTTCCCCTGTCTTTTCTGTGTCAGTCAGTTGGGCCCTGACCGTAGATCTAATATTCTTCTCGAGATGGGATAAAGCAGATCCGAGGATGTATATGGTCCAACGCGGTGGTGCTTTGTTTCCGTGCTCCGTCCTTTATGGCCATTGGATCTACTAGATGAGGGCCCCTCCCTGCTGGTACACGTTTATTGGCTGTATCTACGTGGCATCGTCTCTCGATGCCCCTCGTCATGCGCTCTCCACGTGTTCATCCGAGGATACGTGGTGAGTGGCGGAATTATGTACTTACAATTTGCCCCTTTTATTCTGACTTAAGTCGTCAGTTTGAAGTGAGAGGAAAACTGTCACATATCCCCCACTCACCCAATAACTTCCCCTTGATTTTAGGGCGCATTTCCCACTAAGAAATAACTTCTTGCAATAACTCCCCCTTGGGGGAAGGGACAGTTTTAGATTTCTTGGGTATTTTAGGAGGAAGAGAATGTGAAATAAATTTCATTCTCTGTTGATTCCTTCTTTCCTCCTGAAAATTCTTCCATTTTGTTTGGACGCCATTAACTGATGCTTCTACTTCTCTGCCTTGAATACGACCGCTGCTGCTACTGCTCTATCTTGAATACGACATGTCCTTGATCTCATGTGCTCGTTCTTCGCTGTTGCTCTCCCTTTCGTTGTTTGAAGCATCTGTCTTAGGTAAGAGTTTAATCTTTGGTACCATTTTTCGCCTGTTGATCATCATCTGCTGCTGTCTCGTTATCCTTGCGATGAAGAACACATATACAAAGTATATATACTTTCCCCTGTTCTTTATTTGCAAGGTTTACGAGTTTCTGGTTGGAGAGCGCCCTCATGTTTTATGAGTTTAGCTAGGGTTTTCATATTCCTTAGAATTTTCAACTTTTTGATCTTCATTTGTGGTTATGCGGAATCTATTATTTGTTTGTGTATCCGTAGATATGGTTGTGCATCCGCGGGCTCATTACCAAACTCCGCCGCCTAGTCCTCCCAGATCTCCTCCGCGCAAAGACCCGGATATATCTCCACCTGGAGGCTCTAGGGCTTCGCATGTGGATCCTCGTTCTCAGAGGGCTTCGTCCTCTTCTGGTCACATGCATTCTTCGAGGAGGGGAGATACACCGAGGGATCCCCCTGGTTCTAGATATGCTGCTACCCGCGCTTCTTCTCGTCCGCGTGATGAGTCTAGAAATACGCAGGGTGTTCCTCGTGATGGAGTTTTGGATGCTTGTCCCCTTCGTTCTTTGGTTCCGCCGGTGTTACCGGAGAATCCCCTTCCTCCTCCTCCTCCAGCGGTTCCCTCAAGAGGAAAATATGTTAAGGCTGGTGCTTCGAAGGCTGAACCGCCGAAGAGTGTGCTTTCGAAAAGGAAGGTCCTGGAAACGAGCCCTTCAAAAGACTCCGCGCAGGACCCTCTCAATGAGGAGGATACTGCGCTGGTTATTCGAAGCGTCCCGGTTGGGAAGAAAAGAGTTACATTTAAACACGTTGATCTGGAAGTGTTTAAGGAAAAGCATGAGCTCCAAGCTTTTGATGTCCACTTCTATGACCCTGATGATGACATTACTTATGATCTCATCTCGAGATACCAGTTCGACGAGTTTCATTTGTTGACTACTGTGGGGGCCTTCGAAGCGGGTCTTATGCTTCCATTGTACAAGTCAGGTGATTCTTTTTACTACGACATGTTGGCTGATCGCGAGGGTTATTCGACAAATACCCATAGTCGTTCTGTATCCCAGTTGACTGGGAATTATCTCCGCGCCCTGAAGGAGTGCTATCTTCGCAGCAAGGGAGAGACGATGATAACTTGTTATACCCCTGATCCTACTGAGAGGGAATGGTATACCCCTCATAATTTCAACAATTCTTTTGGGGATTATGGCAACAGGAGGAACCGTAAACCGTGGAGTGTGAGCCTTCGTAATATTGCTGCCTCCCGTGGCGAGATTCGTCTTTTGAGCGAGGTTAGTGATGCTAAGTTGAAGTATGTTCCTGGTACTGAAGGGTCTGCTAATAAGAAACTTTTTCCTTCTCGTAAGAGGATAAAGCGCGATCATGACTATAAGTGGCATGCCACTGTTATCGAGGTTGTCGATCCTTGGGCTTGGGGTTGGATTCCAGGTCCCGACGGGTGGCGTCTTACTGTTGGTAGCGTTCCTCGTGAGGTTCCCCCTCTTCGTTATGGAAATTAATGCCCTTGGCAATTGAACTTCGAAGGTATGAATTTTTCATATGACTTCGATGTTGTTGATGCTGATGACGAGATTTCGGGTGCTGCCCCTTCCTCGAAGAGTACTGCGGCTGTAAAGTTGCGGATCTTTTACTCCTTTAGTTGCCCCTTCTTTCTTTATTCAAAGGAAATCTTTGAGTAAAGGAAAGAATGTCGCTCTGATTCTCTTATTTCTCTGTAGGGTACAAAGAAAAGGCGGATTGGTCCCAAGCGCTCTTCTACCATTGTTGTTGGTGACACAGAGGTCCAAGAGGAGGTTACTAGTCATGCTAATGATGATTTCGAGGAAGATGAAGATATGTCCGATGGAGAGGAACGTACTGAAACTTCTCCCCCTCTTCGTGAGGATTCTTGTGTTGGTGGTGCGGAGGGTACCCCCTTTGTTGGGAAGACTGCGGATGTTAATTACCATGGCTGGTGGTTGTACGCAGGATACCCCTGTTGATGCCGAGGGCACTCCCACTGCTGGTAGTATTGGTGGGGACCCTGTTGGTCCATAATTTTCTTTTGGCCGGGTCCAATCTGCGGGGCCGTCCTTTGATGTGAATGCTACAATGGGTCTTGCTGATGAGTTCTCTCTACTTTCCCCAAATAATGATTGGGACATACTGGATACATCTGGTAAAGGTAAAGCTGCGTTGCAGACTTCCGCGCATGTTGATACCTCTCAGAAGGTTCCCTTTGCCGCATAACCTTCAACTCGGTCCCCTTCGCCGTCTTTGATGCTGGAAGGTGATGATGCTGTTCTTTCTTGGCTAAAGAAGAAAAATTTGATGTTTGTTCTGAACCCTGCACCCGTGGTTCCTGAGGAGAAAGATTCCAACGCCTATACCCGAAAGATGATGCAGTTATCCGCTGAAGATCGAGTCGCGGAGGTGTGGGATAGGAATCTGAGGTCACTGGAGGCTACCTTGGTGGTTGACCCTCCGGCCGCCATTGTTGATATGATGGCCATAGCTGATGGTTATCAGTATGGTTACCCCCACCAGCGGATGTTAGAGGTACGTCGTGTTTTACTATTTTGTACTCCGTGGACACTCCGCAGCATTCTGACCTGATTCTCTTCGTAGGTGATGCGGAGTGAATACTGCAATCATAATTTTTACCATTTTTTAAGGCCAAGTCTCTTAAGTTAGAGGGTAAGCTTCGTCATAGATAGGAGGAGCTGGCTATGGCGGAGGCTGTTATCTCTGCCAGAGATAAGGAGATAAGTGAGTTGAAGGATCGTCTTAAGGGGAAGGAGCATCTGGGTGCCAAAGAAGAGAGGCTTCGTTTGGAGCTTGCTATGGCGCGTAGCGAGTTGGAGGCCGTTCGAAAAAATGCTTCTTCTTTTACAGGTTTGTTCCTTGTTCATGTTTATCGTTGTTTTCTTTTTAGGAATTCTTGTTCCGTCTGAGTATCCCCGCCCTATATTCAGTGGGTGGATTCCCTGAGCTGATATGGCTTCGAAATGAGAGAGAGCGGCAGAAGACCCGTATTGCCGAACTAGTGGAACAACTTAAGAGTGAGGCCGAGAGGTGGGATGCCAAGGCCGAGGCATGGCGTCTGAGGCATACCCAGATAGTTGATATGCAAAATAATTATAACGCGGATCGTCGTCTCTTTGATGGTACTTTAATGTGGACGCGCGATAATCTTCGCGAAGCCCGCGGGATTTCTTCGTCTTTGTTGGCTAAGATGAATCTCCTGGAAGAAGAGCTACGTCAGGCTCGTTCCTCCCAAGATTCCGATGTACGGGAGTACACTCAACGTATTGTTAAAGAAAAAGATGATGCTCGTGCCGAGGCCTATGCCCTTGGCAAAGCCTTATCCGCGTCTCGGGCCGACGTAGCTCGTAAAGCCGAGTCTGAGAGAAATATTGAAGTTAATATGTACCGACTTAATAAAGGAATGGAGAAGCTAAATAACGAAGTCAATCATCTTCGTCATTTGGATTCAATGAAGCAGGTAGAGTTAGACGCTAGTCAATTTGCTATTTCCCTTCTTCAAAAGGATTATAAGAAAATATCCGACGAATATGAATTTCTTGACGATGCTCAGGATGCGGTTGTTAACGAGTATGAAATAGCTTCTGCTAGAGTCGAAGTTATATATTTGCTTTTCCGGGTGTGATTTTCGTGCTTCGCAGATCTAACCCTTCGTTTTTATTTTTCAGAGCTCCAGGGACAGCTTCTCGCTGCAAATGAAAAACTTAACAAGGCTCAATCTGAGCTAGAGAAGTCTCAGACTGCCTTGGTGCAACAGGAAGGTCAGGCCTCGTATTTCAAAGGCTTGGCTATGACTAATGAACAAGAAGCTCAGTTGGCCTCTTTGGAAGTGAACCGTCTGTCTACCCTGTTGTCTTAGGCCGAGATGCGTAACACCCCTATTACATACAAACCTCGCTGTCAGCTAACCGAAGAGACGAACAAGGTACTGGACAAGATAGAGCATGACCTATTGACCGAGTATGGTATTGAAAAGCACTATCCTCATCGTCCTAAACCTTCGGTCCCGTCTGGCTCTTCGGGTCCTTTTTCAGGTGGGAGCGTTCCTTCACTGCAGAGAGAGAGCCCTACTGGTGGCACGGAATCGTCCAAGTAGATTCTTCTGTTTAGTTGTAGAAAGTTGATCCTTGTTGATTATAGAGTTCTTGCTGCGTCTGTCGAACTTCTTTTGCTTAATTTGTTTTTTCTTTTGCTTATCTTGTCGAGCTTGTAATCAACTTTTCTAGAATGGATCATCGTTTGTTGGTTAGTTTTGTTAATTATCTTGACATCTGTTACCCTGTTGGTTAACCCTTTATCAAGAGAATTCTTAGATGGTGCGGGTCGGTACAGCGTTCTAGGATATGGGGTGTTACTATGTACACGTCCCTTATTCCGTCGACCCGCTTACCTTATTTTTGAGTATGATGCCGAAGGTAAGTATCTTCGTGAACATCTTGAGACCGGATACCCCGCTGGCTAATCCTTGGCCAGAGGATTCCCAGACAGTGGTGGTGGTGCAACGTTCTAGGATATGGGGTGTCACTATGTACACGTCCCTCATTCCGTCGACCCGTTGACCTAATTTTTGAGTGTGATGCCGAAGGTGTGTACCTTCGTGAACATCTTGAGACCTATCACCCCGCTGGCTAATCCTTGATCAGGTGATTCCCAGACGGTGGGGGTCGATGCAGCGTTCTAGGATATGGGGTGTCACTATGTACATGTCCCTCATTCCGTCGACCCGCTGACTTAGAATAGTTGGAGATTTCCTTCTGCTGGATGTCTTCCTCTTGTATTTGCTTTTCATAGATATGCAAGAAAGTTTATTTTATTGATTTATTGAGGCCTGCTATTCCTCGTCCAGAGATAGAAACATATCGAAAAGCATCGTCTTCTTCTTCTGGTATTCTTTACGCAGTTGCAATGCTGCGTTGTGATTCAAGGATGGTACGGATTGAGATACTTGGCGTTCCATGGATGGAGGAGGACTTCCCCTTTTAGGTTTCCCAGGTAATAGGATCTGTTTCCTGCTACATCTTGTATGACATAAGGTCCTCCCCATGTTGGTGCCAGCTTTCCCCACTTCTTTTCTCTTTGGTATTGAGGTATGGTTCTCAGCACATACTGTCCTTGCACGAAATTCCTAAGTTTAACCTTTTTGTTGTATTCCCTTGATAATCTTCTTTGGTAATTCTCCATATTTTGTAGTGTTGCTTCTCTTCTTTCTTCGAGATCGTCGAGTCTTTCTAGCATCATGTCCGTTGTAAGGTTCTTTTCCCACGCTTCTGTCTTTGTGGTCGGCATGATGATTTCCGTGGGGATGGTGGCTTCTGCTCCGTAGGTCAGCAAGAAAGGGGATTCCCCTATAGCTGATCTTTGGGTTGTTCGATATGCCCATAAGACATTGTGTAATTGCTCACACCATCGTCCTTTGTGATCGTTTAATTATTTTTTGAGAATAAGAGCGATGGTCTTGTTTGTAGCCTCTGCTTGGACATTGCTTTGAGGGTATATTGGTGTCGATTTATTTGTTCGGATTTTGAAAGTATCAAATACTAGATCGATGTTTTTACCTTGTAATTGGTTACCATTGTCAGAGACAATTTCCACCGGGATTCCAAACCGGCAGATTATGTTATGAAAGATGAATGTGAAGACATCTGAGTCGCGGATTCTGGCCAAAGCTTTGGCTTCTACCCATTTGCTGAAATAGTCCGTGGCCACTATCAAAAATTTTTTTTTTCCTGACCATTCGGTCAGGGGTCCTACTATGTCTATGCCCCATTTTGAAAATGGCCAAGGACTATCTACTGAGTTTAGCATTGTTGCTGGTGCGTGGATTCTTCTCCCGAACCGCTGACATTCTTCGAACCTTTTTGACATCCTTGCAGCGTCTCGTATCATTGTTGGCCAATAATACCCTTGTGTTTTTGCCTTGTCGGCTAGGGATCTCATCCCACTATGATTCCCCGCGTCTCCTCGATGGATATCTTTTAGTACTAGGTGGCCTTCTGATATGGACAAGCATCGTAACAAAGGACCGAGGAAAGATTTTTTGTATAGAATCTCTCCCCTTAAATCGTACCTTCCTGCTTTTGATTGAATCTTCCTGGCCTGCTTTAGGTCTCTAGGTAATGTTCCTCTTTCTAGAAATTGGTGGATACCCCATCTCCAGTCTTCTTCTCCGCTGAAGTCCTCGTCTTCATCTGCTCTTGTCATGATGTCATCTTCTTGGAAATCGTCCGTGATGTTTTCTCCCACATCATTGTCTGTCATTTCTTCCTCCGTGTTATGCTTCCTTCTTGCAGCGCAGAGTCCTCGCGGAGGGATTGATGGCTCGTAAACTCTAGTGATTTTGATTGCTTCTATATCTTTGTTTTTGAACACGGATGAGATGTATGCCAAAGCATCCGCGTGCCTGAGCTCCTTTCTGCTTAAGTGATGGAATATGATATTTGGTATTTGATGTGCCAGTGTCTGGACTGACGTCATGTATGTCGACAAGGTCTCGTCATACACATTATACTCCAGCTCTATTTGCCTTATGACCAGTTGCGAGTCACTGGTCAAGCGTACATTTGTTATCCCCATTTCTATTATCAAACGCATAGCATGTACAACGACTTCATATTCGACGATGTTATTGGTGTGTTCTGTAAAATCTAGTCTGAATGCATGGATGATTCGGTCTCCCGTGGGGGTAGTGATTACGATGCCTATGACCGCTTCTTCGTTGTTCCTCGAGCCATCGACAAAGATTTCCCATTGTCTTGGGTTTTCCGGCTCGAGGACATCGACGGGATCTTTGCTTCTGTTGCCCTTTGGTAATCCCGCTGTATTGATCCCTTCAATGCGGATTTCTTCATCGTTCTCCAGTGGTAGGTCGGCAAGGAATTCTTCTAAAACTTGGGACTTCTGGGAATGTTGGAGTTCGTGTATGATGTTGTACTGGTCTAGATGAGTATTCCATTTTGCGATTCTCCCTGTTTTTCCCGCACTTTTGAGGACTGCTTCTAGCGGGGCTTTGCAGGGAACGCGGATGTAGTGTGTTAGGAAGTAGGTCCTTAGCATTTGGGTAGCCCATACTAACGCCAAGATGAGTTGCTCGATCTTTGTGTAGTTTCTTTCCGCCGCGTTGAGAGTTTTGATGACGTAGTAGATGGGCTGCTCTATCTTCGTGTTGGTTTTTACCAACACCGCGCTGACTGCATTCTATGTTGCTACTATGTATAGGGCTAGAACCTCCTCGGGGTCTGGTTTTTGTAAGATGGGTACCCCATCAAGGTAGTCTTTGATTTCTTTGAATGCTTCCTCGCATTCTGCCGTCCATTCAAATTTGGTCCCTTTTTTAAGGATATTGAAAAAGAGCTTGCATTTGTCTGAAGACCTGGATATGAACCTCCGTAGCGCTGCTAGGGAACCATTGAGCCTCTGGAATTCTTTCAGGTTCCTTGGAGAGGGAATTTCTACTATAGCCTGAATTTTGGCAGGGTCTACTTCGATGCCTCGTTTTGTTACTAGATACCCGAGGAATTTCCCCGAAGTAACACCGAATGTGCATTTTTCCGGGTTTACCTTCATGTTATGTTTACTCATTGCCTGAAAGATATCTTTTAGATCTTGATGATGATATTTTCGTAGCTTACTCTTGACCAGCATATCGTCCACGTAGACTTCCAAGGTATTTCCGATCCATGGCTTAAAAATGGCGTCAACCATCCTTTGGTACGTTGATCATGCGTTTCGAAGTCCGAAGGGCATCCTTACGTAACAGTATAGTCCACGTGGTGTGTAGAACGTTGTGTGCTATTGGTCTTCTTCTGATAAGAACACTTGGTTGTACCCGGAGTATCCGTCCATAAAGGACATCTTTTCGTACCCTTCGACCGCTTCGACCAATTGGTCGATGCTTGGCAAAGGGTAACTGTCCTTGGGGAAAGCTTTGTGGAGGTTGGTGAAATCGATGCATATCCTCACTCCGCCATTCTTTTTAGGTACTATGACCATGTTTGAGATCCATGTTGGGTATTTGACTTCCTTGATAAATCCGGCTTCTAGCAACTTACAAAGCTCCGTCTCAACGGCTTTGTGGTACTCTGAGGCAACTTTTCGCACCTTCTGTCTGAAAGGTGGTGTGCCTTGTTTTATGCGAAGCTCGTGCTGAATTGTCTTAGGGTCGATGCCGGGCATGTCTCCTAGTTTCCATGCGAAGATATCCGCATGCTCCGTGAGCAGCTTTATTAAGGATGCCTCGCGCTCTTTATCCATCAGCGTTCCGATCTTAATTATTCTTTGTTCTTCTTCTGTTCCCACGTTTACCTCTTTCACCGCTTCTACAGGCGTAAACGTGGGCTTTGATTCCCCTAGGAGAGGAATCTTCTTTGATTGCTATTTGATGGATTCCTCGCTTTCCATTGTGGCTGAGGTACCTGCCTCCGTGTTCCCCGTCACGTGCTCCTTTGGAAGGCTTTTTCCGGAGATTTCTTCTAGGTAAGCATTGATTGCTTTTTCTTTTTTATTTTCCTTGTTTCGTGATCTTTGGTTCTTTCTCTGCTCATCATGTTCGTTGTTGAGCTTATTTTGTAGATTTTGACACTCTCGTGCCAAGGCTTGGTCGCCTTTTATCTCCATTACCCCCTGGGGTGTTGGAAACCTGAGGTATTGGCGGTAAGTAGCGGCCACTCCTTTGAGTTTATGAACCCATATTCGGCCGATTATAGCATTGTATGGCGAGGGTGCGTCCACCACACTGAATCGCGTGTCGACCTTCATTGATCCTGCGTCAACTCACAAGATAATGTCTCCTAAGGGCTTTGTGGCTGTTCCATTGAATCCGTAGATGTGTAGTACGAAGATAGCAGATGTTCATCATTGAGTTCCATTCGTTTGAATGTATCATAAAATAGAACGTTTACGGAGCTTCCCCCGTCGATGAGGATTTTCTTAATGTTGCATCCTGCAATTGGTAGTGTGAGAACCAGTGGATCGTTATGATCCTCCATATCTTTACCTACATCGTCCGTGTCGAAAGTCAGGGGCGCGTCCATCCATTGGTCGTGTTCGTCCACTTCCTTCCCGTCGATTATATAAAGCTCACAGTAATCTTCAAACTGTTTCCTCAACCTCTTACCTATCTGAGCCGTTAGGGAAGGTCCCACGGACTCAGAAAAGGAAATGGTGTTGAGGGTACGATTGCCTTCAGGTAGTTGGACTTGCTTGCTTCGTTTGGATTTATCTTCCTCGCTCGTCTTGTGTACAAATTGCTGGAGGTTTCCCGCATCTACTAGCTTTTGAATCATTATTTTTAGATTCGTGCATTTCTCTGTCCAGTGACCATTGAAACAATGATATTCACAGTACTCTTTGGCATGCTCGGATATAGGGGGTTGCTTCCCCTTAGACCATGGACATTCCAGTTTCTCGCGGCCCTTTATTTCTTTCAGGATGCGCGATTAGATGGCATTCATCTTCGTGAAAACTCGATCTTCGAATTTTCTTGTGCCTCCTCGTCGATCATCCCTGCGTTCTCTTCTATCTTCGTTAGGTTTTTCACCCAAGTCACCCCCCATAGGTCTGCTGGATTGTTCCGCAGAGTTGGTTCGCGGTGGGCGTTGGGTCTGAGCTCTTGGGTTCTCCCGTTGTATTTCTTCTAACCTGGCATGCTTTTCTATGATCACTCGAAGATCTACTTCTATTGCAGGTACGATTTCGTGGATCTCGACAAACAGTGGGCTCATTCTGTCGAGCCCCCATTTGTAGCAGTTGATGTTGACCACATGATCTACGTTTCTGATGGCTTGGTAGATCCTGTGCCACCTGTCTGTGTATTCTCTGATTGTTTCTTTGTACTGGACTGCTAGTGAGAAGAGCTTATCCATTCCGGTGTTTACCACCTTGATGTACATGTAAGTTGTTAAGAACTTTTCAGTAAGTTGATCGTATGAGTTGATGGAATTTAGGGGAAAGTTATCGAACCATGAGAGTGCTGATCCCTTCAAACTTGAAGGGAAGTATCTGCATAATATGGCCTCGTCGTAATTTCATCGTGCCATCATTCGATTATAATATCGAAGATGGGTTGCGGGGTCGCTAGATCCGTCATAGAATTCGAAGGCCGGAACTGGGCACTTCTGGGGGATGAGAGCCTTGGCTAGGTGCGGTTTTAGGGGGTAGTGGTTGCTTCCTTCATTATTTGTTCCAGTCTCCTCCCCCCCCCCCTTGCCTAGCCTTCAATTGTTTGATCTCCGCCATCATTTCGGCGCGGAGATCTTCCATTGCGCGCTGATGTTCTTCTTGGGCGGAGAGTTTCCCCGCGCGTGGGTGAACGTTGTCGAAGTAGTCTGTGTTGTGTGGGTTTTCCTCCGTGTCAGAACTTCGTCTTCTTATCATATCTATTGGTTTCATAGGGTCCGATTTGTTGGCCAGTACCATCCTACGGTCCTGATTTGGTCTCGGTGCCATTGAGTTAGCTTCGTCGCGCTGGACTCCCGTGTCCCCACTTCGGGTAGCTCTGAGTTGCTGATTTTCTTGTGCCAACAGAGCTACCGCCTCCGCGTATGTCTTTTGAGCTTTCCTTAATTCTTCTAATTCTGCCCTCATCTGGGCAGATTGGCTCAACTCCTGATTAGGGGTTCCTACCGGCATCTGTTCTTCCGCGGCTATCGTTTGATCTTCGTCCACGATTTGAATCAGGGGTTCTGGGGGATCTTCTTGCGGATGCAGCTGCTCCGTTGGCTGTGGTGCGTGTACGATTTCTATCAGAAGCAATTGTTTTACCTGTGGGGGTGCGTTTTGTTTGTCAGTGCGAGGCATCCCATAGAAAGACTGTTGCAACCCTGACTCTGCCATCCCTTCACGCGGTTCGTGTGGTCGGGTGGCTGCGGTTGCTTTGGAGGTCGCTCCTTTGGATGCCCCGGCCTTTGATGCTATGGCTTTGGCAGCCGCAGCCTTTAGGGTTTCCATTGCAATAGTGGTTGCATCCAAAAGCCTCGAGCTCTCCACTCCATTCTGCGTTTTTTCTGTAGCTTTGAGCTTTTCGCCCTTCTGCTTGCTCCTAGTCATTACCGGAGTTGTCCTTGGTGTTTCCTTTGATGAGGCTTTCGCTTTTCCTACATCTTTGTTCTTCTCCATTTTTGATATTTTTTTTCTTCTGAAAATGATTATGATGTACACAAGAAAAGATTGGTCCAAAGGGGAACATGTTAGTAAAGTTTGGGAAATCGGATTCCGTTATCTTGCAATGTGAAATAACATCACCATTTAGTGTATATTTTTTTTAAAACGCTTTTGAGGATGTAGATCTATCGTAAAATTTGTGGATAAGCCCATGCGTTCAATTTTTTAAAGATGAAAACTTGAAAATCATTTCGAAGAAGTAGACCTACTGAAAATTCCGTGAATATGTCCACACGCTTGATTTTCTAAAGATGAAAACTTGAAAATCATTTCGAAGAAGTAGATGTACTGAAAAATCTGAGGATATGTCCACACGCTTTATTTTCTAAAGATGAAAACTTGAAAACCACTCCGAAGAAGTAGATCTACCGAGCGAAAAGGTGTAAAAAACCCAAAAATGCTCCAAGCACCGCTATTTTCAGAGAGCGGTGCTTAGAGAAGCCATAGTGCTCAAATCACAGGATAAGATAAATCTTTTACCGGGAAAACTCCCTGTTTCTAGCGCCAAATTGTGAACACGTAAATTACGTAGGTATCTACGTGTCCACAAACAAAGTTCGCCCACACTGAAGTTCACGGGTTGGATATAACATACATAGCAAAATAGTGCAGACGTCGATTCATCGACTCTGAGTCCTCGGACTCGTCCTTGTCTTATCGAGCATTTAACACAGAGTGCATAGAACGAACGTAAAGTGCGGAATGTAAAGAGTATAACGTAGGTTGCGTAATGTAAAGAACGTAATATAAAATGCGTAATGTAAAGAACGTAATGTAAAGTGCATAATATAAAGAACGTAATGTAAAGTGTGTAATATAAATAACGTAATGTAAAGTGCGTAATATAAAGAAGACAAGTAATTATGTGGTTCAACACTAAGGCCTACATCCACGGGGTAAAAGAAAGGTTTCATTAATTATGGATTGATTACAAGCTTAGTCAAATGACTTTAGGGGTTCTCACTGAGGCAGCGGGATTTAGGGTATTGCTTACTCTTCCTAATTCTCTCTCCTCCTCTTCCTATTTTTCTCGACCTCCCTCCTCTCTTATTGAGGAGGGGTATTTATAGGGATTCCACGTGGGGTCTACCAACGGAACCGTTGTAATCTTATCCTCATGTGTTTTGTGCCAACACGCAGAGTCTTCGGTTATTACGAGTCTCTCCCTTCGTTTCTTCGTTATTACCGAAGAGATATGCTCGCTTCTTCTATTGGTGGGATGACGTGTGTGTTGCTCCAAGTGTTTAATGCGGGTGGTTGGGCCTTCTGCACGTGTCAGACCATGGTGTCCTGCCCGTGTCTTGTCCGTGTCAGTCAGTTGGGCCCTGACCGTAGATCTAAAAAATTTCTCGAGATGGGATAAAGCAGATCCGGGGATGTATATGGTCCAACGCGGTGGTGCTTTGTTTCCGTGCTCCGTCCTTTATGGCCATTGGATCTGCTAGATGAGGGACCCTCCCTACTGGTACATGTTTCTTGGTTGTATATACGTGGCATCGTCTCTCGATGCCCCTCGTCATGCGCTCTCCACGTGTTCATCCGAGGATACGTGGCGAGTGGCGGAATTATGTACTTACAATCTCATCACGAACAGCTCGAGCTCTTCCAAGCTCTGTCCATCTTTTCTTTTCTTCGTCAGCAGCGAGCCATGCATGTGCTTATCATTGACATTACTTCTCCAATCAACACAGCAAAACCATCTCTTCAATGGCAGCAACCCGAGCTCCATTACCAAGCCATCATACACCATTGTCATCACCGAGCTTCACTGCTTTATTCTCCGGCCATGTATGCCTACTTCTCCGTCAAGAACCAACAGATCATATACCACCATCTTTCATCTCTTGCCAGTCTCGAGCTTCATCTCCCAACAGCAAACCCGAGCATCTTCATTCTTTGTTTTCTTCTCGCGAGTTATCTAGCCCTTATTTGACGAAAAAAAAAAATATTACCATCCCTGTTTAATCGAAACGGGGTGATATCAATCAAATCTGGTCATTGAATCTCCAAAAATCACGTCCATTATCATCCCATAATTTTACGCAGGAATATATATTTGAACTAATGGTTTTCCCGCCACTTTTATGTTCTCGTGAAGAAGAAGGGTGCCCCCGATCTTCATGGCGGGTGCGTTTAACAATATTTGAATTTTTGACAGCCCCACATGAAAAAGACTGGGATGCCTTTAGCAATCCCTTTGAAATTGACTGCCCCTTATCATTAGGCTGGATGCCAATAGCCCTTTCCTTGTTAAATGACCATTTTGCCCTTTTCTTGTTTTGCTCATAACTTCTTCGTACGAACTCCGAATGACTCCGTTCTTTCGCCGTTGGCTTCGCCTTCTCGTCCTCTACACAATGAAAAGTAGAAATTTTGTATTTGAACGAGTTACATTTGGTCTTTGCCCCTTTTTCACTCTTAGCTAGCTTCTTTTATTGCACAACTACTCTCAAATTTACTTCTTTTTGGATTATTCACCTAATAACACACAAATAAGAGAAAACAAGCGTAACACATAATAATTTGTAAGAAAACCAACAAATACTAGCATGTAATTAACACAAAATATATGTGCAATATGCACTTATCAGTCTCATTCTGTCGCCCGCTGACGCCTCCAGAAGAATCATTGCCAGTTATTCTTGATAACAACGTCTTTGCACCTCACAAGAGTCTCCCTTTTCTGCTCTCTGAACGAAAACCGGTGACAACTCCTAAATATAACGTTTTTTGGCAGGATGTGTTTCTTGCCATTCATAAATTTGTACAGGATATCGTGACGGTTCCACGTGGTAGACCTTTCTCTGCGGTTTTAGCAAAACATAAATTGTTGAAGCAGCTTCCTTTGGGCAAGCGAAAATCTCCTAGCCCGGATGCGGACAGTCCCTAGGAAAGGGAGCGAAGGTCAAAAAATCATGTAGGTGGCTTCCGATCGAATTCGACGGCTCTTGTGACCTTTAGTTCCTTCAACATTCAAGTACGTATGATTTCTTTACTGACTTGGCTGAAATGCACAAATTTCCATTTTTTGTTGCTGAAAATCTCTTTTTCTTTAAAATCGGGGTCTAGATAACTCGAACATCTTTGCCAGACTTTCCCAAAGTCAGAAAATGGCGCCTCTTGAGTAAGGAGCCGGCGACACTGAGTCTCTTGAAGATAAAGAAGAATCCGAAGAGGAGGAAAGCTCGGGATCCGGTGATAACGAGAAGAGCACTTCTGATGCAGAGATGAGTCCTCTTCCAGTGGGCCCACAAATGAGTCGGTGAGTTTTCCATATGTTTCCCATTTATTCTCTATTTTATTTTTGAATAAATACCCAATCAATGATATTACAGGAAGAAAACACTCTTGGAGATAAACCTGAGATGGAGATTCGTCACAGTAAAGACATAGCTTTGTCTTCAATCATGGGAGTCGTGCCCACTGGCACTCTGTAGGTGGAGGTTGATCGTCACAAAGAGGTTGTTGTGCTTCAAATGACGGAAAACGCTTCCGTGGCTGCTGATGTAGTTGTTGCTAAGGAATCTTTGCCGCTCATGAACTCAGTTGCGGGTGCTGCTTTCGACCCTCCATTCTTGGCTCCTTTTGAAGGTCACATGTTGATCGCAGGCTTCAGTGTACCAGTTAAGTATGCGAAGCTGTATACCAAAATATAGGGAAAGCATGGACATATCACCACAACCAAAAATATCACTAGCCGATTTGCATTGGTCAAGCGTGTGAAATAAGCCTTATCTTCAATTCATGACATGTATAATGTGACTGGCCACACCGTTTCTGGAGATGTAGTCTCAAGCTGGGAATTCCACCGAGATATGTGCGTAGAATTTGAGTTTAACGCCTCCTGGTTCTGTGAAGGTTTTTTTGAGATCCAAAAGTTGCAGGCTGAGGCAACCGAAGGTCCATCCGCGGATGTGATCCATTAACAGGAAGCAAAAATCGAAAGATTGTCTCAAGAGTTGAAGCTGAAACATGCGTCTCTTCAAAGCGTGAAGGATGCTTTCTCCAAGAAAAACAAGCCGTTGTTGAATAATTTCCCTTGAATTTTTCTGAACTTCCTTCTCTTAGGGTTGTTTTTTTTAAGGAAAAAAATGCCTCTTTTATGGTTTGATTTTATGGTTTTTAGATTGATAGACGATTGTTTCTTATAAGAGTTTTTGGATATTTTGTTTTTTGGAATAACGATACATGGATCAACTGATATGTTGGAATCCGAATTATGAATGTGAGTAGCACAATTATTCTAGGAAATAAACAACGTGAAGCCATGAATGTTGCATGAAAAGGGAAAATATGGGATAATATGAAATCTTAGGAAAATTGGGTTGTCGGCTTCCACTGTCAATACATGATTGATGACTGTGAACGCCTTCAATAAATTCAAAACAATAGGTTTTGTAAACATGGTCCGACAAAACTTACTCGCTTTAAGGTCCTTTAACAAAACTGAATCTTCATGGCGTAAATTCGAGTTTTCTGTGTGACACCATCTTGGTCGAGAAGTCCCCAGTCGTTCTTTATTATCTATGAAACATCTTTATGCCGATCCACGGTAAGGAGGAGAATCTCTAGTCCCCAAGCGCAATTCCCCTGAATCTATCTTCCCTTGGACAATGCGTTTCAGAGTGTTGCACTTACTGGTAGGATTATGGATAAATCTGTGATAATGGAAGTATCTTGAATCTAGCATATCTTAATTATTTGGTGGACGCCATACCGGGGGTAGTTGAACCACCCCCTCTTGTACCCAAATCTCCAGCAACTCCAGGACTTTTCTGATGGGCAAAGGGAAGCATGGATATTCTGGGTCTGACTTCTCCCGCATCGGCGGTCTCTATGGTGGAAATTCTGGCAAGCTTTGGTATAAAGATCTTTTCGCAGGGGGAATCAACGCTTGGGCGGTCACTGCATCATGAGAAGATCGTTTACTTCTACCATATTTACGAAGGGCAATTTCCCTTGAGAGGTTTGAGTCAGTGGCAGGGACACGAGGTGACTGAGCCAGATATTGTTCACTTCCGCCGGCGTCTTGGAATATATCCCCCTCCTCATGTGCCTCTTTCTTAAGTAAAGCAGTCGTGGACGCAGACTATTGGACGACCCTTTGAACCTCTGCGAGGGTTTGGAGGTAAATGTTTTCCAACAAAGTTTCATAGGCCGGTTCTTTACCTTTGTCATGTAGACACTGTGGCATATCTGGAAAATCTCCTTTGTGGACCTTGCGAAACTGTCTCGGCTCTCTAGTGGAATCCAATTGGATGTTCTTACCTTGCTCGTGGCTACGTGATCCATTTGCATCTTCATTGGTAGAAATACATGACTTGGCCATAGGTTGAACGTCCTTCGTATTATTCCGGAAATTGGTGAGATCTTTCTGACAGGTACTCGCCGATTCTTTCCTCAATCGACTAATCATACTCTTCAGTACACAGAATATTTCATTTTACCGCTTGATAATATTTAATTGGTTTGCATCCATATTCTCTAGCGTTTCTATTACGCCTTTTATGATGGTTGGATTCTAATTGTTCATTGCTTTTGAAATGTTTGAATGACCAGGATACACTTGGGAAATTGGAATCCTTGACTGAAATGAGTTTTAGTTAATGATTGGGGTTAAACCTAAGACCAATTGGGATGGAAATGAAATTGGGAATTGAATTTGATATTGCAACTGAGATATTAATCTCCCACTATAGTCTCCAATTGTTTGTGGGTGAAAACTATTTCAGCTGGTTTTGGTAAATTTGGGTGTGTGGATGAGAAATGAGCCTAAACCTTAAACAAATGCACTGCACGGGAGTACTTTAGATTCGAGAGATCAATATGTATAATCCTGGCCTAAACCAAGAAATGGATGTTCTAATCTTGCTTCGGTCACAAAGTGAAGGAGAAGGGTTTGTCTTAGGGAGGGAAGCAAAGAAGGTGTTGAGACCAGAATAGTTAATTTTGAAGGTGTGGCTATTTTATGACTTGTATCAGAATTTGGAACTGGCTTACGGAATAAAAGTTATCAGTTCTTTGGTATTTTCTGGATACTGTGTTTTTGTTCTCACCAAAACTTGTTATTTTGTGGAAAATAGGTAAAACCTATTTATACAAGTCATAATTAAACACACTCTGGTCTCGTAGGAAGTGGGAGTGATTGAGTGATGGAAGAGTAGAGTAATGTGTAACTGCCAGAAACCACGCCTCCATTATGAAGAAAACGGGTTTGTATACACCCACTACTTCTTGCCACCACCAACTTCCATGTTATCCTGACACTTTCTTATGATGGACGTGTTGCACGCCACACACTGTAAACCGCCAGACCAATACCCTGATGAGTATTCCCCAGTTTGTGACATGTTTGATGTCTCGAGTGTTTTCGTGGAAAACGTGGAGCAGATTGCTACGTGTAGCAAGTCAAAGTCAAGAGACTTGTCGTAGGAAAATAACATGTGATGCTATTAGGCTTGCCTTGGATGGCCGCCTAAAACTTTCCACAGGCCTGTCAATTCCATGGCGAATTTGGACGGCTGAGATTGTAGATTATGAAAAAGGATGGCCATTGATTATGGCCACATCATGTTGTATAGTAAAGTGGCGTCATTGGCATAGTGGCGCCTGGCGTAGTCGTGGCGTGGCGGCATGCAAGTAGCACAGTAGCGCCTGGCGTATCCATGGTATAGCTGCATGACAGTGGCATAGCCATGACAGCTATTATGGCATATTGGTGTTAGACCCAAATATGACTTCAGCAACATTGGCCATGTTGCTAAGTTAATATTAAGTCTTTAGGAGAATCACTTGACCTAGTTGGCATGGAAACTTTTAGCTAAATTAGGGTTTGGCGTTTCGAAACCCTAATTAGCACGTGCGGCATGGATGTGGCACGGTGGCGTGGATGGCATAGTTAGCGCATGCCAGTGGCACGAAGTAGCGCCTGGCGTAGCCATGGCCGCTAGATTTTGGCACATTGGTGTTATACCAAAATATGGCGTGGCAACATTGGTCATGTTGCCACATCAACCCCAATTCACCGAGAAATATTACTTAGCTTGGTTGGCGTAGCAACTTTTCCCAGATTAGGGTTTGGCGCGCCAAAACCCTAATTAGCGCATGTGGCATGTGGCCATGGCATATCGATGTTTTTTGTGCAAATGGTGCCATAGCCACACCAAAGGAACCATAGCCAGGCCATCGAGTGGAAACTACCACATGAGCAAGGATTCCCACGGATGGACATGATATGGCGCCATTATTAGTGCTTCCTGGGTCTCGCACAGTTCGTGGCATGTTGTGGGGCCCGAAGTGGCATGATTTGTACCACGACTGGAAATTAGAGTTTCGACCATGGAAGGTCGTGTTTCTGGTTAGGTTACCCATATTGAAGTCTGTTATGGCATTGGCCACGAACAGAAGGTGGGTTGGCACGTAAGCGCACTATTTATGGTATGTTGCCACGTTCAGCATGCTTCTTTGGCAAAGTGGTACGTCGGCACGTTAGGTATGCACGTTTGGCATGCCAATCAGCGCATTGGCATAACTTTGGAAAGCTAATTTGGTATTGGCACAACTTTGCTTCTCTTTTTTAATACTATGGCAGGTTTAGAGCAACCTAATTGGTCGAAAAAGAGAGGGTCATCCAAACACGAGTGGCCACACTTTGATGAGAGTGTGGAAAGTTTAGAGCGACCTAATTGGTAGAAAAAGAGAGGGGGCCATCCAAGCATGGGCGTGGCCACACTTCTAGTGTGCGTGTGGCAGATTTAAAACGACCTGATTAGTCGATGGGAAATAGGTCCAGCAAGTATGGTCCCATCTAACGTGTGGCGGGTTTAAAGCGACCTAATTGGTCGATGGGAAATAGGGTCGGTTAGCTAACACGGGGCATGGCCAATGGAAAATGGTATCGGTTGGCCTAAGGCATGGCCACGCCTCCCTTTGCCGCTGCTCCTATTCTGCGGCTCCTTTATTTCTCATTTTCTAATTCTGGGCAAGATTTTTCACATACTAATCCATGGCGGATTAATTACCTAGTTTGCTTAGCCTTAATTTCGACAGGCAAGGTCTAATATATTGCACAGGGCTTAAAACCCTAATTTTTGCAAATTAGTCAGAGTGACATCTGAATCTTGTGATTTATCACAAAATTAATTGAATTACATGTGTTGACACAGAGTTCTTTAAGTTCATTTCCAGAGAGCAGTATGCTTTCCGATTGAATACCTTATGCAAGGACCTTATCCTTGATACTTGAATTCATACTATTCTGCTGCGAGTGAACACAAATTGTCATGCCATATCAACATTGAGGGTTCAGCCGGGGAACATAGCATAGAAAGCATTCAAACAAACTTATATTAACTGAATAATACAGTCAAGGTGCCAAAATTTACAGAATATCTAGGATTGTTGCTATATGCACCATTCTAGGTAAATTTCATGAGGAAATAGTGAGTTGCTCAATAAATGTGACAGCAGAGAGGTTGAACACTCACTACTTTACATGGCTCCGTTTCTTTGAAGAGTGACGGCATATTAAATGCAAGGTTTACAATTTTTGCCCTTAACTAAAAACCACCATCAACAAATCCAAAGAATTGTGTTGATGCCGATCTACTCAATTAATCAATCCAATCTACCACAAGGATAAACCGATTATTAATTGGATCCTATTTTACCGAAACAAGTATTATGCATACCAAAGATTATAAACCCAAGTCAGATCTTCAATATCTTCTTTTTCTTCAAATCTTCTTAAATCTTCAATAAAAACCTGCACACAATCACTTGAATCTCTTATGATCAATCACACACAGAACAGAGTCTGTTAACAAAGGATTATCACAAAATCGTCTTTAGAACTAACAACAGTCTAAAAATCCCTGTCGAAACTCTACACTAGTTTGAGTGAATCTTATATCAGAAGAGAAGATTCTCAAGCATAAACAAACTAGGTGCAATCAGATTTCAATCACCGTTAGTCAATCAAATCAATAAAAACAAAAGATAAACCACAATTATCTAGTTTCCTACCAACGGTACACGCTAGAGCTTCTCAATTCCAAAGAAGACTTTAAACTAAGCGGCCGTAAGAGATTTAGTCTAATTAGGTTACTCTCTTCTCTGAATAGGAGGCTACACCAGTAACAACAATAAAATAGGAAGTATGTTGTTACGAAGGATTAGTTTGCTAGAAAGGAAAACTTCAAGTATTTATAGACAAGGAAGTTTGGACACCAAGGAATTTCCAAAACCGAAAATATTCTCAAGATATTCATTAAAGCACAAATTCGGTTTCCATAATTCCTGGAAATTATCTGTCCAAAAATAATGATTGAAATCTCTCGGAAAATCTAATTAGTAAATGCACATTATTAATTCTTATATTTCCCTACAAAATGAAGTTAATTACCTTAATTAAAAGATTCTTAACTTACTTATGTTTCGATCCTGGGATTCTCTTCCCTTAGATATTAAGGAATGACTTTGAACAATTGAAGAAATAAACATTCACAACACGTGTTCAAAGTATGTCGACATCCTTACTTTGTAAGTTCTCTTTCACACTTACAATCTTGAAATCGATTTTCCACACTTCCAAACAAGTTTAGAATTGGTTCATCTGACTTTCAAGAACTATGTGATTGATCGAACAAACATTCAATCACAATCATGGGTTTAACGGTTCTACCAAAACAAGTTTCGGTTCTACCTTCCATGTGAGTAATGTGCATAGTCACACTAGCTTTCCAACATTTGGTTGACTAGGTACTAGGATCGGTTCCCCACATATATATGGTATCTAACTTATATGTGTTGCACATGTCCATAGGATCGGTTCCCCTTTGCCTAAAACTGTGTTGCACATGTCCATAGGATAGGTTACACTTTCTGTTATAAACCTTGTTGCACCCCCATATAAGGATCAGTTCCCCTTTGTTATGTAATGCACCACTTACTAGGATCAGTTCCCCTTTCCCATATTTGGTCAGACATAAAATCACAAACCCGATCATACCATCTCAGGTGATTACTTAAGATCGGTTTCACTAATAAAAGTCATACCAATACATAAGTCATGCCTTTGTGAATAGTTCTACCAAGAACACAAACAAGTTGTGAGCGGATATACTCAATCACACATATTGGTTGTTCATAAGATATGCAATGAATAAAAAAACCAATAACACCTGGAAATATCCTTTTCGGTTCACAAACAAGTTTATGAACTTACTTCCTGAGAACACATGTAAAACATTGTTCCCTAGGATGAAATCCTCACCTCATACCCATACATAATCACAATAGCATTCAAATGATTTTGACGATGTCTTATCTACAAAGTTTAATGGTCAAGTAATAAACCTCGTATTGTATTCCTTAATACTATGTTTATCTAGAGTTCAAATATGCTTCGTAGTTTTGTTTTCAATATGCATGACTTGAAAGATACGTTAGGGAATGAAACAATTCAAGTCAAATATCACTAACCTCAAGTGGAAGGATGATTGTTGTCATTTTAGCTCCTTGCTTCTTCACATCTTCAAGACTTCGCAATACTTGTAATGTCTCATATCCTAATACTTTCAACCTAACCTATACGAAGTTGACTCTAGTACATAATAAAGTGAATCTTAACATGAGTTTTGATTCACCAAAATATGACAACCAAACTTGACATACCAACGATTGGTGGGTTCAACCGAGCCATGCTCTAACAATCTCCCCCTTTGTAAATTTTAGTGACAAAACTCTTATATCATATGGATAGACAAATTACAAGAATTCATTACACATACGCTTGATTCCCGAATACAACATCACAGTAAACTGCTTACATTCAATCCTTGAAAATGACACTGTTGACATTATAATAACAAAGCTAATACTCCCCCTAAGGAAGATAGGTAGATATTTAATCCGTACATCTTTGTTATACCAATTTATATGACATGTTACTCCCCCTTAGTATGTGCTTTCACTCTTTCGTTAGATAAACGTTCAAGCACCGCTGTTCTTTTCCTTAGTGATACCAATCAATATAAAATTAATGCTAGTATCACTAGTTTACTCCATATATTTCTCCCCCTTTTTGTCACAAAAAAATGACAAAGAAACGAAAAAATAAAGGACAACACGAAAAGAATCTTACAAATCTCAAAATAGACTTCCAACCTGTAGAGTTAGGCACGTGGGTTCCACATATCATGTTCTGATAACCAATATCAAAACCGAAACTACAAGTAGTTTTATTTTGATATGTTACCAGGAAATAATTGTCCGAAACAATTTTTCCAATTTAGTTTAGCAAAACAAAAATCAACTAAGCACCTTAGTCCATTTGCTAAACCAATTGTTCAAAAACAACCGCTTAATTCGATAAGATGAAAATAAAGATAAATCTATTTTTCTCATCAAGTTCTAATTATCCATAAACTTAGACCTTTCAATTTTAAACAAGATAATTACTAGGTTAGTTAACTAGCATTATTAGACTTGAATAACTAAAACCTCACTTCGATAAGTCTAACTAAGATCATAATTAACTTAGTTTCTCTTATCCGGAATCGAATTGGACTAACCAACTCATCTCGTACACCTTTTATTTCGTTAAGCCATAAATAATTCATACAAACCAACATAAATCAACTTGCATAATTATTCACCTCAACCGGAAGCAATTGAAACAACATAGACATTAAAAGCACCGCAATTGCACCAAAATTTTGTAAGCCTAAACAATTGATATCACACAATAAAGCAAGATAACAATATTTTTTCTTAACCGAAACCAATTGAATCACACACATCCGCATACTAACCATGGAATAAAATATCAATTGAACCGAAATTTTGTTAAGCAAAAGAAATAAATATATATATAATATAACTCAGCCTTTTCTTAAACAGGAAAACAATTAACTAAAAAGATTGTTACCTCAAATTTCGCATCTACTTCTCCAATATGATTGCATTTTCGTCCAGGGAGAATTGATACCGAAATATCATCATGTTGTCATCCTTCTGACAAAACAAAAGAATAACAACAACCCTCAACCTTTACCATAGAAAGGTTGAAAACTGGTTTTATACAATTGCAAGCAAAAGTTGAAAACCGTCGAAACACATATGCTTGCTTTTATGTTAAACCAAAACCGATTCAACATATTGTTTCTACCAGAACCCCTCATGATTCTTTGAAAAAACCTACCAACATAGTCTATAACTTAATCCTTCTAAATCAAAAAGTCACCCAAACCACAAGGGTTCACAATATATGAGATCGAATATTAAGGTAGTAAAACCTAAATCAAACATCCTATAATCATACATAGCAATAAGGTAAAAGCATTCAAGCACAGGCTATGTAAACCGAATACTATCACAAGAAAAATTACCAATTAAATAATTTTATTCATAATAGATAGTTTTTTATTCATAATAGACCAATACAATCAATGAAAGAAATAAAAAATTGATGTTTATTATTCTTGCAACCTAGTCCTTCATGTCAGAGCTGAATGAAGATGGATTACTACTCTTCAGCTTTTGAATTTCTTCAAGTAGAAAACCTTGTTGCTTGACCAGAATCTCTTGCAGATGAGAAATTTTTGTGAAGGATTCTACAAGAGCATGTAATTCTGTCTTTGATTGAATACAAAAGTGTGTCAATGCCTCAATACAGTGATCTTTCTTCAGAGTATTCTCTCTTTCCTTCTTGCTAAGCCACTCTCCCTTTCTGATTTTACCCTTAATATCAAGAGACAATCCAGACTTAGTCTTAAGATGATCTTTCTGATCTTGTATCTTCTCCAGAGAACCCATTTGATCCAAACCCATAGTTCGGACAAGGAATGATCAAAATAGGAGAAGAATCTTTTTATATTTTTCATACTACCGAAAATATAATATTCCTAAAAATATGAATATATCAAATACTAGATATTATTTCCATAATTCACACAAGGTGCCTTGATTTTTCTTCTTCCTCACTCAAAGATTTGGCACACGTGGTGAGGAAAGAATTCTAATACCGATCAAGTGGCATTGGTATGAGATTTTCTCTCAGCATGGAATTTTGAAAAACTAGAGTGTTCTTGATCTAGTATAGTATGAAAAGATCTCCTTTTGTTACCTCGAACTAACGAAGTATCTTGGGATAGACTGGAATTGCATGTGCAACTCTTAGCAATTCTATTTTTGAGACAGTTTTTGCATCTTGTCTTACTTTTCTCTTTACCATTAGGTTTAATAACATCAGAAGACATGTCCATTCTTAAAATGGGTAAATCACTAATGGAGGAGGAGGAAATAAGATTGACAACTAATGCAATATTAATTGTTTTTCTTCTTCAGAGTCGTATGACTCAGAGGTCTCATCTAGAGTCACAGCCAATGCCTTGCTTCTAGTGTATTTCTTAAGATTGGGACAGTCTTTAGCAATATGACCAAACCCTTTACACTTGAAGCACTGCGGATGATATTCGTCATCTTCTTCATGATCCTTTTTGATAGGAACTCGATCATGTGGGCAAGAATATCAATAAGTATCCTTAACGAATCTATTTTTTTTTTCTTTAAGAGATATCGAAACTGTCTAGTAATTAATGACAATGATTGTTCAATTTCATCATCAGAATATTTTGCAATCTGTTCATCTGAATCATCCATCTGTCTATTCCTTTTTATTGGAGCTTTTGAAATTCTTGCATCTTTAAAAGCGATTCTTTTACTTTGAATAGATTGTGATTCATGATCAAAGATCTTTAACTTTCCAACAAGTGTGCTTCGTGAGAGAGTTGAAAGATCGTTTGCTTCTATGATTGCATGTTTCTTAGAATCCTATATAGATGGCAACAATCTGAGAATATTGCATACTATATATTTTTCAAAAATAGCCTTTCCTAAAGAGAAAGAGGCATTAATTATCTTAGAGAGTTTAATATGAAACTATTCAAAAGTGTTGTTGTCATCCATTCAAAGGTTTTCCCAATCGGAAGTGAGAGTTTGAAGTCCAACTTCTTTTTTTTGATGAATTTCCTTCGAATATGATCTGAAGATTATCCCAAGATTCTTTCGAAGTTTGATATGTTGATACATGATGTTGTAGATCACGGATTACAACATGTATTATAGCATTCAAACCATCTGAATTATGCTTTGCAAAAGCTTTTTTTTCGTTCGAAAACTCTACTAAGCGTTTAAACTCAATTTCTGAATTTTCTATCTTTGGACGAATATAACCATCGACGATTAATAGCCAAGTATTAAATTCTTGTGATTGAAGAAAATATCTCATAGAAGATTTCCACCATAGATAGTTTGTTTCGTCAAATCTTGGCGGTATGTTAATTGAAGTTGATTCATGAGAACTTGAGTTCATTCCTATAGGTTGAATCGCACCAAACATAGATTGTTAGATCTTTTCGTGTTTGCCTGCTCTGATACCAATTAAAAAGGCGAGGGTACCCAAATATACCTCAAGCTAAAAAAAATCCTACCTATAAGTCCTTTCTCCGAAAGTGATTTTCTATGGACCGAGTCGAGACAATACAACTAATCGGTTCACACTTCATGTGATCGTCTTTGGTTACGAGATCGAGACAATAAAACAACGAAGTATGTTACTTGATAAAAAGGTTAGGACTTAACCAAACACAATAGGATTCACTTATCAAGTAAATAGGAATTAACGTTTGTGTGATTTACTTAAGTTAAAATAAAACAATTATAATGCGGAAATATAAAGTAAATGACACGGCAAGATTTTGTTAACGAGGAAACCGCAAATGTATAAAAACCCCGGGACCTTGTCTAGAATTGAATACTCTCAGGATTAAGCCGCTACAAAAAATTACACCTAACTTCGTATAGTTGAGACCAAACAACTAAACCTGTAGTTCACCTAGTTCCGTATATATTCCCATGCCTCCAACTTATAAATAAGTCACGTACTTGGAATAATTCCTTTGGTTCATATTCCAAACAATAAAGAAACAATAAATTTGTTTGGTATCAACTCTCTTCAACCAAGTGATATGAGTCGGACAAAGGCTCTTCCGTTAATCTTAACATAAACTTCTTCGTCAGGTCCTTAGATCTATCTTATGTTCAATTACCGGAGTAATCGTTTAAGATTAAGCCAAAAACACTCTTAATCCAAAGAATTATGTTGATGCCGATCTACTCAATTAATCAATCCAATCTACTACAAGGATAAACCGGTTATTAATTGGATCCTCTTTTACCGAAACAAGTATTGTGCACACCAAAGATTATAAACCCAAGTCAAATCTTCAATATCTTCTTTGTCCTCAAATCTTCTTAAATCTTCAATAAAAACCTGCACACAATCACTTGAATCTCTTATGATCAATCATGCACAGAACGGAGTCTGTTAACAATAGATTATCAAAAGATTGTATTTAGAACTAACAGCAGTCTAAAGATCCATGTCGAAACTCTGAACTAGTTTGAGTGAATTTTATATCAGAAGAGAAGATTCTCAAGCATAAACAAACTAGGTGCAATCATATTTCAACCACAGTTACTCAATCAAATCAATGAAAACAAAAGATAAACCGCAATTATCTAGTTTCCCACCAACGATACACGCTAGATATTCTCAATCCCAAAGATGACTTTAAACTGAGCGGCCGTAAGAGATTTCGCCTAATTAGGTTACTCTCTTCTCCGAATAGGCGGCTACACCAGTAACAACAACAAAAGAGGAAGTTTGTTGTTACAAAGGATTAGTTTGCTAGAAAGGAAAACTTCAAGTATTTATAGACAAGGAAGTTTGGACACCAAGGAATTTACAAAGCCGAAAATATTCTCAAGATATTCATTAAAGCACAAATTCGGTTTCCATAATTCCTGGAAATGCTCTGTCCAAAAATGATGATCGAAATCTCTCGGAAAATCTAATTAGTAAATGCACATTATTAATTCTTATATTTCCCTACAAAATGAAGTTAATTACCTTAATTAAAAGATTCTTAACTTACTTATGTTTCGATCCTGGGATTCTCTTCCCTTAGCTATTAAGGAATAACTTTGAATAATTAAAGAAATAAACATTCACAGCACGTGTTCAAAGTATGTCGACATCCTTACTTTGTAAGTTCTCTTTCACACTTACAATCTTGAAACCGATTTTCCACACTTCCAAACAAGTTTAGAATTGGTTCATCTGACTTTCAAAAACTATGTGATTGATCAAACAAACATTCAATCACAATCATGGGTTTATGGTTCAAGCAAAACAAGTTTCGGTTCTACCTTCCACGTGAGTACTGTGCATAGTAACACTAGCTTTCCAAAATTCGGTTGACTATGTACTAAGATCGGTTCCCACATGTATATGGTATATAACTTATATGTGTTGCACATGTCCATAGGATCGGTTCCCCTTTTCCTAAAATCGTGTTGCACATGTCCATAGGATCGGTTCCCCTTTATGCTATAAACCTTGTTGCACCCCATACAAGGATCAGTTCCCCTTTGTGATGTACTGCACCTCTTACTAGGATCGGTTTCCCTTTCCCATATTTGGTCAGACATAAAATCACAAACCTGATCATACCATCTCAGGTGATTACTTAAGATCGGTTTCACTAATAAAAGTCATACCAATACACAAGTCAGGCTTTTGTGAATAGTTCTACCAAGAACACAAACAAGTTGTGAGCGGTTATACTCAATCACACATATTGGTTGTTCATAAGATATGCAATGAATAACAAAAACAATAACACCTGGGAATTTCCTTTTCGGTTCACAAACAAGTTTATGAATTTACTTCCTTAGAACACATGAAAACATTGTTCCCTAGGATGAAATCCTCACCTCATACCCGTACATAATCACAATAGCATTCAAATGATTATGGTGATGTCTTATCTATAAAGTTTAATGGTTAAGCAATAAACCTCGCATTGTATTCCTTAATACTATGCCTATCTAGAGTTCAAATATGCTTCGCAGTTTTGTTTTCAATATGCACGACTTGAAAGATACGTTAGGGAATGAAACAGTTCAAGTCAAATATCACTAACCTCAAGTGGAAGGATGATTATTGTCATTTTAGATCCTTGCTTCTTCACATATTCAAGACTTCACAATACTTGTAATGCCTCATATCCTAATACTTTCAAGCTAAGCGATACGAATTGACTCTAGTACATAATCAAGCGACTCTTAACATGAGCTTTGATTCACTAAAATATGACAACCAAACTTGACATACCAACACTTGGTGGGTTCAACCGAGCCATGCTCTAACAATCTCCCACTTTGTCAATTTTAGTGACAAAACTCTTACATCATATGGATAAACAAATTACAAGAATTCATTACACATACGCTTGATTCCAGAATTCAACAACACAGTAAACTGCTTACATTCAATCCTTGAAAATGCCGATGTTGACATTATAATAACAAAGCTAATACCCCCCCTAAGGAAGATAGGTAGATATTCAATCCGCACGTATTTGTTATACCAATTTATATGACATGTTACTCCCCCTTAGTATGTGCTTTCACTCTTTCGTTAGATAAACGTTCAAGCACCACTGTTCTTTTCCTTAGCGATACCAATCAATATAAATTCAATGTCAGTATCACTTGTTTACTCCATATATTTTTTCCCCTTTTTGTCACAAAAAAAATGACAAAAAAACGAAAAAATAAAGGACAACACGAAAAGAATCTTACAAATCTCAAAATAGACTAGCAACCTGTAGAGTTAGGCACGAGGGTTCCACACATCATGTTATGATAACCAATATCAAAATCGAAACTACAAGTAGTTTTATTTTGATATGTTACCAAGGAAATAATTGTCTGAAATAATTTTTCCAATTTAGTTTAGCAAAACAAAAATCAACTAAGCACTTTAGTCCCTTTGCTAAAACGATTGTTCAAAACAACCGCTTAATTCCATAAGACCAAAATAAAGATAACTCTATTTTTCTCATCAGGTTCTAATTATCCATAAACTTAGACCTTTCAATTTTACACAAGACAAGTACTAGGTTAGTTAACTAGCATTTCTTATTAAGGCATTCGATTAGACTTGAATAACTGGAACCTCACTTCGATAAGTCTAACTAAGATCAGATTTAACTTAGTTTCTCTTATCCGGAATCGAATTGGACTAAAAAACTCATCCCGTACACCTTTTATTTCGTTAAGCCATAAATAATTCATACAAACCTACATAAATCAACTTGCATAATTATTCACCTCAACCGGAAGTAATTGAAACAACATAGACATTAGAAGCACGAAATTTCGTAAGCCTAAATAATTTATATCACACAATAAAGCAAGATAACAATAGGTTTTCTTAACCGGAACCAATTGAATCACACACATCCACACACACATCATGGAATAAAACATCAATTGAACCAAAATTTTGTTAAGAAAAAACAATAAAAAACAATAATATAAACTCAGGCTTTTCTTAAACATGAAAACAATTAATTAACAAGATTGTAGTTGAACCCTAATCAATCTCACACTGATCCAAGGTACAGTTGCGCTCCTTATGTCTCTGATCCCAGCAGGATACTACGTACTTGATTCCCTTAGCCGATCTCACCCACAAATAAGAGTTGCTACGACCCAAAGTCGAAGACTTTAATAAACAAATCTGTATCACACAGAAAAGTCTACGGTAATAGATAAATCTGTCTCTCACAGATGAAATGCACGTTTATTTAGGTTTATGTAACCAATATGAGCATTCAATATTCTTCAATAGATAACAAAGCATTCAATATTCACCATTAGATGAAAACCTGATTAGTGTCAAGCTAATATCTTTCAACCGTTAGATCGAACTTAGCTTGTTATACACAAATGAAATGCACGTTTATTTAGGTTTGTGTAACCGTACCCAAACATGTACACTTAGTTGGTTCAACAGTAGTTAACCAAATGGTTATCCATATGAGCACTTCCATATCAACCATAGTCAATACTTCATCTCGCATGGAAACCACTCCCCCTTACATAATGATCCTAAAACCATATGTATTTGTAGTGTGAACTACACATTAATTCTCCCCCTTTTTGTCAATAAAATTGGCAAAGGTACGAAAACTAGTGGGATCCTAATGAAATTTCCATAGAGAGATTTCATGACCAAAAGAATGAACATATCAACTTTTTAGATGCCATCATATAGCCTAAGCTAAATGCATTCATCAAGGAGTTTATAAATATACAAGATATATAAACCCTATAATATTCCACAGCCGCACTCCCCACAAAGATTTGGCAATTAAGCACAAGTTCAGTTAAGAACTCTCCCCATAAAATTTCATTCCCGAAAGAACAACAAGAACGACCTTACTTTCACAAGAAAATAAGGATTTCTTTGGACATAACAAATCATATACGAATATGAATTCGAATCCAAAATAATTAAATTAATAACAAGAAAACCCATGATTAATTCAATTAAAATATACAACCAAATTAACCACAAAAATGATCAATTTAATTGGTCATGCTCGACATAAGAGAACTTATGGAACTGCACAGTATATATACATAAAAATATGGATCAGGGAAGATCAATACTGCAGAATAAACAAAGATTCATTCTATTTTCCATCACTATTTGCACAATGACATATAATAGACATAATCCTCGTAAACAAAAGTTTCATCCTTTCCTTCATCAAAATATGACATAAATGGCTTTAACTTTTATATATCAAAAGTTCATTCATTCTTTTATCAATACATGCATATCGACATATGAAAGACTTAACTTTTGACAACAGTTATCTGTACTTCTTATGGATCTAACACATGTAGCAATTTATTTGAAAGATAAAATCATTCAAGGCTAAACATAAGAGTTACTACAGCACAAAAAACAACAGTTTTTAAGAGTAGTGTCAATCATAAGAAGTTCAGTACAGAAATTTAATCACTCAACTCATAATAGTCCCTCTTGATTTCATAAAACTTCTCAGACAGTTCAGGATATGTTGTTTGAGCATAGTCCAGCTGCTCCTTCAAGACATCATTTTCCAGCTGAAGACGGATGAGTTCAGATTTGGGAGCTGAATGAGCTCTGACCATTTTTCTGACGCTATTCCTGGTAAAGACTTTTGGACCTCCAAGATTGGTTCCAACAGATCTGATGCCAAATTGACTACAAATCCTCGAAATAAGACAAGGAAAGCCAGGATTTTTCTTCTAAATTTTTCTAACACTTATCATTTGGCGTACGATAAGGCCACAAAAGTCGATGTTTCTTCCATCTACAACAAAGTAGACCAGCTCAGACAGAGGTCTGGTCCATAGTTGTCTGTCAAGAGTGTTAGGCATCAGGTTAGCTACCAAAAGTTTCCCAGCAACATTGAGAAACATATCATCCTCATGAACATCAATTTTTCCTTCATGTCGAGGAGCATTCTTACCCATAAGAAGGTTCGAGAGAGCTTCCAAAGATGGTCTCAGGTGCTCAGGAGGTGGCAAGAGAAAATCACCAGATTGTGGCAAGCACATCAGTTCAGCAATTACTTGTCGATTAACAGAGAAGGTTGTTCCCTCGATAATGGTTTTGAAAGAGCTGTTCACAGGATCGACATCATATAGATTTGCATAAAATTGAGTTGTTAGCTCCAAGTAGGCAGTTCCCATGGGACGATGAATAATACCCCATTCATGATTATCAAAGAACCCAGTCAGACCATCAACATCAAGAATCGAGGGTTTGTAAATCCTTTCCATGATGGGTTTCTTAGTGATATACTCTACATAGTAGATCTATCCCTTAGAGTTAACAAACACAATTTGCAGGCTTGGGTCTCAAAATATTACTTCATGACTTTGGGTACCCGAACTCTCACCATGGTTAACTCTCTTCCTAGGAGCCATTAAGATGAAAACTACAAGAGATAGTGAGATAAAGAAATTACTCGGTTCGTGAACTGTTCCTAATGGCAGAACTCTAATTGATTGTCAAATACAAAAACTGCTCTTGACCCAATGTTCACGAGCTTCTCCTGAGTTCAAAGGTACAAACCACCTTTGATTTGGTTAGTGAACGAGAAGTTGATGAAGCAAGGTATGAGAACTATTTTGGGTTTCTATAGCGTTTACAAACTGAGAAGAACGAAGAAGAGAGTGAAAAAAACCGAAGAGATTCATTTCTATTTTATGTGTCATAGGAACCATTTTGACACGTTCCGAAAAGAGATTCGTCCATGCAGCGGTTCTGGATTCAACGTATGTGAACCATACATGTGCAAGTGAAGAGCTCATTTGGTACAACCAAGAGAGCGACAACTCAACACATATTTGTTTTGAGTAATTTTTGTAAGTACAAAAAGGAATCTTGCACACTATGACAACAAGAGAGGGTTTCTTTCCAACAACTTTCATATTTCCTAGTAGAGAAAGATACCCAAGAAACTGTCTTTATAAGATTATCACAGAACTTCAAGAGAACCCAAAAGAATTTGTGTTTCCGATTTCTCGTTTTCTATCTTACAAAGAACAGTTTCCGTATATAGTTTTTAGTACTGCGAGGGAAACCTCTTTTAATAAAAGAGAACATCCTAACTTCTCCATATATGAAGACTATACAAATATCTTGATAGGAAAAGTCAGGAATTGAGCACTGATCTAATTCATGCTTTGAGGTGATATACTCAGATGACTGAGATTTAAACTCCTCTTATAGATCATTTAGTTTGTTACAACTAATTGGATTACACAGAGGAGGTGCAATGCTCTCACTGATTAGTAAATCAATGTCGACCTCAACATAAATGTTATTCAGCATAACTTGATTTAGATTGTCAAGGGAATCTTGTTCTTTCTGGAGATATAACTCAACATCAGAAGACAAGCTTTCAAGTTTCTTTTCAAGCCCTGAAAAACTACAAGGAATTTTAAACCTGGTGGAGGTTTAGCCATAATTTCTTCTATGGATTTAATTAAATTAGTCATGGAAGCAACTTCTGGAATCTCTGGATCTGGTGGTGAATTTATTGAGATAACACTTCTGCCCATAGAGTCAGATCGCTACAAACACAGACTTATAAGGTCTTAAACATGTTTGCATGCTCTGATACCAATTGAAAAAGTGGGGGCCTAACAACCATACCCAATATTTTGCTTAGCAATCTGTATGGAATAACTCTAATACATTTTCAAGAGAATCAACTAGACAGTTAGACTCAATCTTAAGAAAGATATATCAAGGAGTTAAATATCTCAATCTCTAATTCAATCTGCAATCAACAAATAGGAATCTGCGAGCCCGATTGAATATAAGAGATATAAACTTGGATGGTACCAAAGACCAATATCCAAGGAACAATCAATTTTCAATCAACAACCAAAGGTTGGATTTCACAATTGATTGATACAACACACAACCTGTGATATTTTAATTATATAACAAACCCCGTGACCTAGTCCAGATTGAATACACACTGTATTAAGCCGCTACAGACACTAGCCTACTACAAACTAACTTCAGTCTGGACTGTAGTTGAACCCCAATGAATCTCATACTGATCCAAGGTACATTTACGCTCCTTAAGTCTCCGATCCTAGCAGGATACTACCCACTTGATTCCCTTAACTGATCTCACCCACAACTAAGAGTTGTTACGACCCAAAGTTCAAGACTTTAATAAACAAATATGTATCACACAAAAAAGTCTACGGTAATAGATAAATCTGTCTCCCACAGAAATACCTATGAGTTTTTGTTCCGTCTTTCAATAAATCAAGGTGAACATGAACTAATTGATAACCCGGACTTATATTCCCGAAGAACAGCCTAGTATTATCAATCACCTCACAATAATCTTAATCGACTAGCGAAAGAAGATATTGCGGAATCACAAGCGATGAGATGAAGATGTTTGTGACTACTTTTATATATTGCCTATCGGAGAAATAAATCTCAAGCCAATCTTACGATCGTACTCAAATATGATAGAAACAGCAAGATCAGATCACACAACTATAGATAAAATAGTTGGGTCTGGCTTCACAATCCTAATGAAGTCTTTAAGTCGTTAAACTACAGGGTCTTGAGAAGAAACCTAAGGTTAAAGGAGAATCGACTCTAACTAATACAACTAGTATCACACAGGAGGTGTGGGGATTATATTTCCCAGTTGCTAGAGTTCTCCTTTATATAGACTTTCAAATCAGGGTTTGCAATCTAAGTTACCTTGGTAACAAAGCATTCAATATTCACCGTTAGATGAAAACCTGATTAGTGACAAGCTAATATCTTTCAACCGTTAGATCGAACTTAGCTTCTTACACACAAATACAATGCACGTTTATTTAGGTTTGTGTAACCGTACCCAAACATGTACACTTAGTTGGTTCAACAGTAGTTAACCAAATGGTTAGCCATATGAGCACTTCCATATCAACCATATTCTTCTTTACCACATCTAGTTCAAATGACTCAAATGAACTAGTTAGAGAGTTGTTCAATTGATTAGATCTTATAGAAGTATACAAGACACAATCGAAGCAAAAACGATTTGATTTAATCGAATCAATTCATGAACTTTATAGCCACAATTTGCAAATATGCATTCCTTAGTTTATATAAGTTTAAGTTCACGAATAACCGTTTTTAAAAACTAACCCACTTAAGTACGCGAACTGGTACGCTGACTTAAGTACACAAAATGAGTTTGTTTTGAGTTCACAAACTCCAGCAGAAATTCACGGGATGTGAACATCCGACAATACGCGTACTGGTACGTAGACTTTACTTCCGGTTTTCCTGATCAACAAAGTACGCATAGTTTGGTTCAAGGAATAAGGACTTACACATGTACAATGTTTATATCCTTTCAAGGTTATATTCCTAAACTCTCATTTCAATCATTTAAACATTCTTAGAGGACGTTATATGATTGTTATTCACAAACCATTTTTCGTCAAATCCATTTTCAAGTAATTGAAACTTAATATGACTTTCGTCATTAGTAAAGATGAACTTGGCCAAAGCGAAAGCTTACCAACACATATTTCGAGAAATAGACACGCGAGATAAACTCGGATCGAAATAGTAAATGTGTATAATCAAAGTCTATATGGCAATATGAATTTTGTCTCAAGATAGGAGATAGAGTAGATAAACTTTTGAGTGATAGATAAGTTCAAGTCTCCACATACCTTTTAGTCGATGAAGTTCCACTAGTTTCTTGAGTAGTTCTTAGTCTTGTATGATGATCGTCATGGAGTTCTTGTGCTCAGCTACACTTTTTATCCTAGTCCGAGACTTAAATATATGTAGACTAGAAATCAAGACTTATAGTTTTGATCACTAACATTGACAAACATGCTTGAGATAGCAACGCATGCGAGTTTGACCGAGCAGTGCTCTAACAAAATTGCTTAGATATCATAGAAGTATATAGGACACAATCGAAGCAAAATCGATTTTGATTCACTCGAATCAATTCATGAAAATTATAGCCACGGTTTGTAATGATTGAATTCCTTATTATATAAATGTTTTAGTTCATGAACAAACCGATTTTTGAAAGTAACCTTCTTAGGTATGCAAACGTGTACGCATACTTAAGTGACCAGATTGAGTTTGTTTTCAATTCCAAACTCCAGCATAAATTCACGGACATGAACTTTCTGCATACTTACCCGGATTTCCAACAAACGCTAGTACGCGTATGGGTACGCATACTCTAGGTTCCCGGTTTTGGACTTTTACACAAGTGTGAGAACACACTATGTTTATATCCAAACATGGTTACTTGATCTAAACTCTCATTTCAATCATTGAAACTTTCTTATAGGATGTTATAATAGTTGTTATCCGTAAACTATTTTCATCAAAGCGATTTTCAAGTTATTGAAATAATCAATATGACTTTCGTCAAGAGTAAAGATGAACTTGGCTAAAGCGAAAGCTTACCAACACATATTCCGAGAAATAGATAAGCGAGATAAACTCGGCTCGAAATAGAAAATGTGTATAATTGAAGTCTATATAGTAATATGACTTTTGTCTCAAAATATGAGATAAAATAGATAGACTTTTTAGTGATAGATAAGTTCGAGTCTCCACATACCTTTTTTGATGAATTTTACAAGTTCCCTTGAGTAGTTCTTCGTCTTCATTCGATGAATGCCATGGAGTCTAGAGGTCAACTACACTTAATATCCTAGTCTGATACTTAGTTATAAGTAGACTAGAAATCAAGCTTATAGTTTTGGCAACTAAACTTGATAAACAAGATTGAGATAGCAAAGATTGCGAGTTTGACCAAGCAATGCTCTAACAGAGGTTAAAACTGAGAAGTTTTTAACATATCAATATACCTTACTACTAGCTCGATAATACTTAGTGGGATCCTAATGAAATTTCCATAGAGACACTTCATGACCAAAAGAAAAGCACATATCAACTTTTTTTAGATGCAATCATATAGCCGAAACTAAATGCATTCATCAAGGAGTTTATAAATATACAAGATAACCCCTATAATATTCCACAAACGCACTCCCCACAAAGATTTGGCAATTAAGCACAAGTTCAATTAAGAACTCCCCCCCCCATAAAATGTCATTCCAAAAGGAACAACAAGAGAGACCTTACTTTTAAAAGAAAAGAAGGATTTCTTTGGACATTAATAAATCTCATGAAACATGAATTTTGTATCCAAAATACTCAATTAAATTAACCACAAGAGAACCCATGATTAATTTAATCGGAAATGCTCACATAAGAAAACTTATGGAGCTGCACAGTATTTACACAAAGATGTGGATCATGGAAAGACCAATACTACAGAATAATCAAAGATTCATTCTATTTTTCATCACTATTTGCACAATGACATATAATAGACTTAATATTTGAAAACAAAAGTTCATCCTTTCTTCCGTCAATATTTACATAATGACATAAAAGGCTTAACTTTTGTAGTCAAAAGTTCATTCTATCTTTTATCAATACTTTCATATCGACATATAATACAGTTAACTTTTGAACAAATATGGGAGCGTCAAGGTTCACAGACGTAAACAACATATCCCATAACAAGTTGCAATATATGAAACCAATAAATATTAATACTGCAAAATCATTTTCCCTTTGAAGGTAGAATCAATCTTTTTTGCACGGATTTACACCAAGAATAGCTACCAACGACGTATAAAAATATTTTCTTAATAAATAGTAACATACAAAGTCATTAACGACCATGCACCATAGTTCACATAAGATGATTGTGAACATTCAAGAATCCCATTGAAATGCGTACTACTACCCATTCTTGAACTTTCTTCTTTGTGATTCACCAACAACATTCTTGTAAAAGCTAAAAATGATCTTAGAAGAGAATCACTCCAAGAATCCAAGTTCCCAAGTCCAAGAGAAGTGGAACAAGAGCGACGAAACGGAGCAAAACACTCAAAATCAAGAGTCGTGACAAATACCAATCTTAAATCTTCCAAATTCAGAAATTCTCATCTCTATTTTCAATAGAATTCAAAGAGGAAGAGAATGCAAAATTAATGAGGTCATTCCGAGTTCGGACGAAGAAGTTATGGCCAAAATAATTTTACCGAAAATCGACATCTACAGGCCAGTATGCATATAGGTTTGCAAACAAATTTTCGTGACTTGGAGCAGTATGCAAACGGGTAGGCGTACTAAAACCCCTGGATTTTGATTTTAAATGATGGTATGCATACCTGGTATGTGTACCATGAAGTACAAACATACCGAACTACTATTTTCAAACCTAAATATTTAAGAACCTTAAATACAAATCAAGTTAGGTAGAAATTAACGATAAGCAAGGTACATGGATCATTATAAGTACTCTAAGCAAATGATAAAAACACAAATCTTGCTCAAGTTTATAAACAAACCTTTTAGAAGAATCTAATTGAATTCTACAGCCTTACCAAAGATTCAAAATCATACCTAATGCAACATGTATGCCCCAATTCTCGTGCTTCCCTCACCGTATACATAGAAGGGCATTCCTTGGTGAGGATGCACTTACAACACAATCAAGTTATGTTGAGGTGAACAATGAGTCAACACAAAATCAATTTTATAGTCATCTCATTATGCAGTGTATTAGTACTACTTAAGTGGAAATTATAGTCAATGGCTCTCCAACTAAAGCTTTTAAACCTACAAGAGGTATTAGGCAAGGAGATCCTCTATCTCCTTACCTATTTATTCTTGCAGTGGAGGCTTTCTCTAGGCAAATGAATCATTGTGAAAACAGTCATATGTTAACAGGAATGAAAATCTCTAGAAGTGCTCCAAAGATTAACCATTTGTTGTTTGCAGATGATTGCTTACTATTCTGTAAAGCAAATCAGGTGCAAACAAACAAGCTTCTACAGTTGATTGAATAATTTAGTGCCTACGATCAGGTCAACTTATAAACTTCAACAAATCTGTAGTTTATTTCACCAACAATATGAATCCTCATTCTTGTCAGCTTATTAGTGGTTTACTTCAAGTCAGGCAGCTAAACATTGAAGAGAAAAAATATCTAGGTCTCCTTTTTTTTGTTGGCAGAAATAAGAAGATTCCCTTCTCCACTCTCATTATTAAAATGGAAAACATACTTTCAATGTGGAATGGTTCAAACATGTCAAAAGCAGGTAGATAAATTATGATCAAAAATGTTACCAATGCAGTTCAAGTACATCGTATGATCAGTTTCAATTTACCAGACAACAGAATTGATCAGTTAAACTTTATTCAATAATTTTTTTGGAGAAATAAGAAGACTAATAGAGAAAAGCATTGCATTAGTCGGAGGAATGTTAATAAACCAAAAGAAGAAGAAGGATTGGGTTTCAGAGATTTGCATATATTCAATAGAGCTCTCCTTGCAAATTCTGCTTGGAAATTATATTCTGACAATACTTTTATTTGTGATGTTTCTCTCCAAGCCAAATACTTTCAAGATGGTCAAATTTTTAATGCTTCAGATAATGATAACTCAACCTGGTCCTCGAAAAGTATCAGCTCTGAACTGCTCTTCATCAAGAAATACAGCTGCCGGAGTGTTAGAAATGGACAAAAAAAATCAGGATATGGCATCACAGATGGATCCCTAAACTAGATAATCCTCCTATTTCCAAAACTGGTGCTTCTCACTCTCAAAATTATACTTATGTCCACCAACTCCTTTCTGCATATCTTAACAGTTGGGATGCAACATTACTCTTATCTCTATTTGATTCTCATACTGCTGAGCTAATCATGAATATCTCAGTTCACAATCAATAAGAAGATAAGTTAATATGGACTTTGAATAGAAGTGGAAGATTCACAGTAAATTCAGCATACAACAAAATGCTTAAAGATAAAAATGGGTACAACTCAGTGGGTTTAAGGATGCAAGGAATTTTTAAGAAACTGTGGAGACTTCCTATTCTGCCAAGAACCAATCAATTTTTGTGGAAATGTTTGAAAGATATCCTACCAACCAGAGACAAATTGATAGGGGTGATACAAGATGATGATTTTAGCCGTCCCTTCTGCACTCATATTCTTGAATCTTCCAACCATATTATTCTTGAAAATTTTCTTTCCAAGGCAGTTTGGTTTGCAGTATTGGGAATTCATACTTCACAAGGCATTAGTCTAACAACATGGTTTTGTGATTGGTTTGATAAACTCATAGCCAGACAGATACAAAAAGGTGAAGTCTATAAGTTTGCAATTGTAGCCTGGTGTTTATGGACAACAAGGTGTGATAAGATATTCAAAGGAGCTAACATATCGCCTGACAACATCATTCAAAAATGTAGAAGAGAATTTTCAGTTCTAGAAAAGAAACTAGTTGCAAATCAAAGACCTAATCTTCCCCAAAACAGAATTAATCTTTACTGGCAGCCACCTTCTTCTAGTTTTTACAAAATTAACTCTGATAGATCATATCTTGCAAATAACAATACATGAGGCATTAGAATGATTTGTCGTGATTTTTCATGTACCCATCGTGTCTCGAAATGCATCTACTTAGATCAAGTAACTAGTCCAGAACAAGCGGAGAATAAAGCTTTATGGGAGGCAATGCAATGGGCACTAGAAAAGCAGCTGGATAAGGTGATTTTTGAGCTAGATGCAAAGCTTGTAGTGGATGCAGTTCTGCGAGACTCTCTTAACATCGATTGGAGGCTTCACAACTTGTAACTAGACATAAAAAAACTTTTTAAGATCTTATTCCTCTTGGAAATGTATGTGCCTAAAGAGCAAAATAAAGTAGCAGATTTTCTTTCTAAATTAGCTAGAACTCAAAGAATTAGTGGCATTTGGATTTTGACTCCTCCAGATGAAATTATTAATGAACTTCATGAGGATGCAAACTATGTAACCACTATTTGAGTAGCAATTCAATTTTCAGTTAAAAAAAAAGGTGAACAATGTCTTGCTCACCACAAGTGACTTTTGGATTATCATGAAAGAGATCGCTTTTAGAACCTTTCACATCCAAATCCATCTTTCCAAAGAACTTTTTAAGTTCCAACATCATGGAAACTGCCTTCTCCAAAGTTATGGAATTTTTTGGGAGATCATTTCTTTTCACACTCAAAACATCATTGACTTTTTTTTTGGTGTTAGAGCATTACTCGATCAAACTCGAATGCGTTGCTATCTCAAGCATGTTTGTCAATGTTAGTGATCAAAACTATAAGTCTTGATTTCTAGTCTACTATAGATAAGGTCTTGGACTAGGATCGAAAGTGTAGTTGAGCTCAAGAAATCCATGGCAATCATCATACAAGACAAAGGACTACTCAAGGAACTGGTGGATCTTCATCGACGAAAAGGTATGTGGAGAATTGAACTTATCTATCACTCAAAAGTCTATTTATCTCATATCTTGAGACAAAAGTCATTTTGCTGTATAGACTAAGATTATACACATTTGGTATTTCGAGCTGAGTTTACCTCACCTATCTATTTCTCGAAATATGTGTTGGTAAAAATATTTCGCTTTAGTCAAGTTTATCTTTACCTAGTGATGAAAGTCATGTTAAGTTTCAATCACTTTGAAAATTCCTCTGACGAAAAATGGTTTGTGAATGACAACTATATAAGGTCCTTTGAGAATGTTTTAATGATTGAAATGAGAGTTTAGACTATATAACCATTAGAGGATATAAGCATTATTGTGGAAACAAACATATGTATAAGTCCTTATTCCTTGAACCAAAGTTTGCGAACTTTGTTGATCAAGAGAACCGGATAAGTGCGTGAGCTAAAGTCCGCGAACTGGAGGAAGTTCTCAACCCAAGAATTTCTGCTGGAGTTTGTGAACTCCGTCCGGGAACTTAAGTCCGTGAACCCAGTCCGCGAACTTGATTATGTCTAAAATTGATGTTTGTGAACTTATCTTTATAAACTAAGGAATGATATTGCAAACCCTGGCTATATAGTTTATGAACCGATTCGAGTGAATCAAATCGTTTTTGCTTCAATTGTGTCTTGTGTAGTACATGAGAGTTCCTAGCAATTGAACAACTCTCTAACTAGTTCATTTGAGTCATTTGAACTAGTTATAGTGAAGAAGAATATGGTTGATATGAAAGTTATCATATGGATAACCATTTGAATAGCTATTGTTGACCAACTAATGTACAAGTTTGGGTACGCTACACAAGCCTAGAAACATGCATTACATTTGTGTATAACAAGCTATGTTTTCGATCTAACGGTTGACAAATATTAGCTTGAATCTAATCAGGTTTTCATCTAACGGTGAATATTGAATACTTTGTTACCAAGATAACATTGATTGCAAACCCTGATTTGAAAGACTATATAAGGGAGAACTCTAGCAACTGGGAAACCTAATCCCCACATTCTGTGTGATACTAGTTGTGCTAAGCTAGAGTCAATTCTCCTTTAACCTTTGGTTTCTTCTTCTAAACCAGGTTAACGACTTAAAGACTTCATTGGGATTGTGAAGCCAAACCGATACTACTTTTTTGCAGTTGTGTGATCTGATCTTGCTGTTTCTATCGTACGAGTACAATTGTAATAATTGGCTTGAGATTTCTATCTCCGATAGGCAAGATAAAAAGTAATCATAAACATCTTCGTGTCATCGTTTGTGATTCCACAATATATTTTTTCGCTGCGTCGATTAAGAATATTATGAAGTGATTGATAATATTGAGTTGTTCTTCAGGAATATAAGTCTGGTTTATCAATTGGTTCATGTTCACCTTGATTTATCAAAAGACGGGACAAAACTTGTTGGTATATTCGTGGGTGACGGATTTATCTATTACCATAGACTTTTCTGTGTGATACAGATTTTTTTATTAAAGTCTTCGACTTTGGGTCGTAGCAACTCTTAGTTGTGGGTGAGATCAGCTAAGGGAATCAAGTATGTAGTATCCTGCTGGGATCAGATACGTAGGAGCATAAATGTACCTTGGATCAGTGTGAGACTGATTGGGGTTCAACTACAGTCCATACCGAAGTTAGTTTGGAGTAGTCTAGTGTATGTAGCGGCTTAATACAATGTATGTTTAATCTGGGCTAGGTCCCGGGGTTTTTCTGCAATTGCGGTTTCCTCGTTAACAAAATTATGGTGTCTGTGTTATTTCTTTTTCGCATTATATTTGTTATATAATTGAAATAATACAGGTTGTGCGTTGTTCAATCAATTAGAATATACGACCTTTTGGTTGTTAATTTAAATTGATTGACACTTGGATATTGGTCTTTGGTACCATCCAAGTTTATCTCTCTTGTATTTAAATTGAGACTCGCAGTTTGCTTGAGTAAGATTTAAATCGAGAGATAGAGATATAAAATCTTTGATATACTTTTATCTAGATTAAGCCTGACTGTCTAGTTGATTCTCTAAAAAGTATATTGGAGTTTGTCCATACAGATTGCTAATTTGAAATATTGGGTGTGGTTGTTAAACCCCCGTTTTTTCAATTGGTATTAGAGAAGGCAAACACATTTAAAGACTTTATCAGTCTGTGTTTGTAGCTATCCGACTTTATGGACAGAGGTGTTATCTCAATAAACGTACCACCAGTCTTCGATGGATCTAATTACTTATGGTGGAAAATTGCTATGCGAGCTTTTCTTCAAGCACGTAATTTTGAATCATGGGTATGTGTTGTTAATGGATATAATCCTCCCGTTGTGGCAGTTGGAGATGTAAGCGTTCCCAAGAATATTAGTGAATACAGTCATGCCGAGATACTTGCTGCAAAGAAAAATTCCGACGGTTTGAATGCCATCATACATGCCATTACTCCAAGTCTTCAGCACCATGTGTCAAATTGCACTAAGTCTAAAGAAGCTTGGGATATCTTAGAAACCGTATTCGAAAGTAATACCAGTGACAAGGAATATAGGCTTCAAAACCTTAATTCTGATCGGGAAAACCTTCGTATGGCAGATGAAGAAGCATTTTATGAGTTTAATCACAAAGTGTCTGAAATTATTAATGCATCTTTTGCATTGGGTAAGACTATTCCTGAAAAGGACATTGTGATGAAAACTCTCAGATCGCTGCCATCTAGATACATTTTTAAGAAACGTGCCACTGTTGAGGGAAATAACCTTGATAATCTCTCCAGAAATACGCTGGTTGGAAAGCTTAAGATCTTTGATCATGAACATTCATTCAAATCTAAGGATGTTGCGTTCAAAGCACTAAATGACACTAAATTACTTGATAAAAGTAAAAAAAAATGTATATCTCTGAAGATGATAACTTTGAGATAAATTCATCAGATGAAGATCTTGAAAAATTAGTATCGATGATCACAAGACAGTTTAGGGATCTTCTACTGAAGAGAAGTAAACGGTTCTCCAGAGATAAGCCTAAGGCATCAGTCAAACCTCATAATTGTGTTCCTCCTAAAAATAGGGATATTGATAAAACTGATGATGAGGATATGCCTCAGTGCTTTAAGTGTAAGGGATTTGGTCATTTTGCAAACGAGTGTCCAAATCGTAGAAAATACACTGGGAACAAAGGTCTTGCAACAACTCTTAATGAAATGTCTGACATCTATGATTCTAATGAAGACGAGAAATTAAGGGTTGCACTTCTTGGTGAAAATATTGATTTTGATAATTGTAGTAATACATACATCAATCTTGATATTCTTTCTGAAGATAATCTAACTATTCTGGAAGACAAAGTTGACCCATCCTTTGGAAACTATGTTTGTAATGTTTCAGGTTTCATCATGTGCCTAGCTGCTTGCACACCTCAAAAGCCTGATTTTTATCCTAGTTTGATGTGTTCGTATTGTTCTTTAAAGGGTCATGAAATTTCAAGGTGTTACAAGTTCAAACACAAACAATGGCACGTCAACAAACTTCAACGAAGAGCAAATCATTTAGCAAGGAAGCTTAAACTTGCTCAGAAGACCGTTGAGGTATGTATGATTTTATCTTCATCTAAGAAGTTAGTTTCCAAGGATATGACTAGACCAGTTGAGAAGAAAGTTTGGTCAAGTCGTTTTTATAGACAAAAGTCTGTGGATTCCTCTCAAGAGGAAAATGGTGGACAAATTGTTGTTCACTGATCGTCGTCGTAAGCGTCAAAAATAAATTACACTTTCTTACTACTCAAAATATAAATATAGCAAGGGAAAGAAAGGATCGTTCCCACAGAGAGGACTTAGGTTGTCAATATGTTTTGGTTTCCTATAATAACAATGGGGGGATTTTTCTGATTTTTAATATACTAAAATAAAATAAAAGCAAAACAAAGAAACAAAGCAAATCAAATCAAACAAGGAAAGATATTGGTTAAGGATTTCGTTTTCATTCACTAACATGTTCTTTTCTTAATAACTAGAATTGATATTTAATCTCAACTTTTATCAATGGCCTTAGAATACCTTGATCGCAAGAATATCCCGCTAATTTCCTCTTAACATCAACGATCACATTAAAAGATGCGAATATGAATTCTATCAAAGAGAACAACCTAACGTGTAAAAGCACTAATCAAGTTTAATTCCCTAGATGCATTAAGTTCTATGAAATCAGGACAATCAAAGCAATCGAACGTGGAAAGCGCACTAATTCAATTTAACAAAGGTCACGATTCACTTGTGATTACTAGCATGTATCACTACAAGCAATATTCACAGTTATGCTACTTGTATTCAAGGATTATCACTTTTACGTATAATAAACCCTAAACTAGCAATAAATATGATTACGAGTTCTACCAATTTGCAACTTGACAAAACAAACAATCAATCATGTTATAATACGTCAATCATACAACTATATTTTCAGAGAATCGTGAACGATAAATATGAGACAAAACTAATATATTGAATCAAAGAATCATGTTATGTGAAATCCAACTAATCCATAACCAAATGAAAATTAAGTACTCATGCTCATGGAGTTCATAACAAGAAGAAAAATAAAGGTTTTCATATTTCTAAACCCTAGAACAAAAGTAGAAGATAAAGATTAGATAAAAGATAAAAAAATTTAATAGAACCCAAAAGAGAGGTTATATGTTTTCTCCTCTTGTGTGAGTACTGAGTAGGTTTTCCTAAAGGCATACACATTCCAGCCCATTAGCAGCTACAGCCCAGTCAATCCAGGTCCAAGTCCTTCTCTGTTAACTCGGTCCAACTCACCGAGTCAACTCAGCCATAACCGATTTCTGCCGAGTTTTGACCATTTTCTGATCATTTCCGACCGATTTCGGGGCTTTCAAATCTTCTTTCCTGCAGCGTTTCATCCTAACATACATCTATAATTCATTCATTGCAGCTGCATCATATCTCTGCATCACTGATTTGAACTCATTCAATCTCCAATTGCTTTTACATCTCTTGCACAACTCACTGTCCACTGCATCTCACCAGCTGCACTTCATGCCTCAATAACTCTGTAGTTCATTAGTTTCTTGGCTCAAGTCCTAGTCCAGTACTTTCCCTGCAGATTCAATTCTCAGATCAAAACCAATTCAGTTACTACCTGTAATTTCCAGCAGAACCCACGACCTGTAATGCCTTAGACAAACTCGTGCCAACTCGCTGGAATTCAGTTCCAAGTGAAACCCCATTCACAGCATCATATCTTTCAACTTCTAATTCTTCATTGCAGCAACATCCAAAACTGCAGTTGCACTGCCTCCTCATATAAACTTGCATCAGCAATATCCATCATTTCTCAGCGTCTTACACTTCAACTCTGCCCATCTCTCAGTCACCTGCAATCTCAGATATAGTCCCAACTGCAATGCTTCCGTTCTTTGATTCCTTCTCAGCTACAACACTATCTGCTTCTTTGAACATAACCACCAGTACTACCACCCATAAAAACAACAAGCCATCTCCAATTTCTGATAAACTCCAGCAATTCAGACCTGCAATTCCATTTCCAGCTCATCTTACCAATTCAAACTTTTGCTTCTTAGCTTCTAAAATTTTTCGGCTGCACATCAAACCACCATCACCTGTAACACAACAGCTCCAATTACAGAGCACCAGTCTTCTCAACTCCTGTTGTAACATCATATGCAACTCAACTCAAACAACACGTACTCCTTATACCTCTCATATTCAAGTTCATTCTGTAGCTTCATCCTGCTTCTGTCATATCAGCCCAAAGCCTTCACTTGAATCACAGCTGCAATACCACTTCCTTTTTGGCTGTACCTAGCCAACGACAATCGCTAATCCATGTCATAGTTTCTCCAAGCAACAACATTAACTCCTCACTCTTGCCTCCTGATTTACCAACAACTCATTCACTTAATTGCACCTGCAGTCTGTACCAGTTTAGTCACATCCATGCATTTCAGTCGACATCCTTCTCCATGCCTGCAATTCTTACCAGCTCTCAATCACCAGTTCATGTTTTATTAGATCAAACCAGCACCACCTTCAAAACCCCATCAGTAACTCCAGCTGCAATTGTCATTCATTCTGCCACTTCAGTTCAGCATCAGTTACAGACTGCACAACTCCACCAGCTCAATTCATATCTCAAAAAGTTCACTATCATAGCCATGTCAATTCCTTGCCTTCAAAGTGTAAACCACACCAGAAATTCTTTGGCTTCCCTGCACATCATTAACTCAACTACAACACCATATCAGTTATGAACCAACACCCCATGAACATCTTCTTCATTTCAAACTGCAGCATCTAAGATCCATTTTGTAGCTCAGTCCCATATTTATACTCTACCAGAACCAACAACCTACACAAACCTATCTCACTGTGAACTCCAAATCAAATCCCTAACCTACAGTTCATCTGTAATTACACCTCAAGCACCAGAAGAAATCAAACCCATCTCAAATCGAACCTTACTCATAATTTCCATTTCACAACCCAACATCATATTCCTTCACTTCTTCTCTTCAAACCCTTGAAACAACTACCATTTGTTAATAGACATTGATCATCATCTTCAACTTCTCAATCTCAGATTCAAGCACACATTGAGAAACCCTGATTTCACCTAATTCTGTAAATTAATCTCTAACAAATCAGACTTGATTTCCAACACAAACCCATATAATCTTCTCCAGAATCAAACCCAACTGCTCAAATCTCTTCTCAATTCTCTCGACCTGAACATTAACAGTGCCTCTGCTTCTTTTCTTGAATTTAGGTAGTGTAATAACAGAGAATAGTTCTTCTCTGACTTTTAGGGTTACTGTAGGAAATGAAAATGGCTATACCCACTCAAGTAAAGTAGATAAGGGGTTCCAAAAATGATTCTAGGCACCCATAAAGATGATAAGGGCCAACCAACGATGTCTTTTCCTTGCTTCTCTAGACTAAGCTGCAGTGGTCGTCTGCTTTTCCTCCATTGTGTTTCCGCTAGCACTTGCGCATGAAATGCTACTTTTGCTCTTTGCGCTCCAAATGAACGTTTTCTCCTTCTTTTACTCAAGACGACTCCAAAGTACCTGGTAACTAAAAACGAAACATAAAAGATGCAATTCACAAGGATATTAGCAAAGAAAGCATAAATCCTAAATATAAAAGTAGGTGTTTTAGACACCTATCATTCACCACAACGCAACTTGATTGTATCATTTTTGAAATCTTGTCTCATGTGCCTAATCAAAAGAGACAATGATTTTGTATCCTTCAGGCTTTGGGAGAAGTTTTTTTTCTTAGATTTTCTTCCTTTTTGTCTATCAAACAAAAGAAAGGGTACTATCGACAATTCTATTCTTCATAGGATTGAGAGTTGGTCATGTACGAACCTATTTAAAGGTTTCGAAACCCTACATTCCTTTTTCCTTCTCTATAACCTCCTTATATCCCAAGACTACTTGTTGAGCAATTTGTGATTTCCTCTCACAAACCCATACGTTTATGGATACTCCAAGAATAATGTCTTCTGATGGAAAGGATATTAATTTGATTGTTAAACCATCAATCATGAAGGAAAGCTAAAAATTTCCACTAGCTCCAACATTGAAAAAAAAAATAAGGAATGTGAGGAAGCCAAGAGCCGTTCCTTCAAATTCTCTGAAGTTTTCTGATGTTCTTGAAGTGTTGAAGAAGATGCAAAAGGAGATTCAACAAATAAAGGCTTTTGTGTATAAGACTCATGAGATTCAGAAGGCCCTGGTTCGACAACATCAGCCAAGAAGGTTTATTTGATATAAACTCCTACCTTAATGAACCTTATGTTCCAATGGATGTTGACGACAAGGAGTTCGGGGACGATAAAGAATTCTTTAAAGGTCTTATTGCCTAGTAAATCTTCTATTTTTCTTATTTTTTTTAGAAGAATAACTAGAGTTCGGAATAGCCATTATTGTGATTACACATAGCTATGTCCAACGTTTTCATCTTCATGTTTTTAGATTTATTGGTTTAAATTCTAAACTTGTTTGGGAGATGATTTTTGCATTATTAATATCTTTGATTTCATATATTGCAATATTGTATGGGATATGGGTGTTTGCGTCTGTGAACTTGATTTTCCCATACCTTGTCAAAAGTATAGTCTTTCATGAGTTGATATGCATATATTGATAAAGGAATGAATTGACTTTTGACAAATACAAAAGTTAAGCCTATTATGCCAATTTTTGATGTAAGATAGGTTAAAATCTTTTGTTTTCAAGGATTATGTCTATTATATGCATTGTGCAAATAGTGATGGAAAATAGAATGAATCCTTGTGTATTCCGCAGTAATTGATCTTCCTTGATCCATATTTTGTGTATTACTGTGAGGCGCCATAATGTGTCTTATGTTGAGCACTAAACAACCAAAGTTGATTATTTTTTATGATTAGCTTAGTTGTTGTTCCGTAAGATACTTTATGTTGAGCATATTGAACTAAATTAATCATCTTGTTTGGTTATTTAGTTATGACTCCGTAAGATTTCTTATGTTTGAGCGTTTTTGACTGAGATGATTGTTTTGATGATTAACTTAGACATTGCTCCATAGATTTTCTTATGTCGAGTATGAACAATTAAATTGATTACTTTTGTGATTAGTTTGGTTGTGTATTCTGGTTAGATTAATTATGAATTCTCTTGTGATTAATCTAATTGAGTTTTTAAGTCTCCATAAGTTTACTTGTGTTGAGCATATTTGGTTAAATTAATCATGGGTTCTCTTATGGTTAATTTAATTGAATATTTTTTGGATTCAAATTCATACTTGTATGTTATTTGTTATGTCCAAAGAAATTCTTCTTTTCTTTTTGAAATTAAGGTCGCTCTTGTTGTTCTTTCGGGAATGACATATTATGGGGGAGAGTTCTTAATTGAACTTGTGCTTAATTGCCAAATCTTTGTGGGGAGTGCGGCTTTGGAATATTATAGGGGTTATCTTGTATCTTTATAAACTCCTTGATGAATGCATTTAGCTTAGGCTATATGATGGCATCTAAAAAGTTGATATGTTCTTTCTTTTGGTCATGAAATGTCTCTATGGAAATTTCATTAGGATCCCACTAGTTTTCGTACCTTTGCCAATTTTATTGACAAAAAGGGGGAGAATTAATGTGTCGTTCACACTACAAATACATATGGTTTTAGGATCATTATGTAAGGGGGAGTGGTGTCCATGTGAGATGGAGTATTGACTAAGGGGGAGTGATACATATCACCATAGTATTGTTGTCGAAGTTGTGATACAATTAAACTTTGATGATGCGTAATAATACTATGACACTGTGTAACATGATTGAGAACTCTCGTTTTCTCAATGTTATAGCTACGAATTTTCAACAACGATGATGCTAAACTTACAACCTTTGGAATCATTGGAGTACTTGGAAGTGACGAAGATTTCGAGTAATGTTGAAGAACCAAGGAGATCATACATGTGGAAGAGAAGCTACAAAGTTTATTTATTTATTTTGTATTCCATATGTATTGATAGTTTTATCACTAAAATTGAAAAAAAGGGAGATTGTTAGAGAACTGCTCGGTCGAACTCGCATGCGTTGCTATCTCAAGCATGTTTTTCAATGTTAGTGATCAAAACTATAAGTCTTGATTTCTAGTCTACTGTATCTAAGGTCTCGGACTAGGATAGAAAGTGTAGTTGAGCTCAAAAACTCCATGGCAATCATCATACAAGACAATGGACTACTCAAGGAATTGGTGGATCTTCATCGACAAAAAGGTATGTGGAGACTTGAATTTCTCTATCACTCAAAAGTCTATTTATATTATATCCTGAGACAAAAGTTGTTTTGCTATATAGACTAAGATTATACACATTTGGTATTTCGAGCTGAGTTTACCTCGCCTATCTATTTCTCGAAATATGTGTTGGTAAAGCATTCGCTTTAGCCAAGTTCATCTTTACCTAGTTACGAAAGTCATGTTAAGTTTCAATCACTTTGAAAATTGCTCTAACGAAAAATGGTTTGTGAATAACAACTATATAACATCCTCTAAGAATGTTTCAATGATTGAAATGAGAGTTTAGACTATATCACCATTGGAGGATATAAGCATTATTGTGGAAACACACATATGTATAAGTCCTTATTCCTTGAACCAAAGTTTGCGAACTTTGTTGATCAAGAGAACCGGATAAGTGCGTGAGCTAAAGTCCGCGAACTAGTGGAAGTTCTCGACCCGAGAATTTCTGCTGGAGTTTGTGAACTCCGTCCGGGAACTTAAGTCCGTGAACCAGTACGCGAACTTGAGTAGGTTATATCTAAAAACGATGTTTGTGAACTTATCTTTATAAACTAAGGAATGCTATTGCAAACCTTGGATATATAGTTTATGAACCGATTCGAGTGAATCAAATCATTTTTTCTTCAATTTTGTCTTGTGTAGTACATGAGATTTCCTTGCAATTGAACAATCTCTAACTAGTTTATTTGAGTTATTTGAACTAGTTATGGTGAAGAAGAATATGGTTGATATGAAAGTTATCATATGGCTAACCATTTGGTTAACTATTGTTGAACCAACTAATGTACACGTTTGGGTACGGATACACAATCCTAGAAATTTGCATTACATGTGTGTATAACAAGCTATGTTTTTGATCTAACGGTTGACAAATATTAGCTTGAATCTATTCAGGTTTTCATTTAATGGTGAATATTGAATGCTTTGCTACCAAGCTAACATTGATTGCAAACCCTGATTTGAAAGACTATATAAGGGAGAACTCTAGGAACTTGGAAACCTAATCCCCACACATTCTGTGTGATACTAGTATTGCTAAGCTAGAGTCGATTCTCCTTTAACCTTTTGTTTCTTCTTCTAAACCAAGTTAACGACTTAAAGACTTCATTGGGATTGTGAAGCCAGAACGATACTACTTTCTTATAGTTGTGTGATTTGATCTTGCTATTTCTATCGTACGAGTACAATTGTAATAATTGGCTTGAGATTTCTCTCTCCGATAGGCAAGATAAAAAGTAATCACAAACATCTTCGTCTCATCGTTTGTGATTCCACAATATCTTTTTTCGCTACGTCGATTAAGTCTATTGTGAGGTGATTGATAATACTGAGTTGTTCTTCGGGAATATAAGTCTGGTTTATCAATTGGTTCCTGTTCACCTTGATTTATCAAAAGACGAAACAAAACTCGTAGGTATATTCATGGGAGACGGATTTATCTATTACCATAGACTTTTCTGTGTGATACAGATTTGTTTATAAAAGTCTTCGACTTTGGGTCGTAGTAACTCTTAGTTGTGGGTGAGATTAGCTAAAGGAATCAAGCACGTAGTATCCTGCTGGGATTAAGACGTAGGAGCATAACTGTACCTTGGATCAGTGTGAGATTGATTTGGGTTCAACTATAGTCCAGACTGAAGTTAGTTTGGAGTAGGCTAGTATTTGTAGCGGCTTAATACAATATATGTTTAATCTGGACTAGGTCCCGGGGCTTTTCTGCAATTGCGGTTTCCTCGTTAACAAAATTATGGTGTCTGTGTTATTTCTTTTCCGCATTATATTTGTTATATAATTGAAATAATACAGGTTGTTTGTTGTTCAATCAATTAGAATATCTGACCTTTTGGTTGTTGATTTAAATTGATTGACACTTGGATATCGGTCTTTGGTACCATCCACGTTTATCTCTCTTGTATTTAAATTGAGACTCGCAGTTTGCTTGAGTAAGATTTAAATCTAGAGATAGAGATATAAACTCTTTGATATACTTTTATCTAGATCGAGTCTGACTGTCTAGTTGATTCTCTAGAAAGTATATTGGAGTTTGTCCATATAGATTGCTAATTTAAAATATTGGGTGTGGTTGTTAGACCCCCGTTTTTTCATTTGGTATCCATTTCTGAGTGTGTTCAGGAACGGTATGAACCTTCCCATTACTCTCTTCTAGATTTCTCGAAAGAGAATTGGATTGACTATTCTTTTGCAAGTTAGTTTTTCTCCAATAAGTTAGTCTTCGTCTTTACGAAGTTATCCTTTTGATAACCATTACGATTGTGAAAAGGATTCGTATGATATTTAATGGAAAATCTAGGTTTATCACAACACTGATTCCTTTGCCTAAAGGTTGGAAAGTTACAACCTAAAACGTTAAGGGTACTAGTCTTAACATATGATATTGGTTTCACAACTTCTTGTGATGACCAAATAAGAACATCATGAAGTTTCTCATTCCTTATACGGTAGCGACATCTCCTTTCCAGGTGACCTTTATTTCCGCAATAGTGGAAAACATAAGGAATGTTATTACCTTGATCTGTGTGTGCTGACTTTGGGGGTTGATATACTTTTCTCTTTCGAACCTTAACTGCTGGTGAAGGTATTTCACTTTTGCCATCAGTGAAAACCTTTTGTTGATAAGTATCACTAGCCTTGACAAATTTTACCTCTTTGCTAATACTTGGAGCATTTATTCCCTTATAGACCAATCCTCGTGTATTATGATGATTTTTACTTGCTCCTAGCATAGTGGTTAATTTGCTTGAACCAGTACTGAACTTTTTCAAGTTATCTTCCAACATCTTGATTTTATCAAGAGAAGCAGCTAAATCATCCTCAATGCGTTTTTCTCGAGCGAGATAAGCGCTTTCTCTGCCATCAAAACCTATTTGTTGAGAGTTAATCCTTTCTTCAGTTTATGCAAGTTTCTCTTCCAACAAGAAGTATTTTTGATAAACATTATCACATTCAAGTGACTTTCTACTCAGGTTTTCCTCGGAATCTTTGAGGATCGATTCGCAAGAGCGATTCCAACCATAAAGACCTCCGTAAATCCTTTTTAATTTCTTGTTTTCACGATAGAGAGAAGTCAGAAGAGGTGTGACATGAGAAGTTGTAATCTTCTTCATTTTCAATGAATCCAAAAACTTAACATACTCTGAGACTTCCTCATTGACATCTCTATCAATATCTAAATCACCTTCATCAGAAAGTTCATTCAACTGTTCTTCTAGGCGTGTTTCCCAATCAACAGTTTCTATATTCAGAGAATGTTTAGATATTGACTTAGATGTAACAATTCTCTCAGGTGAATTCATGCTTTGAAAATCATCTGGTAATTTCTGACCTGATATGTTATTAGAGATAGACTCGTCCATAAAAATCAGACTGCTTCAAACACAGAATTATGAGGTCTTTAACGTGTTTTTCTGCTCTGATACCAATTAAAAAATCGGGGGTCTAACAACCTCACCTAATATTTTGCTTAGCAATCTGTATGGACTAACTCCAATATACTTACAAGAGAATCAACTAGACATTTAGACTCAATCTTAAGAAAAGTATATCAAAGAGTTATATCTCAATCTCTCAATTCAATCCGCAATCAAACAAATAGGAATTTGTGAGCCTGATTGAATATATGAGAAATAATTTGAACGGTACCAAAGACCAATGTTCATGGATCAATCAATTTAAATCAACAACCAAAGGTTGGATTAACCTGTGATATTTCAATTAAATAACAAAATATAACGCGGAAAAGAAATAACACAGACACCAGAAGTTTTGTTAACGAGGAAACCGCAAATGCAGAAAAACCCCGGGACCTAGTCCAGATTTGAACACCACACTGTTTTTTATTTTTTTTTGCTGAATCACCAATTTTTATTAATAAAAAGAGACTAAATAGTTTTTACAAATAAGAAGAGCAAAAATAAACAACACAAGCAAGAATTACAGATTAACTAGGAAACTAGAAAAATCTATAGTATATCCAATGGGTCATCTCTATTTAAATGAGATGAGCTGGTCTGCCATTGTGATGTAAAATTTCTCTCTGCCTCAAGCTAGTTTCTTTTTTAGCCAAACTATCAGCAGAGAAATTGATTTCTCGGTAGAAATGTTCATAGTGAATCTGAGAAATAGAAGCTTTTGCTCTGAGCCATCTTGATTTGAAGCACCATGGAATTGCACCCTTCTGAAAGTCTTCTGCTACTGTCTTTGAATCTGATCTTATGATAATCTTATCACAATGCAAAACTACAACCCATTCAATAGACCAAACAATTGCCAGACACTCAGCTATATAGTTTGAAGCTATCCCCATCCCTCCTGAAATAGTCCCTATGACTTTGCATTCACAATCTCTTGCAATTATCCCAAAGCCTGCCAAACCAGGATTACCAGATGCAGCACCATCATAACAAAACAACATAAAATCTATTGGTGGAATTAGCCAAATACATTCTTTAATTGATAGTTGTAAACTTAATTCTTCTTTGAGCCAGGTGAAAAGCATATAGAATTCTTGAGTCATACTCATGGCTCCATCTGGTTCCTTTCATCCTATATCCACCATAATGGACTAAATGTGCAATTCTACATTTGAATGCATTCTCATTTGGCTGAAAATTTTCAAAAAAGATTTTATTTTTAAGAAACCACAGTTCTCTCATAGTAGAGAAAGCTGTTGTCAGCCAAATTTCTTTGACAATAAGGCTTTGATTTCTTGCACATTGTATGACATTCTCAAAAGATGAAGGAATTGGGAAGTTGAAAATGTTACCTAGCCATTGCCAGATTTTTAAGCTGAAGCTGCAGAACCATAGGAGATGAATCATAATATCTTGATGTTGCTTGCAAACAAAGCACATAGACACCATGGAGTATCCCAGAGAAACTCTCTTTGGATCATCAATAAAAATCCCCTGCTGTATCTTCCAAACATTGCTTGAGATTCCAGGGTGAACAAAAAACTTCCATATATGAAGGGGCCAATGAATTTTGGGCTCTTTATGTATGATTTTATCTTCTGCAGCTGCAGTTGAGAAGTTACCCTTCATGTCACCACTCCTGTCTTGACCATTAATGATTGCAGACAAAGGAAAATGGATGAAATCTTGTATCTTAGTGGGAATCTGCCATTCACCATTAAGAATCAAATTGTTAACTTTCAGATGCAAATTATTCCTAACATATTCAGTAAAGCTAATTGTTTCTATAATAAGTCTTTCACCAGTCCAGATATCAAACCAAACTGAAATGTTATCTCCATTACCAACAAGCCATCTGATGTCATGTTTAAGAGACTGCCAAGCCCATTTTAGGCCAGGCCATACTGAGGATAGTTTCCATTGAAAAAGCCATTGCCCATGCTTGTTTTTTAACTTGGCTGCAAAAAACAGTGACCATTCTTCCTTAGAAGTTAACATCTTCCACATCATTTTCATCAGAAGATCTTTATTCACATCTGTTAGCCTTCTAATACCCAAACCTCATTCATTAAATGGAGTGCATACTTTTCTCCAAGAAATAGTTTTGAATTTTCTTATTTCTGCATCACATGACCCAAGGAAATTTCTCATAATTTTTTCACCTTCCTTAATAACTGAATTTGGCCATTTATAGATAGCCATATTGTATATAGGAATACTGCTCAGCGCATGCTTAATCAAGATTAACCTATCATGGAAAGATAATAACTTTTCTTTCCAAACAACCAAATATTGTTGTATCATTTCAATTATAGGCCATACAGTTGCAAATTTGATTCTTCCTGGATGAATGATGACTCCCAAGTATTTATCTAAGAATGATGTTAATTCCATTTGTAAAACATTTGATATCTGATGTTTCCTAGCAGCATGACAACCATCAACAAAACATTTACTCTTAATCTTATTGATTATATACCCAAAACACCTTTGATAGTCATCTAACAGCTTCATGAGATTTTCTAAATTTCTTTTTGAGCCATTACTGAAAATGAAGATGTCATCAGCAAAAAGTAGATATGTAGGAGCAATACCATTTCTTATCTGCATTGGTTGTAGATTTCCTGTCTCTACAAGTTTGGTTAAGCCTTTACTTAAAACCTATTCCATTAAGACAAATAAAATGGGAGATAATGGGTCACCTTGCTTGAGCCCTCTGTGCATAGAAAAGAAGCCAGTTGGTCCACCATTGACCATAACATATATTTTGGCAGAGGATAAGATCACCTGTAACCAGTTACACCAAGCAACAGAGAAACCATATTTTTGGAGAACTTTAAAGAGAAACACCTTACTTATTAAAATTCAAGGTGCAAAAAAGGCCAATCAATTTAGACCTATAAGTCTCAGTAATTTTAGTTTTAAGGTTTTTACAAAAATCACCTTACCACACTGTATTAAGCCGCTACAGAAACTAGCCTACTACAAAGCCAACTTCGGACTAGACTGTAGTTGAACCCTAATCAATCTCATACTGATCCAAGGAACAGTTGCATTCCTTACGTCTCTGATCCCAGCATGATACTATGCACTTGATTCCCTTAGCTGATCTCACCCACAACTAAGAGTTGCTACGACCCAAAGTTGAAGACTTGATAAACAAATCTGTCTCACATAGAAAAATCTATTGAATAGATAAATCTGTCTCCCACAGATATACCTACGATTTTTTGTTTTATCTTTTGATAAATCAAGGTGAACAGGAACTAATTGATAACCGAACTTATATTCTCAAAGAACAGCCTAGTATTATCAATCACCTCACAATAATCTTAATCGATTAACGAAACAAGATATTGTGGAATCACAAACGATGAGACGAAGATGTTTGTTACTACTTTTTTTTATCTTGGATATCAGAGATATAAATCTCAAGCCAATCTTACGATTGTACTCAATCACGATAGAAAACAGCAAGATCAAATCACGCAACTACAGATAAAATAGTTGGGTCTGGCTTCACAATCCCAATGAAGTCTTTAAGTCGTTAACCTACAGGGTTTCGTGAAAAACCCAAGGTTAAAGGAGAATCGACTCTAGCTTATGCAACTAGTATCATACATGAGGTGTGGGGATTAGGTTTCCTAGTTGCTAGAGTTCTCCTTTATATAGATTTCAAATCAGGGTTTGCAATCTAAGTTACCTTGGTAACAAAGCATTCAATATTCACCGTTAGATGAAAACCTGATTAGATTCAAGCTAATATCTTTCAACCGTTAGATCGAACTTAGCTTATTATACACAAATGAAATGCACCTTCATTTAGGTTTGGGTAACCGTACCTAAATGTGTACACTTAGTTGGTTCAACAATAGTTAACCAATGGTTAGCCATATGAGCACTTTCATATCAACCTTATTCATCTTCATCATAATGATAGACGCATTTATGTGTCTATTTTGATCTCAATTACATGTATTGTTAGTGCTCGATTTTGTACTTATTTGGCTATTTATGTGTTTGTAGGTATTTTTGGAGAAATAAGCTTCTGCGGCAAAATTGGCTCGAAAAGTGGAATTTGCACACCTGGAGGACAATTACTAAATGGATCCCCTACTTTGGATAAGGGGCACTTCAATTTATAAGGGGAACCTACTGAGAAAAAAGGCACCCCGATTCGGTTAGCGGGACACCATCTTCCCCGTTTGAAAAATCAAATTTGGCGGGAAGATTTTATACTCGTCTGTGTCGCGTTTGCATACTGCATGAATTTGCTGGATCGATTTTGATAAGTTTTTGTCGGATTTTTCTCGCTGGAAAGGATTGGTTTGGGCCTGTTTAATCCAAACAGTATTGGTAATTGTATTGGGTTCGAAAAAGGAGAAGATTTCTACAGAATCTCGAAAAAACATGGGACAATATATATCGGGTTTATGAGGAAAGAATAAAGGTGCATACCGATCGGTTTGAGTCTGTTGTGACAAGGAAGGGATGAGTGACGTATTGGAATCAAAAAGAAGGTATGAAATCTTCTGTATATTTGGTAGTTTGATAAAACATGGCAGTGATATTTAACTAGTAGGTGCTGCTAAATATGGAAGTTACGTGGGATTAGAAGGACATGATATATTCTGCTGGAATTATTATATCTTTGAGAGAGTTTATAACAACTTAGAAGACGCGTAAAGCTGAGATAAAAAGGAAGGAAATCCCGAGTCTTTTGGTCGAAGAAAAGAAGAATTATATTTGGAAATATTCAGCAGTTGTGATGTATAAATAGGTGGGGGATGTCATAGGAGAGGGTGTTGAGAGTTTAGGGGTCGTTGGGAGAAGTATAAGAAGCCGCAGAGTCAAGAACTAAAGCTGCAGGCGAGTTCCGGAGAAGAGGAAGAAGAACCATAGAATAACACATAAGGATAGTCGTAGAAACCGTTAGCTATTCTTTGAAATTCAATACCTTTGTTACAGTTCTGCAATAATTATTTTAGTTAGGGTTTTCCCTGTAACAGTTGACTATGTAACAGTTAACTCTGTAACAAATATATCTGTTATAAACTCGCTGCATTATATTATTTCTCAATAAAAACACCTTTTGAGCCATGTTTCTATATTTTGGGTGTGTTTTGAGCATGAGGAGCAAAACCCCAACACTGGGACAATGGAGGAAGCCATGTTTCACAATTGATTGGTAACTATAATTGATTCTTTTTACTATTTTCACTTGTTTTAATTGATTTATGATTTTTATTAATTAGTTGTGACTTTGATGTGTGTCGTAACCACAACAAATTAATTAATATTTTACTACCTAATTAACAAGTAATATAGTGTAGTCAAGATCGTTCCCACGAGGAGCAGGAGATTTTTAGTTGTAAAATTGTCACAAAAGGGGGGGGGGTGTTTGGTTTTAGATTTTAAAAGAAAAAGAAAGTAAATAAAGCAATCAAAAGTGTAAGTTGAAATCAATAAGAGAGAATAGATCAAGGAATCCTTCTTCGTTGCAAAACAATGATTCAAGTTATGTTCTTTTCCACTTTTTATTAGTCACGGATTATCACCAACCGTAGATATAGCAGCTAGATCAGTGCTAATCCCTAAATCCCTTGTATCACCGGATACGGAAGTTCTCGCCTACCGGATTCTATTTACCAAACCACCTAGTAGTAGATCACTCAAGATGTAATTTAGTTAGACGCATTAAGATTTATGAATTTATTAGGTTGATATTAGTAGTTGGACTCTTAGATCAAGGTCCACTTGCTAACGTTTTTTTCACACATAATTGCTCTATGGAATCCCTCCGCAAGGTCTCGTGTTTTCTACTTGTGTAAAGAGTCAAGAAACGATTACTTATCCCCTAACTTTCACTAGCTTTAGATTAGTTAACAAATCAATTTAGTATGCATCCTAAACAACCTATCAATCAAGCATAAATATTCTTATTAGCAAAAACAAACGATAATCATGTGAAAAACTCAAAGTAGGTTTAAAACAAAACTCAAATCAAATGTTAAGAACTAGGAACTCATTCTCAATCAATAAGAAAATTAGCTACTCATGCTTTTGAAATTCACACAACAATAATTAAAAGGAGAAGTTTTGAAGTTCACACAAATAATTAAAAGAAGAATTTGAAAAAAAAACAATGCAAAAACACAAGTGTTGTGTGTGTAAAAAGTGTGCAAAAGATGTGTAGAAAAGTAGAGAACTTCTCTATTTATAGGATTCAATGCTCTCCTAATCTTCAAAGGAATAGAATCCCTTTCCTTTAGCAATTCAATTTCCAAATTCAAGTCTTTATCAAATCCTCCATCTTCTCTTTCCAAATCCAAGATTAACTCTTCATCCGAATCCAAACCCAAGTCTTCACACCATGAGAGAAGTCCACACAAAATTCTGTAATTTTGGCCGCCAGAAAACTGGTTATATCGCCGGAAGTTTACCGGAATCCGTCACCGCCGGCCACCTGAGTTCTGTCGCCGTTGACAGAATATTCTGTCAGATTCCGTTAAAATTAACAGTCAGAAGGGTCAAACCGTTAGTCAAGGGTCAAAGGGCCGAGTCTCAGTCAGCTTTGAGTCAGATGTCTTAGTCAGGCTGCGTTGGCTTACTCGGCTGATGGAGCGGTCATAACTGAGTTGACTCGCCGGTGCAGTAAATTGGACAAAGTCTCCTCTGTTTTATGGCATTTCCCAGGCCAATTTTCGGCCATTCTTCTCTTCAATTCCTGCAATCCTAAGACATACATCTAAGCATTCTTCACTGTAGTACCAATAACACTAGAACTTCACAGCATATGAGCTAGCATCTCCATTTAGTCTTTAATTCATCTCTATCAGTTGTGTCACAGCTCGAGCAGCACCATCTACTGTAACAACAGCAACACATCCACATACCCATTTGCTCTTTATACCAAAATCGACACCAAATTCATGCTCTCGATCTATCACTCAAGCAACATCAGCATGAAACCCTTATCTCAAACCCATTTCTTCAATTCAACAACAACAACTCTTCCTTGATTTATTCAATTCCATCTCTTGACTGACAACAACATCAAACCCTAACCATTTCCTTCTCAACCACCAGTATCATCATCTCTTCTTCGGATTCAACAGAAAACCCATTAATTCTTCAACACCGTCACCAACACAGCTCTCGATCTCTACTTCAGAGATTCTACAGAACCACCACGAGATCTAACCATCATCAATACTTTAAAACTCAAATTAACTCCAACCCCATCTTAGCAACAATATTAAATCTAAATCCCGCTTGATCTTGGTCTCTCAATTTTAGATGAACCCGTCTTCCATTTCTCACTGTATTTGTTGTTGGTGAGAACTCCGATTCAATTCCAAGCCATACCCATCTTTCTTTGTATCTGGGAATCAAAAGCTCAGGTAAATATCTTCTCATCTTCTCCAGTAATCACTGCCTTCTTATACTCTCTAAGGATCTTCCATCTCGATTTCAATTTTCTTCTCTCGGTTTCAACAACAGCAGCCGCTACTTTTTAGTTTCAGGTGAATGAATGAGAGGTAATGATTGAGTAGATTCTCAATTTAGGGTTGTAGGAGTAAGGGATGGATAACGGTTCCCTGTTACATAGGCTAGGGGACACCCCAGTGATACCCTATAACATGTGGCCACCCCTTAACATCAGATGGCTGGTTCTAATACTCCTCTTAGTGAGTTGGCCCTTAACTTTGACTGGGCTCCAAATAGTGTTTGCCTAGGAAATGACAATTTCGCCCTTTTTGCTCAATTGGGCGATTTCTTCTTCTTTTCTTCTGTATGACTCCAAAGTACCTAATAACTCAAAAACACGCGTAAAATACATAATTCACAAGAAAAATAGCAGAGAAAGCTGGTAGGCTCGGAAAGATACCTACTTTTATGTATAAACTGCAAGTGCACAGTGTCGACAAGCAACACAGGGCAAGCACAGGTCGAACCACAGAGATTTGGAGAGTGTAGAAGTTGATTCTAAATCCTGATTCAAAGAGTAACCAAAAGGGGTTTGATTTTGTCGATACGACGATATGATTTTCAAGTGACTGAAATAATAAAAGATGCAAATAACAAGATATGTAAACAATGAGAATATGGATACTAGGGTATTCAAATCCACCAATAACCTATGATATGCATTCAACTTGTAATATTATTCTTGTCCTTATAGTAGATTCAAGTCTACCTTATAACTAAGGTGTTTCTCCAATGGATAATTTAATCACAACTAAATTATTTCTCCAAAGAATTAATTGTCTTATTAAAGCACAAATAATCTAAGGATCAATATTTGGTTAAGCATGAGTTGTAGCATAATCAACATGGAGATATTCTAACTACAATGGATACATGGCATACATTGTGAGAGCAAGATGTTGACAAACTTGGATTAAATTATACTTTAAACAATTCTAAACTTTCAAGAACAAGATACAAGATATGAATACATACCAATGAGTTATGGCTTCATTAAAACCCTAGCAAATGAACTAGAACATGAAGAACATTATAACAAAACTGAAATTTAAGAAACTAACATGAACAAGCTATTCTTGGATGGTTTTTCAACACAACAACCCTCTCTATATTTATACACAAAATTCCCTTAAGCACTTGGATCCGAATTTTGGCACTCATCCACTCAACAAAACATGTTTTCTTAATTGATGGAATATATTTGGTTGTGGGAAACAAATTGGGAGTGATTGAGTGAGAGAATGGGGGTGAGGTGGATGTTTTGGAAAGAATCCAATGGGGGTGAGGTGGATGTTTTGGAAAGAATCCAATGGGGGTGAGGTGGAAATGGATTTGGGTCTTGGGTTTTGGATCATGGGTTGTTTAATCCCATGAATTTGTAAACAAAGTTGCCACTGATGCGCGAGCGGGTTGCAACGCTTCCAACTTTCTTCTCTTTTGTCTTCTCAATTCTTCCAAGCTTTATTTAGTACTTAAAAACACAAAATTAATTAATACAAATATTTATTCTTGAAAATGGTAAAAATGCAGAGAATTTGGGATAATATATGACTTTGAAGCGCGAAAGATGAGTTAAGTGCCAATGAAAAGGTGTATGAATATGAAATATTTGGCACTCATCAAATACCCCCAAACCTGAATTTTACTTGTCCTCAAGTGAAACAAATCCGTAAATCCTAACTATACCACCGTCATTTGGTCTCTCGAATGCATTTAGCGTATGCACTAAGCCTTTAAACCCCTAGGTGTCCCTAGTGGACGAGTTGTAGTCTCGTGAGGGCCTACCAAAGAAGTACCCACAAACCCTTCTCCAATATCAGAGCATCCATAGAAATGTCTTTGTCTTCGGTCTTCAACTGTAGATGATGAAATTGAATTTTCGTAGAACCTTGATAATTTGTAACCATTTTTTTTTTTAAGATCATCATATTTTTTTAGTGACTATTACCTGATCATCATTTTTTTAGTGACCCGCTACACAGCTGATCATCAGATACCAAACACAAGACCCGCTACACAGTTGGTCATCATAAAAAAAAAATTGATTTTTGATTTATTTATTTTTTAATAAAAGACTAAAAAATCTATATGCAAAACACTACAAAAAAAATCCTACAAAAGACCCGCTACACAGCTGGTCATAGAAAAGAGAAAAAAAAAATGCAAAAGACTACAAAGGATTCTACAAAAGACCCGCTACACAGCTGGTCATAAAAACAAAATGCAAAAGACTACAAAAAAAAACTACAAAAGACCCGCTACACAGCTGGTCTTGACAAAGACAACCAAAAATAAAATGCAAAAGACTATAAAAGACCCTATAAAATACCCGCTACACAGATGGTCATAAAAGACACAACAAAAATTGCAATACTCCCCCAAACCTAAATCTAACATTGTCCTCAATGTTTCAAAAGATAACAGAAACAACAAAACATGAGAACAAAACAGATTCAAAGGAAAGAGATTACCAGATGCCAAAAAAGGGTGGTGCTAACCATAATTGAATGAATGCTTTGAAAGCAAATAATATGAGCGCAAGACAAAATGTTTGGTTAGCACACAAATATATCAACAAGATTCAAAATTTTACCTACTAGATTATACAATGATGACTCACCATGTACCAACAATCTAAAAAGTTGAGGATCAACCCAAAAGACGTAGTGCGGAAACATCAACAGCCTTACACAATTATAACAGGACAGCAATGCAAGTGAGACTGCATATGTGAATGAGTTACCCCCAAACCTAGATTTTTCAATAGATATACTTTTGGGTACAAAATCTAACAATTTCAGGGGTGCACCATGCACAAGATCTAGTTCAAAGTGGATTTTGTCAGGGATGGATGGAGAGACATGAGTGAACTCTAATTGTGGCTCATCAAAGGTATTATATTTAACAACAAAATAGTCCAAGAGGACTTGAGAGGCACACAATTCCAATCCTAGATTAGGTACTCTTAGAAAAGTAGGTTTAACAATAACTTTACAAACCAAATCTAGGTTGGGTGCAAGATTACCAGTTTGTGACATGGGCATGGAGGTAGGAACATCATTATTAGGCACATCTATAACTCCTAAATCATTTGCCAGTGTCGCAGCATGCTCAAATTCATAGAACAATCCATCAAGACCCAAATAAGTATCATGCTCATCCAAAATTTTATTCTCATGCATAGACAAATCCAAAGAGACATCACAATGTGACCCAGGCGGAAGAGAATCGACATGTCAATTATGTTTTTATGCATAAGATCATTAGTGTTGACAGGAGATTCAACATTACCTATGTCAGACACAAGTACAACATCATGCTCATGCTCATAAAACAAATCAATAAGCCCCAGTTCACAATCATCCCCTAGAACTTCAGTTTCATACATATGAATATCACAAGAAACTTCACACTGTGACTTAGACAGAGAATCAGACACATCAAAGTTATTTTCATGTATAGTATCATTAGTGTCTACAGAAGATTCAACATTTTCTAAGTCACAAACAAGTTGTGTAGCATGCTCTCTTTCACAGGACAACTGCACATGCTCAAGATTAGTAACCACATCACATGTAAATGGAACATTAGAAGAAACTTCATCCATTAAGGTCGAGGCAGATAAGCCTAATGTCTCGAACCCAAAGGTTCGACAATATTTTCAAGTAAAAAACATATTCTTCTAACATAACATCATCATCATCATCATCATCATTATAGAAATGCATTTCCTTATTTAAAATCGTAGTATTTCTAGTCCCTTCATTTAAAATAGGTTCATATGCAATATCAGCTGCACAAGTAAGACTAGGCATACTATTTTCACATTTTATTTCATTAGGACAAACAAATATTTCATCCTGAAATTCCTCCTTTCCTACATTTTGTAAATGAATCAAATTCATTTTTAAAAATGCATTAAGTTGTTCAATGGAAGGAGAGTCTTCAACAAAGAGGAAATTCATAATCAATGCTATATGGTTTATCATGCAATACACTCCTAGCATTATTTTGTTAGAAGCTTCTGAGATTTTCCTCCACATATTGAGAAGTACAAAATTGTTCAAATTCCATTGTGGTGGATGATACATGTGTGCATGGTCATTAGGTCTATAAAATACTGATCGCAACCTTCGAAAGGTTGATTATGGTCCCAATGACTATCATCTTTGTAATCTGTTGGCATTTCATATTTTGGATTTTCATGATATTCTCTAGATTGCCTAAAATCATGCAAAATATAGCAATTCTCAGCAGGATGGCCTAAGCCTCCACATAAGGTACAAGCATAGATTTCAGATTGCATTTCTAAAGTCTGTGATTTTAGCTTCTAACTGATCCAAAAATGATGAATGTGAGGGTTGGGCAACTGTCAAGATGTTCATTTTCACCCCTGTGGTGGATGATACATGTTTGAATAGTTATTAGGGTCCATGTATTGATGCTCAGGACTGTGAAAATGTCCATAAATATCCCTATAACTATTGACATCATGGTATGTGGGAGGCTCGTAATATGAAGCATGACTGTAAGCAAGCTCTCTAATGAATTTGTTTTCATCCTCACCTGCAGACCAAAATCCTGACATGATCTCTAACTAGCACTAGGCTTGTTGCAGAGATTTGGAGGTACACACTGAAAACAGACCAATATTTTTTTCATTATTTGTTTTTTTGTTTTTTGTTTTTTTGTTTTTTTTTTCAAGCCCGTTCTCTAATGACCTCGGGCATACATTAGAAAAACAAAATAAAAGAAGAAATAAACGGAAAGGAAGTTCTATGAAATCGCAAACAAGGATGACTCCACCACAGTAAACCTACTGATTTCTAGCAAACAAAAAGCATGATGGCTCCACTTAGATTGTTTTCTAGACCAGCTTCTAATCCTTCGAAAGGGAATTCGTTACAATCTGAGTAAACCTCTCTGGAATCAATCTGAGTTTAAATAATTTGAATAAAGGCGAGGGAAGCTACAGGAGCTTTGATACCCAAGGCCTCACCGCAATACAAGGCGGTGCAGTCACGCATTCAATTTACAGAAACCGTCATGAACTTCGAAGTATGCTTAAAGAGTAACCAATATTTTTCAAACGACTTTCCTACTAAGCTCGTTACCCTATAGGTCTCGTTCTATTCCAAATTTTAAAGCTTAGGTTCGCGTTTGGTAACGTTTTCCTAAGGCGGGCAAGAAGAGAACGGTGATGAAATCCGAATCCCTTATCTTGTATGGCCAGTTCTTGCCCTTTACTAGGAAAATAAAAGCAGCCGTATTCAAGTTCTCGACATATATGCAACCGAAGGAATACAGTAACTCGCTAACAAGGGATTCGCGAGTGTTTCGACAAACTTACCTCCCGTTCCAGACGGGGGATGAACCGTTGTTGTCGACTCGGGCCACGACTCCTATGTCATGAACGAACCCGAGGGGCCGAGGTGATATTGTAATCACCGTCCTTCTCTGCAAACAGTTGATATTTAATAATACCCTTCCGTAGGGTTTAAAAATAAAAATAAAAATAGAATGTCCAAGTCCAAAGTCCAAAATAAAGTGCAAAAGAAAAAGAAAATTACAAGAGTAAAGGAATCCTAATACAAACTAAAAATAAATAAAATAAACTCTTTTTTTTTTTTTTTTTTTTTTTTTATTAAAATAAAAACTTCTTCCGCTTTCTTTCGCTTCCTTTCCTTCGCCTTTACAACAGCCTACTCGTGCACTTTTGTTGAGCTCAAAAGAGGTAGTTAGGGTTTCGAAGTTTTAAAGCAAAATAAAAAAAAAATAAGTGTAAAATCGACTGTGAATAGTTGCGTTGCTACAGTAACAGTAACAGTGAACTATCGTTGCTACAGTAATAGTAACAGATGAAGAACACGAAGAATGTACGCTTCGTAACTGTCGTTCGAAGAACACGAAGAACGACACAGAGAATACCTGTCGTTGTTTAATGTTGACATAGTGAATAACTGTTGTTGAAGTGCGATGATTTTATGCGCACTGTTTCAGGCGGGCCCTTTTTTTTTTTTTTTTTTGGTGTTCCTGAATATGCTACGAGAATAAGCGACTTTTGTACTGACGTTTTATCTGACGAAAATGCTACAGTTCCAAGAGACAATTTATGAACAAAGTGATGACAGGAGATGTAAACTTGAACTACACTTCTACCAAATCCCCAGCAACGGCGCCAAAAACTTGGTAGGCTCGGAAAGATACCTACTTCTATGTATAAACCGCAAGTGCACAGTGTCGACAAGCAACACATGGCAAGCACAGTCGAAACCACGAGATTTGGAGAGTGTATAAGTTGATTCTAAATCCTGATTCAAAGAGTAACCAAAAGGGGTTTGATTTTGTCGATCTGACGATATGATTTTCAAGGACTTGAAATAATAAAAGATGCAAATAACAAGATATGTAAACAATGAGAATATGGATACTAGGGTATTCAAATCCACCAATAACCTATGATATGCATTCAACTTGTAATATTATTCTTGTCCTTATAGTAGATTCAAGTCTACCTTATAACTAAGGTGTTTCTCCAATGGATAATTTAATCACAACTAAATTATTTCTCCAAAGAATTAATTGTCTTATTAAAGCACAAATAATCTAAGGATCAATATTTGGTTAAGCATGAGTTGTAGCATAATCAACATGGAGATATTCTAACTACAATGGATACATGGCATACATTGTGAGAGCAAGATGTTGACAAACTTGGATTAAATTATACTTTAAACAATTCTAAACTTTCAAGAACAAGATACAAGATATGAATACATACCAATGAGTTATGGATTCATTAAAACCCTAGCAAATGAACTAGAACATGAAGAACATTATACCAAATCTGAAATTTAAGAAACTAACATGAACAAGCTATTCTTGGATGGTTTTTCAACACAACAACCCTCTCTATTTATACACAAAATTCCCTTAAGCACTTGGATCCGAATTTTGGCACTCATCCACTCAACAAAACATGTTTTCTTAATTGATGGAATATATTTGGTTGTGGGAAACAAATTGGGAGTGATTGAGTGAGAGAATGGGGGTGAGGTGGATGTTTTGGAAAGAATCCAATGGGGGTGAGGTGGATGTTTTGGAAAGAATCCAATGGGGGTGAGGTGGAAATGGATTTGGGTCTTGGGTTTTGGATCATGGGTTGTTTAATCCCATGAATTTGTAAACAGGTTGCCACGATCGTGAGCGGGTTGCAACGCTTCCAACTTTCTTCTCTTTTGTCTTCTCAATTCTTCCAAGCTTTATTTAGTACTTAAAAACACAAAATTAATTAATACAAATATTTATTCTTGAAAATGGTAAAAATGCAGAATTTGGGATAATATATGACTTTGAAGCGCGAAAGATGAGTTAAGTGCCAATGAAAAGGTGTATGAATATGAAATATTTGGCACTCATCAAAAGCGTAAACAATAGATAATAAATACGGTGTATTCTACACCTATCAAATTCCCCCACACTTAGACTTTCATAGTCCTCGAGCAAATCAAACTAAAACTTGCAACTTCAAAGCGTTCCAGCGTCCCAAGCATCCAAAGAGCTACGAGGATATAGAGTTTCTGCATGCTAGTAATAAGGAGTTAGAAATACTAAAGAACATATTCTCATTCTTAAATATTGAGTGAGAAATAACCACACCATAATGAGAGAACGCGTGTTTGAGAAACGATCAATAAGCATTTCGCCTCGACTTCTGCCTCACCAAAAATGGTTTTATGAAATTGCACTCAAAAAGATGGCTTTTTTATGGGTCTCACATGTGCGCATGTAGAAATGAAGAGATAATTCCTGCAACACGTTGAATGGTGGTAAAGACAAATTCCGAAATATTTTAAAAACCCACATCTTTTAACATTTTGAAAAACCATTTTTCTGACGATCTCTAGGAAAGGAAATCAACCACTATTATCGAGGATGAGATTACTTACTTACCTTCACATCCGATTGCTAATTATGATAACACCACTCTCATGACATCCAATAGAAACGTCTTCCGCTCCTCGTCTTTATCTTCTCGATCCTCGTCTTCGGTTTCAACTATTGATGATAAACTTTTGAATTTCGTAGATCCTTGACAATTTTGTAACTCTTTACCTTGAATCCTTGTCGCTTGAAACTTATTTATAGATTTTTCCTTCCCCACGGCTTATTAAATAAAAAAAAATAACAAAATTTTCTTGTCTCATTTTTTGTTTTGTTTACTCTTTTTTTTTTTTTTAATGACAAGAAAAATTATACAAAACAAAGTGGAAATAAAACAAACCATGGCCGTGGGAAAAGTACTTTACCGCTTGATTCTTCACAACTTGTTTCGTCTCGAAATCATAAACTTCAATAATTCTCACCTTTTGAATTTCTTTGCTATTGTAAATAAGTCTTCAACTTGTACGTAAAATTATGCTCATTGTATTGTAAGTCTTCAACATATATGTAAAAATCTGCTCATTGAATGTTGCTTTACTTGGATTTGAAATTTGCTCTTTTCTTGTTCCGTTGCTTGTAAACCTTAAACGTCTTCAACTTTCCTTGTAGATTTTGATGTCGCTCCCTTTTTGTTGATGATTATGGTGTTTCTATGGACCCGTTGTTGTCGAGAGAGAGAATGGTGCTAACTGCAAATCGAACTACAAGAAGGAGGCTTTCATCCATAGACGTCACCCTCATGATTGACAAAAATTATCACTCAAGAGATCAGAAATAGTGCTGAAAATTGGTGTGAAGTTGGGTAGCTCACCATTATACCCGGAATTAACGTACGGTGACACACACTCAAAAGAAAGCTTTTTAGTCAAATGGAAGAATTCTGGTCGGTGCCTCACAAGATATAAAAACGGGTAGTCTCCACTAATGATTGATCATCAACTCTAATAATGCATTCTTCTCTGCTCCTAATTTGCATCACCGGCATGATTAAATCCATTATTTAACACTCTAACAAATAAGAAATCCGAACGTAGTTCCCTAATACTTCTAAGTTCAGTTATGTCGGTCAGAATTCTCTATGTAAACATACATAGAAGTATGCAAGTGACTCTAAAATCTCTAAAAGTTGGAGGTTTTATGCATTTTTTTTTTAAAATATGCTTAACCACTCCCCCACACTTAAACCTTACATTGTCCTCAATGTAATTGAATCGTCCAAGTAAAGTCAAGGTGGGAAATCCTAATATGATATGGAACAAGATAAATAAATAAACGAAACAAAAAGAAAATAAAAAGAAAAAGGTTAAGAAATACAAAACCTATGGGTTGCCTCCCATTTAGGGCTTGTTTTAAAGTCGACGGCCTGACTTAGCTCTTGGTTCGTATTACTCCTCCAGAGAGATCAAATCTTCAAATGGAAGTTCATCCACATTCACATAGGCGATGTTCTCATAGTATGGCTTCAATCTATGGCCGTTGACTTTGGAAATCGAGTTATCTCTAAGACTAGTAATTTCAACTGCACCATAAGGAAAAACATTAGTAACAACATATGGTCCAATCCAACGGGACCTTAATTTTCCAGGAAATAGTTTAAGGCGAGAATGATATAAAAGGACTTTTTGTCCCACTTCGAAGATTTTACGAGAAATCATCTTGTCATGGAAAAGCTTAATCTTCTCCTTGTATATTCGGGCACTCTCGTAAGCATCATTATGTATATCCTCTAACTCATTTAGTTGTAACTTTCTTTGCTTCCTCGCTTCATCATACTCCATGTTGAATTTATTTATCGCCCAATAAGCCTTATGTTCAAGCTCAACCGGGAGATGACAAGCCTTGCCATAAACCAACCGATATGTCGACATACCAATCGGTGTCTTGTACACCGTTCTATATGCCTAAAGTGCATCATTTAGCTTAAATCTCCAAGAAGCTCCAATCTTTTCTTGTTGTATTCACCGTTTTCTCAAGAATGAACTTGATTTCACGGTTTGAAATTTCTGCTTGTCCACTAGTTTGTGGATGGTAAGGCGTACCAATCTTGTGTGTTATGTTGTACTTCTTAAGGAGAGCGTGGAAAGACTTCTTGAAATGTGACCCTCCATCGCTTATCACCATTCTTGGTATACCGTGCCTAGTGAATATGTTTTCTCTTACAAAATCACAAACAACTTGAGAATCATTAGTTTTGGTGGCTCTAGCTTCCACCCATTTCGAAACATAATCTACGGCAAGAAGTATATAAAAATTTCCACTCGAATTGAAAAAAGGGCCCATAAAATCAATTCCCCACACATCAAAAATCTCTACGGCAAGAATTGGTGTGAGTGGCATTTGATTTCGAGCACCTAGCTTGCCCGTTCTTTGACATATATCACACGATTTACAAAAAACATATGAATCTTCAAACAAGCTGGGCCAATAAAATCCACTCTCGAGAACTTTGAGAGAGGTACGTTTAGAACCAAAGTGGCCACCACAAGCAAACTTGTGACAAAAGGAGAGAATAGATTGAAATTCGGAGTTAGGTACGCACCTTCGTATTATTTGATCGACGCCATATTTCCATAAGTATGGTTCATCCCACACATATTGGTTGGATATCTTCTTAAGTTTCATCTTTTGGAAGTTAGACATTGTACTAGGTACCTTCCTTGTCACCAAGTAATTCACTATATCCGCGTACCAAGGTGTTGATTCCTCCAAGGAGAAAAGTTGTTCGTCCGAAAAGCGGTCTTGTAATGAAAGTTCTTCTTGAGACATAACAAGTCTACTAAAATGATCCGCAATGGTATTCTCCACACTTTTCTTGTCTCGAATTTCTATGTCGAACTCTTGTAGTAATAGGATCCACCGGATTAGTCTTGGCTTAGATTCTTTCTTCTTTATTAAGTATTTAAGTGCGGCATGGTCGGAATACACAATAACATTTGTATCCACCAAGTATGATCGAAACTTTTCCAATGCAAAAACTATAGCCAATAACTCCTTTTCCGTGGTAGAATAGTTAATTTGTGCATCATTGAGGGTCCTAGATGCATAATAGATAACATGGGACAACTTGTACACTCTTTGACCCAAAACGGCTCCAACCGCATAATCACTAGCATCACACATTAGTTAAAATGGAAGATTCCAATCCGGTGACTTGATAATCGGCGCACTTGTCAACATTGCCTTTAATTTGTCAAAAGCATCCTTGCATTCCTTGTTGAAGTCAAAAGGTACCTCCTTTTGTAATAACTTGCACATCGGCATGGAGATTTTGGAGAAATCCTTGATAAACCGCCTATAGAAACCTGCATGTCCAAGAAATGAACGGATTTCTCTCACCGAAGTGGGATATTGTAAGTTTCTTATTAAATCTATCTTTGACTTGTCCACTTCGAGCCCTTGAGAGGACACAATGTGACCAAGTACTATGCCATGGTTTACCATAAAATGACATTTCTCCCAATTAAGGACAAGGTTTGTGTTTATTCATCATTTAAGAACTAGTTCAAGGTTGTCTAAACAACTATCAAAAGAATTGCCATAAACACTAAAATCATCCATAAATACCTCAATAATGCGCTCCACATAATCCGAGAATATACTTACCATGCATCTTTGGAAAGTAGCCGGTGCATTGCAAAGACCAAACGGCATCCTTCTATACGCAAACGTTCCAAACGGACAAGTGAAAGTGGCCTTCTCTTGGTCCTCCGGTGCAATCACAATTTGGTTGTATCCCGAATAACCGTCCAAAAAACAATAATACAAATGCCTCGATAACCGCTCCAACAGTTGATCAATGAAAGGTAAAGGAAAGTGATCCTTCCGGGTTGCGGAATTAAGCTTCCTATAGTCAATGCACACTCTCCAACCGGTTTGAACTCTTGTAGGAACAAGTTCATCGTCTTGATTTCGAACAACCGTAACACCGGACTTCTTTGGTACCACTTGTACCAGACTAACCCACTTGCTATCGGAAATTGGGTAGATTACCCCCCCACTTAGCAATTTGAGTATCTCTTTCTTCACAACCTCCATCATGGGAGGATTAATCCTACATTGAGCATCACGTACCGGCTTCACATTCTCTTCCATTAGAATCCTATGCATGCATATGGATGGACTAATGCCTTTGATGTCCGCAATTGTCCACCCAATAGCCGTTTTGTGCTCTTTCAAGACTCTAAGCAAACAGTCTTCTTGTACCGGTGTGAGGTTCTTTGAAATAATCACCGGAAGCTCATCTGCATCTCCTAAGAACGTATATTTCAAATGGTCCGGAAGTGGATTCAATTCTAGTTTAGGCGCCTTCTCAATAGATGGTACAAGTAATTCATCATTCACGGGTAAAGAAATATATGAAACATTACCATTTTTAGCTTCTTGTAATGCCGTCAAGGCACCACACATCTCCACCAATTCCTTGGAAATTTCAACATCCAAGTTAGGAAAGCTGTGGACATCCAATTCAATGCTCTTTTGCAATACCACACCAAGTTTGTCCTCTTGATTCAATTCCACCATTTGTTGTGCTAATGAACCAACCACATCAATGGAGTAAGCGGAATGCACATCACTTGGGTAGCGCATGGCTTCAAATATGTTGAAGTGTATTATTTCCTTGTCGAATTCCATAGTAAGTGTACCTTTTTCCACGTCAATCTTCGTCTTTGCGGTCTTCATAAATGGCCTCCCAAGAAGTAAAGAAGTAGATGACCGATTCTCATTGTTGTCCATATCCACCACAAAGAAATCCACCGAAAAAATTAACTTATTCACTTGCACTAGAACGTCTTCTATAAGTCCCTTTGGATATATGTTAGACTTGTTTGCTAATTGGATAATAACCCTTGTCTCTTTCAACGGTCCAAGATTTAAGGAGTCATATATATCGACCGACATCACACTAATGGAAGCTCCCAAGTCAAGTAAAGCATGTTCAAACCTTCTCGTACCAATAGTAATTGGTACCGTGAAACCACCGGGATCCGTGCACTTTGTAGGCATCTTCTTTAATAGCATAGCCGACGCACTCTCGCTAACTTTAGTAATTTCATTATCAAGCAACCTATCCTTCTTTGTGCATAATTTCTTCATGAACTTAGCATATCTCGGTATTGTCTTGATGGCCTCGATGAATGGGATGTTGATTTATATCTTCTTAAAGATATCCATGAGTGCCTTGTCTTGAGCTTCCTTCTTGGACTTAGAAAAATAGCTAGAAAAAGGAGGTGGAATAGTGAAAGTAGGAACCGGTTCCTTGGATTGGGCGGTTGGTGTTGAATTCTCCCTAGGTTCGGCTTCCTCCTTGTCTTTGACTACCTCTTCACTAGCTTCTTCTTGATGACTTGGACTCTCCACTTGTCTCCAACTTCTTAAAGTAACCGCATTAACATTCTCTCTTGGATTCACAAAGGGTTGTGAAGGAAGCTTTGTGGATGCTTGAGCTTTCATTAAGTTCACATAGGTCGCCAATTGTCCCATTTGAGTTTGTAAGTCCTTGATTGCCGAACCAGTCTTTTGTTCCAAAGCCTTGATTGCCGAATCGGTCTTTTGTTAGTTTTGTTGAAACAATGACGTAATACCTTGCATCATGACATTAAACTTATCATCAATTGAAGATCCTTGTTCCTTCACTTGAGGTTGGAATTGTTGTTGAGGTTGAAAGCGTAATTGTTGGAAACCTCCTTGTTGCTCAAAGGATTGGGAACCGCCGCTTGCTTGTTTGCATAACTAAAGTTAGGATGATCATTCCAACCGAGATTGTAAGAATTTGAGTACGGATCATACCTTGGCCTTTGATTTGGATATAAAGCATTTACTTTTTCGGTTTCATCATCCGAAATAATTACCGCGGCCAATCGTTGTACTGCCCTGTATATGTTGTTTAACCATTGATCGGATTATGAAGATGAGTCACTAAGTTCATGCACCAACTTAACCATTGGTTCACCTCTTGCATAGAATTGTTGCGAGTTTTCCGCCATACTTTCAATCAACTCGGTAGCTTCGGCCACCGTTTTGTTCACTAGTGCACCACCACCGGCGGCGTCAAGAAGATATCTATTATTTGTTTGGAGACCTTCATAGAAGTATTGAATTATCATGGCGTAACTATGGTGCGGACAACTTTCCACCAATCTCTTGTATCGATCCCAACATTCATATAATGACTCTCCCACATGTTGCTTCATCCCACAAATCTCCTTGCGAATTGGAGTAACATTTCATACGGGAAAATATCTCTCGAGGAAAAGTTTCTTCATCCCAATCCATGTTGTGATACTTCCGGAAGGCAAATAATATAACCATTCCTTAGCATTACATGCCAAAGAAAACGAAAAAGCTTTCAACATCGCTTTATTTGCATTAGTATCCGGTGGAAGCATGGCCATGACTAAGGTATTGAAGTCCATAATATGTTTGTTTGTATCTTCATTCACCATGCCATGAAACTTTGGTAATTCTCTAATCAACCCCGGCTTGATCTCGAAGGTTGAGTTAGTTTGGATACACCATTGTTGTGTATCTAGCTTGTGAGAAGCTAGGTCCTTGATTATACGATCAGCCATTGCTTCTTCTTCTATGTCCGAATCTGCGAATTCACTTGATGTAGAACGAGGAAGGGGAGTATTAACTGCTCGAATGAAATCCTTTAGTTGACTACCGGATCCAAGACGTATTAGACTCGGTCTGCCCTCTTTAAGCATTCACCAAAGATATAGTACCTGAAACAAGATTCTCGAAAACTAAGTTAGATACGATATAGAATCTAACAAAGCAAGAATAAGCAAAAAGAAAAATAAAAACAACTAAAATCGTCCACTGCTTCCCGGTAACGACGCCAAAATTTGATGCGTGTCATAACCACAACAAATTAATTAATATTTTACTACCTAATTAACAAGTAATATAGTGTAGTCAAGATCGTTCCCACGAGGAGCAAGAGATTTTTAGTTGTAAAATTGTCACAAAAAAAGGGGGGGGGAGGGTTTGGTTTTAAATTTTAAAAGCAAAAGAAAGTAAATAAAGCAATCAAAAGTGTAAGTTAAAATCAATAAGATAGAATAGATCAAGGAATCCTTCTTCGTTGCAAAATAATGATTCAAGTTATGTTCTTTTCCATTTTTTATTAGTCACGGATTATCACCAACCGTAGATATAACAGCTAGATCAGTGCTAATCCTTAAATCCCTTGTATCACCGGATATAGAAGTTCTCGCCTACCGGATTCTATTTACCAAACCACCTAGTAGTAGATCACTCAAGATGTAATTTAGTTAAACGCATTAATATTTATGAATTTATTAGGTTGATATTAGTAGTTAGACTCTTAGATCAAGGTCCACTTGCTAACTTTGTTTTCACACACAATTGCTCCACGGAATCCCTCCGCAAGGTCTCGTGTTTTTTACTTGTGTAAAGAGTCAAGAAACGATTACTTATCCCCTAACTTTCACTAGCTTTAGATTAATTAACAAATCAATTTAGTATGCATCCTAAACGACCTATCAATCAAGCATAAATATTCTTATTAGCAAAAACAAACGATAATCATGTGAAAAAATCAAAGTAGGTTTAAAACAAAACTCAAATCATATGTTAAGAACTAGGAATTCATCCTCAATCAGTAAGAAAATTAGCTACTCATGCTTTTGAAATTCACACAATAATTATTAAAAGGAGAAGTTTTGAAGTTCACACAAATAATTAAAAGAAGAATTTTGAAAAAAACAATGCAAAAACACAAGTGTTGTGTGTGTAAAAGGTGTGCAAAAGATGTGTAGAAAAGAAGAGAACTTCTCTATTTATAGGATTCAATGCTCTCCTAATCTTCAAAGGAATAGAATCCCTTTCCTTTAGCAATTCAATTTCCAAATTCAAGTCTTTATCAAATCCTCCATCTTCTCTTTCCAAATCCAAGATCAACTCTTCATTCGAATCCAAACCCAAGTCTCCACACCATGAGAGAAGTCCACACAAAATTCTGTAATTTTGGTCGCCTAAAATCTGGTTACATCTCCGGAAGTTTACCGGAATCCGTCACCGTCGGTCACCTGAGTTCTGTCGCCGTTGACAGAATATTCCGTCAGATTCCGTTAAAATTAACAGTCAGAAGGGTCAAACCGTTAGTCAAGGGTCAAAGGGCCAAGTCTCAGTCAGCTTTGAGTCAGCTGTCTTAGTCAGGATGCGTTGGCTTACTCGGCTGATGGAGCGGTCATCACTGAGTTGACTTGCTGGTGCAGTAAATTGGACAGAGTCTCCTATGTTTTATAGCATTTCCCAGGACAATTTTCGGACATTCTTCTTTTCAATTCCTGCAATCCTAAGACAAACATCTAAGCATTCTTCACTGCAGTATCAATAACACCATAACTTCACAACATATGAGCTAGCATCTCCATTTAGTCTTCAATTCATCTCTATCAGCTATGTCACAGCTCGAGCAGCACCATCTCCTGTAACAGCAGCAACACATCCACATACCCATTTGCTCTTTATACCAAAATCGCCACCAAATTCATGCTCTCGATCTATAACTCAAGCAACAGCAGCATGAAACCCTTATCTCAAACCCGTTTCTTCAATTCAACAACATCAACTCTTCCCTGATTTCTTCAATTCCATCTCTTGACCGACAGCAACATCAAACCCTAACAATTTCCTTCTCAACCACCAGTATCATCATCTCTTCTCTTCTTCGGATTCAACAGAAAACCCATTAATTTTTCAACACCGTCACCAACACAACTCTCGATCCACTCTACTTTAGAGATTCTACAGAACCACCACGAGATCTAACCATCATCAATACTTTAAAACTCAAATTAACTCCAACCCCATCTTAGCAACAGTATTAAATCTAAATCCTGCTTGATCTTGGTCTCTCAATTTTAGATGAACTCATCTGCCATTTCTCACTGTATTTGTTGTTGGTGAGAACTCTGATTCAATTCCAATCCATACCCATCTTTCTTTGTATCTGGGAATCAAAAGATCAGGTAAATATCTACTCATCTTCTCTAGTAATCACTGCCTTCTTATACTCTCTAAGGACCTTCCATCTCAATTTCAATTTTCTTCTCTCGGTTTCAACAGCAACAACCGCTACTTTTTAGTTTCAGGTGAATGAATGAGAGGTAATGATTGAGTAGATTCTCAATTTAGGGTTGTAGGAGTAAGGGATGGATAGCGGTACCCTATTACATAGGCTAGGGGACACCCCAGTGATACCCTATAACATGTGGCCACCCCTTAACATCAACTGACTGCTTCTAATACTCCTCTTAGGGAGTTGGCCCTTAACTTTGACTGGGCTCCAAATAGTGTTTGCCTAGGAAATGACAATTTCGCCCTTTTTGCTCAATTGGGCGATTTCTTCTTCTTTTCTTCCGTATGACTCCAAAGTACCTAATAACTCAAAAACACGCGTAAAATACATAATTCACAAGAAAAATAACAGAGAAAGCATAAACAATAGATAATAAATACGGTGTATTCTACACCTATCAGACTTTGTTTGATGATGTATGCTTAGACTTAGAGCTTTTGATGCATCATGCTTATGATCTACAATTAATGTCTTACAAAATCTACTTTTGGCAAAGAATTAAATAGAGTAAAAAAAAGAGCTTGAATTGTCTAGAATCATTATATGAACCAATTGAATGCAATTAATGGTGGAATCCTGAATCCTAGTCTCTCGAATTATTGATATAATCTTCTATATATATTCTTGTTTAATTAAGAATTAGATCTAAAATCAATCTTTACACATCCGAGTTGAATGAATTTTTACTACCACTTTCTACAACAAAATTAAAATCTCATCACATAACTAGTTCAAGTGACTCAAATGAACTAGTTAGAGAGTTGTTCAATTGCTTAGATCTCTTAAAGTATGCAAGACACAATCGAAGCAAAATCAATTTTGATTCACCCGAATCAATTCGTGAAAATTATAGCCACGTTTCGCAAAGATTGCATTCCTTATTATATAAATGTTTTAGTTCATGGACAAACTGATTTTAGAAAGTAACCTTCTTAGGTATGCAAACGGGTACGCATACTTAAGTGACCGGATTGAGTTTGTTTTCACTTCCAAACTCCAGCAGAAATTCACGGACGTGAAATTTTCGCCAGTATGCGTACGGGTACACATACTTACCCCCATTTCCAACAACCGCCAGTACGCGTACGTGTACGCATACTTTAGGTTCTCGGTTTTGGACTTTTACAGAAATGTGAGAACACACTATGTTTATATCCAAACATGGTTACTTGATCTAAAATATCATTTCAATCATTGAAACTTTCTTAGAGGATGTTATAATAGTTGTTATCCATAAATTATTTTTATCAAAGCGATTTTCAAGTAATTGAAATAATCAACATAAATTTCGTCACGAGTAAAGATGAACTTGGCTAAAGCGAAAGCTTACCAACACATATTTCGAGAAATAGATAAACGAGATAAACTCGGCTCGAAATAGCAAATGTGTATAATTAAGGTCTATATAGCAATACGACTTTTGTCTCAAAATAGGAGATAGAATAGATAGACTTTTGAGTGATAGATAAGTTCAAGTCTCCACATACCTTTTGTTGATGAAGTTCCACAAGTTCCCTTGAGTAGTTCTTCGTCTTCATTCGATGAACGCCGTTGAGTCTCGATGAACGCCGTGGAGTCTAGAGCTCAACTACACTTACTATCCTAGTCCGAGACTTAGCTATAAGTAGACTAGAAATCAAAACTTATAGTTTTGGAAACTAAACTTGACAAACAAGCTTAAGATAGCAACACTTGCGAGTTCGACCGAGCAATGCTCTAACAAAGGTTAAAAACTGAGAAGTTTCTAACATATCAATATACCATACTACTAACTCGATAATACTTAAAAAACCTTTTTTTATAACATATCAAAGGTTAATAATTGAGAAGTTTCATTTGAACGTAATTCAATATAATTATCAGCTGGCGTGTTAAAAGAAAAATTCTTAAAAAATGATCACGAACGTTCGAAGGTTAGGGCTCGAATCCTTTTAATTGCTAAAAATCCTAAATGAATGGGATTTAGGAGTAATCTAGAAACCATTGTACCAAGATGAATGGGACCTAGGATTAGTCCAGGGACCTGTGTACCAAGCTATAAAAAAAATGTGCTCGATAAGAGCGTCTGCAGTGGACGACCAAGAGTAAAAATTTGGTCTGCAGCAGAGGCGTAGTGGGATGGAGTAAAGACTAAATCGAAGACCATACCAAATTTCCAGACCAAATTTGGTCTGCGACCAAGACTAAACTTAAATTTAGTCGGGCGTTTATATAAACTGCGCTTCTCAACATGCGTTTGTAAAGTGTCCGCTTGACGTCAAGCGTTGGTAATGTCTGCGTCCGCACTCGGGCGTAGATAAAAAGTACGCCCCAACTGGGCGTTTGTATAATGTGCGCTTCATCGGGCGTAGGTGAAGATAATGCCTCCAGTGGAACGTTAATAAAATGTGCGCGCGGGTGAGGCGGTTATATAGTCCACGCCTATTGAGAGGCGTTATTATAGTTTACGCCCACTAAGAGGCGTTGATAAACTCCACGCCTACTAAGATGCGTTGATAAAGACCACGCCTACTAAGAGGCGTTGATAAAGTTAACGCATCACTTTTTTTTTTGTCAATTTTATTACGATAATCCTGATTTTTATACCGTTGGTGATTTTTCGAACGTTGCAGAAAAATCGACCGTTTTAATTTTTTGAATCTTGTGTTTGCAAGATATTTTGGAACGTTGGGAATTTTAAAGATTTACTCGTGTATATATAAAGCTTAATTCCTTCATCGTATTCCCACAACTCTCTATCAGAACAATAACAAGAAAATATATCAGTATTAGTTCCATTTTCCAATCAAATCATTTACAACTTTTACAGGGATTGCTACCAATGGCACCACGACCACGAAGAGAACCAGCAGCACGAGCAGCACGAGGTCCCAATTTTACGACAGTTGAAGACGTAACGATGTGTAAAATTTATTTAGCAATATCTCAAGATCCGGGTGTTGGAACTGATCAATCAGCGGAGGCGTTGTGGACTCGTATCAAGGATGATATTGAAGTTCATTTACCGGATGCTCCAGAGCGGACATGGAGTTCATGGAAAAAATGATACCAAGAAATAAGTAAAGATGTGTCTTTGTTTTCTGCAAAAGAGGCAGAAGTGGACGGTGAATATCATACCGGATGGGGTCCGGAAACAAGGGTAAGTATTCTCCATATTGCTAAACCATTATTTTATCATATTCAAACGCACCTAAACTTAATTTTTTTTTTTAAAAATGAACAGATTGAAGAAATTAAAAAGTGTTTTAAGGAATGCAACGAGGGAAAAAAATTTAGGCACGAAGAATGCTACCCAATTGTCATAGAAAATATAAAATACAATCGTCGATCGAATTTTGTATTCGATACGACGCACGATTTGGATAGTTATGAGAATAACGAGGTAGATGGGGATGGACGGCAAACAACAATTCCAGATGAGACCGGTACCTCAACGGATAAGGGTGATATAGAGAACACATATCTCCGTCAGTTGGGGAAAAAAAGCAGCAAAACGATTAAAGAAAACAGGGAGAGAAAAATCCAATGTCCAAGAGGAATTAATGGGAATAATTATTAAAGAACAACAAAATTTCAATACTCATTACCAAGCACAATCAAAATTCAAGATGGAACAAAGAGCAGCCGAGTTTGCAGCTAAACAAGCAGAACAAGCGGCCAAAATAGCCAAACAAACTGATGACGACGAATTTCGCATAATTATGATGGATCTCGGAAAATTGGATGAGGTACAACAAGAGTACTTCAAACTTCGAATGGCGGACATAGTTCGTAATAGAAGAAACCAATCTTAATAGAAAATAATATTAGTAATTTAAAATAATATTTCAATTAGCTGAGTTATTATTAGTAGTATAAATGTTCATGTCATGAACATTTTGAGATTGTTGTAAGGACTATCCATCGTCTAGGTATTTTGTCAGTTTTTTAATATTTCGTTGATGTAACCGGGATTGGTGTGGTTAAAGATAAAAAATATCATATTCAATTCTAATCTAACCAATCAATGCATAAATCCATTTATTATTAGCGAAAGGTAAGATACAAATAAAATGCAAAATACAATTATTCATTCCCATATTCTAACCATAAATGTTTGATCAAGTCATCCCGCAAACGAATATGCGCATCTTTGTTCTGCAATGCACGTCGGCGTTGCGCTGCTTAAATTTGGGAAAACTCATCACTATTGCCTCTTAATATATTAACCGGTGCTGGGTTACTTCGTTGTTCATAAACATGTGGCCAGTCACCGGGTAGACGCTCATCCTCGACTATCATATTATGTAAGATTATACAGGTTTTCATAATATAGGCAAGCACATCCGGGTTCCACATTCTTGCAGGTTGTTTGATGATTCTGAATTGTTGTTGTAGTACACCAAATCCCCGTTCTACATCTTTTCTTGCCCCCTCTTGCATCGATGTAAATAATACCTTCTTCCTACTGACCGAATGTTTAATGGCCATAATAATAGTAGGAATCTCTGGGTAGATGCCATCACCTATATAATACGGAATATCATATGAATGTCCGTTTACCTCGTAGCTCACTGGTGGTGCTTTACCTGTTACAAGACTCTAGGTATTTTGATACGAGTTTGAGGCCATTTTGAATTGGAAACCAGGACTCCCAAACTAACGGCCATGTTATTTTGCATAATTGCTATTGCATCGTCATCGGACGAATAAAAACTACTATTAGAAGAAGAAGAAGAAACAGAAGAGCAATAATGAGCTGTATTCTCATATTCTTCCATTACTTTCTGAAGCAGAAGATGGAGATTGTGGTGGATACATTACAATGGCTCATATCATTAATTTATAACCAATATCCAAGAACAATATAAAAATATAAAATATAAACTATTTTTTTAGTAATAGAATCTTTTCTAAAAAGCAAAAGTGAATGCCAGTGACATGATATGACTACACTCTGTACACACTTGCAACTCAATAGACTTGAGTGGACTACAAAATGACTACACTCTGTGATAGGCATGTGCAACTCAATAGACTTCAGAAAAAAATTAACCATTATTCATATCCGTATCCGAAGGCATGGCTCGGGGTGGCATAAAAGGCATCTGCATTCTTGGAGTGGTATTGACTGAAGACATAGTGGTTGAACCGGATCCTTGGCCCATACTTGTCCAAAGTTGGGGTGGCATTGTTTGGGAAAACGAACCGTATCCAAGTTGGGGTTGGAAATTGTGCGGGGTACGAAATAGAGATAGCTGTTGTTGCAAATCCGTGTTCGAAGTGTTCAGCCTTTCTATTTCTGCTTCTTTCGCCAAAATAATGTCCACCCTCTCTTTAGTTTGTTTTAACGTAAACTGGAGGAATTGTTGAATAAAATCAGCATTTTCTTGAAATAAGGTGTAAGCATCATGCTGTCAATGCAAAATATAAATACATAAGACAATTATAAAAATACAAAATTACAAAATATACAATAAAATGGATATTGGTACACTTACGTGGGATAATAGGTGCGGAGGTGGGATAGGTACATGTTCAGCTGGTTGATCAATTGTGTTCGTATACACATCACCGACATACCCATATGTTTGGGCTTCCCAACAAGGATGAGTCACATAGTCTCTGTAGTTAGTTACCTTTCTCCAGTACTGTAAATATGTATCATAATCTTTGACAACTTGCACTATCTCTGTTGCATCGACCTCACCTTACCTTCTTAGGCGTTCTGCTTGAAAATTCCCAATATCACCAATAATTGTGTGTAGTTTTATGGGAATAGAAAAAGTATAATGGTTTTGCCTCCAACACCGTTCTCCGAGGTACATGTTATGCTGTACAAATAGAAATATCATGCGTATGTTATTTACTAAATAATATGTCTTATTAACAAACTAAAATTTTATTATTAACTCACAATGCCCATGTACGAAAATATATATCTCGAGTCTGATAGCCTCACAGCCGTGCTTCCCATATCAGATGCAAGGACTTTTCTGTATGATTCCCATGGGCGCCATGTCACTTGTTCAGCAGTAAGCTTACTCAGTATCCCTACAATGGAAAATATCATTTGTATTCTTCGGTACATTCCATTTAGAAGATACAGGCCATTTAGAAGCTACAACAGATAGTTGTTCTTCATTCAAGCGAGAAATGTCAGGTCGACAAATGCCCAGGTATTCATACCCCCAAAACTACTCCATCAAAATAATTCAACAAGTTAATAACTTCTCAAAAAAATTAAGAACGACAGGGAGATCAAAAAAATGGATAAAGATAATACCTCTAAGATTTGGAATGGACTGCATAATGCCTTTTGTCTCCTCCCAGACAAACGGAGTGACACATACAATTTATAAAAAGCCGCACCACCCCAGTCAAACGTGGACACTATATCTAGATCTTCAAAAGCAGCTAACCATCCAGCATCTATGTAGATCTTTGCATTCGAAAAGAAGAAATGTCCCAACACACACATGAAAAAGGCTATTGCTACTCTATGAGACAGAGTGCTATCATTTTCAGCGGCAACCAACTTCTCTTCTGAGAAATAAAAGCTTAAATATTTAATTGTAATTGAATTTGAAACCCACGAAGGAGCTTTCGGACACGTCGTTACATCTTGGATATCCGAAAATAAATGCTCACGAACATATTCAAATTGGTACTTCCCAGAATTGTATGGAACGTCAATCCCTTCACCAATACTCAGTCCAGTCAACATGAGCCAATCTAGGGGGTTAATCCCATCTCACCAAATGGGAAGTGAAAAGTGTTTGTTGTATCCCAAAACCGCTCAACAATATAATCAACCATCGAATGCTGGGTTTCACTACATTGTATGCTCAATAAAATTTGCCATCCCGCTTTTTCGATAATATATTTAGCTCTAGGACAGTGTTGGGAAATAAATTGGTAGTGATGAATTACCTTTTCCAAACTTCCACGATGTTGATACTTCAATTGTTGCTCCCCTGAAAATGTGATGTCCTGGGTAGCGTGTGGTTTATCATCTTGCAGTATAGGAAACCTCCCTAAACGGGGAATATCAACCTCCTTTATTTTACCAGTAGAGATTAAGTTATAATCCTCTTCGGCTACACACTTTTGTTTCTTATTCGTCTTGACGCGACCATTGAACCGCGCTGTGAATCGGTTCAACATCTATGCACATTTACGAACACATAAGAGAGATGCTATTTCAATTAAAATTAACCAACCATCGTTATTCCTAAATTTAAACATAAACAAAAAAAAAACAATTATGTTATATGAATTTAAAGGTGTGGTTTTGTGTAAACATATGACTAGTTCATATAACATATATCAATTCCCAAAATACTGAAACTGTTTCAATAAGTAAATGGGGTTAAAATTTCAATAACCAAATAACTGGAACTGTTAATTCAAATTTCATATAACAAATTTCAATAACCAAATTTATGCAACGATTTCTATAAATTTAAAAATAATTTGACATTTCAATAACCAAATTATAACCACATCAAACTTATAAAAACCAACCAATTTGGGCAACAGCATGATGAACGTAATATAAACAAATTAAAAACCAACTAATTTAAAAAAAATTGTTAACCCACATACTAGCCATATCAAATTACCTAATTTTAACAAACTTAAACCTACAAATAATTAATCGACAGAAAACAAGAACAGAAACTTACCTGTTGTTTTACCCAGATGCTGAGGTAGGCAAGAACGTCGGTAAATTTTTTTTCCCCTACCTGCTGCTCACTTTTAGCCGAACTGGTTTTGGGAGGGTAGAAAGAAAGAGGTAGAAAAGAATAGAAGACGACGGATAAATTTAGGGTTAAAAACAACACGTGGGATGTACGTGGATGTTTATTGTGCGGCTGGGTGTATAAAATTACGCGTGCGAAAAAAAATGGTGTGGAGGGGCGGTAAGTATACAAACGCGCGACTCGGGCGTGGTTTGAAAGTGTACGCCTCATGAGGCGTTGAGTTTATAACCGCCTCATGTCAAGCGTTAAGTATATGAACGCCCCATGAGGCGTTGAGTTTATATGTGCATGATGGTGGTGCGTGGAGTTTACCTACGCCTCACCAGGCGTTTGGTTAAGTGACCGCGCCATCTCCAGGCGTTGAGTTTACGTGCGCCCCTCGTCAAGCGTATTCTATAACACCGCACCACGTCGCGCGTTATTTTTATCTACGCTAGAACGGGGCGCAATTTATATCAACGCTCACGTAACAAAGCGAGTAGTATATGTACGCTTGACAAAATTAGTCGTCCACCACTATGTCTAAACCCATACTAAACCCATTTATGGTCTTTTTTTTAGTCTTTGGTCGTGAAGTTTACTCGCCCCGCTGCAGACGCTCTAAGGGGCGCGTATGTACCTTAAAAATTGAATTTATTTTTCCTGGCGGAAGTGTAGCTGTTCCTCGGTAATCACTTCTTCTTCATCAGTACGTCCTTTCTCTCTTCTTTGTTTTGATTATTAAGGACGGGGATAAGAAGATAGACTCCAAATTATCGGGTTCCTTTAGGTACGCTGATCTTACATTTTGGTATCTCTAAATTTCTTTTTTTTCCAATTAAGATTTACCCTCGTTTCGCATTGATTAAAATCTCCTCACCGATTCCCAATCTCTAGATCCCTAATTGATCTAGACATAACGTAATTTCTTATTCATTTAGCTCAGACACTACATCAAAATAATTTTCATAGATTTAGTTAATTTGCTTGTGATGCCTATGTTCTTATTTGGTATTTAGACCTGGTAAAACTCATTTGTCGTACTTTACTGTCGCTTTGGATTGTGGAAGCACTGGAACCCGTGTAAATGTGTATAAATGGTTAGGAAATAGCACAAGGGATAATGGACATGCAGTGTTGTTGAACTCGTTTCCTGATCATTCAACCAATAATTCTCTCCATAAAGATGTTTGTTTATACCACTGCATGCAAACTGAACCTGGTTTGGATAACTTTGTTCACAGTTATACTTGTCTGCGCTCTCATCGGAACCACTACTTGAACGGGCAGAACAAAATCCTTCGAAAAGACATGGGGATAATTCTATCTTTCTGTTAGCTGTTGCTGGGCTAAGAAGATTGCAGAGTCATGATGCAGCTTGGATTTTCGAAAATGCAGAAGCTCCTGTTTATGCATAGGAAAACTTCTATAAGGATACCAACTGGACAGGAAGAGGCTTATTATAGTTGAATCGCTCTTAACTACAAAATGTGGACACTGAATAGTTCTTCCAGTTTACCCACTTTAGGAGTTCTAGATTTAGGGGGTTCGTCGTTGCAGGTTCTAATGGAAATCAAAGAACTGACGGATGATCGAAATTCACTGCAGCTAAAATTTGGTTCAGTTCAGCACCAAATTTTAGCATATTCACTGTCCAGATTTGGTCTAAATGAGCCATATGAAAGGAGAGATATCATGTTTAGTGAAGAGATTTCACTCACAGAGAGACTTCAACTCAGACATCCCTGTCTCAGTTTGGGATTTGTTCTGAACCATTCTTGCGATGGATGTTACCTACAACATCCCCACTTCAAACAATATTACTGGTCAACTTCAGAGAAATCGGTCCACCTTGTTTTCTCTGATAGGGGATCCAAGTTGGAAGCAATGTAAGAGAATTGCTTAGGCAGCTGCAATCCATTCAAACAACTTTGATTGGTCAAGATTAAGAGGGTAAGAACTGCAAAGAACAATCGTCTTCCTCTTAACAGTAAGTGCATTCATACCCAAGGGCTTTCTGCTTTCATTTTGTTTAGACTTCATGTTTCCTCAAAACGTCTGTTGTGCATCTTTTATATGTGGTGTTCAGATGTGTTTTTTCGTTTACTTAAAAGTCTGGTAATTTACTAGAGTTCACTGCTTTGACTTCTATGTTGTCTTTGCAGGCACATATTCAAATTTGATGTCCTCCCCTCATCCAGTTTCACGGTTCCATGCCTTTTCCGGATTTTTTGCCATTCAGTATGCTAGAATTGAATCCAAGAGATTCTGTTTTCCAGTTCCATATGTGGGGGGTGGTTGGGGTAGGGGGATGCAGAAATTAACTTTGGTCCTGGAGATGTTTCTTGGACGTTAGGAGCTGCACTGGTTGAAGGAGAGCACAAATGGCTAAGTAATAAAGAACCCCAGACTGGTAGTTATAATCTAAAGCTTACGAAGGTCATCCCTTATCCTATTTCTTTATTTATAATATGTTTGTGTCTTGTTTTGATTGTGTACCTGGATCGGGTTAGGCAGACATCATTGTTGTTGGTGCCTGTGCCAGGCAAAAAGGGTGCTTCCACTGGGGCATCGATGCCATCTTACTTTTGTTCACAACGGCAACTAAATTAGTCACTGTTACTGCCTCAGTTAGAAAACACAAACTAACCTTAGCATTTTTTCTTTTGCCGATGTATACTTGTAATTTTTTCCGTGTATATCTTCTTTAGTGTCCATCGTATTGTTTTCCGCATCTTTCCTACTAGAGGAGATATTGCCATCAATTTCTACTCTTGGCTTGATTTTGAGGTTTGATGTAGGTGGGACTAATATCATTTAATACACGTTTTTGGATTTACATATGTTGAAATTATTTATTTGTTTATTTTCTTGTTAGAAGCATGAGGTTAATACATAGGGAAATGGAGAATTCGGGGAAACCATCATCCTTTGGTACAGAAACCAAATGTTAAGTTCTGGAAAGGTAATCCAAGCATAGTTAAATTAATCAAATAAAATCACTGGCTATTCTGATTAATAAGCAACATATTCAAACTATTAATTGATTGTCGACATGCCTTATAGGCTTAGTGTGGGAGAAAATTAGGTTGTAATTGTATATTGAAAAAATGGACCAAACACACAAGAGAGGAGCAAAAGTAAACAACTGTCACATTGATTGGGTTGTCAGTGCCTGATGATTGAACGACATGCAGCACTTGTATATGAATGTGCTTTACATCTTATACTATGTTTCTGTGCTGTGCTTTCCTTCTTTCTCTTATTTCGTTTTTCCTCCTTCTATTTGTATGTAGAAAAGAAAGTATCTAAGCATTCCTATTTTGTAAAGACACACACACACACACACAAGAAAGAAAAAAGAAATCCCACACGAGGTCCCTCTGTGGATACTGTGGTCAAGAATAACATATAACAAGACTTCTGTAATTCACAAAGGAGCGTAATAAAAACTTAATCTTCAAGTTTTCACAAACACAGAAACTCAAATTTAAAGGAAAGAAGAAAAAGACCATACAGTACCTAACTAAATGAGTACAAACCACTCTTGATACCATAACTGACACAACAACATAGCAGTCCGCTACTATTCGTAGTTATTAAATACTAATCCTTTATGGTAGTATTCACAAGGAATATTTTGATACGGAAGGAGTTTTAGATAGAACTAAAATACATTGTACGTTATAGTGGTGGTTGTCAGACAGTAGTGGGTGAGGTTTCACTACTTGGTCTTAGCTGAGAAGCTATTTTTCTACCTCGTTCACTTTTGCTAGTCTCGGCGAATTTCAAGCTTCCCAGATGTTTACCTTCCTCTTTCTCTCTAGAACTCCACTCAGATGCATAATATTCTTCTTCAGTGGCATTTTCTGCAGTTGATGGACCAAAAAACATTCCACCCCATTGCGGGAAGTAGATCAAGGCTAATGGGAGCGTACAACATATGATCATAATACCCATTAGGATTATCCCTGTTTCTTTAGCGTATTGAGCACCTTTGAAGAAAATGACTTGCGTTAAAACTGCACCCACATTTCCACCGGCTCCTGTCATTCCTGATATGAGCCCCAGCGATCTGAAAAATCATTCAGCATAAAAAATTAATACCTAATCTGCTACTAATCATGGATGATCCTAAAAGAATGAAAAATAAAAAAGTAATTCTCACACTAGCGTTAGTGTCTGCAACTTGGCATTATTAGTATAACAAAGAAGAACAGTGACCTGCTCAAGTTGTAGAGAAAAATAAAATTAAGGCAGGATGATTGATGAGTTTGTAACAGAGCACCTAAAGAAAGAAAATACTTGCCTTCTAGATACGAAAGGTACTACCCCAAAGGTTAGTCCACATGCAGCTTGGACAAAAAACGAAAAAATCAGCATCACTGTTATTGATGGACCCAATGATCCTACTCTTCCCAGAACAACACTGAGCACTCCTCCTATAGTTTGCACTAACCATAAACTCCAGATCCTACCCCTCATCCCATACCTCTTTGCCATAAAATCGGAGAACATTCCACCACCAGGTCGAGAAACAAAATTCGCTAACCCAAAACTTGCTGCAATAAGTCCAGCAGTATGGAGTTTCAGATTGAACCTATCGAAAAAGTACTCCGCAATTATGTTATCTACTGTCGGTTCAACTCCAAAACTGTATCCGTAACCCAAGGCCAAAATCCACCCCCTGTAATTTTTGATCCCATGGTAGAAAACTTCTGACATTTTATCCTTTGCTTTCTCTCCAGAGTTCTGAAGCCTTCTAAAATTACCTGCTGGCAGGTCTTGGCCAAAGAAGAAGACCATGTATGCTGTAATGGTTTGAAACAGTGCAGGGATGAAAAAAGCAACCCGCCATGCAGTGAAATTAGTTGATCCCATTTTTCTGATCAGTTCATAGACAAGTGGCATTAGGAGCTGGGTGGCCCCGCCACCGAGGTTTCCCCAGCCGGCTGCAACTCCATTGGCGGTCCCGACGACCTTAGCGGAGAACATTGTGCTCATCCAGAACTGGGTTGAGACAAAGGTGGAGAGTGAGAAACCGGTGAAGAAGCGGACAAGGAGGAAAGAAATAGGCGAATTTATAGTGGCAGTGAAGTAAACTGCTGGTGAAGTGAGAAGGATGAGGGCTGAAGAAGCAAGACGGGGACCCCAGAGGTCACATGCAGTCCCCATGACAAGCCTCGCAAAGACCGCACCAGAGACAGAGGCTATCCCTGCATTTCCGATATCAGTTGCGGTGAGATTGAGGTTGTCACGTATAATTGGGAGGAGGGGTGGGGCTGCAAAAGTGGAGACAAAACAGGCGAAGAAGGAGATCCATGAAAGATGAAAGGCTCGCATGTGGGGTTTTGCTAACGATAGTATTTTGAACTTAGTTGCCTTATTATCAGAATCCACAGGAAGAGCAAAGGTAAGGCGCTCTGACTCTGATAGATTTCCTTTGTCTTCCATTGTAGAGTGATTTTGAGATGGTGAATATGTGAAATTATGAGAAGATCAGATTTATTTTTATTGCTTTCTGTGTATAAGTGCTGCGGTAAAGGTTGATATCTTCTTGGTTTCCTTTGCAGATAAAGAGATGAAGACACAATTTTCTTAAACTGTCTATCTGTTTGTATACAAGAATCCAGAGCTTGATGAGGTAGTAAGGTTGAGTGTATCTTTTGAAAATACTGAGTTCCTATATTTGTCTTTAGCAAGTTGGATATATAAAGCAGTTTAAGAAACAATTAAACTGTCCTTTAGTGTATCAGCATTACTTACTGAATATATAAAGTGAATTCACTGCCTTTTCTGATGTACCGAAAGATTAAGGTTTGCACGTTTTCTTTTCAACATTTCTAATTTGATGTTTCGTGTTATAAACAGATGGTTCTATGGGTTTCTGAATGGTGAATCTGAGGATCCAACGGTGCGTATTTATTCAAGTTTCGCTGTCTTTTGTGACTTTAACATGGATACAAAACACAGGTTTAAGGTAGCTTAATATTCAAAGGGTTTTGCTTATTTTCTGTAGTGATCTTTGTCAATGACTACTTCGTACCGAACTTGAATTATAAATGGTTTTTGTCAGTGTCTACTTGGTATTCAATTTGGTTATTATGAACGAAGCATTAAAGAATTGAGTTGGTGAAGTTTTGACATTTGAAGATCCAATTATGTCCAAGGATTGTGGACAGGTCTGACTCTGTTTATCTGATCTGACTTCAATGTACTTTCTTTCGTTTTCAAAAGGACATAACTGCCTAAACTTTGAACTCTCTCTCTCTCTCTCTCTCTCTCTCTCTCTCTCTCTCCTGTGTTCATTGTTTATTATGTGCAGATTTCTTGTAACAAGTGAGCAAACAAGGAGGATATCCGAGGTACTTACTATTGTTCTCAACTTTCTTTGCTTATTACCAAGCACTGGATAGGAGGGAATATTTCATAGCTTTCCATAATAAAGAAGAAACAATATACTTGTCATGTCTACATGTGTGTGTCTTTCTTGCATTAGCAAAATCACTAAAAACTAGCAAGCAAAGCAACATAAAATCTCATTATGTGTATGTATTTTTTAGGTATAATGCAAGACTGCTTAGGCTTGCATTGTTTGATTTTTTTTGATTTTTAGTGAACCAAGGGTGTTTTAGTAACCAAGTGTGGTAGAGTTAACTACCATAGTTTATGTAGTAAGTAGTTAATGATCAGATTAATGGTGCACCAGAATATTCAGTTGGGAGGAAAGAATCATAATATTTAATGAATTTATAGATTCCTAGGTCTGACCTTGAGATGTACTCCCAGTTGTCATATTCGGAAATGTCTTAGTCATTACAAAAACTGATGCTTCCTTTGCCGCCTTGTTTTAGATTCTTTATTGCCATTTCAAAGATTCTCATTCATTACTGTGGACTTTAATTTTTTCCTAGTGATTTTAGAAAATAAGTTCTGAATACCTGTGCATTCATTGAATTCTATCAACTGATTTAGCAGGTCGGTGGTCAAGTGTCGAATCCGTTTGCTCATGGTTGGGATCCAATTTCGATTGATGGTTACTGGTTAGTATTAGGGGAGTGCTGGCGAAGGGATTGAAGTAGAACAAGGTAGTTGGTAAGTAGCTCCTGACGCCAGTTGTTATTATTGCTGACCTTTTACATTGGAATTGCGTACATCTTTTACGTGGTTCAAATCGATCCGACATCTGTTAACCTTGATAATGGCACATAATGAGTTTTGATGGGAAAAAATACTGAAGTTGTTGAATAAATCTGGATTAACATTCTGCCCACTAAACGCAATTCCATAAGAGGTTGATTTTCATTTTACGGACTGGTTGCCCTAGTTGTATTACCATTCTAGTGATAGAATTGTGTCCACTGACCAGACCAGAGTCCACCAGGTCTGAATTAGTCCAACGTTATTGACATACTCAACAACGTTTTACTATCTATTTTCTTAGGTTCAGATCCCGCTGGATTATTTTGGGTTCCGGCCCTTTTTTTTTCCGCCATTGTGCAGAGTAACACTTTAAAAAAAGCAACACTTTAATTAGAAATTTAATTCCCAGGTGAAGAGTAACACTTTAAAAAAAGCAACACTTTAATTCCCAGGTGAAGAGTAACACTTTAAAAAACGCAACGCTTTTCAAATGTATCAAATTGAAATCTCCATTGTGCAGCACTACTTCGCAAGGCATGTGCTCTTAACTTATATGGGTAATCTTATCAAAAGTTTCAACTTTACCGATTGTGATATAATTATGACACTATCTTATAATTCACATAATTATTATCCGATATACTTATAAATTAGTTTTTGTTAAAAGGATAGGACATACTTGTTTTCTCCAAAGTTCAAATAACCTTTCATTATTAGAAATTTAGAATATCAAATTTGGAATCATTTCTTCATAAGGAACTGTAGAAACAATATTTGGCCGTATTGAAACTGATCAAATCTTTATAAGAGATTACAGAGATGTTTATAAAGCATTTCGATCAAGATGAGAAATTAGAGATAGAAGGCGGTGACAGTTTGTCAGATATAGACAACTGTAATGAGAGTGACGGCTGTACAAATAACACGAGTCACACATGCAAAGCTAAGACTAGAAATGCTAAACACATACAATAAATACTAATGACAGACACAAGAGTAGTGTGTGTCAACCACCCTCCTCAAACCGAGGACTAGACAGAGTGCATCAGTTTGCGCTATAAGTTGGAGAATAGAATAGATTTTTGGCAAGGCCCTTGGTAAATATATTAGCAATCTGCAACAGAAAGGGTACATATTTCACCAGTAGCAATTAAGCTCCGGATGGTGTGATAATCAACTCCAACATGTTTGGTGCGAGCATGTAGAATAAGATCATCTCCGAGATGAGCAACACCAATATTATCATAAAAAATAATACATGGATTGTTACAAGAAACCTGTAACTCACAATAACCAATTGTAGACTTTCTGCTATCAGGACAACCAACCTAGTCACTGTCACAACACGTTGTAAAAGAAGAAGAATCCCCTCCATCGAGTGTAACACTAGAACTAAGTGACAATTTGACATACCTAAGAATTCTCTTGGCCAACCGTAAGTGAATATCAGTTGGCTGATGCATAAACTGAAAAATGTAATTGACAACAAAACTGATGTCAGGTCTTGTAAGAGTCAAATACTGAAGACTACCAACAATCCTCCTATAATAAGCTACATCTTTTAGTAAAATCTCATCATACAAAGAAGCCCTCTTCCCATTAGCTACGGATCCTCCTATAATAAGCTACATCTTTTAGTAAAATCTCATCATACAAAGAAGCCTTCTTCCCATTAGCTACGGGAGTATTGTAAGGTTTGCAGTTAAACATATCAAACTTCTTAAGCAACTCTAAAAAGTATTTATTTTGAGGTAAATGTAAATAATTAGAAGAAGTATTCAAGGTTGCTTTTATTCCCATAAAATAGCTAAGAGTACTCCAAATCCTTTATGGAAAAGATAAGTTTAATAGAGGAAATAAAAGTCTGTAAAAGCTCATCAGTATGACCAAGGTAGTCAATATCGGTTGTATCGGCAGATATTATAGGTTTTTATCGTGTATCGGAAAAAATTTGTACGATATTTAAAATATCGGTGATACAAGGATTAAACGATAAAAACGCTTGTATCAGCCGGTACAAAATGATATATCCGGTTCACTGGTACGCTAATAATATCAGCAAGGGTAATTCGGTAGAGTAAATTATTTAGATATGAAAATTTGTAAATAGAATTCTTCCTGCTAATCATATTCTTCCTCCATACCCTTGAAAACTCAATCAGAATCAGTAAAAAATTTACAACTATTTCACTTTTTTTTTTAATGATGGTGGAATGTTATTGAATTTGTATTGTGAAGCTTTTGATCTTGAGAATTAATGCATCATATGGCATCAATTTTTTTAGATTGCAACACTTACAAATATTTAAAATTCTAGGTCTTAATGATGTATCACCGATAAAAACCGATATAATCTCTTGTATAAGTGTATCAGACCCGACTGATACGATACCGATACACGACATTAACTCAACCCACCAAGACTATGTCATCCTGTTAGTACCTAAAAGTTACTTCCAGGCAAAACAAATGCACCGCTGTGGTACTTTTCGTTTAGGTTTGAAAATCAAAATCGAACAGGACAAGCCTAAACCACGATAGCAGTCGTTCCGTCCTGCTTCGGTCACGGTAGAGAGGAAGATGGGTTGATCTTTGGGGAAGGAAGCAGAAAAGTTTAAGAAATTGGCAATGGTATTAAATTATGTGTGTGTTGGGTATTGAAAACTAGGAAGAATATTTAGCTTTTAGGTATGAAAGCTTGTTCCGTTTTCTGAATAGGCTAAGTGACCTATTTATATTAGTTTAGAATACGCAATGTCAATCTCGTGAGTAGTGGAGGTAGTGAGGTTGTGGAGAGATGGAGAATATGGGTATCATGTGAGATAAACTAGGGAAGTTTCTGGAAACTCCTTTTCCCATGAATCCATGCTCTCTCCAACTGTTTGAAACTGTCACCACTACTCTAACTCTTCACATGGGTGTTTCCACGCCGCATGTTTATTTAGATCACCAGACCAATACCCCATGAAGAATCCCCACATGTGATATATTTTGATATTTCTTAGGTGTTTTTGATGAATCGTAGATCTCATCTTAATTAGGCTAAATCGTAGCCATTGGTATGCCATATACTTAAGGCGCAATCGTGCCTTGTTGTGGCATAAGCTATCATGGCATAAAATAGTGCACAAAGTCTTGTCATGGCCTCAGCTGTGATGGCAGAGAATGACGCGCGGCAAAGTGCCATATCCTTGGCCTAAGTTGTGATGGCCGAGAATGGCATGATGCCATGGCCTTGGGATAAGCTGCCAAGGCCGGTAACGACGTGCGGCTAGGTGCCACGACCTTGGACTAAGCTTCCAAGGTCGACAATGACGCGCGACTAGGTGCCACGGCCTTGGTATTAGCTTCCAAGGCCGGTAATAACACACGGCTAGGTTCCACAGCCTTGGCATAAGCTTCCAAGGCCGAGAATGACGCACAACTATGTGATATGGCCTTGGCCTAAGCTTCCAGGGCCGGGAATGTCGCACAACTACTTGCTATGGCCTAAGCTGCCAGGGTTGGTAATGTCGCACATCTACGTGCTATGTCCTTGGCCTAAGCTGACAAGGCCGAGAATGTCGCACGGCTACGTGCGATGGCCTTGGCCTACGCTTCCAATGCCGTGAATATTGCGTGGCATGGTGCCACGGCTTATGATGTGGCAATGACGGATATGCCACATGCCATATTTTGCCAAATTGTGTTATGGACTTAGTCAATTGTTTTGAGATGATTTCCTCCGAGCTATTAGTCCATTTTTCTTGGCCAAAGTGCTGTAAGTCACAATGGTTATTCCATGGCCTTGACCATGTTTGGCTAAGGTACTTTATGAGATATGCGGTGTACGCCAGTGGCTTGGCCATGCCTAGCCAATATGCCGCGATGCTCATGATGTGATCATCATATAGCTGCAATCCAAGGTTTGAGTTTAAGGCAACATGTCGGGTTAAGATTTGGAAACATAATACCGTTTTAGTACAAACTTCGAATACAATAGTGCCGCTATAGTATGTTCAAGGAACTCGGCCGTGGGAGTTTTGTGCCTTGAGGCGATACTGATATGACTATGTATCAAACATAATATTCTTAACAACTTATTAATTCAAAAATGACGTTTTATACTATTCTGAATATGAATAATGCCATGTATATGACATAAAAGACATGTATATTGGCATACATGAAATAATAAGGTTTCTGCTGGGGAAAGCCCTGAAATTTGGCATATGTATACACTTTCAAAATAGCTATAGGACTGCTGAGCCCGTTAACTGAATACAATCTAGGGATTCTCTTGCGAAATACAAATTATGTTTATGCAGATTCAATAATCCTGATGTCGGGCCAGGGATTATTTATACAACTAGATCAAGGCTAATTTGCTATAAATGACATTGTCAAAAACTCACCATCAACATTCGTCCTCTGGTTAGTGCGGAACAATATCGCGTTGCGTGGTAAGCATCAGATGGTGACACGGATATCACATAATCTCAAACTTTATAAGCGAAGGAAGGTGTTACTTATCTGTATGGTTGTGACACAATGACATACTATAGGTGCAACAAACATGGCTATGAAGGCTCATAGCGTGATCGTGCTGGCGGGGCCAGTTTTAATGCTTGTTAGGGCGCCATCCCGCATGGGCCCACGTGGTTTGGACGACCACCCCTTGCCTAATCAGCCTTTCCTAATCCAATTAGGAATCTTTCCTTTGCGTGTATATATATATTCATTCGGCTTTGTGGAGGGGATCCACTATTCATTCCTATTACAGACCGTAAGATAAGCCCCACGTGCGTGCCTCTTCCAATTGGTCCTGTGACTTCAGCTAGTGATAGCTTAACTTAGCAAGGATTCCTCCCATATATTGTCGTGAATAATCAGGGTTTGGAAGATTTTTATGTTCCTTTACTTTTAGCCGCATAGGTTATCAGTGGGTGGAAAGTTTTTCCTATGATGATCGACCTCTTTTGTTGTTAGATCAGGCGCTAATAATCGTGCTCACTTATCACAGATAAAACCCTAATTAGATCCGTGATTTTTGGAGCTCTGCAACAGACTTCATCAAAATCAACTAGACTAGGCCAACATCTTTAACGTGATCCCATCTTGTCGACGCATACATAATACATCATCCCTAATTCACCAATGTTGGAGAATCGCGAAAGTAAGTTTGTTGAAACTTCAGGACGTGATGATTGTCAGCGATCCGCTGCTATTTATTCATCTGCCATACCCATCCTATACGACAGATTCTCAGAAGTTATACTTAAAGAGCCCAACAACCTGGGTAACAATGGCTGCTTTACCTCAGCATCAGGGTGTTCAAGTTTAGAATATCCATCAAGATGCCATTGCTCAGTTTGGCTTGCAGAGAGGAGATTACATGTCTTCGTTTGTTGATTTCAAGGTAGCCCAGACGCCTTTATCGAATTGGGCTGCTTGGCCATGGCAATGCTTAAATATGTGGATGTAAAGCAGATCTTGGAGAAAGCTAAGATAATTCACACTGTGAGGGCTTGTTCAATATTGAAACTTAATAAGGATATTAAGACGATTCTTGCATTTATCTCTCGATGGTATGGCCCGACTCATTCAGCAGTATGTGCATAGGGTGAAATGACCATTACCTTGGAATATGTAGTTGCTCTTTTACAACTTCCCATTATTGTCAACATTCCTTCAAAACGGATGAGGAAGATGAGAACATCAAAGCTCGATATTCCTGAAATATTCGCCATGGCCTGAGATGAAGCTTCATCCAAAGCTCTTCCGCAAGCGTGAAAAAGGTGGATTGGCTTAAGGCCAATATCGCGCCAAAATGGCGCATTATGTTTGGCATTTGGCTAAGGGCCAATGTTGCACCATCATGATGCATTAGGCCAGTTGGGTAGGTGGCCTTGAGCTTACATCGTAATCATTGCGCATTACGAAAGTTATTGGTCTTGAGCCAGTACCGCACAATCATTGTGCATTAGGCCAGAGAGGGCTGGCCGAACGAATATTGCACAAGCGTAATCATTGCACGCAATGATTGCAATGAACAGTGAAACACAAAGATTGCGATGGACGGTGGAACACAATGATTGCGATGGACAGTGAAATGCAAAGATTGCGATGGAAAGTGAAACGCAAAGATTGCGATGGACAGTGAAACGCAAAGATTGCGATGGACGGTGGAACGCAAAGATTGCGATGGACAGTGAAACGCAAAGATTGCGGGGAGTTGATGAAATATTTTTGGTCTTCTTTCCATACTTGTAGAAATTCCATTAAGACATATATATGGAGGGGTAGTTGGTTGAAGGTGCATATGCGGACTATGCACCAAGTAAGCTTCATAGCTTAGCCGGAAGTGTATAAATGATTCCTAAGGCTCATTTATAGTTGCGTAGCCTTGAGAGAGGGCATTTGATGCTGAGGCATCACTATGGCATATCGCGGACCCGATGATGCATAATCATTGAGCATCATGACGGAACGTCCTATACAGACTAGGCCATTACCACTATTGTTTGGCCACGGCCTAGCAATCGAGTTGGAATAAGTTGCTTGTCCCTTCGGATGAACTACGGTCTGTGCTTGATTCCTTTAGAGTAGGGAATGATACGTAGGAAGCCGCAATGAGTTGTAGTATTTCCGGTCCAGCACGTTGTCCCCTCATATCATCTAAGCTCGGTAGCTCGACGCAAGAGATGATTGTGGCCAAACTTGATGAGGCTTAGTTGCATGCCAATAAGTGGATGCTCATACTTCCTATCAAGTTATAAAGAGTTGGTAAACGAGGTAATGTAGGATATGGCAAGGGCTTGGTGCGGCCTATGCCTAAGTCCACGGCTTATGCCTTAAGTCGGGACAAGACCCGGTGGTATGACGGTTGCTCAGCTAGATAGGAAATTCAGTGATTAATTCCCTACGTTGAGGAAAAGCTAGATATGCATGCGAGGTGCATTGGCATTGGTCTTATGGCCATATACCCTTTTGCAGACGAGGGTGACTTGGAACAGGTGTGGAAGCTAAGTTAGCTGCATCATGCTCCACGAGCATGCTTGCAAGGGCAAGATGAGCGTGCATTTTCCCGGGGATGAGGCCCGGATCGTAGCTTCATCATCATGGCGTACCGGGGGAGTTACGGCCTGCGGGGCGACACATTAGGATACGTAGGCAGCCGCAATGAGTTGCATCATTGACGGTCCAGCACGTTGGCCCCTCATATCATCTAAGCTCGGTAGCTCGACGCAAGAGATGATTGTGTCCAAACTTGATGAGGCTTAGTTGCATGCCAATAAGTGGATGCTCATACTTCCTATCAAGTTATAAAGAGTTGGTAAACGAGGTAATGTAGGAGATGGCAAGGGCTTGGTGCGGCCTATGCCTAAGTCCACGGCTTATGCCTTAAGTCTGGACAAGACCCGACGGTATGACGGTTGCTCAGCTAGATAGGAAATTCAGTGATGAATTCCCTACGTTGAGGCAAAGCCAGAGATGCATGTGAAGTGCATTGGCATTGGCCGACGAGGGTGACTTGGAACAGGTGTGGAAACTAAGTTAGCTACATCATGCTCTACGAGCATTCTTTCAAGGTCAAGATGAGCGTGCATTTTCCTGGGGATGAGGCCCGGATCGTATCTTCATCATCATGGAGTACCGGGAGAGTTATGGCTTGCGGGGCGACGAGCTAAAGGCGTAATTTTTTGGTCCGTCACAGTTGGTATCAGAGCAAGTTCCGAGAAAACTCTAGGGACTTGTGCGGAGTGGACTCGTCAAATGAGCATTGTTTCCTTTTAAAGGAAATAAAGTTGGAGAGTAGGCCAACTTTTGCGCGTAAAGAGTTTGTAACCGCAATGCCAGTTACTTTTGCGAATCGAGTTGAGCTTGTTCATGTGCTGTGAGTTTGCCTGGCCTAAGTGGCATCCCACTTACGAGTGGATATCCGGAAGACCGTCTAGGACGGTGGGTAGACAATGGGACTGATCATCCCCACACATTGGAAACTGTCCAAGGGTGTGCGTTGTCAGGCCCGGCTAGCATCCCACTTACGAGTGGCAACCTGGTTGACCATCAGGGATGGTGGGAAACTGGAAAACTGTTCCACACAGTACTGTGCTAAAATCTTGTCATTTCGATGACACCTTTCAACTTGTGAACCTTAGGGATTCCTGGGTAGTAGTATGGGATGCTATTCATGGTACCCGGTCGAGATATCCTCTTGGCACTGGCCAATTGAGATTCTTGGTAACGTTGTGGGCACTGTTTGGATTCCCGGGCAGGTGGTATGGGATATTTGCTCAGAAGGTCTAAATTATTGTTCATGACAACTTGAAGAAACCCGTGATTTCTGAGCATCTGGTATGGGATTTTTTCTCAGGAAATCCAAGCCGAAGAGTTTGTCCACAATAGTTTTGTTTGGAATTTCGAGGACGAAATTCTTTAAAGGGGCGAAGAGTGTAACACCCCGTGTTTTTAGCATGGCGCATGCTGAAATATGCGCTATGGCCTGAGATGAAGCTTCATCCAAAGCTCTTCCGCAAGCGTGAAAAAGGTGGATTGTCTTAAGGCCAATATCGCTCCAAAATGGCGCATTATGTTTGGCATTTGGCCAAGGGCCAATGTTGCACCATCATGATGCATTAGGCCAGTTGGGTAGATGTCCTTGAGCTTACAGCGTAATCATTGCGCATTACGAAAGTTATTGGTCTTGAGCCAGTACCGCACAATCATTGTGCATTAGGCCAGAGAGGGCTAGCCGAACGAATATTGCGCAAGCGCAATGATTGCGATGAACAGTGAAATGCAAAGATTGCGATGGACGGTGAAACGCAAAGATTGCGATGGACAGTGAAACGCAAAGATTGCGATGGACAGCGAAACGCAAATATTGCGGGGAGTTGATGAAATATTTTTGGTCTTCTTTCCATACTTGTAGAAATTCCATTAAGACATATATATGGAGGGGTAGTTGGTTGAAGGTGCATATGCGGACTATGTACCAAGTAAGATTCATAGCTTAGCCGGAAGTGTATAAATGATGCCTAAGGCTCATTTATAGTTGTGTAGCCTTGAGAGAGGGCATTTGATGCTTAGGCATCACTATGCCATATCGCGGACCCGATGATGCATAATCATTGAGCATCATGACGGAACGGCCTATACGGACTAGACCATTACCACTATTGCTTGGCCACGGCCTAGCAATCGAGTTGGAATAAGTTGCTTGTCCCTTCGGATGAACTACGGTCTGTGCTTGATTCCTTTAGAGTAGGGAAGGATACGTAGGAAGCTGCAATGAGTTGCAGCATTGCCGGTCCAGCACGTTGGCCCCTCATATCATCTAAGCTCGGTAGCTCGACGCAAGAGATGATTGTGGTCAAACTTGATGAGGCTTAGTTGCATGCCAATAAGTGGATGCTCATACTTCCTATAAAGTTATAAAGAGTTGGTAAACGAGGTAATGTAGGATATGGCAAGGGCTTGGTGCGGCCTATACCTAAGTCCACGGTTTATGCCTTAAGTCTGGACAAGACCCGGCGGTATGACGGTTGCTAAGCTAGATAGGAAATTCAGTGATGAATTCCCTACGTTGAGGCAAAGCCAGAGATGCATGCGAAGTGCATTGGCATTGGACTTATGGCCATATACCATTTTGCGGACGAGGGTGACTTGGAACAGGTGTGGAAGCTAAGTTAGCTGCATCATGCTCCACGAGCATGCTTGCAAGGGCCAGATGAGCGTGCATTTGCCTGGGGATGAGGCCCGGATCGTAGCTTCATCATCATGGCGTACCGGGGGAGTTACGGCCTGCGGGGCGACGAGCTGAAGGCATAATTTTCCGGTCCGTCACAGGTTGATCTCCGTTTGTGGTCGCCAGTTGTTAGTACCTAAAAATTACTTCCAGGTAAAACAAATGCATCATTGTGGTACTTTCTGTTTAGGTTCGAAAATAAAAATCGAACAGGACAAGCCTAAACCACGATAGCAGCCGTTTCGTCCTGCTTCGGTCGTAGGGGAGATAAAGATGGGTTGATCTTAGGGAGGGAAGCAGAAAAGTTTAAGAAATTGGCAATGGTATTGAATTGTGTGTTGTTGGGTATTGAAAACTAGGAAGAATACAGAGCGTTTAGGTATGAAAGCTTGTTCCATTTTCTGAATAGGCTAAGTGACATATTAATATTAGTTTATAACACGCAATGCAAATCTCGTGAGTAGTGGAGGTAGTGAGGTTGTGGAGAGATGAAGAATATGGTTAACATGTGAGATAAACTAGGGAAGTTTCTGGAAACTCCTTTTCTCACGAATCCATGCTCTCTCCAACCGTTTGCAACTGTCACCACTACTCTAACTTTTCACATGGGGTGTTGCCACACCGCATGTTTCCGTAGACCACCAGACCAATACCCCATGAAGAATCCTCCTATATGATGTATTTTGATATTTTTTAGGTTATTTTGATTAATCGTAGATCTCATCTTAATTAGGATAAATCGCAGCCATTTGTATGCCATATATTTAAGGCACAATCGTGCCTTGTTGTGGCATAAGATACCATGGCCTAAAATAGTGCACAGAGTTTTGCCATAGCCTTGGTCTAAGCTGTGATGGCCGAGAATGGCATATGGCATGATGCCATGGCCTTGGCCTAAGCTGCCAAGGCCAATAATGGCGCGCGACTAGGTGCCACGGCCTTGACCTAAGATGCCAAGGCCGATAATATCGCATGGCTAGGTGCCACGACCTTGACCTAAGCTTCCAAGACCAGTAATGTCACACGACTACGTGCTATGGCCTTGGCTTAATCTTCCAAGTCCGAGAATGTCGCACGGCTACGTGATATGGCCTTGGCCTAAGCTTCCAAGGCCGTTAATATCGCGTGGCCTAGTGCCATGGACTTGTCTTAAGATGCCAAGGTTGTGAATAGTGCGTGGCATGGTGCCACGGCTTATGATGTGACGCAATGGCGGATATGCCAAAGACCATATTTTTCCAAATTGTGTTATGGTCTTAGTCAATTGTTTTGATATGATTTCCTCCGAGATATTAGTCCATTTTTCTTGTCCAAAGCGTTGTAAGCCACAATCGCTATTCCATGGCCATGACCATATTTGGTTAAGGTACTTTATGAGATATGCAGTGTACGCCAGTGGCTTGGCCATGCTTAGCCAATATGTTGCGATGCTCATGATGTGATCATCATATAGTTGTAATCCAAGGTTTGAGTTTATGGCAACATGCCAGGTTTAGATTTGGAAACATAATGTCGTTTTAGTACAAACTTTGAATACAATAGTGCCGCAATAGTATGTTCAAGGAATTCGGTCGTAGGAATTTTGTGACTTGAGGCAATACTGATATGACAATGTATTAAGCATAATATTCTTAACAACTTATTAATTCAAGAATGACATTTTATACTATTCTGAATATGAATAATGCCATATATATGACATAAAAGACATGTATATTGGCGTACATGAAATAACAAGGTTTCTGCCGGGGAAAGCCCTGAAATTTGGCATACATATACACTTTCAAAATTGCTTTAAGACTACTGAACCCGTTAACTGAATACAATCTATTGGTTCTCTTGCGAAATACAAATTATGTTTATGCAGATTCAATAATCTTGTTGCCGGGCCAGGGAGTATTTAGACAACTAGATCAAGGCTAATTTACTATAAATGCCCTTATCAAAAACTCATTATCAACACATCCACATAAACCAAAAGTATTATTGGAGCACCATCCTTATTGAAAAGAAGCATAATATTATCCACTTCAGACTTATTAAAACCATACTGCAACAAAAACCACTAAGCTTATCCTACAAAGCCGTAAGGGCTTGTATTAGAGAATATAAAGATTTATTTAGATAGCAAACATAAGAAGGAAGTTCTGCAGATACAAAACCTGGTGGTTGTTCCATGTAAACATCATATAAATCTCCATGCAAAAATACATTAGAGACATCTTACTAACTCATTGGCCAATTGTTGATCAATGGAATACTCAAGACACACCTGATAGTAGTAGCGTTTACTACAGGATAAAAAGTAGCTTCTAAATCAACACCATGTACTTGATCATACCCTTTGGTCACTAATCTAGATTTAAACCTCCTTAGAGTACCATCATATTTTAGCTTAGTTTTGTAAACACATTTATAACTAAGAACATTCATGTCACATAAGGGACTTCCTCTCAAGTACCATTGCCATGTAAAGCATCATATTCATTATGCATGGAGACTAAATACATTTGGGATTCTTAGATGCTTCTTTAAAATGTATAGGTTGCAAAAGAGTAGCAGAAGCAACAATTTTAGGTTCAATCACTTTATCCAGAGTAACACTAAAAGAAAGTAGAAGTGGATGTCTAGTATAAGATAAAGCTATAAAGTCAGTACCTAAAGATTTCTTCTTAAACTATACCGGATATAGATCTATTAGTAACTGAAGGAAGTACACCAGTAGAATGTTCATGACGTTCAGAAGAGAATACCTCACAAATAGTAGAATCTGAAATTGATTGTATAAGAGAAATTTCTGGTAAAGTGGAAATAACAGAAGTAACAACAGAAGAATCTTGAGTAGCAATAGAAGAATCAACAAAAGAATAGTTTCATCGAAAACAACATTAACTGAAGTATACACCTTTCTGAAAATTTGATCATAACATTTGTATCCTTTATAAAAAAGGAATATAACCCAGAAAAACACAAGAGACTGATTTATGACTAAGTTTATCTTCTCCACAATAAGCTAGATGATGAAAACAAAAACAACCAAACACTTTCAAAAAGGTGTAATTAGGCATCTTATTATACAGAACTTCATAAGGACATTTGAACTGTAAAAGCTTAGTTGGAATCCTATTGATAAGATATGTTGCATTAAAAAAGGCATCAAACAAAAATATCTTAGGCGTTGAAGCATTAAAGGACAAAGTATTTCCCAAAAATTTTATTTGTCTAATCTTTCTTTCAGAAGCACCATTTTGTTGGTGTAGAGTAGAACAAGAAATTCTTATAGAAATACCATTTAAATCCAAAAAAATCCTGAAAGATTCCTTAATAATCTCATAAGCACCACTCAGACTGAAATTGTTTAATCTCTGTATCTAACAAATTTTCCATTGAAGATTTAAACAATGTGAAACAACTCAGACTATCAATTCTACACTTCATAGTAAAAATCCAATTGAACTTGCTATGGTCATCAGCAAATACTATGAAATATATAAAACCAACATTGGAAAATACATGTGTTGTACCTCAAATGTCACAATGTGCAAGAGTTAAAGGCTGACAATCCCTAGAAGGAGAAGAAACAAAATGAAAACTATTGCTTTTGACAAGATGACAAGATGAACAAACTTAATCTAAATCCTTATTTGATAGCTTTACTGCTTAATAAAATGCAATTTTTTCACTATATGTGTTGATGAAGCTACAAGAGAGGTAAAGGCTACAACATGTTCTTTTCTTGAGAGCATAAAGGACATGGATAACTGAACTAGATATAGGTTGTGTTGCATTTGTCCTCATGCAAGTACTTTCTTATTGAGAAGAAACTTTGTTTCATACCCCGAAGGAAAGAATTCAAAAGAATAGTTATTTCCATGAGTGAATTTGAAAATTGACAGCAAGTTGTGCTTAGTAAGAGGAATAAAGAGAACATGATCCAGATAAAAACAAATAGAACCATTAGAAGAAAGGTTGTGAAATCGTAAATCGTAACGTGAATCGTTTTTATATTTTAAGAATCGAATCGTATAATGAATTGTGAATCATAGATTCATAGTCAGTTTTATATATATCTTGAAACTTAATAATATGATTATACTTATACAAATAACACTAATTTTCATGGGGTCTTATAAGTAAATTCCAACAAAAATAAGGATAAAATAAAACATATTTGCATTTGTGAAAAGTACAAAAAGAATTTGTGTTACAGTGGCTCGGTAATCAACTATTGATGAGCTATATAAGGTTCAGCTCTGCATGCAACCTTAAATTTTGAACACATTAGTAATTAATGGGGTCCATAAGCACCAATTCTCAACGAAAATTTCAAAGTTATGGTGCCAAGATATCTGGGTAGTTGATGGGGTCCATGGGGACACAAAAATATGAGAGGGAACGTCAACTTTTACACCTTGTTTAATGGGTCAACGAAAAAAGAAGAAGTCAAAATCGCATAATTAAAATGAATAAACACGATTTCTTTTCAATGCAATTTAAAGTTACGATGTGGTTCATTTTTAAAACTTTTGACACGAATCGCACTATTCATATAGCGAATCATGCGATTTCAAAAACCTTGATTAGAAGGAATAAGTGAACTAGTACGAGTCAGAGTAATAGGTAAACACTTACCATCACCTACCATGACATGCTCCTCCACATTATACTATTCATGATTAGTCATGAGTTTAGAGTCATTTGTCATATGACTAGTAGCTCCAAAATTTGGAATCCAGATTGGTATATTCTCATTAGAGCTCTAGTGACCAGTTGAAATAGATGTTTCATCAGGACCAAAAGTGTTACAGACTGGAAGATTTATGCCTAGCGCACCTGGGCACGCAGGTCATAATTCCCCCGATGCGCATGATGATACTACGATCCGGACCCTAAAGCTAGGCAAACACACGTCCATTTTCCCTTGCAAGCATGCTTAGAAATCATGATGCATCTAACTTAGCATCCACACCATTCTTACATACCCTTGTTCTGCAAAGGGTTTAAAGCCTTGAAGGCTATGGCCAATTGGTGTTGTTGTAATATAGTGGTAAAAAGAGTGTCGTTTCTCAGACTTGTGAAGGATACTTTAGACTTAACTTCTAAAACTAAAATAGAAAAAACTCACTAATAATTATAGAAAACTTAGGCAAAGATGTTATCAATAATAAAAGAACACTGAGGCTAAGATTCCATTATTTTCCAAGTTCAAGGTGATTTAATCCAATTTATATTCATGCAATTTTCTCGTTCAATTTGATTCTAAACTATTGCAACAAGTAGATTCTCAGAATAACAAGTGTAAATCCGAAGCATAGAACATCAAAAACCTAGGTCCAAGTATGCTCTATCAAAAGAAATAACAATTGCTTAACAAAAATCATTCAAACTATTTTCGATCAAGGCCAACAATCATATAATAATTGCAAATAAATAGATATAATAGAATACCACTTTTTGTTAGAAAAATAGCTTCCTCTATCGCCTCAGCAATGGGGTTTAGCTCCTCATATTAATCATGGTCTCAAAATATGTATTTATTGCTCAAAAGATGATTAAAAGAGTGAAAAGTAATAACACAAACTGTTTGCAATAGTGTATCGGCGTTACAAAACAGCTGTTACAGAAAACTGTTGTAAACACTGTTGATTTGTCGCTGATTTTAAGACCCCAAAAACGACTGTCTTCAATGGCCTTTTGTTCTTCGTGTTCTTACTTGTGCACCAGCAGAAACAATTTCCTGCAACTCTTGATTTCGTTCTATGTTCTTCTCTAAACTTCCCCAAAGTGTACGTCCCCCCTCTATGACTCTCAACCGCCCTTTTTATATCCAACATGTCCCAAAAATTAGAGTTTTTCTTCTTCTTTTTCTTCCACAGCAAGTCCCGGGATTTCCTTTTCTGAATCTTCTTTACGCGTCCTTCAAACCAAATCGAACGTCTCAGACTCTCTCTAGGATACTTTTGAATCGAACAGAAAACATTCCTCCCTTATTTCCACGTACCTTCCATCAATAAAAGAAAACTACCCGATACCTTCCTCTCTCCCTGTTTTATCGAGAATAAGAAAACTTCCCTTCTTCAGCGTAACCAAACCTATTACCGAGTATGTATTCATCCAACAGGTTGGTCCGAGTCCAAATAGTTGAGAAAACTCCGACAGAAATGGCCCAATATCAAATCATAAGAACACGCAGGTGATTGTTATTCATTCCCTTGTTTAGTCGAGAAACAATTATTCATCCCAACTTTTGAGAATCCAACGGACATACAATCCCTGTTTTTCTCTAAGAAGTCCATCCCAATAAATTTCTGAGATTGAATCTCTCTAAATCTTCTCTGAAATTCGAACCCTAATCTGGTTCGTATCTTCACCAAGTTTCCCGCCAAAACTATTTTTTTGAACTGTGAAGAAGAAGAAAGGTGGTCGCCCCCTATCCATAGTAGGGGTGCCGATAGCAGGTGCTTTATGGGGTGTCCTGAGGGTTCCCTTTATCCAAACCGGGGGTCCGTTTAGCAAATATTCACCGGGGTGCTTTTGACAACTTTTCGAGCCGATTTTTCCAAAAATGTTTATGGGCCAAAAATACCTACACACACATAAAATACCATAATAAGTACAAAAATGAGCATTATCAATATATAGAAGAGAGATAAATTAGACATAAAAATGTGTATATCACCAATGCACCTTATATGCATCTCTGGCTTCCGAGTGCCCTGCCTCAACATAAGGAAACATCAATGAATTTCCTATCTATCTAAGTAACCTTCGCACTTCATCTTCACTAAGCTTCGGCATTGATGAGATCATTCACTTGTCTTGCTCGTGCCAATGGTGCATTAATCAGGCTCACGTTGTACTCTCCTTAGGCTTATGTAAGCTCCACTAACTTGAATATCGATGTAGATTACCTCCGAGGCCATGCCCAATGCGTCATTGGTACATTCCTAAGTCAAACGGCTTGATAGGAAGTATGAGCATCCACTCGTTGGCATGCAACTAAGCCTCATCAATATTGGCCATAATCATCTCTTGCATCGAGCTACCGAGCTTAGATGATATGAGGGGCCAAAGTGCTGGACCGGAAATTCTACAACTCATTGCGGATGCCTATGTACCCTTCCCTACATTAAAGGGATCAAGCATAGACCGTAGTTCATCCTCGAAGTCACAAAATCTTAACCCAACTCGTTTGCAAGGCCGTGGACTAGAAATAATGGTAATAGCCTAGTCCGTATAGGCCGTTGCGTCAAGATGCACAATGATTATGCATTATCGGGTCCGCGACATGGCATAATGATGCCTTCGCATCATATGCCCCATTGGAAACGTTAAGGATCTAGACTTAGGCATCATTTATACTCTTCCGGCTAAGCTATGAAGCATACCTTAGTGCATGGTCCGCATGTGCACCTTCAACCAACTACCCCTCCCTATATATGTTAACTTTCATTTCTACAAGTTATAATAAGGGAGCAAATTGACATGATTGCTTCACTATTCAGGAGAAATGATTGCGTACAATGATTGTGTATAATGATTGCGCGACATTCTCTATGGAGTTTTGCACAATGATTGTGCAATATTCTCTTGGCCAGCCCTTTCTGGCTTGATGCAAAATGATTGTGCAATATTGGTTCTAAGCCACTAGCCTTTATAATGTACAAAGGATGTGCTACAATGCTCTAAGCCATCTACCGAACTGGCCTAATGCATCATTTGATGCGATATTTGGCTCTTATCCATGTAGTAGTAGGAAATCCCACACTACACCCCTTACAAGAATTCATACAATCAAATCATTTTTAGATCAACAATCATAATTTCTATTGATTAATCATACAAATTTTACAAGATAAAAATGAAATGTAGCTAAGGAATTAACAACCGCTCTGGACTTTCTCTCTCCTAATGACTTGCTCAATACCCGAAAAAGATCTATCTCTCCTTATGCCTATTCAACTCTTTATATAGGGAATTGCATAGTGGATGACAGCTAATCTGTCCTTTATTTTAGGACCTGACTTGCGATATTCTCGCAAGAGTTCTATTGTTAATCTTCGCAAACGCTTTAAACATCGCAGAGTCATCACACTTTTCTCATGTTTCTGTTATCGTCATCTGTTACGTCATTCTTCAAATCATCCTGCGACGCTCGCTATGTGTTGTGGATCAAACTTCGCAAATGTGTCACTCTTGCGATATTCTGATCCTACATCTTGCCTCTTCTCATGTCTTCTCTGCGAAGGGGAGAATGTCATGAGAAACCGTTCTTCAATATGCCACAACTGTTCATCTTTTCATATTCTTCTGTACTGACACGATTCTGTATTTCACAAGAATTTTGTTACACTATCTTTTCTTCCATCCATATCTTGACACGTCTTTTTCAACCGCTGCTTTTTAACCGCTCATGCCCACTCTTCGTATTAAATACACTTATCTTCTCGAGAATTTGCACTCTCTCTATATATTCTCCTTATTCTTCCCTTCTCTACAATTTTACTGTTCATACGCAAATTTCGTTTCTGCTACTGCAAACTTTCATTCTTCATCTTTCATTCCTCATTCCCATACTGAATATGCCTCCAGCTGGTCGTAAAAATGAGATTGCTTTTGAAGAAGCTCGAAAGAAACTTTAAACCAAAGGTTTTACTTTATCTCCCATTCCTGGTAAAAACCCTAAATCTGAGCTTTCTATTGATCTATTTTCTGATCATCCTTGTAATCATGAGAAGGTCATAATCCCGCTAGGTCAACTTCTCGCTGGCCTTCTCATTCCCCTTTATGATCCTGAGCTTCCCTTATTTTATGAAATACTTTCTCATGCGAAATTCTCGCGAGATGTATACCAATTAAGTGGGGATTGCATTCGCCTAATGCTCTAGTTTGCGAATCGTGGTGCCGGTAAGGGATCTCTTTACCCTTCAAAAGTTAAGAATCCTAAGTTTGCTGATGTTGCGGTTATTTCTGCGAAGTATACAGTAGAAAATTTCTTTGCGAATTATGAGATTATTCCCATGAAGAGAGATAATACTTGCTGGGGTGTTCGTTTAAAGAAGAAGGATGATGTTGCTGATAACAAGATACTAATGCAAGACATTTACTGGCATCCTGGACAAAATATAACTCCACGTCATTCTAGCGATGATAAGTGGTGTATCTTTCCTTTAATCCTAAATGGTCTATATATCTTCGGATCTCATGTTTTACCTGCGAATCTCGCAGCGTATCAACCATGGGTATTTAAATGGCCTGAGAGAGAATCAGAGGTATATTTCCACATTTTGCTTGAGTTGTTATTCTTTTCACTCTTATATATAATTTTGCTGACCACTCCAATGTTTTCACTTGCGAAATTATCAGATTGAAAGGTTAAAAGCAAGCTATAACAAGACTGGGAAATTCAGTACTTTATCATATCTTCGATCATTCATAGATGAAGTAAGAAATATTCTTTTATGATTCTTTACAATATATTGTTGCCTCTATTTCTTATCTTTATCTGTGTGTGTAGGTTATCGCTGAAGTGGAAGAACCTGTGAAAGTTGTGAAAACCAGGAATGAAGGTAAAGATGCCTCTCGCAAGAGGAAACCTGCTGCATCTCCTTCAAAGAAACAAAGAATCCAACCTCCCTCTCCCTCAAACTCTCATTCTGATGAAAGTTCCTCGGATGATGATGTTAATGATTCTGTCGCAGAGGGAAATTCTCCTCCTGAGTCTTCTATGGCACAATTATCTAGTATTTTTTCTAGTACTATGCAGGGAATTGGTGATACTCCTCTCACTAATGCCTGTCAATCCATAGATGCTATTTGAGATGCTCCCCTCTTAGAGAATAATGAATCTCTTCGCGGGGTTTCAAGATCCATAACTTCCAGTTTCTTACATTCACTCAATAGTTTGGTAAATTTTCATACTTATATTTGTCTTCTTTCTATTTTTGTCTTGCGTTCTTAATTTATTCTGAAAATTCGCTGCATTATTTCGCAGGCTGGGAAAGCTTCTTATGTTGTTACCGCAGATTTGGAAAAAAGGCGTGCGGCTTTTGAAAAGAAGTATCTTGAACTTCGCAAGAAGAATGAGAAATTGGAAACTGAAACTGTTAGTCTTCGCGAGAAGAACAACCAATTGGAATCTGAGACTACTGATCTTCGCAAAAAGAACAACCAGCTGGAATCTGAGACTGCTGTCCAAAAGAATAAAATATCTGGTCTTCAAGATGCCAATAAGCAACTCTATGGTATAGAAATTTTTCCTTCCTTTTCTTCATTTCGTTTTCTCATTACCCTTTCTTATATGGTTCACCATTTCACAGACGTTTATGGTCTTTCTGATGAGGCTATTCTTTTTCATACATTTTCCAATCTTATGGATGATGACACCCTTCTTAAACACCTTAACGATTATTTAAATGACTTTCTAAATAATGAAATCAACTCTCTTTCCATAGATGAACTTAGATCCAAAATCCATCTCTTAAAAATTGAACATAGATCCAGTTTGGGATTAGCTAATAAGTTAAAACGTTTTTATGTTGACTCAAAAGAAGAAATTAACAAATTAAGAACTAATATCAGTAGTCTTATTGATGATAAAGACCGTATCGCTCAGCAAGGTGCTCAATCTTTGGCGGATTTCCACAAGACTCTTCTTGAAGTTCAAGTTGAAAGACGTAAACTTATCCACGAAAATGCTACTCTTATTGAGAAGGAAAATCAAGTTCGCTTCCGCCTTCTTATAAATCATGATGATGAGTTTTCTTGGGATGCGAGAGTTCTAGATAATGTCAGAAATAATTTGGTGTAGATGTTAGTCTTCAAGCTGAGCAAACGTCTTTGATTAAAGATATGATTTCTAATAGAGAAGGTTGTTAACTGTTCTTCCTTATTTAATTGTTTGTTTTTCATAAACTTCCTTCAAATTGTTGATTTGTTGTTATATTTTTGCAGAAGCTGAAGATAGATATCGCAAGAGGATTGAAGAACTTGAGAATGAGAAAGCGAAGCTCGCGAAAGATTTATCTTCTCGCAATGAGAAATGTTCAAGATTGAAGACTCAAATGAAGATCATTATTGCCAATTTTGGGAATGATGCAATTTCTTTCCGTAATGACACCATCAAGGAGATCTGTGATGACAACAAGATTCCTCACTCCAAGTATCCTTGTCTCTTAGACAAAGTTCGAGAGAATGTTCCTGATTTGGTCATCTCTGATAGTGAAGTTGATGAAGAGACGGAGTCTGAAGAAAATGAAGAGGAGAAGTCTGATGGAGAAGAAAGTTCTGGTGAAGAACTTGATGATGATAATGAAGAATCAAGCAAAAAATAGTTTTCGCTTCCTTGTGCTTTCTTGTTCATTTTTTTGCAAAACTTGTATATTTTCTCTTGATCTTTCATTCTTGTATACTTGTAATCTATCACTGCGAATTTCTCCAGTCTTCAATACAAGCTCTATTTCTTTTGTTCTTTCCTGCATGTGTTAGAAAAAATTTCTCTCTTGAAATATGACTACCCAAAATATAATTAACTTTTTATACGTAAATATATCATGTGAAAACAAATAACATTTAGCGTAAATCTATCATGTGAAAACAAATAACATTTAATTTATTCTATGCATGCATTCTCATACATGCCTATGTTATTTGTATTCAGATGAGTGATTGAGCATGTTACCTTTGTTTAATAAGATAATTTACGATAAAATCGCAATTTCCTCTGCATAATCTCGCAATCATAAATTGTATGATTGCATTCTTTCTTGTATTCTGATGTGGTCTTATTTTGCCTTCCTAAGTAAAGGTCTTATTTTGCCATCTTTTTTCATTGCGACAAGATCGCAGGACGTCTCCACAATTTCATGTAAAAATCCATTGATCTTGCCTTAACTTTTTGTTCTTTTGTAATTTTTGCTGCGATAATATGACAGGCCTAAATTTTATTGCGAAATTAAATTCCCATGATATTGCCGTCTTGCGACGAAATCGCAGGACGTTTCTACACTTTCATGTAGAAACCTATTGATCTCATCTTAACTTCTCTTTTGTATTATTGCCTCTTCAGGACTATTGCACAAATATGACAAGTCTTAATACTCCCGTGAGTAAAAATCCTCATGACATTTGCGTCTTAAGACACTTATCAGCTCCCTAATGGAGGGTGCCAGCCTTATCTTCCCCCTGGCTGCCATTTCAAGGAGACGTACTTCTGCCATACAAGACTAGATCCTCCCATCCAGTCTTAACAATAACTAGTTGTGTTCGCAACCTCTTATCCCTTTTGCCTATATGGCTTATGGTTACGATACTGCACCCTAAGTGGGGTTTTCTTCGGGCCGAGTGCATCATAGACAAGACTTTCCAAGAATGACCAGGGTAGTTTCATATGCCCCGGGCACTCTTGGCTCAACCGTTTACCTCGACGCCTTGGTCATACTCTGCAACCCTTAGGAGATATCTTATTACCTTAGTCGCCCAACTCAAGTCATATGCTCAAGTTGAGAATCTAAGGTGTATCTCCTGGATGGGCTTTCATTGACCCCAAATATCCATGACTCAGGTTCCAGCAGCGGTGTAACCTTATCGATGAGCCATGCAACAGATACCCCCTTATATGACGTACTTTAGGTCTTACATTTTCCTCTTGCGAAATTTTATTCGCGAACTACGGTGTATGCCATAAAGTTTCGTCCCATTCTAAGGATTATTCTTTAGCATTTCAGCTCTGTTGTAATTTCTCAATCTCATTTTTATCATTAAGTAAAATATGTTTTTGAAATTTTCGCAACAAAAATCATAAATCTCTTTTTCTTTTCTCAATATTTCTTTCATTTCATAATTTAATTTTTTTACCTTTACTGTTTTCTGCCTCTGTTCTTTTGTTGCTTTTCGCTACAGTCATTCCTTCTGCGACATTTTTGCTGATTGTTATTACATCAACCATTAATCTCTCACTTTTTTGTTTTTATTTGATGTTATTCTTCCAATTCTCCTTCTTAGCAGCTCTTTCTTCGCAATATTCTACATCGATTTCATAACACTTCTTTCCTTCATTCCAATCTCCCTTTATGATTCCAATGCCACTGGGATGAGGAAATTTGATGCATTGGTGGAAAGTTGATTCTACACCTAGAATCCCATGTAGCCAAGGTCGGCCAATCAAAGCGTTGTAAGGCAATTCTACATCAACTACACAAAATAGGATCTTAGAGGATATCCCCTTTAATGTAATTCCCATAGTGATTTCCCCTTTAGGATTATTGGCAGTACCATTAAAACCATAGATTTTATAAGTTGAATGTATTATATCCTCATCTCTACCTCCCATAGCCTTATATGTATGATAGAATAAGATATCCACATAACTTCCCGTGTCAATTAAGACTCTATTAATTGCCCATGTATCTTCAGCTTCAGCTTCATCCTCATCGTCATCTTCATTCCCCTCTCCATCTTCTTTTGGATTTGGGTTTATCTCTAATCTTACCACGAATAGATTGTCATGTGTTTCTCCTCCTACGAGAACTTCTTCTGCGGTGAAAGAGATAGTCTCTTTTGCCATTCTTTTAGTGGCGAGATTTTCGCAATGTTCATTATCTCTCTTTCATCAACATCTCTTGCGAAAACTCTGCTTAGAATATTGTCATGAAAGTCTTCAATTGTTTTGTATGAATGTATAATAGAATTACGAAATAGATTCTTCTCCTTTGCTCCAACTTCTATGACAAATGTTTCTCCTCCTTTTGTCGCATTAACTCTGCGAATTTCTGGTGGTGGTGGTAAGAGTTGAGATTGTGGGTACTCCATTAGAAAATGATTTATCTTTCCCTGATCTATCATTCTGAGAATGATTCTCTTTATGTTTCTGCAGTCATTTGTAGAATTTCCATGAAAGTGATGATAAGAGCAAAATTCTTGACTTCTATTATTTGGAAGCGGTTCTTTTCCCATGTTCCAAGGTGTTGGTATATTCTCCATTAAAATTATTGCTTCCCAATTTTTTTCCACACTAGTATTCAAAGGCGGCATCTTGATCTCCTCCCATATCATTTTTTGACTTCCTGATCCTGTCTGATAATTTTGTCTTTGTCCTCCATAATTTTCCTGCGACTGATCAAGTCTTTGAATTTTGTTGTTTCCACCTCGATTATAAAAATTTCTTTCTCTTTCGAATTATTCTTGATCTCTGCTTTCCATAGCTACGAGCTTCTGTTGATTATCATTCTTTTCTTCTTGTTGTACCTGCGAAGTGCTCGCCACTATGTTTATCAATTTAGGCAATAAGCTTGTATTCGCTGTATTTGAACTTGTATTCGCAACGGGATACGATTCCATTTCATTCTGTTTTTATTCAAGGGAAATGTACTCCTCATGTAGCTCCCGTAATTCAGTCATTGTGATTGTATTCTTGATTCTAAAAATTTGAATGTATAGTAGATTGGTTGTGAACATTGCATTGATGAATGATAAAATGAGATATCTCTCATCCACACGTACAACCATCTCACTGCACAATGTCTTCCACCTTATGGTTAGATGCTTCAAACTTTCTCCAATTCTATGCTTTAATCCAAACACATCTTTTATTCTTGGTCGCAAAGAGTTGTTAGTTATATACGCCCCTAAGAACGTAGTCTGCAAATGGTTGAAAGATGTTATAGTATTCCTGGGTAGACCTTCGAACCACTTTAGCGCCTCTCCTATTAGACTTGATGCAAAATACTTACACACCACAACATCATGATTCTCCCACTATAACATACATCTCACATAATCTTTAATGTGTTGAATTACACAAGTTGTTCCATCAAAGATGCTAGTTAACGCAGGCAAACTGCACTTTGGCGGTATTCCTCCTAATTGTACTTATTGTGTGAATGGAGTTTTCGCAGCTTCTTCAATGGCCTCATCTAATTGCCTTCTGCCTACCTCTCTTCTGTTATTTAGCATTCCTCTCATCTCTGCCAATTCTCTTAAGATTTGCTCATTTACACCTGGATTTTGGTTCATTGGTCTTTTAAGCTCTGCCTCCCTCCTTCTGCGTGCATTCCTGTCTTGTCTTGCGAGATTATGTATTTCTTCATCATATTCATCTTGTCTCCTTCTGCGATTTTCTCCTTCACCTCTTTCTTGAATTTGCACACCATTATATCTCTCATTTTCTCTTCTGCGATTTTTCTCACTCCTTATCAACTCTCTTTGTTGTCTTTCAATTCTCCTTTGTATTCTATCATATTCTTCATTGATATTACCATTGTTGCGGTTTTGTTCGCGTCTTCTTTCTCGATTATCATGATTGTTCTGACGTATTGTTTCTTGGAGCTCTCTTTCCTCCATTTATGCTCTCAACCTTTCTCTCTTGCAAGCTAAACGTGCTTGTTCAGCATAATGTCTCTCGATTTCTTCTTCAATTACTTGCTCATTCCTGCGATTTTCTCTCCCATGTAATATTCTTCTTCCTACTTCTTGATTTTCTTCATCACCTTGGTTGTTTTTCTCTTGAGACTGCCTATTTTAAGGAATTTCTCCATGTGGAATGTATCGATCTTCAATCACTTCTCTATTTTCACGACGTTCTTCATCTAGATTATGTTCCTCCTGCCAAATATTTCCATCAACATTTTCGACAAGTGAGTTTTGTCTTTCTTCCCTTCTGATTGATCTTGAGCTTGATCTTGTTGTGCTTCTTGACCTTCTATTATGTAGTATTATATTTTTCATTCTTAACTCATGATTATGTCTTGTCAAATTAGCACGTTCTTCTGCTTCTATTCTCCTTTCTTCGTGTATTCTTTGTCTCAATTCCTCTAATGCATCAATCTCTTCATTTCCATGAATTATACCTCCAACTGCTTCTTGATCTTCCTCTAATCGTCTATCGTTTCTCACTTGTCGTTCTTCTTCCGCTTCATCTGCTGAATCTGACTGCCAAGTGTGTACACCCACTCTATCATAATCCATAGTTCTATTTTGCGCTGGTGTATGATGAATTTGTTGTTGAATTTGATTTTCCCCATCATTTCTTACATTCATTCTTGATGGTTCTCCAGTTTCGTTTCTTCTTTCTCCAGCAAGTCTCTTACTCCTTCTCACAATTGTTGGTTGTCTTGGAGAATTTCTTCTTCTAGCCATCTCTTCAATCTCAATGAATTGTTGAAAATTATATGAAACTTTTCACCATCTACTCCAAAAAATTTCAAATCACAATACTAATCTCCACACTTAAACAAGGAATGTCCCTGTTTCTGGCGCCAATATGTAGTAGTAGGAAATCCCACACTACACCCTCATAATAATTCATACAATCAAATCATTTTTAGATCAACAATCATAATTTCTATTGATTAATCTCACAAATTTTACAAGATGAAAAGGAAATGAAGCTAAGGAATTAACAACCGCTTTGGACTTTCTCTCTCCTAATGACTTGCTCAATACTCGAAAAAGATCTCCCTCTCCTTACGCCTGTTCAACTCTTTATATATGGAATTATATAGTGGATGACATCTAATCTGTCCTTTATTTTAGGATCTGACTTGCGATATTCTCGCAAGAGTTCTATTGTTAATCTTCGCAAACGCTTTAAACATCGCAGAGTCATCACACTTTTCTCATGTTTCTATTATCGTCATCTGTTACGTCATTCTTCAAATCATCCTGCGATGCTCGCTATGTGTTGTGGATCAAACTTTGCAAATGTGTCACTCTTGCGATATTCTGATCATATAATCCAAATGCCAAACATGGTGCACCATTTTGGCACGGTATTGGCCTTAATCCAATATACCTCTTACCAACCAGATGAAGCTTTAGACGAAGCTTCATATCAGGCCATGGTGCATCTTTTAGAATGTGCCATGCTAAAAACTTGGGGTGTGACATCATTCACCCCTTTCAAGAATTTGGTCCCCGAAATTCTAAACAAAAACTATTGTGGACAAACTTTTCGGATTTCCTGAGCAAAAGTCCCATGACAGATGCTCAGAAATCACGGGTTTCTTCAGTTTGTCATGGAACATCAATTAGGACCTTCTGAGAAAAAGTCTCATACTGCATTCTCAGGAATCCAAAAAGAGTGTACAACGTTACCATGAATCTCAATTAGCCAGTTGCAAAAAGGATATCTCAAGCAGGTATCCTAAGGTGCGTCCCATACCACCAGTCGGGAATCCCTAAAGTTAACAAGTGGAAGATGTCATCGGAATGACAAGCCAAATCTAAATGCAACACTATGAGGACCCAAATCTAATGCCAGTGCGGTGGGATGCAAGCTACCATCCCTGACGGATTTCCATTTACTCATTGTAATGGGTTACTAGCCAACCTGACAATGCACACCTTCTCGGACGGGTTAGGGGTGATCAATCCCAATGCCAGTGGTAGTAGGATACCAGCCAACTGTGCCAGACAGATTTTATGGAAAACTCACCGCGCTTAAACAATCTCAACTCGATTCGCAATGTAAATGGCATAACAGTTACAAACTCTTTCCACGTAAAATTTGGCCTACTCTCCAACTTTAAGTTTTCCATTCAAGGAAAATACTCGCCAATAAGTCCACTCTGCACGGTCCCTAAAGTTATCGCGGAAATTGCTATGATACCAACTGTGACGGACCGGAAGATTTACGTCTGGCATGCAGGCTATAACTCCCCCGATGTACCATGATGATACTATGATCCGGGGACTAAAGATAGGAAAACGCACGTTCATTCCCCCCTGAAAGTATGCGTAGAAATCATGGTGCATCTAACTTAGCTTCCAAACCTTTCTTACTTACCCTTGTTCTGCAAAGGGTTTAAAGCCTTGAAGGTTATGGCCAATGCACCTTACATGCATCTCTAGCTTCCGAGTGCCCTGCCTCAACATAAGGAAACATCACTGAATTTCCTATCTGGATAAGTAACCTTCGCACTTCATCTTCACTAAGCTTCGGGATTGCTGAGATCATGCACTTGTCTTGATCGTGCTAAGGGTGCATCAATCAAGCTCATGCCGTATTCTCTCTAGGCTTATGCAAGCTCCACTAACTTGAATATCGATGTAGCTTACCTCCGAGGCCATGCCCAATGCGTTATTGGTACATTCCTAAGTTGAACGGCTTGATAGGAAGTATGAGCATCCACTCGTTGGCATGCAACTAAGCCTCGTCAATCTTGGACACAATCATCTCTTGTATCAAGATACCGAGATTAGATGATGTAAGGGTCCAAAGTGCTGGACCGGCAATGATGCAACTCATTGCAGCTGCCTAGGTACCATTCCCTACTCTAAAGAGATCAAGCATAAACCGTATTTCATCCTCGAAAAGACAAAAGCTTAACCCAACTCGTTTGCAAGGCCGCGGCCTAGAAATAATGGTAATGGCCTAGTTCGTATAGGCTGTTCCGTCAAGAAGCAAAATAATTATGCATTATTGGGTCCGCGACATGGCATAATGATGCCTTCACAATATGCCCCATTGGAAACGTTAATGAGATATAAATAAGACTTAGACATCATTTATACTCTTCTGGCTAAGCTATGAAGCTTACTTGGTTCATGGTCCGCATATGCACCTTCAACCAACTACCCCTCCCTATATATGTTAACTTGCAATTTCTACAAGTTAGAATAGGGGAGCAAATTGACATGATTGCTTCACTATTCATGAGCAATGTTTGCACACAATGATTGTGTACAATGATTGCACGATATTCTCTCTGGCATATTGCATAATGATTGTGCAATATTCTCTTGGCCAGCCTTCTCTGGCCTGATGCACAATGATTATGCAATATTAGTTCTAAGATAATAGCCTTCATAATGCACAAAGGATGCGCTGCAATGCTTTAGGCCATCTATCGAACTGGCCTAATGCATCATTTGATATGAGATTCGGCTCTTGGCCAAATGCTAAACATAATGCGCCGTTTTGGCGTGGTATTGTCCTTAAGCCTGTCCACCTCTTACCAACCAACTGAAACTTTGGATGAAGCTTCATCTCAGGCCATGACGCATCTTTTATCATGCATCATGTTAAAAACTCTGGGAGTTACAAAAAGTATGAACCAAAGATTCAACATGAGTCCATGTACTAAATGTGGAAGAAGAAATCTTCATTCCTGCAAAAGCCTTCTGCAATGGTGGATTGTTGTTCTTTGAAACACATACCTAAATCTGCACATATTTGCAAAATGTCCACCTTTATTGAAAATATGACGAGTGATTGTACCAAAATATACAGTTTGTTTTACAAATGGATTTAACTCTTCTTTTTTAAAGGTAAATATAGGAAAATCATAAGTATATGGATTACCAAAAGACCAGATGGATTTTGAGAGTAAAAAACCAGATGAGGTTTGTGGTTTCTTAAAATTTGGATTATATTTCTTCACAAAGAAATCAGAATTGCTAGGGTCAATCACTAGAGGAAAGAAAGAGAAAGCTTCATTTTCCTGTTATTTGAGCCATTGCTCATGATTGACCAATCTAGATTGTAATTCATCAAAAGAAAGAGGTACTTCTCAATTTTGAATAGTAATAACAAAGTAAGAATATTCACTACCTAAATCATACAGAGTGTACATATCGAGATCATCATTTGGTATCGGTTCTCCAATCTTGGTCAAAGTATTAGATATCGACTTAATTTGATGAATAAAATCAAAGAACGAAGAATTACCTCTTCTGATTGAGTGCAACTGACCTCTAAGTTGAGATTTTCGGGAAAAAATTGATGAACAAAGATCTTGCAGATGATTCCACTTATTTCTTGCAGTATATTTTCCCAACAGTTTAGTCGTCAGAAAAGGTGGAATAGTTGTATTAATATAAGATCCAACAAAGTGAACCATAGATAGTCATGCAAAATATAAATGATTAATAACATGCACATTATTATGGAATAAGAATTGAGCTGAGGTTCAATTGAACAATCAACAAAACCAAACCAGTTGCTGATCAGAATCGAAGACATCTGATCCCTCCAAACCAGAGAGTTTAAGCCATCAAACTCAGCAGAGACAAAATTAGAAACTGAAAAAGGAAGATGAGAAAAACGAAAAAACATATGAATGATTGTTGTTGTAAGGTTGTAATGGTAGCGATTGTTGAAAAATGAAAGGAGGATTTTGAAGTTGTTGTGTTAGTTGTTGATCAAATTGTTGATGAAGTTGTTGTTGAGTTTGTTCTGGTGACGAAGGTCTTGAATCTGATTGATGTTGTAGCAGAGATCGTTGATATTGTACTGGTTGTTGTTGAATTTGTGGCAATAGTGTAAATGGTGAAAAATAATGTTCTTGAGTAGACAGTTGTTGGTTTTTGAATTGTTGGTATTGTTGTTGTGATTCGCAGTGGAATTCATTGAGTTTCTGGTAGTTCTTGTTATGATTGATCAAGAACAAGATTGTTGAAAAACATGATCGAAATAAAAACTCGCGGATTTTAATGGCGGAAGTTGAATATTCCCCTTTTGGTATCTGATACCATGTAAAAAAGTATTAGGTTGTATTGAAACTGACCAAATCTTTACAAGAGATTAAAAAGATGCTGATAAAGCTAAAGCAAAGTAAAGATAAAAGGCCGTGACAGTATGTCAGATAAAAACAATTTATGTTACACTGACAGACTGTAATAAGAGTGTCGTTATACAGATAAAACGAGTCAAACACGTGAAGCTAAAACTAGAAATGTTAAACATACATACCAAATTATAATGATAGACACAAGAGTAGTGTGTGTCAAAGGAAACAACAAAAATACAAATAACATGCAGATATTCATATCAGTTTAGAGTTTCAATATGATTTAGATTGCAAGGTCTAAACCGCAAGCTAGAATAGGTCTTCACGTGTGATTAAATTTATTAGGATGTGGGTTTTATACGGTTACTATAGATAACCATTTTTCATTTTGTTAGGAAGTTCATCCTTTAGTTGTAGTAGGAAGTTATGAATGTAACCGTGTAAGTTCTATAATGTCTTTGTATTATGTATTTTGGAATGAATGAATAAATAAATCATAAAACTATTAGTAAAAACAACTGTTAGTCTTTCTAACAAAGGTGTTAATGTCTCTTTGATGATATCAAAGGTCTGACGCCCATCTAACGATACAACAAATCATTTTTTATCAATCCAGATAACAAAATAGGTAGTAATATATAACGATAGAGATGAATGCAACACAGAGATTGCTTAAGATGTGAAGAGACGAGAAGGATGGGAATTGATGATGTTCAAGAAGAGATAAAAGAGAGTTATATCAAGAGATTAAGCATAATATGATTGATGATAATATTGATTAAGAGTTGTATGTAGAGAAAATATCTACGCATGTTTATATAGGCTTGTACTAGATACCTAAAATACTAGGATTCTAAATAAAGAAAATGATAATAACTTGTAAAATAAGGAAGATGTCCTGCATCAGGTAGAAATAAAAACCATTGTTTATACATATTCTTCTTCTTTTTCATATGATCTAACAAAAAAATCAGTTATGCAAAAAGGTGTAAAGATCTTCACTACTGAATCTTTCTCTTCAACTTCCATCTTTTTTACTCCCGACCTTCTAATAAATTCACTTTGCGTTTATGGAGAAACTACGTTGTTGTACATGTTTATGTCTTAGTGATATTTAACTTGTAGGCTTGACTAAGACTCTTGCGTAATTCTCTATATAGTTGTAATCATATTTTCATTCACCCGAAATATCCGAAATATCATATGCAAACATTGATGTGTTATTGGGGGAGCCTTGAACAGTGACCATAATACTTCATTTTTCGTAATAATACGTACTGGATAAACTCTAATAACAGTGTTGAACATGATATTATGGACATCCCTGCCTAATGTCTCGGTCATGTCTAAACATACTTTCTCGCCATTAAGAATGACAAAAATAAAATAAAAAATTCACGCAACTCATAATAAGGTATGAATAGAATCTGGAATGCAAAAGTTGTGCATAACCATACTAAAGAAATCCCAATCAACCTTGTGATTTGGAGGTATTAGATATGCACTTGCTTTTTTAATACTCCCTCCGTTTCAGGAAAATTGTTACTTTCACTTTATCATTTTAGCCTAAAAATAGGCCAAATTGAAAAAGTGAAAGTAACAATTTTCCTGAAACGGAAAGAGTAGTACTGTACATTGTTAATACTTTACATTTCTTTCTTTTTTCCTTTTTTTTTTCCGTAGGTGCACACGTAAAATCGGTTTTTACGTGCTTAAGATCAATTTGGAGGACCAAATGAGTGGGAGTGGATCAAGATAATTATGAGTGTATTCACGGGCCTTAGCATGTGGGGTCAAGCAGGTTGGACTTAAAGGCTTGGACTTGAAGTGCTTAAGGACATGGGTGAGCACGGTTGGTGTGGGCCGGTTTTTACCTCATCCGCATCCAATCCAATCCATTTCATTACGGATTTTGACATCCGCATCCAATCCAAAATCCAATTGAAGCATGGATGGACGGATTGGATGCAGAGTATCTAATGGATTTGTTTTATGATTTAAATTTATAAGTGGGAATTAAGTGTTTGGCACTCTCCTCGCTCTCTCTTACTCTAATGGCCTTAGTTGGAAATCCATTTAAAAATTCTTTAACCCGCTTTATTGAAATGACCTCTAAAAAAGGAGGGTCATATGAATAAAGATGTTTGATGATGTCATTAAATAAAAGATTTTAATGACAAGAAAATTATATGTAAAAATATAATAAAATTGAATATAAACTCTATTGTTAGGGGTATAATTATCAAGCCAACTTAAATATAAGATATCTCATAAATCATATGTGGGAATTTGGAAAATTTTATATATTAAAATGCTTTTTGAAAGACCTACACAACGAGCGTAAATACAAAAATCAAATATTCTTTTTTCTAGAATTCCGTATTCCTTAAATGATTTTTTCAATTTTTTATATATTAGAAATTTATTTTTATTTTTTAGCATGCAAATATTATCCATAGAATTTTCTAGAGTGCAGTTATTATCCACAATATCTTCTTGGTATGCAAATATTATCCACAACCTTTCTTAGTGTGCATCTATTATCCACAGTGTTTTTGTAATGTACAACTACTATCCACAATGTTAATTACTATAATTGTTTATGCTATAGTATATAAATCATTATATGAGCTAAAATAAAAAACTCTATTTTGATCCCATAATTTGTGCAACATATATACACAAGTACATATGTGCAAAAAAAAAAAAAAAAAAAAAAAAACACTATCAGTCAAATCAAGAAAGTGAGTTTATGAAACCGTTTTTTAAAGATGAACAAACACATTAGTATGAAGTTTTCTTGAGAACACCCACAACTATAATCTATCAATAAAATATCCATAACTAGAATCTGTGCATGAAATATCAACAACTAAAAAGTTATTTTGGTCTCCCCAAAATAACAATTGTTTCGGGATCATGAGAAAATTTGAATAGTTATTTCTATGACCTAAGATCCAAGAGAGAAAGATCCACATTTTCTAGAATCACAAGAATAATTAACTCAGCTTATAATAAGAAATACTACAATCCATATTACTGGAGCTTCCTTTTTGATAGATTTATTAAACAAACATCATTTACTACCAACTAAAATAGCAAATTCAAGAGCATGTGCACTGTTTCCTCTTCTAACACTTTTGTAATTAAACACATATCATCTAGAGAATTCTAGTTGGTAAGTGTATTGTATCAATAGGCATCCATTCATACTCAAACAACAAAGCTCAAAGAGTTATGCGACGGTCTTACAAAGACTAGTGAGTGTGTTCATACCAGACACCATAGCGGTGGTGGGATCATTGTTTAACCAGAATGTAACATACAAAGACTACTACTCATCGTAGAGATGCCCAAAATTTTCCACAGACTATTGATGGATAATAGCCAAATTGCATTATCAGATATGTTTAAAAAAAAATAGTTTAAATCTCAAAGTTTAAACCTGAAAGAGGTCTACTACTTACATGCCCGAGTAGCTAGGAAAAGAAAGAAAGAAATCCTATACTGATGATTATCAAGTCGTTGGTATCATCACCCAGCGACTTGAACAAGATATGTCATCAAGCTTCATGTATGCACATATTTTCACCCCTCTCCACGTGCCCTCGGTTAAACACATGGGAGACATGTGACGCGGATCATAAAGAAATGATGCCACATGCATACAACCAAGAAACATGTATCATCAGGAGGGGGTCCTCATCTCGCAGATACGACGGCTCCAAATCAAGGGGTACCGAGGCATAGTATTGCTGCGAAGTACTAAATACACCCTCAGACTTGCTTTATCCCATCTTGAGAGAGGTCCCAGATCGACGGCTATGACCAAGCTAACTGACACGGATATGACAGGGGAAGAAGACTGTGGACTGGCGCGTGCATACGACTCAACTACCCGCATTAAACACCCTGGGAAGTATACGTGTCAGCCAACCAGAGGAAGACACGACCATAACCCTTCGGTAATAAGGAAGAAACGACGGGGGCATCGTGGAAGACGATAAGAATGCAACGACTTTTATTAGCGGACCCCACGTAAAAACCCCTATAAATACCCCTCCTCACTAAGAGAGAGAGGCAGGTCAGTTCGGAAAAAAAGGAGGGAAGAGAGAATATGAAGAGTAAGTAGTTTCCCTAATCCCGCAGACTCAGTTAAAACTCCAAATTCATTCGACTATACTTGAAATCAATCTACATATAATGAAATCCCATTAACCCCGTGGATGTAGGCCTCAGTGCCGAACTACGTAAATACTCGTCTCATTTACATGTAGCACTTACATTCCGCACTTTACATTCAGTATTTTGTACGATAAGCTTTATATTACTTTACGGTCTTTATTTACTTTACCACAAGAACATTATGGTGATGTATACAAGTAGACAAAGACGAGTCCGAAGACTATGAGTCGATGTATCGGTGAACTCACTTCGCTTTACGCACTCTACACCTAGTCTGTGAACATTGTTTGTGAACATTTAGATGCCATCATAATTTACGCGTTCACAATCTGGCGCTAGAAACAGGGACTCTGCCCCTATAAAAGATTTATCTTATCATGTGATTTAAATGCTCTGGCTGTTATGAGCATCGATCTCTGAAAATAGCGGTGCTTAGAGCGTTTATTTTCTTTGAAACCCCCAGGAACTTAAAACTAGTAGATCTATATCTTCGAAATTTTTTTAAAGATCTTGTTGTTGGAAAATAAAACGTGTGGATAGATCCACACCTATTTTAGTAGATCTATATCTTCGAAAGCGTTTTTAAACTCCTGTCTTTAAAAAATAAAATGCGTGGATAGATCCACGCCTATTTTAATAGATATACATCTTCGAAAGCATTTTTAATAAAACTCATGAATAAACCCATGTTCATTTCATGCATTTATTATAGGTTCCACACCTTGGATACGATTTTAAAAGTATTGGGTGAAATATCTCTTCGTCGACATACCTTTTATCATGTCTACGTTTCTTTTTCAAACTACGCATGCTTGTGATCAAACTTGTGAAATAAACCGGGGGTAGTCAAGAGATATGATACCCCTGAAAAGAGGAATAATAGCCGGATAATCTCTTTACGCCTCCGGGACCCGATTTACAGGACTCTACTAACGGGTTCCCTATGAATCTCCCTTTTATATATGATAACCTTTTCAAAAAATATCATAAATGGAGAAGAACAAAGATACAGGAAAAACAAGGGCCTCGTCAAAAGAAACACCAAGGACAACACCAGTAATGACCAGGAGCAAGCAGAACGGGGAAAATCTCAAAGCCATAGACAAAACGCAGAATGGAGCAGAAATATAGAGGCCTTTAGATGCCAACGCTATTGCAGCGGAAGCTCTAAAGGTAGCGGCTGCCAAATCCATAGCATCAAAAGCCGGGGCATCCAAGGGAGGGGCCTCCAAAGTGACCGCTTCCACCCAACCGCACTAACAGCGTGAAGGGATGGCAGAGTCAGGGATGTGGCAACATTTCTACGGGATGCCTCTCACCAATGAACATAACGTGCCCCTAAAAGTTAATCAACCGCTCCTAATAACGATCCCACACGTTCAACAATAACCGGAGTAGCTAAACCCACAGACATATCCACCTGAACCCTTGATTCAAATTATCGACGAAGATCAGACGATAGCAGCTGGAGGGCAAGTGCAGGAAAGGACTCCTAATCAGGAATCAAATCACTCTGCCCAGATGAGGGTAGAGCTAGAAGAATTGAAAAAGAGTCAAAAGACATACGCGGATGCGGTAGCTCTGTTGGCTCAGGAAAATCAGCAACTCATAGAAAGAGCTACCCATAACATAGGAATTTCTGTCCAGAGCGACGAGGCTAGCTCAAGGGCACCAAGACCGAGCCAAGATCGAAGGATGGTGGTGTCCAACATACCAGAGCCATTGAACCAAAGATATACGAGTGGAAGTCGAAGATCCGATCCAAATTATAACCCTAACAACTCGGACTACTTCGACAACGATACCCCCCGGCTTGCATGACCCTTTGTTCAGGAAGAACATCAGCGCGCAATGGAAGATCTCCGTGCCGAGATGATGGTGGAGATCAAACAACAAAAATCTAGGCAAGAAGGAGGAAGATTGGAGAAAGTGATGAAGGAGGAGAGCACTACCCCCTAACACAACTCTTGGCCAAAGCTCCCATCCCTCAGAAATGTCCAGTTCCGGCCTTCGAATGCTACGATGGATCTAGTGATCCCGCTTCCCATCTTCGTTATTATAATCGAATGATGGAACGATGGGATTATGACGATGCCATATTTTGCAGATATTTCCCTTCGAGCTTGAAGGGATCCGCACTCTCCTGGTTCGACAACTTGCCAACAAATTCCATTGACTCGTACGACCAACTTACTGAGAGGTTCTTGACAACTTACATGTATAACAAAGTTGTGAAAACCGGAATGGACAAGCTCTTATCACTAGCAGTCAAGTACAATAAAACCATCAGAGAATACACAGATAGGTGGCGCAAAATCTTTCAAGCCATCGGAAACCTGGACCCCGTCGTCAGCGTAAACTGCTACAAATAGGGTCTTGATAGGATGATCCCCCTATTCGTCGAGATCCAAGGCACCGTCCCTGCTACTGAAGGAGACATTCGAGTGATCATAGAAAAGCATGCCAGACTAGAAGAAATCCAACAAGAAAATCCCAGATCTCAAACCCAGCGTCCACCACGCACAAACTCCGCAGAACAATCCAGCGGATCAAAAAGGGGCAACTCAGGTGATCGGCCTAACGAGGATAGAAGGGATCGCAGGGATAATCGACGAGGGGATATCTGAAAATTCGAAGACCAAGTTTACACAAAGATGAACTCCAGCTACTCACGCATCTTGAGAGAAATCAAGGGCCGTGAGAACCTCGACTGGCCATGGTCTAAGGGGAAGCAGCCCCCAAGATCAGAAAAATCCAAGGAGTACTGTGAATATCATTGTTTCAATGGTCACCTAACAGAGAAATGCAAGAATCTAAAGATAATGATTCAAAAGTTAGTCGACGCGGGAGACCTCAAACAGTACGTGCAAAAGACTAGCGATGAATATAAAGCTAAATGAAGCAAACAGGTCCAGCTGCCTGAAGGCAACCACACCCTTAACACCATCTCATGTTCCGAGTCCGCGGGACCATCCCTAACGGCTCAGTTAGGTAAAAGGCTGAGGAAACAGTTTAAATACTATTGTGAACTATACAAAATTGATGGGGAAGAAGTGGACGAGCACGAATAGTGGATGGACGCACCCATGATCTTCGACACGGACGATGTAGAAGGAGATATGGAATATCACAACGATCCCCTGGTTCTTACACTGCCAATTACAGGGTGCAATATCAAGAAAATCCTCATTGATGGGGGAAGCTCCGTTAATGTTCTATTCTATGATACATTCAAATGAATGGAACTCAACCATGAACAATTATTATTTTCATACTACACAATTTACGGATTCAACGGAGCCGCCACGAAGACCTTAGGGGATATTTTCTTGCAAGTAGACGCGGGGCCAATGAAGGTCGACACTCGGTTCAGCATGGTGGATGCACCCTCACCATACAATGCCATAATCGGCCGAAGATGGGTGCATAAACTCAAGGGAGGGGCTGCTACATACCACCAGTACCTTAGGTTTCCAACCCCCCAAGGGGTAATGGAGATAAAAGGAGATCAAGTCACGGCACGAGAGTGTCAAACTATGCAAAACAAGCTCAACAACGAACAGGATGAGCAGCGAAAGAATCGTAGATCCCAAAATAAGAAAGCCGCGAAAGAAAAAGCCATCAACGCTTACCTAGAAGAAATCTCCGGAAGAAGCCTTTCAAAGATAAATACGATTGGAAACACGGAGGCAAGTACCTCGGCCATTAAAGATGGCGAGGAGCCTACCAAATAGCAATCAAAGAAGATTCCTCTTCTAGGGGAATCAAAACCCACGTTTACACCTATAGAAGCGGTGAAATAAATAAATATAGGAACTGAAAGAGAACCAAGAATGGTCAAGATCGGAACGTTGATGGATGAGGAACGTGAAGCATATTTGATAAGATGACTCACGGAGTATGCAGATGTATTCGCATGGAAGCTAGGAGATATGCCAGGAATCGACCCTAAGACAATCCATCATGAGATTCGCATAAATCCAGGTACACCACCTTTCAGGCAAAAGGTACGAAAATTAGCCCCAAAATACCACAAAGCAGTCGAAACGGAGCTTCATAAGCTACTAGAAGCTGGATTCATCAAAGAAGTAAAATATCCAACATGGATTTCAAACATAGTCATTGTACCTAAAAAGAGCGGCGGGATGAGAATATTCATTGATTTCACCAACCTCAACAAAGTGTGCCCCAAGGACAACTATCCCTTGCCAAGCATCGACTAACTGGTCAAAGCAGTTGAGGGGTACGAAGAGATGTCGTTCATGGATGGATACTCCGGATACATCCAAGTATTCCCGTCAGAAGAGGATAAACATCATACAGTATTCTATACCCCGCATGGCCTCTACTGCTACGTGAGAATGCCCTTCGGGATCCGAAACGCAGGGGCAACGTATCAAAGGATGGTCGACGTTATCTTCAAACCATGGATTGGGAATACTCTGGAAGTTTACGTGGACGATATGCTAGTCAAAAGCAATCTACGGAAAGATCACCACCAAGATCTTAAGGATATCTTTCAGGCAATGAGGGAACATGGCATGAAAGTAAACCCAGAGAAATTCACTTTCGGCATCACTTCAGGAAAATTCATCAGATACCTGGTAACAAAAAGGGGCATCGAGGTGGATCCTTCCAAAATTCAGGCCATCGCAGGAATGCCATCTCCAAGGAACCTGAAAAAAGTACAAAGACTCAATGGCTCCCTAGAAGCACTATGGAGGTTTATATCCATATCCTCAGACATATGCAAGCCTTTCTTTAACATTCTTAAAAAATGGAGCAAGTTTGAATGGACAGCAGAGTGCGAGAAAGCCTTCAAAGAAATCAAGGAATACTTTGCTGAAATCCCCATCTTGCAAAAACCCGATCCTGACGAGGTTTTGGCCTTGTACATAGCAGCAACGGAGGATGCAGTCAGCACGGTGTTGGTTAAAACCAACACGAAGATAGAACAGCCCATCTACTAGGTCAGCAAAACTCTCAACACAGCAGAAAGAAACTACAAAAAGATCGAAAAACTCATCTTGGCGTTAGTATGGGCCACCCAAAAACTAAGGACATACTTCCTGACCCACTATATCCGCGTCCCATGCAAAGCCCCGCTAGAGGATGTCCTCAAAATCACAGGAAATACATGGAGAATTGCAAAATGGAACACTCATCTCGACCAATATAACATCATACATGAGCACCAGCATTCCCAGAAGTCTTAAGTCCTAGCAGATTTCCTGGAAGATCTACCGCTAGACAATGATGAAGAAATCTTCGTCGATAGGCTCAACACCGCAGGATTACCAGAGGGTGACAGAAGCAAAGATCCCGTCGATATTCTCGAACCAGCAAACCAAAGACAATGGGAAGTCTTCGTTGACGGCTCGAAGAACAAAGAAGGAGCCGGTATCGGCATCGTAATCATTACTCCCACGGGAGACATAATCATACATGCCTTCATACTAGAGTTCAAAGGACACACCAACAACATCGTCGAATATGAAGATGTTGTGCATGCTCTACGTCTAATAATAGAAATGGGTATAACAAATGTAAGTTTGACCAGTGACTCACAACTGGTCATCCGACAAATAGAGCTGGAATATAATGTGTATGATGAAACCTTGTTAGCATACATGACTTTAGTCCAGACACTGGCACATCAAATACCAAACATTAAGTTCCGGCACTAAAGCAGAAAGGAGCTCAGGCATGCAGATGCCTTGGCATATATCTCATCTATGTTGAAAAACGAAGATGTCGGGGGAATCAAGATCACCAGGGTTTACGAACCCTCGATCCCCTCCCGAGAATTCTGTATTGTCAGCCAAAAGGATAGCACAAGAAAAGACGCAGCGGACGATGATATAGGGGAATACATCGTGGATGACTTTCTAGAGGATGACATCATGATAAGAGCGGATGAAGACGAATACTTCAGCAAAGAAAAAGACTGGAGGTTTGATATCCACCACTTTCTGAAGGAAGGAACACTCCCCACAGACCTAAAGAAAGCAAGGAAGGTACAATCAAAAGCAGGAAGGTACGACTTAAGGGGAGAGATTTTATACAAAAAATCTTTCCTCGGACCTTTGCTACGCTGCCTATCCAGAACCGAAGGTTACCTAGTGCTAAAAGATATCCATCGAGGGGACGTATGGAATCACAGCGGGATGAGATCCCTGGCCGACAAGGAAAAAACCCAGGGGTATTATTGTCTAACGATGATACGAGACGCTGCAAGGATGTCTAAAAGATGCGAAGAATGCCAGCGGTTCTCCAGAATAATCCACGCACCAGCAACGATGCTAAACTCAGTAGATAGTCCTTGGCCATTCTCAAAATGGGGCATAGACATTGTGGGACCCCTGATCGAAGGATCAGGGAAAAGAAGATTTTTGATAGTGGCCACGAACTATTTCAGTAAGTGGGTAGAAGCTAAAGCATTGGCTAGAATCCGCGACTCGGATGTCTTCACATTTATTTTTCAGAACATAATCTGCAGGTTCGGAATCCCATCAGAGATTATCTCTGACAATGGTAAGCAACTACAGGGCAAGAACATCGATTTACTATTTGACACTTTCAAAATCCGAAAGAATAAGTTGACACCAATATACCCTCAAAGCATTGGCCAAGCAAAGGCCACAAACAAGACCCTCGCTCTCATTCTCAAGAAACAATTAGACGAGCACAAAGGACGATGGTATGAATAGTTACATAACGTCTTATGGGCGTACCGAACAACCCGAAGATCAGCCACAGGGTAATCTCCTTTCCTACTCACCTACGGAGCCGAAGCTATCATCCCCACGGAGATTATCATGCCAACCACAAAGACGAAAGCATGGGAAAAGAACCTCACAACGGACATGATGTTGGAAAGACTCGACGATCTCGAGGAAAGAAGAGAAGCAGCGTTATAAAAAATGGTGAATTATCAAAGGAAATTAGCAAGGGAGTACAATAAAAAGGTTAAACTTAAAAATTTCGTAGAAGGACAATATGTGCTGAGAACCATACCCCAATACCAATGAGAAAAGAAGTGGGGGAAATTAGCACCAACATGAGGAGGACCTTTTGTCATACAAGATATCGCGGGAAACAGAGCCTATTACCTGCGCAACCTAAAAGGGAAATTCCTCCGCCATCCATGGAATGCTAAAAATCTCAAGCCATACCATCCATAGATAGCAGCGCAATCTTGCAACTGCGTGAAGAGTACCAGAAGAAGAAAACGATGCATCTTATCAACATGTTTCTGTCTCTGGATGAGGAATAGCGGAACTCAACAAATCAATCAAACAAACTTTCTTGCGAATATCACTAAATAGTAATTAGCCTAAGACAATACACGGGACATCGTATTAGAAGAATGAATACTTGTAAATACACCTACAAATATGCTACGAAAACGATGCACCTATATTGGAAAGATCTCTCAGGACTCCCTTATCAGCGTCTATAAGTGTAAGACCATGGGGAAGACATCCAGCAGAAAGAGATCTCCAACTATTCTAAGTCAGCGAGTCGACGGAATGGGGACATGTAAATATTAACACCTCATATCCTAGAACGCTGCATCGACCCCCACCGTCTGGGAATCCTCTGGCCAAGGATTAGCCAGCGGGGTGACATGTCTCAAGACGATTACGAAGGTACATACCTTCGATATCATACTCAAACACTCCGTTCTTTATTTTCACTACCTCATTTGGTTAACTAAACAACGCAGCTAAAATAAGGACGTAGGCAAACATAACCAATAAACGATGATCTATTCCATGAAAGTTGATTACAAGTTTGGCAAAATAAGAAAAAAAAAATCGATAGATACCACAAGAACTCTATAATCAACGAAGATCATCTTTCTATAACTAACAGAAGAATCTACTTGGATAATTCAGCTCCACCGGTGGGGTCTTCCCTCTGCGTCGAAGGTACGCTCCCACCTGAAGAAGGCCCCGAAGAACTGGACAGGGGACGAGGTTTAAGACGACGGGGATATTCCTTGACAAGTCCATGCTCGGTCTTGAGGTCATGCTCTATCTTGGCCAAAACCTTGTTCGTCTCCTCAGCCAATTGACAGCGATCCTTATATGTAATGGAAACATTTCTCATTTCAGCCTGAGACAACAAAGTGGACAGACGGCTCACCTCCGTTGAGGCCAAGTGAGCTGCATGTTCGTGAGATGTAGACAAGCCCCGGAAATACGAGTTCTGACCCTCCTGGTGCACCAAGGCAGTTTGAGCCTTTCCTATCTCAGATTGAGTTTTTTTAAGTTTTTCATTTGCAACGAGAAGCTGTCTCTGGAGATCTGAAAAATAAAACGAAGAGTTAGAACTATGAAGAACAAAATCACACTTGGAAAAGAAAACATATACCTTCGACTCTAGCCGAATCTATTTCATATTCATTAACAACCGCATCCCGAGCCTCGTCAAGAAAGTCATACTTGTCGGCAATTTTCTTATAATCCACTCGAAGAGTGGAAAGAGAAAATTGACTAGCGTCTAACTCTACCTACTTCATTGAATCTAAATGACGAAGATGGTTGACTTAATTATTCAGCTCCTCCATTCCTTTGTTAAGTCTGTACATATTAACTTCAAGATTTCTTTCAGAATCAGCCTGACGAGCTACGTCAGCCCAAGACGCGGCTAAGGCCTTGCCAAGGGCACAGGCCTCGGCCCTAGCATCATCTCTTTCTTTGGCAAGATGCTGCATATACTCTCTTACTTCGGAATCATGAGAGGAACGATCCCGCCATAGTTCTTCTTCTAGAAGATTCATCTTAACCGATAAATACGAAGCAAGTTCGCGGGCTTCACGGAGATTGTCACGCATCCATAGAAAAGTACCATTAAAGAGACGACGATCCGCGTTATATTTATTTTGCATATCCACTATCTGAGTATGCCTCAGACGCCATGCCTCGGCCTTGGCATCCCATCTTTCGACCTCACTCTTAATTTGCTCTACTAGCTCGGCAATACGGGTCTTCTACCGTTCTCTCTCACTTTGAAGCCATATCAACTCGAGGACTCCACCCACTGAAGATAGGGTGGGGATACTCAGACAAAACACTAATGGCTAGAAGATGACAGCGTTAAGCAAGAATAAAGGGAGCAAACCTGTGAAAGATGAAGTATCTTTTCGAATGCTCTCCAACTCGCTGCGCACCATAGCAAGCTTCAGACGGAGCCTCTCTTCATCGTTGCCGAGTTATTCCTTCCCTTTAAGATAGTTCTTCAGCTCACTTATTTTCTTATCTCTGGCAGAGATGACCAACTCAGCTGCAGCTAGATCCTCCTCTCTGTGATGAAGCTTACCCTCTAACTTAAGAGACTTGGCCTTGAAAAATTGGTACAAGTTATGATTGCAGTATTCGCTCCTCATTATCTATGTTCTAGGAAATAGGCATCACGTCAGAAAACCATAGGATACCCACAGAAAAATAAACATGGAAAACACGACGTACCTCTAGTATCCGCTGCTGAGTATAACCATACTGATATCCATCAGCTATGGCCATCATATCAACAATGGTGGATGGAGGATAAACTACTAGGGGAGCCCCCAGCGACCTCAGGTCCTTGTCCCAAACCTCCGCAACCTGATTTGCGGTGGACAGCTGCATCATCCGACGAGTATAGGCATCAGAATTCTTCTCCCCAGCAATCACGGGAGCAGGGTTCGGGACAAACATTAAATTTTTATTCTTCAACCAAGCAAGAACGACATCATCACCCTCCATCATCAAGGATTACGGGAAATCATCCGAAGGGGACCTGGTCGAAGATTCGCCAACAACATGAACTTTTCCATCTAATGCTTTCTTAACTTCTCCCTCCCCTTCAATAACGAAGGCCCCAGCGTCATCAAAACCCAGAACCGTGTGATCCGAAGCTTTCCCCTTGCCAGAGGTATCTAGCACGTCCCAATCATCGTTTGGGGAAATCAAATAAAACTTCTCAGTAAGACCCATGGCAGCATTCACATCGAAGGATGTCCTTGCGGAGCAAACTCTACCAAAAGAGAATTCTTGGGAAGTCTTGTACCCAACACCATCACCAGCAGGGTAATATTGTCAGCATTATTACCACCAGGGGTATTCTTTGTGCCATCAACACCACCACCATCTTCATGGGTAGGGGAGAAGTGTCAGTACGTTCCTCTCCATCGGAGATGTCCTCATCCCCCTCAAAGTCTTCATTATCAGGTCTGGTAACCTCCTCTTGGACCCCTGCCTTATCAACTACAACGGTGGAAGAGCGCTTGGGACCAGCCCTTATTTTCTTCTTCGCCAACAGAACAATAAGGGAAAAAAATCAATATTTTTTTCCTTCTGCTCAAAAGTTTTGTGAAACAAAAGAAAAAAGGGGCAAATATAGGAAGAACTCACACCTTCACAGTCGCAGTACTCTTCGAATGAAGAATAGCATTTGAACTTTCTTCTTCATCGCCATCAACGACATCAAGGGCATAAATAAAATTCATACCCTCGAAGGTCAGACGCCAAGGGCCGAAATCCCCATAACGAGCAGGGGAAACCTCACGAGGAATGCTATCAGCACTAGGACTCCACCCGTGGGGACCATGAATCCAACCCCAAGTCCACATACCAATAATCTCAATAACGGTGGCATCCCACTCGTAGTCATGATCACGCTTAATCCTCTCACGAGGAGGGAAAATCTTCTTGTTAGCAGACCCTTCAGTACCAAGAACGTACTTCAACTTGGCATCGCTCACCTCACTTAAAAGACGAACCTCGCCATGGGAAGCAGCAATATTACGAAGACCCACACTTCACAGCTTACGGTTCTTACTATTGAAATAATCCCCAAAGGAATTATTAAAATTCTGGGGAGTATACCATTCCCTCTCAGCAGGTTCGGGGACATAACAAGTCATCATCGTTTCTCCTTTGCTCCGAAGATAGCATTATTTCAGAGCGCGGAGATAATTCCCAGTCAACTGTGACACAGAACGACTATGGGTATTTGTAGAAGAACCCTCATAACTAGCCAATACGTCATAGTAAAAAGAATCACCTGACTTATACAGAGGAAACATAAGACCCGCCTCGAAGGCCCCCACGGTAGTCAGCATATGAAACTCATAGAATTGATATCTCGAGATAAGATCGTAAGTGATATCATCATCGGGAGCATAAAAGCGGACCTCGAAGGCTTGAAGTTCATGCTTCTCCTTGAACATCTCCAGGTCGATATGCTTGAAAGTGACCTTTTTCTTACCAACCGAGACACTTCGTATAACTGGTGTAGCATATTCCTCATCAAAAGGGTCTACCATGGGGTCTTTCGGAGGACTCGTACCCAGGGCCTTCCTTTTCAAAGGAACGTTCTTAGGAAGTTCAATATTCGAGGCAGTACCCTTGACAGATTTTCCTTTAGAAGGGATCGCTGGAGGAGGAGGTAGAGGATTCTGCTGAGGCATCGGAGGAGCCATGGAACGAAGAGGCGGAATATCCAAAGCTTCATTGCGGGGAGTAGCATGCGTATTTTTAGACTCATCACGTGAGCGAGAAGAAGCGCGGGTAGTAGCATACCTAGAGCCAGGGGGATCCCTCGGGGGATCTCCTTTCTTGGAAGATGAATGTATATGACCCGAAGATGACGAAACCCTTTGAGAATAAAGATCAGCCTGCGAGGCCCTAGAACCCCCTAGCGGAGATATATCCGGGTCTCTACGCGGAGGAGATCTGTGAGGACTAGATGGCGGAGTATGATAAGGCACCCGCTGACGATCAGCCATATCTGCGGGATATACAAACAAGTTTTAAGTTCCGCAGAATCACGAACAAAGATCAAAAAGCTGAAATTTACAGAGTTTATCATGGATATCCGATAAAAAAAACCTAGCTAACTTGCATAGCCATGAAAGATTCTTCAACCATAAATTCCTAAACTTTGTGACGAAGAACATGGGAAAGTATATATACCTGTGTATTCTTCATCACAAAACCAAGAACATAGTAGCAGAAGTGGAGCTAATAATCAGAATCAAGACCAAAGACCAACCCTTTACCTATGTCAAGATATTTAATCAACGGAAGAACGTGGCCAGAAAACAACGAAAAACAGCAGCAAACGAACCCAAAGGTTCAATAACGGGTTATATTCAAGACAAAAGCAGCAGCAGGTAACAGTAGTAGCAGCAGTTAATGGCATCCAAACAAAAGTGAAGAATGAAGATTTCAGGAGGAAAGAATGAAGGACCGCCAGAGAATGAAATTTATTTCAAATTCTATTTCCCCGTTTTTAAACATCAAAGAAGATTGAAACCATCCCTTCACCCAAGGAGGAGTTATTGCAAGAAGTTTTTGCATAATGGGAAATGTACCCTGAAATCTAGGGGAAGTTATTGAAGGAGGGGGGGGGGGGAGAATGTGCGTCGGTTTTCCTCTAACTCCAACTGACGCCTTAAGTCAGAAGAATAGGGGAAAATTGTATGCACATATTTTCACCCCTCGCCACGTGCCCTCGGTTAAACACGTGGGAGACATGTGACGCGGAGTATCAAGAAATGATGCCACGTGCATACAGCCAAGAAACATGTATCATCAGGAGGGGGTCCTCATCTCGCAGATCCGACGGCTCCAAATCAAGGGGTACCGAGGCAGAGTATTGCTGCGAAGTACTAAATACACCCTCGGACTTGCTTTATCCCATATCGAGAGAGGTCCCAGATCGACGGCTAGGACCAAGCTAACTGACACGGATATGACAGGGGCAGAAGACTGTGGACTGGCGCATGCAGACGACTCAACCACCCGCATTAAACACCCTGGGAAGTATACGTGTCAGCCAACCATAGGAAGACATGACCATAACCCTTCGGTAATAAGGAAGAAACGGCGGGGGCATCGTGGAAGACGAAGAAGTCCGCGTACTAGTAAAAAACACAAGACGATAAGAATGCAACGACTTTTATTTGCGGACCCCATGTCGAAACCCCTATAAATACCCCTCCTCACTAAGAGAGAGAGGAAGGTCAGTTCAAAAAGAAAGGAGGGAAGAGAGAATAGGAAGAGTAAGTAGCTTCCCTAATCCCACAGACTCAGTTAAAACTCCAAAGTCATTCGACTATACTTGTAATCAATATACATATAATGAAATCCCCTTAACCCCGTGGATATAGGCCTCAGTGTTGAACCACGTAAATACTCGTCTCATTTATATTTAGCACTTACATTCCGCACTTTACATTCAGTATTTTGTACGATAAGCTTTATATTACTTTACGGTCTTTATTTACTTTACTACAAGAACATTATGGTGATGTATACGAGTAGACAAAGACGAGTCCGAAGAATCTGAGTCGATGAATCGGTGTACTCACTTCGCTTTACGCACTCTACACCTAGTTTTTGAATTTTTATGTATGCTAACATTGTTTGTGAACATTTAGATGCCATCGTAATTTACGCGTTCACACTTCACTACCTATAAATTGCCGGATACGTGCCTTAAATCTAATGGGTCCGGATGTCCAACGGATTTTCATGATTGCACATGCGCCCAATCAGTAATCCGTTGGATTTCAAAAATCTCATATATATCCATCCCAATAGCGAACGGTCCGAACACCTATCCCAAAAATACGAATATTTCGGGTCAAATCCGTAGATTCCACGCCAATAGAGCTCTGAAAACCTCTAAAAAGCTATGAAATGCTTTAATTTAATTATATCACGTAGCACTGGGATCTACCAGCTAGAGGATTCATTAAAGAACGATACTAACAAATTTCCTACAATATAGTGAAGATAATCTTTGAATGTTTCTTAATAAAACAAATACTAGTAGGTTTTTTTCTTCACAATGGTAATGTTTGGACCATATAAATATTAAATAGGATTAATAGGATCTTCATCCCATTAGCCTTAAACAAAAACATTTAATTGGATCATAGGTTGAAGCCTAAATCCATTAAGGGTTAAAAACCTAATATGCTGCCCTTATTAAAGGTGACTAAATTTATTGTATCCTAAAAAGTGGATGAATTTTTGGATGGTAAGCCAAGGCATAGATTCAAACCAGGAAGTTAGATTTAATCTATATGTTTAGTCCAAATACATTAATTAATCTAGTTATCCTGAAAGGAGGGGATGAATATAGATTACTTATTGGATTACGTACATTTATATGTCTAGATACATAATTCTGATTTCAAATAAAGATGAACCTGGAGAGCATTTGGTCTAGGTACATTATCAAAATGAATGCAGATAGGTAATTGACTGGATGCATACCCTCTACAACCTATAAATAGAGGAGTAATTTCAACTAGAAAGGTACACATTTCTAATCCTTATCTCTCTCCATAAAAACCTGCTTAGAGATCTTACTCATTGAGGCATCAGAGTGTCTTTGCATGCACCCCCCTTCTTCACTCATCAACAATTCGAAAAGAGCCAAAGTCATTGAAGATTTAAGCTAGGATCTCTTCATCATCAAGAACACATCTCGAGGAATATCGTGAGTCATTTTACGTTCTACAATTCATTCATCAGGTATAAATCTTAAGTCACCTAACGGTTAAGATTATATATTTCAATACAAATCTCGAGGAGTGTTGTGGGAATACATTTTCTACAACATCTTTTGGCGCTCACCATGGGGTATAAAAGGAATCATAAAAAAAGAAATCAAGATCCAGAGCTACATCACAAGCACGTCGGAGTGATGGAACATTTATGAAGATGAAAGAGTACGAAGAATTCAGAACAATGTTGATCACCCACCCCAAGAAGAAGTTGAAACATCACCAGCAACGACAATTTCAGGAAGTCCTTATGCAAGAACTTATACCCACGGAATAAGTAATAGAAATCGTGGGGTACGTATTGAAACCCCTCTTTTAAGTGAATGTGCTAATCTGAACGAAATAGGTTTAGATCAGCATCAAAAGAACATGTTAAAATCGTGTCCAAATTCCCTTGACAATAGAGGCTTTCATTTAGCCTCGCGTATTGTGCAAGTAAAGATAACCAGAGTAACACCCGGAGATCTGGGTCTGCTCGAAATATTACAACAGTTAGAAAGGGAAAATAGTCAAATATATGACTGGAGACCTTAGTGGATAAGAGACTGCAAATGGGTTATACCCAATACTCTAAAGTATCATTCCACTTCGGCATGCAAGACTTTCACATGAGGGTTGGCGAGCACAATATATGTGAAATGGTCATGATAGGAGACACAGATCGTATGAAAGGCAAGACATTGAAGCAGATAATGTCGTAGGGGAAGATCAACGACCGAATGACCGCTTCGAAAGCCATCACATCGTCGAGGAATCAGAAAAACGATTAGGACCTACCCAATAGCAAAATAACATGCGTGAGCGGGAGAAATACCTCGACGTGCATAAGTGAAATGAGTACCTTGATGAACGAAAGCGAAAGAAGTATTATGTCAAAAATTAAGACTCAAACAAGCACAAACTAGAGAAAGCAAAAGCAACACAAAACAAAGATTTTTTTTCCTTTGTGTTGCCTGTAAATAGGAGCCAATCACCTCGAATGTCTTACATGGTAATAATCTTCGATGTATTCCGCCATGGGTTGGACAATGCATATACAACAGTGGCGTTGTCAAATGCGCCATTGATGATTATTGCGCGGAAAAAAGAATACAAGTGATGCATATGAAGTATGAAGTTGAACTAAGCAAGTCAAGACTCAATTGGCATGATAATTGGGTGTTGGCATCCAAACAATCTAAGTTCATGACCGGGATAAATGTAGTGAAACCATTGCCGAATACTTGGCAGAAGTGCAAGTTGAATGAAGTGCAACCATTGCTGAATACTTGGAAGAAATACAATTTGAATGAAGCACAACCATTGCCGAATACTTGGCATAGGCCAAGATTGAGTAAAGCACAATTATTGGCAAACATTGTCACGGACCAAGTTTAGTGCAGCGTAATGATTGTCGGATTCGAGTTCAAGCTGTCAGCTATGAGTGTGTGTGCATTACACGGATGCCAGAGAGAGAGAGAAAGTTAAAGATGGTTATAAAGTGGCTTTATAATCAAGTTTAGCATAACCTATCCGTTCGAGACAAGTGTGGCGCCATTCTACAAGCCAGCACTAAATTTAGCAGTTAAAAAAAAGAAACTGTGGCGGTTAGGGGAACTGCCTATGGACAGATGGTGTTTAAGCAAAAACCTTGTCTCTTTTTGCTTAATGTAAAGTTAGTTCATTAGGGAAGCACTACAAGTATACTTAGCCAAAGTATACAATAAGAAACGCTGAAAGCAAGGTTAATCGAGAATTAAAGTTGGTGGTTGTTGATGATGGATTTTAGACAAGGGGTAAAATCGTAAAACCCCATGACCTAATGTTGCCCGCAACACATTAACTGAGAGCTGTTAATTCGGATGTAAATAATTAATAGGGGTATTTTTTTCAAAATACCAGATTAGGGTTTTCGACACAGAACCCTAATCCCAAACCAAGCCGCATACTGCGTACCATGGCAACGACGCCAAAACCAAGCCGCATACTGCGTACCATGGCAACTGCGCCAAAACCAAGCCGCATACTGCGCACCATGGCAACTGCGCCAAACCAAAGCCGCATACTGTGCACCATGGCAACGATGCCAAACCAAGCCGCGTACTGCGCACCATGGCAACGACGCTAAAACCAAGCCGCGTACTGCGCACCATGGCAACGACGCCAAAACCAAGCCGCATATTGTGCACCATGGCAACGATGCCAAAACCAAACCACATACTGCACCCACAGGAAACCATGCCAAACTAAGCCGCTATGCCATTTGGCAGATGCCAAAAATAGCGCCCTAGGCTTGCAAACCGTGCAACTAGGTCAACTTGGCCGTACGTGCCATTGGCACATGCCAACATGCACCACTAGCCAATTTCCCAAGTCGCTATGCCGTTTGTCACATGCCAAAAATAGCGCCCTAGGCTTGCAAAATGTGCAACTCGGTCAACTTGGACGTGCGTGCCATTGGCACATGCCAACACGCACCACTAGCCAATTTCCAAGTCGCTATGCCGTCTGGCACATGCCAAAAATAGCGCCCTAGGCTTGCAAACCGTGCAACTTGGTAAACTTGGCCGTGCTTTCCATTGGCACATCCCAACACGCACCACTAGCCAATTTCCAAGTCGCTATGCCGTTTGGCACATGCCAAAAATAGCGCCCTAGGCTTGCAAACCGTGCAACTTGGTCAACTTGGACGTGCGTGCCATTGGCACATGCCAACACGCACCACTAGCCAATTTCCAAGTCGTTATTCCGTTTGGAACATGCCAAAAATAGCGCCCAAGGCTTGCAAACCGTGCAACTAGGTCAACTTGGCCGTGCGTTCCATTGGCACATGCCAACACGCATCACTAGCCAATTTCTAAGCTGCTATGCCCTTTGTCACATGCCAAAAATAGCGCCCTAGGCTTGAAAACCGTGCAACTAGGTCAACTTGGCCGTGTGTGCCTTTGGCACATGCCAACACGCACCACTAGCCAATTACCCAAGTGCCTATGCCGTTTGGCACATGCCACAAATAGCGCCCTAGGATTAAAAATCGTGCAACTAGGTCAACATGGCCGTGCGTGCCGTTGGCACATGCCAAACACGCACCACTAGCCATTTTTCAAACCGCTACCAAGCCCAAAACTCAAGGCCCAATTGGCCATGTGTGCCATTGGCACATGCCAACACAAATGCCAACACACAAACCACTAGCCACTTTCTATTCCAAGACGCTATTCCATTGGCACATGCCAAAGTAGCGCCCGTAACTTGGACAAAGTGGACGTACGTGCTATTGGCACATGCCAAACACGTTACCACTAGCCACTTTCTATTCCAAGGCATTCCGCGCATTCCATTGGCACATGCCACATGCTCCACTAAGCAACTTTGGCATTTCCATCCGCACTCAAAGTGCAATTTGCGACCAAGGCATTCTGCACATGCCACATGCTCCACCAATCTACTTTGGCATTTCCATCCGCACTCAAAGTGCAATTTGTGGCCAAGGAATTCCGCACATGCCAAATGCTCCACTAAGCGACTTTGGAATTTCCATCCGCACTCAAAGTAAAACTCGCGGCCAAGGCATTCTGCACATGCCATTGGCACATTCCAAATGCTCCACTAAGAGACTTTGGCATTGCCATTCGCACTCAAAGTACAACTCGTGGTCGAGATATCCCGTACATGCCATTGGCACATGCCGCGACGCTTCACTAGCAACTTTGGCATTTCCACTTGCGCCCAACTCTCGAGACATCAACACAAACTGGGGGATGCTTTCTTGGGGTTTTATGAACTATAAAGCCACGGTTTTTAATAGCATTCCTTGGTTTATTAAAATAAGTTCACAAACATCGTTTTTAGGCATAACCTACTCAAGTTCGCGGATGGAGTTCACAAACTCCAGCTGAAATTCTCGGTCGAGAACTTCCGCCAGTTCGCGGACTGAAGCTTACGCACTAAACCGGTTTCACTTGATCAACAAATTTATCAAACTTCGGTTCAAGCAATAAGGACTTATACATATATGTGTTGCCACAACAATGCTTATATCCTTAAAAAGTTATATTGTCTAAACTCTCATTTCAATCATTGAAACATTCTCAGTGGACGTTTTATAGTTGTTATTCACAAATTATTTTTCGTCAGAGCAATTTCCAAAATGATTGAAACATAACATGACTTTCGTCACTAGGTAAAGATGAACTTGGCTAAAGCGAAAGCTTTACCAACACATATTTCAAGAAATAGATAAGCGAGATATAATGAGCTCGAAATATCATGTGTGTATAATCTTAGTCTATATAATAATACGACTTTTATCTCAAGATAGGAGATAGAGTAGATAGACTTTTGAGTGATAGATAAGTTCAAGTCTCAACATAATTTTTAGTCGATGAAGATCCATTGGTTCCTTGAGTAGTCCTTCGTCTTGTATGATGATCTCCATGAAGTTCTTGAGCTCAACTACACTTGTATCCTAGTCCGAGATCTTAGCTATAGTAGACTAGAAATCAATGACTTTATAGTTTTGATCACTAATATTGACAAACATGCTTGAGATAGCAACGCATGCGAGTTTGACCGAGCTATGCTCTAACAAGGGGTATTTATTTCTCTTTGATTTGTACATCATGGGTTTTTACAAAAACTATGAGTATCTAAACTCTTATTTGATTGAGGATGAATTCTAAGTTCTAAACTTGATTTGATTTAATATATGAACTTATTTTTATTTTTTCATATGATTATCGTTTGTTTATACTGTGATGAAAGTTTTGTGATTGATTGATTGCTTTAGGTGGCCAACTAAAATGATCCCTTGATTGATTTATTGCTAGTAAAGGGTTAGAATATCAGTAATTATTTAATAACTCTCACACAAGTAGAAAATATGAAACCTTGCATAATAATTCTGTGGAGAAATTGTGTGTAGAAACAACACTAGAAAGTGGACCTTGCGATAAGAGTCTAACTACTAAGATGAAATTACGAGGGTACCAAATAAACCACAATTTTTCGTTCCCACCTATAAGTCTGATACCAAGTGTGATCGTCTATGGAAAAATTTGAGACAATACAACAACAAGGTATTCACTTGATAACAGTTACGGTACAAGACCGATTGAATATAGGATCAATGTCAAGTGATTAAGATTTAACATACAAGTGTAAATTACATTACTATAATAAAACAATTATAATATGGAAGTAAAGTAAATGACACAACAAGATTTTGTTAACGAGGAAACCACAAGTACATAAAAACCTCAGGACCTAGTCCTGTTTTGAAGACTCTCAGAATTAAGCCATTATACAAAGAACAAATCCAACTTCGTATAGTTAAGACCACCGTTTGGTCACGCACATGCATCCCAAGACAAAAAATCACTATCTTGAGTTGCTTTATCGATGTAAATTCTTAAGAAATCAACTCATTTTGATCATCTTCCAAACGGTAAATAAAAAAGTATGTTTGGTAACTACTCCAATAATCTTTCAGAAAACGATTCGTTGAGTTTTGCCAAAGGCTCTTCCGTTTAAAATAGTAAACTCCTTTGTCGGGTAGGATCAATCTGAATCAATAACTTAAGTTCACATTCACAACTATCTGATTCAGATATTGAAGAATACCACCAAATGATAGTTATCGATCAATACGATAATGTGATCGAATCTAATCTAAGTTGGATCCCAGCCGATCAAGATGTGTTATCAAATCACGAGATACGAATAGCGGTAGTAAGGATCGTTCCCTCGAGGAATTATGTATTTGTTATTTGTTTTTGACTCTTATGTAATCAAAAGGGGGTTGTGAGTTTTAAACCGAACTATGAAAATAAAAATGATGGTTAAGGAGTTATTATCCATCACTAAACAAATGATTAATTCAGATTTAAGTTCCGGTTAAACTCATATAATCAATCAAAGGCGCAAGAGCTAGTCTATGAGTTTTTTCCACTAAATAAATTGGCGCAAGAGCCACTCAAGTTTAACCCAACGAAAAAGTTGTATTTATGAGTTAGGTTATTCTAAGAAATTCGGCGCAAGAACCACTCGATTTCAACCTAGGTTACGCTTCTACACATAGTCTCATGGCAATATCTTTTTGTTAGAAACTATGTTATGCTACTTGCAACATGAATTTTTCGATGATTCCAGATCTCAAGCCCTAGTCTATCTATAGATATATTATCATGGTTACTTAATTTCAAATTAAACAACTAATACAACACATACATGGCGATATTACTAGTAGAAAATAAATAATTAAATAGAGAATAAAATAATAAAACTTATTTCGTTAATTGAATCACCATGTCTAGGACTGCAAATTAATCCCCATCGATCAAGAGAATTATCTACTTATGGGTTTACTAAACCCATGGAAAATATACAAGAAAAAACAAGAAGAGGAAAATAGAAAATGTCTTAGTTCTCCCCTTAAAGGAGTAAACCAAAATCTTCCCTCTTATGTGTAGAGAAGTTGTGTCGAATGCTCCCTTTATAAAGGGTTTGGTAACCTCCCCTTGATGTCTATCCAACAAGGAAACTTAACCTCCTCAAATTCTTCAACCTGATTTTGATCATTATCCAACTAGGAGACTTAACCTTCTCAAATAGTCCCAACAAAAACCAAATCCAAGTTGGTTTCACTGTTTTGCTCATAACCTCTTTTTCTGAACTCGAAATGACCTCAATCATGTTGATTTGCTTTCTTAATCCAATTATCTTTAAAATGATAATAAATGCCTGGATTTGAAGACTTTTTTTTATTATTATTATTATTATTATCATTCTTGGATTTTTGGCATTCAGTTCTCTCTTTTTGTAGCATTTTTTCAACTTGTCTTGGCTCTAAACACTTAGATAATTGACATAAGATAGAAAACAAATGTAATAACAAGTAATATGCAAAAATAATTGCTAATATAAGTATGGGTTTGATCCTAAGAATACACAAACTGTATAATAATCAGATAAATATACGTATATTAATTTTTGCCAAACTTTCACATTCATCCCCCATGCATAATCCATTACCATGCTTATTGTCCCTAACTCAACCTTAACAGTTTGGATCTTCAAACTCTCATGTTTACTATACTGATTTATTTAAGTTTCTATTGTAGGTTATTAACATGTCTTCACAAATATGTTATAACCTTGCAAGATCCCTGACCCAAATATGGTAGTTAATATCACTCAGACTACCCCATGATTATTTTTTCCTTACGTTAATAGCAATGGAAGCAAACCAAAAAAAATTAAGAAGTGTATAACTAATTTACCGAACGTTGATCACTCATTTTTTTTGAAAATAAAATTTATAGTACATGGTTAGTCGTTGTTAGTCTCATCATGCATGAAACAAAAATGGTCCCTTTAGTTATATCCAAAGTTCGGTTGTATGCTTATTCTCAATGGAATATTTTTTTTCTTATGTAGATTTTTCAATTAACATTAGTTTTGTGTACTTTTTTGGGTTATTTACATCAACTTTCTATATTTATTAGTTATGCATATTACAAATACACGATACTAGAGAATTTAAGTATCTCTTATGTGTATATAATTTTCAAAACGTGCGGATGAAAGATCAAATAAATCATGGTGAAATTTTGATAATGGGAAAAATGGTCATTTTGAAGTTCGTCTCAAGATCTACATCAAAGATAAATCTCAAGGACACTTGGATCTTAACACATAAACATATCTTCCACAAGTTTAGGTAAGCCCTAACCTCACATGATGAAGCTCAGTTGGGCCAAACTCTGTTATCACGAGAGCGGCTCAGCCTTTGGTCTATAAGGCACTTATATCAGTGATTCCGAGCACATCCTGATAAGATGGGGGTACCCAAATACACCACAATATTTTTATTTCAACCTATAAGTCCAATACCAAGTGTGATTGTCTATGGACAAAGTCGAGACAATATGACAACTTGATATTCACTTAATAATAGTTACAGTCTGAAACAGATTTACTATAGGATCAATATCAAGTAATTTGGAATTAACGTACAAGTGCAATTTACTTTCATTATAATAAAAAAATTATAATGCGGAAAAGTAAAGTAAATGGCACAACAAGATTTTATTAACGAGGAAACCGCAAATGCAGAAAAACCTAGAACCTATTTCGGTTTTGAATACTCTCATAATTAAGTCGATATACAAAATCTAAACCAACTTTGTATAGTTGAGACCAAGCAGACTACCCCTAACTACTTAGTTCCCCCAGTATCCATGCGCCTTCGACTTATAGAGTCACGCACGTGAATATCAAATCCTTTGGATAGTATTCCAAAAAACAAAGGAAGAATCTGTTTAGTAACCACTCTAATCAATCTTGATACAAGATAATATGAGTTGTTGACAAAGGCTCTTATGTTTAATCTAATAAACTCCTTTGTTTGGTTAGATCAATCTAAACAATAACTATCGAAATAGTCAAGTATAGATTCACACTCAATCAATATAGATCTCAAAGAGAAATATGGAGAATGCCGATCTCACGCAAATAATCAATAAGATCTATCAAAGATAAATCGATTCTAGTTGGATCCCAGCTGATCAAGGTTTGTGCACTAAATCCACAAGATACGAAAACTAATAAGAATTCTTATTCGTCTTCAAATCTTCTATTGCCGTCAAATACCTGCACAACACCACTTGAATCTTTTGTGATCAATCACGCACAAAATGGAGTCTGTTAGCAATGGATTATCACAAGATGTATTTTGATCTAACAACAGTTCTAAAGATCCCGTCGACATTTTGATCTAGTCTGAGTGAATCTTATATCAGAAGAGAAGATTCTTAAGAATAAACAAACGAGGTGCAATCAAAGTTTCAACAACCGTTAGTCAATCAAATCAAATCAAAAACTAATAACACTGTAATTATCTAGTTTCCCACCAACGATACTCGTGGAGCTTCTTGATCCCATATAAGTCTTTAAACAAGCGGTCGTAAGAGATTTCACCTAATTAGGATATTTTCATCTTCGAATAGATGGCTCCACCAGAAAAACAAATAATGAAGTTTGCCTGACTCTTATGATATTTTTCTAGAAATACAAACTTAGGTATTTATAGACCAAAGATGTTTAGAATTTCCAAAACCGAAAATATTCTCAAGATATGCAATGAATGCCCAAATTATGTTTTCCAAATTCCAACAAATGTTGGTTCAATATTTTCAGAAATCTCTCATAGAAAATATCCAATTAGTAAATGCACATTACTAATTTTTATTCTCTAGAGTTATGCATTAATTGCTGGTAATTAAAACATATAAAACCAAAAACCTTAATTAAAATATTCTTAATTTATTTTGGGTACAGAATCACCATGAGTACCAAGGAATATGTTTGAACAATAAATGATAAGAGTTACTACTCATGTTCAAAGTATGTTGACATCTTTTCACTACAAATCCTTATTTTGTATTTACATGGATTTGCTTCTTGGAATCGGTTGTACTACACTTCCAAACAAGTTTAGCATTGGTTCTACCAGTATTCCAAGACTACTATGTGATCGGTAATACCAAGTCACAATGGTTACTTGTGAGCGGTCCTGCCAAGTCACATACATGGGTTCAGATCGGTTATACTAATCACTAGGATCGGTTCTACCTAAACATGGTATCTACTTGTGATCGATCACACTTGTCACTAGGATTGGTTATACCAATTACAAATATCTATCACACACACTTATGATCGGTCACACAAATTACCAGAATCGCTCACACTAATTACAAGGATCGATCATACCATCTTATGGTGATTACTTAGGATCGGTTACACAAATTACTAGGATCGGTCATACCAAATCATGAGTCAAGGTATTGTGATTGGTTATACCAAGATACATAACCTGAGTTAAGATTAGGATTTACCAACTCACACATATTGGTCATCCAAAGATATGCAATGAATAGCTGGACCAATATACTTATTGATTTCCTTTTCGATTCATGAAACAATTTCATGAATGTACTTCCTTTAAACAAATGTAAAACATTGTTTCTTAAGGTGAAATCTTCACCATAACCCATACACATAATCATAAAACTATATATAAGATTATGTCGATGTCATATCTACGAAGTTCAAAAGATAAGCGTTATACTTCATAGTCTAATTCCTCAATATTATGACCATACTATTATGATAATGTATCTTCACTGGAGTATTATATACAATATGTACAATATATACATCTTCGCATGTTATGCTTTCAATATAAAACGACTTGAAAGATACATTAGAATGAAACAAGTTCAAGTCAATATTATTAACCTCAAGTGGAAGGATGATGTCGTCGGTGTAGTTCGTTACTTATTCTCATTCTTCAGGTCTTCAGAGTAATATTTGTATATCTCAACGTTCCTAGACTTTATAGTCTAACCTAAACGAAGTTGACTCTAGTATTTAATCAAGCGACTTTACATGAGTTTTGATGCTATAATATGACAACCAAACATGACATACCAACACTTGGTGAGTTCAACCGAGTTATTCCCTAACACATCCCGCGAGTTATAAGTGATCACAACCCATGAGCATGAGCGACGACTTAATGTCTCCCGTAAACAAGGTTTTCCCCTATATGAGCTCATAAACTAATTTCTAAAACATACACGTGATGCGTGTCGTATGCGTCAAAAATAATTTCACTTCCTCACTCAACTAGATATAAATATAGTTTTCGATAAGAAAGAGTTCGTATCCACAGAGAGGCGATTGTTGTTATGCAATTTTCAGATTCTTAAGTAACCAAGTAACCAAATAACCCAAGGTGTGTTTTTGTTTTTATCAAAGTAATAAAACTAAATAAAGCAAAGAAAAAAGTTTGAATAATCAATAAGGAGAAGATATTGGTTAAGGGATAGTATCATTCACAAACATGTATTTTTCATCTATGATTAGAATTGGTATTTAATCTCTCAATTATCAAAAGTCCTAGGATATCTTGATCGCAAGAGTATCCCGTTTATTTCCTGATTTTATCACAAACAACATTAAAAGATGCTATTGTGAAATCTACTTAAAAAGCATCCTAAAGTGTAAAAGAACAACTAGATTTAACTCCCTAAGAGCAATAAGTTCTATGAAATAAGACTAATCAATGCAAACAAACGTGTAAAAGTACTAATTCGTTTTAACAAAGGTTATGATTCATATGCGATTAAAAAGATGTATCACTACAAGTATTAACCACAAGATGCTACTAGAAATCAGAGATAACAACTTTTACGTATTGAAAACCCTAATATAGCTTTAGAGATGAAAACAAATCCAATTGATTCCGGACTCAACCAAACTAGCATTCAAATCATATGATAATAAAACAATGAATCATAAACGATAAAATTGAGACAAAACTAATTCATAGAATCAAATAACATTTTTGAAGAAATCAACTTTTTATCCCATAACCAATTATTGTATTTAGCTACTCATATTCATGGAGTTCATCATCAACAACCACAGATCCATCATTTCAGAAACAAACACATCTTCACAACAGCGGTCGTCCTTCAACAGCATCGTCAACTGCTCGTATCCATTGCCGCAACTCTTAGTCTCAAAACCCAAATTCAACCCATTCTTTCACTGAGTTCTTGATCTGAATTTCCTCATGGCAACACCTCTTTCTGTCTCTCAATCTCTTGGTTTCAATAGAAGTGGCTACTTTCCTTCCTTACACAACTCTGAATTTTAGGTCAAATGATTGAGAGACAACAAATCCTCTCAATTTTAGGTTTGGTAGTAAATAAGGGAAGTGGATATATCCACCCAGGTGGAATGGATAAGGGTCAACCAACCCATACAATGTTTGTCGGTTTCAGCTAACTGATAATTCAATTCGACTCAATGGTCAGTTATACGAAACTGACACTTCATTCTTCACTTCCTTTTCGCACACCTTAGCCCGCTCCAAGTATAGCTCGCCAGTACATTGACTGCTTTTCCCTTTTTGGTCAATTCGCGTGCTTTCTCCTTCTTTCGAGTTCCTCTGCTAACAGCAACCGTCCCTTATTTCTCATATTCACTTATACTCTTCAATGGGAATCATCACTAAAGTTGTCGTGATTTTCAGACAGAATTTGTATCACTAAAGCCGGCATACTTTTCAGACAGAGATGAAGAAATAAAAGCAAATAATGAGACACAATCCGCCTCCAACGCTTTTGCCATGTTTCCTCTTCTTTTGATCCAAATGACTCCAAAGTACCTAAATACTCAAAAACAAAACATAAGATACATAATTTACAAGAAAACTAGCAGAGAAAGCATAAAAAATAGATAATAAATACGGTGTATTCTACACCTATCAAATTCCCCCACACTTAGACTTTGCTAGTCCTCGAGAAAATCAACCAAAACAAATCTAAAACATATATACAACTCCGTCTCGTCGAGGCTACGGTCACTTTTAGCATAAATAACAAGCCTTTAAACCCTTAGGTGTCCCTAGTGGACGAGTTATAGTCTCGTGAAGGTTTACAAGAGGTCTGCCTACAAAACCTATATTTCCAACTCCGTCTATTTGTGACAAATCAATGAATGAATCCAAAATGACTACAGGAGGAGGTACCTTGCACAATTTCAATTCATATATTAGTAAATAAAGCTTTAATCAGATAGTCGAACAAGCCACAATACTCGGAAACTAACAAACCACAATCATAATGAAAAGATAAAGAAGATGGATATAGATGTAGATGTTGGCGAATGTTCACAAGTGATCGATGTTTCCCGTATCTGTCTGAAGGTCACTGCCAAGATGAACCTACGCCTATTGGATTGAGCTACTTGGCTGAATTCTACATCAACTCACTAGCATATACAAGGGGACCAGAAGTGACTTTATTCAACCAAATATAATACTTTTTTTTTCTTTTTTTTTTCTTTTTCCTTATTTTTTTTTCCTAGACAGCATGATTAGATATTTTGGATCCAAGCGCATGCTTCTTGTCATCAAATACATGATAGTTGCCTTAGATCTTGCATTTCATGCTTGTTTAGGCAATGGAGACAGGGACTACGTTTCACACATACTGCTATTCCCAAGTGTCATTTTATTCTGTTTGGTCTAATTGGTCGGTCTTTTTTTCTTTCTTTTTTTCATTTTTTTTTCATTTTTTTTTCTAGTAACTAAATCACTCTATTTCATCCTAGCAGTAATAACACGTCGATGTTTAGTGACCCACCAAAGCACTTAGAGAACAATAAATAAATATGGAAAAATAAAAATAGAATGCGATATGGTGATATTCCGAGATATGGCAACAACTATCATGGTATTTATGATTCTGAGATATGTTCATCCCTTTTAGTTAATCGATTCCTCAACTCCTGCATTCAAAATGGTTTCATCCACTAATGGTGTCATCCTAAAGGCGCAAGTTTCTAGATTTCGGAGTTCAAAAAGCACAAATTTTTTCTTGGTTTTTCTATTTTTCTGATTTTTTTTTAAAGGCATAAAACACACTAAAACGAACTATACAAACATATAAATGCTCCCCCACACTTAAACTTCACATTGTCCTCAATGTAAAATTGAATCGTTCAAAGAAAGTTCAAGGTGGGAAATTTCGCAAATGATATGCAAAAACAAAGAAAATAAAGAAAAAAAACAAATACTTAAAAATAAAAAGGTAAAGATACAAAACCGGTGGGTTTCCTCCCACTTAGCGCTTGGTTTAAAGTCGTCAGCCCGACTTGCTCCTTGTTTGCTAAGACTCCTCCAGCGAGGATGCCTCCACAAAGTTCACACCTTCCACAACTTCGGAAGTAAAGTTCTCATAATATGGTTTCAGCCGATGTCCATTCACTTTAAACTCCTTTCCTGTAGCTATGCTACGAATTTCTACTACACCATGAGAAAGCACATTAGTAACAACAAAAGGTCCGATCCAACGTGATCTTAATTTACCCGGAAATAATTGCAAGCGAAAATTAAACAAAAGCACTTTCTTCCAAACACAAAATTGTTTTCTAGAAATCATAGAATCATGAAATTCCTTAGTTTTCTCCTTGTAGATGCGCGAGCTTTCAAATGCAACATTGCGTAACTCTTCTAGCTCTTGGAGTTGCAACTTCCTTTGTTTTCCAGCACCATATAGCTCCATATTGCATTTCTTAATAGCCCAAAACGCTTTATGTTCAATCTCAACGGGTAAGTGACAAGGTTTACCGTAAATAATCCTAAAGGGAGACATCCCAATAGGTGTCTTGTATGCGGTTCTATAAGGCCACAAAGCATCATTAAGTCGCATGCTCCAATCCTTCCTTGTTGGATTCACTGTTTTCTCTAGTATGGATTTCACCTCTCGGTTCGACACCTCGGCTTGTCCATTGGTTTGGGGATGATAAGGTGTTGCAATCTTGTGCGACACATTGTACTTCTTCAACAATCCTTGTAAGAACTTGTTTTTGAAGTGAGAACCTCCATCACTAATTATGGCTCTTGGAATTCCAAACCTTGCAAAAATATTAGCTTGCACAAAATCTGAAACCACTTTAGAATCATTAGTTGGGGTGGCTTTAGCTTCCACCCATTTCGAGACATAATCAACAGCAAGTAAGATATAAAAATTCCCATGAGAGTTGACAAAAGGACCCATAAAATCAATACCCCATACGTCAAAAACTTCAATAAATTGAATGAAAGTTTGTGGCATTTGATTTTGAGCACCTAGATTACCTGTTCTTTGGCACCAATCACAAGTTGTGCAAAATATATGTGCATCCTTAAACAAGGTTGGCCAATAAAAACTGCTTTCAAGAACCTTGTGAGCTGTTCTTATACTCCCAAAATGTCCTCCGCAAGCATAGGAATGACAAAAAGACAAGATAGAGTTAAATTCAGATTCGGGAACGCACCTTCGTATGACTTGGTCGCTTCCATGTTTCCACAAGTATGGATAATCCCATATATATTGGTTCCCTAACCTCTTAAGTTTGTCCCTCTCAGCACGAGACAAGTTCTTTGGGATTTGTTTAGACACCAAGTAATTAACAATATCCGCATACCATGGTTCTCCAAATGCAATTGAGAGTAGTTGCCCATCCGGGAAACTTTCACTCAACGTGATAGCTTCCTTGTCCACAGCAAGACGGCTCAAATGATCTGCAACAGTGTTCTCAATTCCTTTCTTGTCCTTGATTTCAATATCAAACTCTTGTAAGAGTAAAATCCATCGTATGAGCCTCGGTTTCGCCTCTTTCTTTGTAAGCAAGTACCTAAGTGATGCATGATCTGAAAAGACAACAACTTTTGTACCAATTAGATAAGAGCGAAACTTTTCCAAAGCAAAAAAAAAAGGCTAATAACTCTTTTTCAGTGGTAGTGTAGTTTTGTTGGGCTTCATTTAACGTTCTAGAAGCATAATAAATAGCATGAGGTATCTTCCCCACACGCTTCCAAAGCACCACACCAACCGCATAATCACTTGCATTACACATGAGCTCAAAAGGCTTGCTCCAATCCGGTGGTTTAATGATAGGGGCTGAAATCAAAAGTTCTTTCAAACGATTGAATGCCTCCATATACTTCTCATCAAAGTTAAAAACCACATATTTTTGCAATAAGGTACAAAGTGGTGATGCTATCTTGGAAAAATCCTTGATGAATCTACGGTAAAAACTTGCATGACCAAGAAAAGAGCGTATCTCCCTCACCGTAGTGGGAGGGGTTAGAGCACGAATAAGGTCTATCTTAGATTTATCAACTTCCAAGCCTTTAGAAGATACTATATGGCCTAAAACTATGCCATGAGTTACCATAAAATCGCACTTCTCCCAATTAAGCACAAGATTTGTTTCAACACATCGTTCAAGGATTAGTGACAAATTGTTCAAACAAAGGTCAAATGAATCACCAAAGACACTAAAGTCGTCCATGAACACTTCGATTATGTTTTCAACATATTCTGAAAATATACTTACCATACACCTTTGAAATGTAGCTGGAGCATTGCACAAGCCAAAAGGCATCCTTCTATAAGCAAAAGTACCAAAAGGACAAGTGAAAGTGGTTTTCTCTTGATCCTCCGGTGCTATCACAATCTGATTATAACCTGAATAACCATCAAGAAAGCAATAATAAGAGTGTCCAGCTAAGCGTTCAAGCATTTGATCAATAATAGGTAATGGAAAGTGATATTTTCTAGTAGTGGCATTCAATTTCATGTAATCAATACAAACCCTCCAACCGGTTTGCACACGAGTTGGGACAAGTTCATTTTCATCATTCTCCATTACGGTCACACCTGATTTCTTTAGTACAACTTGTACCGGGCTTACCCACTTGCTATCGGATATGGGGTAGATAACACCCACTTCCAAAAGCTTAAGTATCTCCTTTTACACAACTTCCATCATTGGGGGGGTTCAAACGACGTTGCGCTTCCCTTGTAGGCTTTGCATCATCCTCTAAACGTATCTTGTGCATACAAACGGCAGGGCTTATACACTTGATATCGGCAATTGTCCATCATATGGCCGTCTTGTGCTTCCTTAGCACCCTTAGAAGTTTTTGCTCCTGTAATTCACTAAGCTCGTTAGAAACAATCATAGGTAACTCTTCGTTGTCACCCAAGTACAAGTACTTTAAATGGCTAGGATGAGGTTTCAATTCTAACTTTGGAGATTTAACAATAAAGGGTAAAAGTTTTTCATCACTGCATGGTAAAGAAATAAAAGAGATATTATGAGTTTCCAGGCATCCTTGTAGTGAGTTGAGATCACCAAGGGATTCTTTGACCTCATTACCACACTCTACACCATTATCAATGGATGTAGTTAGAACGGTTTGCAAAGCATCATGACCATTCAATTCAAACATTTGTTGTGCCAATGTATCCAACATATCAACGGAGAAGTAAGAGTGGACATCACTAGGATATCTCATCGTCTCGAAAATGTTGAAACGTATTACTTCTCCATCAAACTCCATAGTTAGCGTTCCCTTATCCACATTAGTAATGGTCTTCGCCGTTTTCATGAAGGGATGCCCAAGTAGCAATGGAAGAGACGAGTCCGGTGAACCTTCATCCATCTCTAAGACACAAAAATATGCTGGAAATACTAGTTGATTAACCTGCACAAGAACATCCTCAACAATACCCATTGGGTAGACATTAGAGCGATCGGCTAATTGCAACACAATTTCAGCCTTTTTGAGAGGACCTAAATCAAGTGAATTATACATAGATGCATGCATAACATTAACGGATGCACCTAAGTCTAACATTGCTTTGTCAAATGTAGTGTTACCAATTTTTACGGGAATATCAAAGCTACCCGGGTCTTTGCATTTCAGTGGGAGTTTGTGTTGTAAGATCTCCGAAGCATTCTCCCCCACACTAAGCACTTCATTACCTTTGAGCCTTTTCTTATTGGTACACAAGTCCTTCAACACTTTTGCATACTTTGGAACTTGCTTTATAGCATCAATGAGTGGTATGTTCACATGAATCTTCTTAAGAACATCTAAAATCTCCTTTTCTAGTGCCTCCTTCTTATAATTTTCAAATCTGCGAGGAAAAGGTAAAGGAGGAACATAAGTATAAATAGGAGTTTTAGAGTTAGGAATAGGTACCTCAGAAGTTTGGGGATAATCCTCGTTCTTCTCCTCCAAAACAGGTTCCTTTGGTGTTTCCACCTTACCCGAATCAGTAACTTCAGGTTGCACAAGTTGTGTACCACATCTCAGCGTAATCGCATTGACACCCTCTTTTGGGTTAATAGGCTGAGAAGGGAGTTTCCCACTATTTTGTGCCTTCAATTGGTTCAACTCAGTAGCCATGGAACCCATTTGTGTCTGCAACTCCTTGATCGCACTCTTGGTTTCTTGTTGGCTATCTTTAAACATAGAAGAAATGCCTTGCATTATTGTTTTAAGCTTTGCATCGATATCGGAACCTTGATTTTACATTGATTATTGTGGTTGCTGAAATTGTTGACGCGGCTGGAATTATTGTTGTTGAGGTTGAAATCCACCCGAATCGTTGAAAGTAGGTTGTTGAACCGCTCCTTGCTTGTTCGCATAGCTAAAATTGGGGTGATCTCTCTATCCCGGATTGTAAGTGTTGGAATAAGGATCATACCGTCTTTGCTAATTTGGAAAAACCACATTAGCTTGATCATTGACGTCTTCATACCCATGAGAACTTGGTATCATCGTGGCTAAAACTTGTTGTAGCAATGCTGAGATGTTACCCATTTGTTGACGAAGTTCCTCCACCTCGCTCACTTCATTGACTCACCGAAAAAGCACATCCGAACCACGACTCAAGAATTGTTGAGAGTTTGCTGCCATGTTTTCAATCAAATCTCTAGCTTGTGCCACTGTCTTGCTCACTAGTGCACCTCCACCCGCTGCGTCAATAAGATTCCTATCACTTGATTGGAGTCCTTCATAGAAGTATTGGATGATCATAGCGTCACTAAATTGGTGATGAGGACAGCTTGCCACCAACCTCTTGTATAGTTCCCAACAATCATATAACGATTCTCCGACATTTTGCTTCATTCCACAAATCTCCTTGAGAATTTGAGTAGCCTTAGATGCAATAAAATATCTCTCTAAGAAGAGTTTCTTCAACCCATTCCAAGTTGTGACACTTCTGGGAGGCAAATAATATAACCAATCCTTAGCACTATCCGCCAAAGAGAATCAGAAAACTTTCAACATAGCACCATCGGGCTCCATATTCGCTGGAAGCATAGCCGTTACAATGGTGTGGAAGTCCATAAGATGTTTGTTTGGATCTTCATTCACCATGCCATAAAACTTTGGTAATTATCTAAGCAATTCCGGATTTATCTCAAAAGTAGAGTCGGTTTGAATGCAACCTCGCTGCGTATCCAGCTTGTGCGAAGCCAAGTCCTTGAGTGTACGATTTGAAGCGTCACCCATTGCTTCTTCTCCTTCTCCTTCTCCTTCTTCTTCAAAAGGAATCTCGTGTTCTTCTTCCAAGTTGTGTTCTTCCGTTGTTCCTTTCCTTGGTTGGAGTATTGTGCCTTTTCGAGTAGCTATCCCGCACCTTGGATAATTCCAATCTTTAGAAGCCAGAGATTAGGTACCTGAAAAACAATTCTCGCAAACAAGTGAGAAACAAGACAAGAAACGAAACACAAGTATGCAAGTAGAATTAATAAAAAGAAACTAAAAACTATATAACAAGCCGAATGCCTCCCCGGCAACGGCGCCAAAATTTGATGCGTGTCGTATGCGTCAAAAATAATTTCACTTCCTCACTCAACTAGATATAAATATAGTATTCGATAAGAAAAAGTTCGTATCCACAGAGAGGCGATTGTTGTTATGCATTTTTCAGATTCTTAAGTAACCAAGTAACCAAATAACCCAAGGTGTGTTTTTGTTTTTATCAAAGTAATAAAACTAAATAAAGCAAAGAAAAAAGTTTGAATAATCAATAAGGAGAAGATATTGGTTAAGGGATAGTATCATTCACAAACATGTATTTTTCATCTATGATTAGAATTGGTATTTAATCTCTCAATTATCAAAAGTCCTAGGATATCTTGATCGCAAGAGTATCCCGTTTATTTCCTGATTTTATCACAAACAACATTAAAAGATGCTATTGTGAAATCTACTTAAAAAGCAACCTAAAGTGTAAAAGCACAATTAGATTTAACTCCCTAAGAGCAATAAGTTCTATGAAATAAGACTAATCAATGCAAACAAACGTGTAAAATCACTAATTCGTTTTAACAAAGTTTATGATTCATATGCGATTAAAAAGATGTATCACTACAAGTATTAACCACAAGATGCTACTAGAAATCAGGGATAAACAACTTTTACGTATTGAAAACCATAATATAGCTATAGAGATGAAAACAAATCCAATTGATTCCGGACTCAACCAAACTAGCATTCAAATCATATGATAATAAAAACGATGAATCATAAACGATAAAATTGAGACAAAACTAATTCATAGAATCAAATAACATGCTTGAAGAAATCAATTTTTATCCCATAACCAATTATTGTATTTAGCTACTCATATTCATAGAGTTCATCATCATAATATTCAAAGAAAATAGATGAAACATAAAAGAAAGCAAACCCTAGAAGTAGTTCTCTGCAAAAGCTCCAAGAATAGAATAAAACGTTATCCCAAATTGTGTAGAAAATTTCTTTTTTATAGCTTTTTCTCCTTCCAAAAATAGGTTTTGTCTTCAAAGTCCATTAGTTGGAAATCCACCAAGGCCACGTGTGAGAGAAACCCATGTAGAAAATCTGTCCCAAAAACGCTCGACGGAAAACTGGGTATTTGGCCGGAATCCGACGCCGGAAAGTAGCCGCCGGTAACCTGAAAATTATGTCTGTCGGAGGAATATTCGACGGAATATTCAGTCAGTCCACCGTTAGAGATAACAATTGACTTAACGGTCTTCTTTTAGTCAACTTGGTCAAAGGAGGTGAGTGATCCATTGAGTCAGCTCCCCAGTCAGTTGGTAACTCAGCTGAATGGTCTGATTACTGAATTGGGTTTCCTGAGTCACTGAGTCGTCTGACTAGTTCTATCCAGAACACTTGCACATAGCCAAAAACTCAGCCAAGATGGCCCTGATTTTCATGCTCTCAATTATCTTGTCAACAGCCTAGTCCATTTCCCATGTGCATATACCTCCTACGGCTGCGTAGCAGCAGTAGCACCAGTTCACTTCATAACTCCATCTACTCATACATTCAGCTATGGCACCTGCAACTCACCAATTGGCACCAGACTCCCATGTTTGCCATTAATCCATCACCACTTGCATATACAGCACCAACTTCATTCACTGTTGCAGATTCAAACCAGCTCAACTTCATCTCAGCTCCTTTGCCTGCAATACTAACAATGCCAACACCTTGTTTCTCCAGCAGCTTGAACTGCAACCAATCTCAACTTCCAACACCAGCTTAGTTACACCCAATGACCCCACCTGATTATCATACATTCACATCTCAAGCAAACCTGTAATGCCATTACCTGTAACCTTGCAAGCCTAGCACCAGCAACTCCATTAGTACCATCCAATCAACCTCTAACACCTGCAATTCAAAGCAGCATCACTTCAGCTTCTCCACTGGTACTCACCAACTCCACCTACAATTCAGTAGCACCAGTACTTGCTTCTCAGTAGAAGCTTCTCCCCCTGCCAAATACTGTCATTCACACAAAATCATACCACCAGTTCCATTATGCAGCTTCAATAGCATGCTGCACAAACCATTAGCAGTTCAATTACAACTTAGCCATGACTTTCTCTCAAGATCAACTCCAGTACTTGCAACTTCTGCAGCTTTACAACCACCAAAATCACCACACCTTCTCAACTGGCAACCAACACACAGATTCATCACAGTTGAGTGTTATCTTTTCCGTGTCTTCAAAAACACAACCAACACCACCACCATCTGCATCTTCCTAGATGCATGTACATCCAATACATACCCATTTCAACTCCATCACCATCTGTCATTTCCACTAGCACCCATTATCTGAACCAACAACCACAAACTCCACTACTGTCAAGCTTGAGTCCAACTCTGTCAAATCTGAATCATACCCCTTCACTGAAATTCAGTCTTCTCAATCAAACCCTATTTTTGCCAATTTCATTAATTCATCACTGCCATTATTTACAGCATCAACAGAATCTCCATCAATCACTCTTCTTCCATACCACCAACACTTCCATTGTTCAATTTCTTCTCATCAAGAACCCTAATTTCACATCTCAAATTCACACTTTCAACATAGCAGGTTCTTCTTCTCAATGATCAACAACCACAGATCCATCGTTTCAGAAACAAACACATCTTCACAACAGCGGCCGTCCTTCAACAGCACCGTCAACTGCTCATATCCATTGCCGCAACTCTTAGTCTCCAAACCCAAATTCAACCCATTCTTTCACTGAGTTCTTGATCTGAATTTCCTCATGGCAGCACTTCTTTCTGTCTCTCAATCTCTTGGTTTCAATAGCAGTGGCTACTTTCCTTCCTTACACAACTCTGAATTTTAGGTCAAATGATTGAGAGACAACAAATCCTCTCAATTTTAGGTTTAGTAGTAAATAAGGGAAGTGGATATATCCACCCAGGTGGAATGGATAAGGGTCAACCAACCCATACAATGTTTGTCGGTTTCAGCTAACCGACAATTCAATTCGACTCAATGGTCAGTTATACGAAACTGACACTTCATTCTCGCACACCTTAGCCCGCTCCAAGTATAGCTCGCCCGTACATTGACTGCTTTGCCCTTTTTGCTCAATTCGCGTGCTTTCTACTTCTTTCGAGTTCCTCCGCTAACAGCAACCGTCCCTTATTTCTCATATTCACTTATACTCTTCAATGAGAATCATCACTAAATTTGTCGTGCTTTTCAGACAGAATTTGCATCACTAAAGCCGGCATACTTTTCAGACAGAGATGAAGAAATAAAAGCAAATAATGAGACACAATCCGCCTCCAACGCTTTTTCCATGTTTCCTCTTCTTTTGATCCAAATGACTCCAAAGTACCTAAATACTCAAAAACAAAACATAAGATACATAATTTACAAGAAAACTAGCAGAGAAAGCATAAACAATAGATAATAAATACGGTGTATTCTACACCTATCACCACGTGAGAAAAACTTGCCATGTCTACTCTAGGCTACGATTCATGCCTTATCCGGCCTCATAAGTGATTCCAAATACGTCTCCGCGAGAAAATAACTGGTTATTCTTCCATCGGGCTTCATAACATACCCCTAGCACATCCTTTTGAGATTGCAATTGGCCATGCCTGCCCTATAATATGGATAAAATTATGATTGACTTTCATCACATGTTGAACAAAGACAAGTGATTTATAGTCTCGTATAAACAAGAAACATCATTATGTATACAAGCCTCGATATCAGTCTTCTCAAGTATTCTCATAAATAGTAACAAAACATTCAATATTCACCGTTAGATGAAAACCTTATTAGATTCAAGCTAATATTTATCAACCGTTAGATCAAAAACATAGCTTGTTATACACACTTATAATGCACGTTTCTAGGCTTGTGTTACCGTACCCAAACTTGTACATTAGTTGGTTCAACACTAGTTAACCAAATGGTTAGCCGTATGATAACTTTTATATCAACCATATTCTTCTTCACCATAACTAGTCCAAATGACTTAAATGAACTAGTTAGAGAGTTTCTCAATTGCTTAGACATTTATGTACTACACAAGACACAATTGAAGCAAAAACGATGTGATTCACTCCAGGGCCGGCCCTGTATTTCTGGAGGCCTAAAGCGATTTTTTTTTGTGGCCCCTTGTTAAACAAAACGCTTATAAATAGTAAAATGTTAATTTTCTTTTGGTCCCTCACAAATATATAATTTTATTATAGGCCCCTTTTAAGTCTATTTCTTTCATTTAGCCCCAAGAATGGTATAAGTTTTACAAAATATCCTTTCTTTATCATTTGGAAATTCTCATTTTTGTGGCCTCCTTCTTTGTGTGGCCTCAAGCTTGGCTTACCCCGCTTATAGGGCAGGGCCGGATCTGATTCACTCGAATCGATTCATGAAATATAAAGCCACGGTTTGCAATAGCATTCCTTGGTTTATTAAGATAAGTTCACAAACATCGTTTTTAGGCATAACCTACTCAAGTTCGCGGACTTAAGTTCCCGGATGGAGTTCAAAAACTCCAGCTGAAATTCTCGGTCGAGAACTTCCACCAGTTCGCGCACTGAGCTCACACACTACTCCGGTTTCACTTGATCAACAAAGTTCGCAAACTTCGGTTCAAGCAATAAGGACTTATACATATAAGTATTGTCACAACAATGCTTATATCCTTAAATGGTTATATTGTCTAAACTCTCATTTTAATCATTGAAACATTCTCAGAGGACGTTATATAGTTGTTATTCACAAACTATTTTTCGACAGAGCAATTTCCAAAATGATTGAAACATAACATGACTTTCGTCACAAGGTAAAGATAAACTTGGCTAAAGCGAAAGGTTTACCAACACATATTTAGTAAAATAGATAAGCGAGATATACTCATCTCGAAATATCATGTGTGTATAATATTAGTATATATAATAATACGACTTTTATCTCAAGATAGGAGATAGAGTAGATAGCCTTTTGAGTGATAGATAAGTTCAAGTCTCCACATACTTTTTAGTCGATGAAGATCCATTGGTTCCTTGAGTAGTCCTTCGTCTTGTATGATGATCTCCATGAAGTTCTTGAGCTCAAATACACTTGTATCCTAGTCCGAGACCTTAGCTATAGTAGACTAGAAATCAAATACTTTATAGTTTTGATCACTAATATTGACAAACATGCTTGAGATAGCAACACATGCGAGTTTGACCGAGCTATGCTCTAACAAGGGGTATTTATTTCTCTTTGATTTGTACATCATGGGTTTTTACAAAAACTATGAGTATCTAAACTCTTATTTGATTGAGGATGAATTCTAAGTTCTAAACTTGATTTGATTTATATATGAATTTATTTTGATTTTTTCATATGATTATCGTTTGTTTCTGTAGTTGCGGATTATCTCACAACTACACCCTCATAAGAATCCATTAAAATGATTCCTAAATCTAATTAATTTGATATGAAACTAAGAATTAAAGTATTAAAATTATAAAAAGAGACACAAAGGTTTTTACATGGTTCGATCAATGTGATCTACATCCATGATTCTTCACTAGTGATTGTATGTAATTACATAATTTTACAATTGAGACTCCATTAAAGAATATTTGGAGCTCTAGAAATTTTTGGGGAAGAAGATGATAAAGAAAATAAAATCTCTCCTAACATTTTCTCTCTCCTCCTAATTATCCTCTCTTTCAAAATGTGTCCCCCCCTTTTCCTCTCATGCCTAAATGGCTATTTATATGATCTTACAAAATCTTGACAACTAAACTGTATCTCAACTTCGGACTTGAGAATTATCCTGCGAACCTTCGCAACTTCACTTCGCAAACCTCTTTTGATAATTATTCGCAATCTGCTCACACTTTCCTCGTGATTTCCTTTGCTTGCAAAATGTTCTTTGCTCGCAAGATGTCTTTTCTCTCCACACTTTCGCGAGTTATCATTTGTTGTGATATTCCGCTCCTACATTTTGCCTCTTTTTTCTTGAATATTGCTTGAAGAGCGATCTTCAGGAAAAAACTAGTTGTTGTAGCTGTTGGTGTAGTCTTTGATCTTTGTTGATAAAGGAACGAGCGAAAAAATATCAAACTCAAAAAGTATATACTTGCCTCTATTCTTTTGCGAAGTTCTGAAGCTTTAAAAAGTAATTAGAAGTATCGTCTTGCGAAGGATGAAGTGTGCGAAGTATCCTTGAAGAAGTATGAAGTATAAGAAATATAAAATATCCTTGAAGAAGTATAAAAAGTACTCAATCCTCGAAATATATAAGAAGTATGAAGTATCTTTAAGAAGTATAGGAAATACTTAATCCTCGAAATATAAGAAGTATTCGTCCTTGAATGAGAGTGATAAATATTGCCTCTGTTTATGTGAAATTATTATTCCATTTTTGGTGAGGATTCTTGCTGAGAAGATAAAGAACATAAAATATTTTCTTGGGTATCCATAGTTGCCTCTGTTCTTTATCTATGAAGGAGAATTCTTGAGAAAATGTTGAATAATTAAATTGCATCTCTATTGTTATCTTGCCTCTGCCTCAAGTGGTAACCCTGTTATCTTCTGAATATTTCTGCGAATTTCTGAGTTTTTCTGCGAATTTCTGAACTTCTGAATAGTTCTGCGAATAGTGTTGTGAATAGTGTTGCGAATTATGAATAGTCCTGCGAATTATGAATGTTTCTGCGAAGTTTCGAGGTATTATCCTGTAAAATTTTGTAAAATATTTGTGCGAATATAATATTTATGTAATGATTATGTTATAAAATGTGTATGCAATGCTTATGCCATGAAATATGCTTTTATGATGCGAATATGATGCTTGGATGATGCGATTATGATGCTTGTATGATGCGAATGGTTATCTATTGCAATGTATATTTAAAGTTTCTGTTACTTAGCTCATTTTTCCGCGTTAAAATTGATGTAACTTTAAATTGCTTCCATTCATGTATACGTCTTTGATTGCGAATGAAATCGGCTCTTTTGTTATGACTTCGTGATATATATTCTTGTAAAAATTCTTCAATGATATTGTTGAAATTGCCTTCTTTGTTAGGACTTCATGATATATATTCTTGTAAAGATTCTTCAATGATATTGATGGAATTGCCTTCTTTATTAGGACTTCATGACATATATTCTTGTAAAAATTCTTCAATGATATTGATGGAATTAATTTCATTAATTGATGTGGTCTTATCATGCCTTCCTAAGTAAAAGTCTTATTTTGCCACCTCTTTTGTGATAATATTTTTGTGTTTGCGATAATATGACAAGTCTGAACATTCTTGTGAATATACAACCTCGTGACATTATCGTCTTGCGATGAAATCGCAGGACGTTATCACACTTTCATGTAATAACCCATTGATCTCATCTTATCATCATTGTTATGTTCTACGAGTTCTCTTTTTTTTTTTTTTTTAGAAGGCTCGTAGAAGTTCAGTTGTTGTACAAATATGACAAGCCTTTATTTTCTTGCGAACAAAAAGCCTCGTGACATTTGCGTCTTATAGCACGTATCATCTCCCTAATGGAGGGTTCTGCCCTTTATCTTCCCCTTGGTTGCCCCTTCAAGGAAGCGTACATCGACCATACAAGGTTATATCTTCCCATCCGGTTCTGCAAACAACCAGTTTTTGATCGCAACCTCTTATCCTTTTTGCCTATAGGGCTTATAGTTACGAGGTTGCACCCTATGGGGTATCTTTGGGCCAAGTGCATCATTTGCCAAGACTTGCCAAAAATGGCAGGTGTGCTTCAAGCCCACCCGGCACTCTTGACTCAACCGTGTACCTCGGCGCCTTGATCATTTTCTGCACTTCTTGGGAAAGACAGTATGCCTTAGTCGCCTAACCTAAATCATGTTATATCGCATAATACCGCGTAATATCGCAAGATTAGGTTGAGAATCCAAGGTGTCTAACCCGGATAGGTACCCCGTAAAGTTACATGTACTTAGGTTCCTTAGTGGTGTTCCGGTGTTCCTGAGCCATGGTTATAGGTACCCCCTTAAATGACACACTTTAGGACTTTGCCTCTTACGAAATGTTGCTTCGCGAACTAGGGTGTACGCCACAAAGGTTTGCCTGTGTAAAATTTCTGCGGCTTTCTTTCTTTTTTGAAAGCTGATCACAGATTGCGGTCTTTTATTCGCAAATAAATTTTTGCGTCTTTCTTCAATGAAAGCTAATCGCAATTGATTTTTGGGAGGTATTTTTTCGCCTTTTAAAAACTCATCGTAAATTTTTCATAAAATGTTGAATGTTTTCATAAAATCTTTATTATAATAAGTATGAGAAGTATTCATATCATATCTTTAAATCAAAACTGTTATATAGAAATATATAAATTTAATTCTCTCTGTTTTTTGTAACTTTGAATTCTTTGAATTTTTTTGCGATGAATTTATTTTTGAATCTTGAGATTGTATCGCTTTTCACCAATCTAAAAAAATATCTTTGAAGTGTTTTGAAATTATAGAAATCTTGCGAGTATATCGCTTTTGGTAAATAAAATCAAAAATCTTTTGTCTTCTGTAAATAGAATATTCAAGGAAATGGCACTTACCTTTTTCGGCTTGTTGTTGTCTCTTGATCTGCCTCTTGTATAACGTTGCGTTATACCAACTATTCTAACCATTTCTTGCGAAATATGTCTGTGAAATAATCTCCCGTTTTCTTCTTGTGAAATAACCAAAGATCTTGCGAAATAAATCTTTGCATGAAGTAAACGAACATCTGCGAAGTGTTGGTGCTGCGAACGTTCGCAAGGTAAGCATTTGCGAAGTGCAAAGAGTAGAAGTGTTGGTGCTGCGAATATTCGCAAAGTAAACATTTTCGAAGTGACAAAGAGTAGAAGTATTGGTGCTGCGAATATTCTCAAAGTAAACATTTGCGAAGTGACAAAATTCTTTGCGAACATCTTGAAGTAACTGCCCTTGCCATCAGTGCATCCTTGTCTGTTTTTGAAAAAATATATGAAAAATATGAGTGGGGTAAAAATTGAACTCATGACCTCACTGTTGTTTACTTCGCACATGACCATCTGTGCTGGCTGCTTGTTTGCGAAAGTAAACTAAACTTCGCATTACTTATTCTTATGTTATCGCGTAACTGGATGATATTAATTATCTCTGATCTTCTTCTTCTTCGCTATTAGCAACTTATTCTTGGAAATTTTTATTGTTTCCTCTTATAGAATTCATGTGATAAAGTTTGAATCTCCTGAACTAAGTGCCCTTTTGTCGAAAATTAGTAGACGAGAGACTAATGATTTTATTGCTTTGTTGCTTTTTTGCGAAGTGAAGCTGTGAACTGATGTTGTTGTTACGAACTGATGCTGTTATGTATTTTCTTCATCTCTGCATTTATATCCTCCCCTATTTTGCTGTTGTTAACTATGTATTAACTTATAAATTTCGCAGGTTTTGGTTGATGCAAACTGATTATTGATTCTAACGTCAATATCATTTCTTTTGCCTTGGTATCACTTTAGCTGAGTTACCGGGACTTTTTTGTTGTTGTGAGTAAGATAGCTGTTAGTTTTAGTTATTTCCTGAACATGACCTGGTGGGATTTAACAAGCTTGGTTGTAAATGTCGCAAGTTGGCTTCGCAAAAATTGCTTTATCTTCGCAGCTTTTGTTGCTTTCTATTGCCACATGAGTTGTATTTATTTCTTTGATTCGCTGGTAATTTGTCTTTCCTGGTAGTTTTCATTTAGTATACGTCATTTGCTGTTACTTATGTTTTAGGTGCGTCTTCTCCGCCTGCAATATTTCTTAACTTCGCAAGAAATTAATAAATTTACGTAAAGCTTCCTCTCCCGTACTCTGCCTCATGTAGTCCTCTTGCTTGTCTGAATCGATTGATCCAGGATGATTATTCCCGTCATTGGTATATTGCAGCAACTGAGAAGAATTTGATGCGGTTTGATACGAAGTGAACTTGACTACTACATTTTTCTTCTCGCGTATTATCATGATTTTGTGGATGTAAATGACGAGATGGGTGAGTTGCAGAGATGAGACGTCATATTTGTTAATATTTCTTCTTCCTTGAGCTCTTCCAAAATTTGCATCTCGGGAAATTTCTACGATTTGATATGCCTATTCCTTGTTTGAGGTTTCATGTGCCACCTTTCGTCGTTGTCTGCTTTATCGTTGTTCAAGTTAACTGACGAAATGTGTATCTTCTTTCTTTGTATGGGAATTTTCCTTTTGCTTTGCTGGATCATCGGTTCTTGCTCGTATCTCAACTGGTTGGTCGAACGAAATAAAGATGGTTGACGAAGTAGCTTTACTTCTCTCTTCTTGTACATATTATTTTCTCCTCGCTTTCAAGTTAAGCTTATCTTCGTAACTATATTGTCAATTTGCTGGAGTTGATGACGTACTGAGCTAAACTTGTACCTTTTCTTCGTTGATTCTCCTCTAACTTCGGTTTAGATATCGGTCTTTCTCAAATTTTCATGACTTTACCAATGTCGATGACGGGATGGGATTCACTGCTGCATCTTCTCCTCTTACCTATTCACGAAGTTGCACCGACTCTACTTCGCAGATCTATTTTGACAACAGGTTTGAGTTTTTGATAACTAAACCATAAGAAATGGATTCATTCTAAAGTGATTTCAATGAGGATTACGGCTGATTTTATCTCGACGTTTCTTTCGAATGTGATTGTTGACGTAGCTTTACATCTCCATATCCATTTTCCTTGGATTTTCGTGAACTGCTAATGATATTATTTTGCTGTACCTTCCAATTTTTCCCAAGAACTTGATAAACTCAGAGAAATACATCACCAACAGTACCGGTTTCATGAAACTTTCTTGAATAAGTAAGCAGATAGCACAATCAGGTCCCTGTTTCTAGCGCCAATTATGTAGTTGCGGATTATCTCACAACTACACCCTCATAAGAATCCATTAAAATGATTCCTAAATCTAATTAATTTGATATGAAACTAATAATTAAAGTATTAAAATTATAAAAAGAGACACAAAGGTTTTTACATGGTTCGATCAATGTGATCTACATCCATGGTTCTTCACTAGTGATTGTATGTAATTACATAATTTTACAATTGAGACTCCATTAAAGAATATTTGGAGCTCTAGAAATTTTTGGGGAAGAAGATGATAAAGAAAATAAAATCTCTCCTAACATTTTCTCTCTCCTCCTAATTATCCTCTCTTTCAAAATGTGTCCCCCCCTTTTCCTCTCATGCCTAAATGGCTATTTATATGATCTTACAAAATGTTGACAACTAAACTGTCTCTCAACTCCGGACTTGAGAATTATCCTGCGAACCTTCGCAACTTCACTTCACAAACCTCTTTTGATAATTATTCGCAATCTGCTCACACTTTCCTCGTGATTTCCTTTGCTCGCAAGATGTCTTTTCTCTCCACACTTTCGCGAGTTATCATTTGTTGTGATATTCCGCTCCTACAGTTTCTACTATGATGAATGTTTGTGATTGATTGATTGCTTTAGGTGGCTAACTAAAATGACCCCTTGATTGATTTATTGCTAGTAAAGGGTTAGAATATCAGTAATTATTGAATAACTCTCACATAAGTAGAAAACGTGAAATCTTGCATAGTAATTTTGTGGAGCAATTGTGTGTAGAAACCACACCATAAAGTGGACCTTGCACTCAGAGTCTAACTACTAAGATAAAATTATGAGGGTACCCAAATAAACCACGCTTTTTTGTTTTAACCTATAAGTCCGATACCAAGTGTTATCGTCTATGGAAAAAGTTGAGACAATACAACAACAAAAACGTATTCACTTGATAACAGTTGCGGTACAAGACCGATTGAATATAGGATCAATGTCAAGCGATTAATATTTAACATACAAATGTAATTTACTTTACTATAATAAAACAATTATGATGTGTAAGTAAAGTAAATGACACAACAAGATTTTGTTAACGAGGAAACCGAAAGTACAGAAAAACCTCAGGACCTAGTCCAGTTTTGAAGACTCTCAGAATTAAGCCATTATACAAAGAACAAATCCAACTTCATATAGTTGAGACCACCGTTTGGTCACGCACATGCATCCCAAGACAAAAAATCACTATCTTGGGTTTCTTTACCGATGTAAAATCTTAAGAACTCAACTCATTTTGATCATCTTCCAAATTGTAAAGAAAAAAATATGTTTGGTAACTACTCCAATAATCTTTCAGAAAAAGATTCGTTGAGTTTTGACAAAGGCTCTTCCGTTTAAAATAGTAAACTCCTTTGTCGGGTGGGATCAATCTGAATTAGTAACTTAATTTCACATTCACAACTTCCGATTCGGATATTGAAGAATACCACCAAATGATAGTTGCCGATTTAGATATTCACAACTATATGATCGAATCTAATCTAAGTTGGGTCCCAGCCGACCAAGATGTGTTCTCAAATCACGAGATATGAATAACGGTAATAAGGATCGTTCCCTCGAGGAATTATGTATTTGTTATTTGTTTTTGACTCTTATTTAATCAAAAGGGGGTTGTGAGTTTTAAACCGAACTATGAAAATAAAAATGTTGGTTAAGGAGTTATTATCCATCACTAAACAAATGATTAATCAATAATTTAGATTTAAGTTCTGGTTAAACTCATATAATCAATCAAATGCGCAAGAGACAGTCTATGAGTTCTTCCCACTAAATAAATTGGCGCAAGATCCACTCAAGTTTAACCCAATGAAAAAAGTTGTATTTATGAGTTAGGTTATTCTAATCAATCCGGGGCATGAACCACTCGATTTCAACCTAGGTTAGGCTTCTACACATAGTCTCATGGAAATATATTTTTGTTAGAAACTATGTTATGCTACTTGCAACATGAATTTTTCGATGATTCCAGATCTCAAGCCCTAGTCTATCTATAGAAACATTATCATGGTTACTTAATTTCAAATTAAACAACTAATACAACACATACATGGAGATATTACTAGTAGAAAATAAACAATTAAAGAGAGAATAAAATAATAAAACTTATTTCGTTAATTGAATCACCATGTCTAGGACTTCAAATTAACCCCTATCCATAAAGAGAATTAGCTGCTGGTCGGTTTACTAAACCCATGGAAAATATACAAGGAAAAACAAGAAGAAGAAAATAGACAATGTCTTAGTTCTCCCCTTAAATGGGTAAACCAAAATCTCCCATCTTATGTGTAGAGAAGTTGTGTCGAATGCTCCCTTTATATAGGGTTTGGTAACCTCCGCTTGATGTCTATCCAACTAGGAAACTTAACCACCTCAAATTATTCAACTTGATTTTTATCTTTATCCAACTAGGAGACTTAACCTTCTCAAATAGTCCCAACAAAAACCAAATCCAAGTTGGTTTCACTGTTTTTTGCTCATAACCTCTTTTTCCGAACTCGAAATGACCTCAATCATGTTGATTTGCTTTCTTAATACAATTCTCTTTAAAATGATAAAAAAAATGCCTGGATTTGAAGACTTGTTTTTTATTATTATCATTCTTGGATTTTTGGCATTCAGTTCTCTCTTTTTGTAGCATTTTTTCAACTTGTCTTGGCTCTAAACACTTAGATAATTGACATAAGATAGAAAACAAATGTAATAACAAGTAATATGCAAAAATAATAGCTAATATAAGTATGGATTTGATCCTAAGAATACACAAATTGTATAATAATCAGATAAACATACGTATATTAATTTTTGCCAAACTTTCACATTCATCCCCCATGCATAATCCATTACCATGCTTATTGTCCCTAACTCAACCTTAACAGTTTTGATCTTCAAACTGTCATGTATCCTATACTGATTTAATTAAGTTTTTATTGTAGGTTATTAATATATCTTCACAAATATGTTACAACCTTGCAAGATCCCTGACCCAAATCTGGTAGTTAATGTCACTCAGACTACCCCATGATTATTTTTTCCTTACATTAATAGCGATGGAAGCAAACCAAAAAAATTAAGAAGTGTATAACTAATTTACCGAACGTTGATCACTCATTTTTTTGAAAATCAAATTTATAGTACATGCTTAGTCGTTGTTAGTCTCATCATGCATGAAACAAAAAATGGTCCCTTTAGTTATATCCAAAGTTCGGTTGTATGTTTATTCTCAATGGAAGATTTTTTTTCTTGTGTATATTTTTCAATTAACATTAGTTTTGTGTACTTTTTTGGGTTATTTACATCAACTTTCTATATTTCTTAGTTATGCATATTACAAATACACGATACTAGAGCATTTAAGTATCTCTTATGAGTATATAATTTTCAAAACGTGCGGATGAAAGCTCAAATAAGTCATGGTGAAATTTTGATAATGGGAAAAATGGTCATTTTGAAGTTCGTCTCAAGATCTACATCAAAGATAAATCTCAAGGACACTTGGAGCTTAACGCATGAACCTAGCTTCCACAAGTTGAGGTAAGCCCTAACCTCACAGGATGAAGCTCAGTTGGGACAAACTTTGTTGTCACGAGAGAGGCCCAGCCTTTGGTCTATAAGGCACTTATATCCATAATTCCGAGCACATCCTGAAAAGACGGGGGTACCCAAATACACCACAATATTTTTATTTCAACCTATAAGTCATATACCAAGTGTGATTGTCTATTGACAAAGTCGAGACAATACGACAACTTGATATTCACTTAAAAATAGTTACAGTCCGAAACCGATTTACTATATGATCAATATCAAGTAATTTGGAATTAACGTACAAGTGCAATTTACTTAAATTATAATAAAAAAATTGTAATGCGGAAAAGTAAAGTAAATGGCACAACAAGATTTTCTTAACGAGGAAACTACAAATGCAGAAAAACCCTAGAACCTAGTCCAGTTTTGAATACTCTCAGAATTAAGTCTCTATACAAAATCTAAACCAACTTTGTATCGTTGAGACCAAGCAGACTACCCCTAACTACTTAGTTCCCTCAGTATCCATGCACCTTCGACTTCTAGAGTCACGCACGTGAATATCAAATCCTTTGGATAGTATTCCAAACAACAAAGGAAGAATATGTTTAGTAACCACTCTAATCAATCTTGCTACAAGATAAGATGAGTTGTTGACAAAGGCTCTTATGTTTAATCTAATAAACTCCTTTGTTTGGTTAGATCAATCTAAACAATAACTATCGAAATAGTCAAGTATAGATTCACACTCAATCCATATAGATCTCAAAGAGAAATATGGAGAATGCCGATCTCACACAACTAATCAATAAGATCTATCAAAGATAAATCGATTCTAGTTGGATCCCAGCTAATCAAGGTTTGTGCACTAAATCCACAAGATACGAAAACTAATACGAATTCTTCTTCATCTTCAAATCCTCTATTGCCTTCAAATACCTGCACAATACCACTTGAATCTCTTGTGATCGATGACGCACAGAACGGAGTCTGTTAGCAATGGATTATCACAAGATTTCTTTTGATCTAACAACAGTTCTAAATATCCCGTCGACACTTTGATCTAGTCTGAGTAAATCTTACATCAGAAGAGAAGATTCTCAAGAATAAAAAAACTAGGTGTAATCAAAGTTTCAACAACTGTTAGTCAATCAAATCAAATCAAAAATTAATAACACTGCAATTATCTATTTTGCCACCAACGATACTCGTAGAGCTTCTTGATCCCACAGAAGTCTTTAAACAAGCGGTCATAAGAGATTTCACCTAATTAGGATATTTTCATCTTCGAATAGACGGCTCCACCAGAAAGAACAAATAATGAAGTTTTCCTGGCTCTTAGGATAGTTTACTAGAAATACAAACTTAGGTATTTATAGACCAAAGATGTTTAGAATTTCCAAAACCGAAAATATTCTCAAGATATGCAATGAATGCCCAAATTATGTTTTCCAAATTCGAACAAAGTTGGTCCAATATTTTCCGAAATCTCTCATAAAAAATCTCCAATTAGTAAATGCACATTACTAATTTTTATTCTCTAGAGTTATGCATTAATTACTGGTAATTAAATCATATAAAACCAAAAACCTTAATTAAAAGATTCTTAATTTATTTTGGGTACAGAATCACCATGAGTGCCAAGGAATATGTTTGAACAATAAATGATAATAGTTACTACTCGTGTTCAAAGTATGTTGACATCTTTTCACTACAAATCCTTATTTTGTATTTACATGGATTTGCTTCTTGGAATCGGTTCTACCACACTTCCAAACAAGTTTAGCATTAGTTCTACCAGTATTCAAAGACTACTATGTGATCGGTAATACCAAGTCACAATGGTTACTTGTGATCGGTTCTACCAAGTCACATACATGGGTTCGGATCGGTTATACTAATCACTAGGATCGGTTCTACCTAAACATGGTATATACTTGTGATCGATCACACTTGTCACTAGGATCGATTATACCAATTACAAAGATCTATCACACACACTTATCATCGGTCACATATGATAGGTGTGATAAACACCTAATTTTATATCTAGTATTTATGCTTTCTTTGCTACTTTTCTTGTAAATTATGTATCTTATGTTCGTTTTTGAGTATTTAGGTACTTTGGAGTCATTTGGATCAAAAGGAGAGGAAACATGGCAAAAGCGTTGGAGGCGAACTATTTCTCAACATTTGCTTTTATTCCTTCATCTCTGTCTGAAAAGTTTGTCGGCTTTAGTGATGCGAAATTTTGTCTGAAAAGCACGAAAACTTTAGTGATGACTCTCATTGAAGAGTATAAGTGAATATGAGAAATAAGGGATGGTTGCTGTTAGCAGAGGAACTCGAAAGAAGGAGAAAGCGTTCAAGTGGAGCATAAAGGGGCAAAGCGGTTAATGTACGAGCGAGCTATACTTGCGGGCTAGGTGTGCGAGAAGGAGGGAAGAATGAAGTGTCAGTTTCGCAGAACTGACCATTGAGTCGATTTGAATTTTCGGTTAGCTGAAACCGACGAACATTGTAGTGGTTGGTTGACCCTTATCCATTCCACTCGGGTGGATATATCCACTTCCCTTATTTACTCCCAAAACTATCTTCTCTTAATCATTTACACTGAAATTGAGAGAAGGTTTTCACATCATTTCATGTGGGAAACCAGAAATTGAGTTGCCCAGATAGTAGATTGATTGGTGGGTTGAAGGTGAATTTGAGGTTCAAATGAAGATTTAGAATCAGGGAGAAGACAACATAGGCTGGAGGATTGAGGAGATGTTAAGAAGGGGAATCTGTGGGTTCTATTTAGAATCAAAAGCAGATGAAAAGATGTAAATGAAGGGAGTAAATTCATCAAGCAGTTGTGGGTTTCTGTGGATTCAAAGGTCAGTAAATGATGGGTTGGTGTTGGATTTGCGTTTCTGATAGTTTTGTACTGAAATTGGCAAAATTAGGGTTTGATTGAGAAAATTGAAAATCTGTGAATGGATTTGATAAAGAATGGGTATTACTCATACTCGGAAATGAGGTGACTGAGCTAGGGTTTAAAGTGGAGGAGAATCTGTCTTGCCTGAAATCTATGTTCTCACTGTAATGGAGTTTGTGGTGGATTTGAGGTAGAGGTTCAGATGGATAGAAACTAAGGAGATGGGTTTGAGAAGAAATTTGAGATTGCAGTGGGTTGTTGACCTGTTGCCATCAGTTAGAGGTTATGGAGCTGCTGCTAGTGATTCTGGAGATGAGGGTGTGAACTGATGTTGTTGAATGGTTAGGTCAAGAAGGAGTTGGTAATTCTCAGCTGAAATTGAGGTGGTTGTTGTGACTGGTGAATTGACATGGGGGTTTGAGTTCTAAAATGATTGCAGGACAGTGAGGTGGTCATGGGAGTGGAATTTGAGTTGCAGCTGTTGCAGAATGCTCTGCAGGAAGGAATGTATGAATGCTATGCAAATAGGCTTACAAGGATGGGTGCTAGCTAGAATTGCAGATGGTGGTAAACATGGAACTGTGTGCTGTAGTCAAAGTCGCAGGTTCAAGGGAGGATTAATCCGTTGTTGTTGATTGAACTATTAGTGAACTGAGAGTGCACAGGGGAGTCGCAGTTGTGGTCTGTAGATGAATGCGTAGGTTGTGTATGTGAATTGCAGGTTAAGAAGCGGATCTTGGTGTTGTAGATGGCATTGCAGGAAGAGTAGCAGCTGCAGTTGTTATGCTGGTATTGTACATGTGCAAGCTAGTTGCGTGCAGTGGAGAGTGCCAATGAGATGCTGTGAATGCAAGTGCATGGATGGCCTGGCAGTTTGTTGAGACTCAGATGAATTAGTAGCAGGGAAGTTGCAATGTGAATGAAGTTTGCTAGGAAGAATTATAGCTGAAATACAGCCTGGTTGAGGTGCCTATGTTGGTGCAAAGGAATGACATCTATGGGTTGCTGCTGCAATGGATTAGATAATGGATGCGATATTGTAGTTGCGGTTAGAATGAATGGATAATCACACAGTAGAAAGGTGCAGCTGTATGTGACCAAGAAGCAACATCAACTAGAGTAGTTGGTACTGAAACTGGTTGGTGTTCAAAATGCATTGCAGGGAGCTGTAATGGAGATGCTAGAAGTGACACAGATGCACTGGATATCTTATTGCAGGTGTGAAGTTTTAGGAAAGTGGTGGTATGGCTGAGAAGGGAGGTTTGGTATATTGATGCCAAAGCTGGTTATTGCAGTAGGGTTGAAGATAATGGTGCTGGCATGAAGTTAAAGGTGCAACTGGAGGTGATCTGTGGTGTGCTGCTTGAGTTCAGAACAGTGGTGCTTGCTATGATGTGCAGAGCTGGAGAATTTCAAAGTGATGCAGCTGTGTCTTGGAAGTGCAGCTGTGAATTTAAGGAAGTGTTGGAGATGGCTGCAGTTTTTAGTGACTTGGTTTGAAAGGTTAAGAAATTACAGGTGGTTATTGCAGTAGCTGGAGTAAGTTACATGATCCACTAAAATTCAGGTAGAGGTGTTGCTGTTGTGCATTGCAACAAGGGCTAATATAGACTGCATTACAGGGAAAAATTTGAGCAACTGAAAGAATGGTCTGCGATAGTCGAAACTGCAGAAACGATGAAGGAATGAGTGAATGTGACTGTGTTGCAGGTGGCATTAGATTGTTCCATGGGTTCACAGGGAGGAATTGAAACTAACTACTTCAATTCAACTATTTAGAGCAACTGCCAGAAGCTGGTTTGGTGAAGTTGGTGCTTGTGTGCAACTGGGTTTGGAACTGGTGCTGTTGATTACAAAGATGGTGGAGCTTGCCATTGGGTTGATATTGGCTGGAGTCCAAAGTTGCAGGCTGTGCAAGGAACTGAAATTCCAGGCATATAGAAGTTCAAAACTACAGGGAATGAATTTTGAAGCTGCAAAAACAGTGCGAAAAGCGGGCTAAAATGGTGAGCCGGTGAGCATAGCTCCGGTAGTCGGATTTTGGAACCAAAAGTGGGGATCGTCAAGATTCAGTGAATCATGAGGCGGGTATGAGTTGAATGAAAGAGTTGGCGGCCGGACATAGGAGCTACGCGTCACGCTTTTGGGTGCGTTTTCGCGAGGGATAGAGAGTGGATTTAGATGAGTTATGCAAATGGTTGAAATGCAGAAAAGCAAAGTTGAGCTATTGGAAGTGTAGAATTGGCTGGTGACAGTCTCAGATGGCAAAAGTGATCGGAGTCAATTTTCCGGTGGCCGGATTCCGGCGCCGGCGACCGGATTCCGGTGATGGCGTCAGCACTCCGGCGACCATTTTTGGACCCAAAATTTCCAAAGACATATTTCTCACACCTGGGCTTGGTGGACTAGTAGATGGACGTGGACTTGAAGATTTTGACCTATTTTTGGAAAGCAAAGGGCTATAAAAAGAGAGTTTCTACAACAACAAAAAAAACGTTTTATTCTATTCTTGGAGCTTTTGCGGAGAACAACTTCTAGGGTTTGCTTTCTTTTATGTTTCATCTTATTCCCTTGAATATTTTGATGATGAACTCCATGAATATGAGTAGCTAAATACATTAATTGGTTATGGGATAAAAAGTTGATTTCTTCAAGCATGATTATTTGATTCTATGAATTAGTTTTGTCTCGATTTTATCGTTTATGATTCATTGTTTTATTATCATATGATTTGAATGCTAGTTTGGTTGAGTCCGGAATCAATTGGATTTGTTTTCATCTCTAAAGCTATATTAGGGTTTTCAATACGTAAAAGTTGTTATCTCTGATTTCTAGTAGCAACTTGTGGTTAATACTTGTAGTGATACATCTTTTTAATCGCATATGAATCATAACCTTTGTTAAAACGAATTAGTGCTTTTACACGTTTGTTTGCATCGATTAGTCTTATTTCATAGAACTTATTGCTCTTAGGGAGTTAAATCTAATTGTGCTTTTACACTTTAGGTTGCTTTTTAAGAAGATTTCTCAATAGCATCTTTTAATGTTGTTTGTGATAAAATCAGGAAATAAACGGGATACTCTTGCGATCAAGATATCCTAGGACTTTTGATAATTGAGAGATTAAATACCAATTCTAATCCTAGATGAAAAATACATGTTTGTGAATGATACTATCCCTTAACCAATATCTTCTCCTTATTGATTATTCCAACTATTTACTTCGCTTTATTTAATTTTATTACTTAGATAAAAACAAAAACACTCTTGGGTTAATTTGTTACTTAAGAATCTGAAAATTGCATAACAACAATCGCCTCTCTGTGGATACGAACTCTTTCTTATCGAATACTATATTCATATTAGTTAAGTGAGGAAGTGAAATTATTTTTGACGCATACGACACGCATCAAATTTTGGCGCCGTTTCCGGGGAGGCATTCGGCTTGTTATTTAGTTTTTAGTTTCTGTTCGCATACTGTTCTGTTCGCATACTGCTGTTCGTTTCTTGTTTTGTTTCTTACTTGTTTGTGAGAATTGTGTTTCAGGTACCTAATCCCTGGCTTCTAAAGATTGGAGTTATCCAAGGTGCGGGATATCTACTCGAAAAGGCACAATACTCCAACCAAGTCAAGGCACAACGGAAGAACACGACTTGGAAGTAGAACACGAAGCTCTTCGGCAAGAAGGAGAGGAAGTAGAACACGATATTCCTTTTGAAGAAAAAGGAGAAGGAGAAGAAGCAATGGGTGATGCTGCAAATCGTTCACTTAAAGACTTAGCTTCTCACAAGTTGGATATACAGCAGGGTTGCATTCAAACCGACTCCACTTTTGAAATCAAGCCGGGACTTCTTAGAGAATTACCAAAGTTCCATGGTTTGGTGAATGAAGATCCAAACAAGCATCTTATGGATTTCCACACCATTGTCATGGCTATGCTCCCAGCAAATATGGAGGCGGATGGTGCTATGTTGAAGGTTTTTCGATTCTCATTGGAAGGTAATGCTAAGGATTGGTTATACTACTTGCCTTCCGGGAGTGTCACAACTTGGAATGGGTTGAAGAAACTCTTCCTAGAAAGATATTTTAATGGCGTCTAAGGCTACTCAAATTCGCAAGGATATTTGCGGGATGAAGCAAAATGTGGGTGAGTCGTTATATGATTGTTGGGAAGGATACAAGAGGTTGGTAGCAAGCTGTCCTCATCACCAATTTAGTGACGCCATGATCATCCAATACTTCTATGAAGGACTCCAATCAAGTGATAGGAATCTTATCGACGCAGCGGGTGGTGGTGCACTAGTGAGCAAGACGGTGGCACAAGCTAGAGAGTTGATTGAAAACATGGCAGCAAACTCTCAACAATTCTTGAGTCGTGGTTCAGATGTGCTTCTTCGGCGAGTCAATGAAGTGAGCGAGGTGGAGGAACTTCGTCAACAAATGGGAAACATCACAGCAATTCTACAACAAGTTTCAGCCGTGGTGATATCAAATTCTCATGGGTATGAAGACGTCAATGAGAAAGCTAATGCGGTTTTTCCAAATCATCCAAGACGGTATGATCCTTATTCCAATACTTACAATCCGGGATGGAGAGATCACCCCAAATTTAGCTATGCGAACAAGCAAGGAGCGGTTCAACAATCTACTTTCAACAATTCGGGTGGATTTCAACCTCAACAACAACAATTCCAGCCGCGTCAACAATTTCAGCAACCACAACAATCAATGCAAAATCAAGGTTCCGATATCGATGCAAAGCTTCAAACAATGATGCAAGGCATTTCTTCTATGTTTAAAGATAGCCAACAAGAAACCAAGAGTGCGATCAAGGAGTTGCAGACACAAATGGGTTCCATGGCTACTGAGTTGAACCAATTGAAGGCACAAAATAGTGGGAAACTCCCTTCTCAACCTATTAACCCAAAAGAGGGTGTGAATGCAATTACATTGAGAAGTGGTACACAACTTGTGCAACCCGAAGTTGCTGATTCGGGCAAGGTGGAAACACCAAAGGAACCTGCTTTGGAGGAGAAAAAGAATGAGGATTCTCCCCAAACTTCTGAGGTACCTATTCCTAACTCTAAAACTCCTATTCCTACTTATGTTCCTCCTTTACCTTTTCCTCGCAGATTTGCAAATTCTAAGAAGGAGGCGCTAGAAAAGGAGATTTTAGATGTTCTTAAGAAGATTCATGTGAACATACCACTCATTGATTCTATTAAGCAAGTTCCAAAGTATGCAAAAGTGTTGAAGGACTTGTGTACCAATAAGAAAAGGCTCAAAGGTAATGAAGTGCTGAGTGTGGGGGAGAATGCTTCGGAAATCTTACAACACAAACTCCCACTGAAATGCAAAGACCCGGGCAGCTTTGACATCCCCGTCACAATTGGTACCACTACATTTAACAAAGCAATGTTAGACTTAGGTGCATCCGTTAATGTTATGCCTGCATCTATGTATAAGTCACTTGATTTAGGTCCTCTCAAAAAGGCTGAAATTGTGTTGCAATTAGCCGATCGTTCTAATGTCTACCCTATGGGTATTGTTGAGGATGTTCTTGTGCAGGTTAATCAACTAGTATTTCCTGCTGATTTTTGTGTTTTAGAGATGGATGAAGGTTCACCGGACTCGTCTCTTCCATTGCTACTTGGGCGTCCCTTCATGAAAACGGCGAAGACCATTATTAATGTGGATAAGGGAACGCTAACTATGGAGTTTGATGGAGAAGTAATACGTTTCAACATTTTCGAGACGATGAGATATCCTAGTGATGTCCACTCTTGCTTCTCCGTTGATGTTATGGATACTTTGGCACAACAAATGTTTGAATTGAATGGTGAAGATGCTTTGGAAACCGTTCTAACTACATCCATTGATAATGGTGTGGAGTGTGGTATTGAGGTTAAAGAAGCCCTTGGTGATCTCAACTCACTACAAGGATGCCCGGAAACTCATAATATCTCTTTTATTTCTTTACCATGCAGTGATGAGAAACTTTTACCTTCTATTGTTGAATCTCCAAAGTTAGAATTGAAACCTCTTCCTAGTCACTTAAAGTACTTGTACTTGGGTGACAATGAAGAGTTACCTGTGATTGTTTCTAACGAGCTTAGTGAATTATAGGAGCAAAAACTTCTAAGGGTGCTAAGGAAGCACAAGACGGCCATAGGATGGACAATTGCCGATATCAAGGGTATAAGCCCTGCCGTTTGCATGCATAAGATTCGTTTGGAGGACGATGCAAAGCCTACAAGGGAAGCGCAACGTCGTTTGAACCCCCCAATGATGGAAGTTGTGAAAAAGGAGATACTCAAGCTTTTGGAAGTGGGTGTTATCTACCCCATATCCGATAGCAAGTGGGTGAGCCCGGTACAAGTTTTACCAAAGAAATCAGGTGTGACCATGGTGGAGAATGATGAGAATGAACTTGTCCCAACTCGTGTGCAAACCGGTTGGAGGGTTTGTATTGATTATAGGAAATTGAATGCCACTACTAGAAAAGATCACTTTCCATTACCTTTTATTGATCAAATACTTGAACGTTTAGCTGGACACTCTTATTATTGCTTTCTTGATGGCTATTCAGGTTATAATCAGATTGTGATAGCACCGGAGGATCAAGAGAAAACCACTTTCACTTGTCCTTTTGGTACTTTTGCTTATCGAAGGATGCCTTTTGTCTTGTGCAATGCTCCAGCCACTTTTCAAAGGTGTATGGTAAGTATATTTTCAGAATATGTTGAAAACATAATCGAAGTGTTCATGGACGACTTTAGTGTCTTTGGTGATTCATTTGACCTTTGTTTGAACAATTTGTCACTAATCCTTGAACGATGTGTTGAAACAAATCTTGTGCTTAATTGGGAGAAGTGCCATTTCATGGTAACTCATGGCATAGTTTTAGGCCATATAGTATCTTCTAAAGGCTTGGAAGTTGATAAATCTAAGATAGACCTTATTCGTACTCTAACCCCTCCCACTACGGTGAGGGAGATACGCTCTTTTCTTGGTCATGCAGGTTTTTATCGTAGATTCATCAAGGATTTTTCCAAGATAGCATCACCACTTTGTACCTTATTGCAAAAAGATGTGGTTTTTAACTTTGATGAGAAGTGTATGGCGGCATTCAATCGTTTGAAAGAACTTTTAATTTCATCCCCTATCATTAAACCACCGGATTGGAGCAAGCCTTTTGAGCTCATGTGTGATGCAAGTGATTATGCGGTTGGTGCGGTGCTTGGGCAGCGTGTGGGGAAGATACCTTATGCCATTTATTATGCTTCTAGAACGTTAAATGAGGCCCAACAAAACTACACTACCACTGAAAAAGAGTTATTAGCTATTGTTTTTGCTTTGGAAAAGTTTCGCTCTTATCTAATTGGTACAAAAGTTGTTGTCTTTTCAGATCATGCAGCACTTAGGTACTTGCTTACAAAGAAAGAAGCGAAACCGAGGCTCATACGATGGATTTTACTCTTGCAAGAGTTTGATATAGAAATCAAGGACAAGAAAGGAATTGAGAACACCGTTGCGGATCATTTGAGCCGTCTTGCTATAGACAAGGAAGCTATCCCGTTGCGTGAAAGTTTCCCGGATGAGCAACTATTCTCAATTGCATTTGCGGAACCATGGTATGCGGATATTGTAAACTACTTGGTGTCTAAACAAATCCCAAAGAACTTGACTCGTGCTGAGAGGGAAAAAATTAAGAGGTTAGGGAACCAATATATATGGGATGATCCATACTTATGGAAGCATGGCAGCGACCAAGTCATACGAAGGTGCGTTCCCGACTCTGAATTTAACTCTATCTTGTCTTTTTGTCACTCCTATGCTTGCGGAGGACATTTTGGGAGTAAAAGAACAGCTCACAAGGTACTTGAAAGCGGTTTTTATTGGCCAACTTTGTTTAAGGATGCACATATATTTTGCACAACTTGTGATAGGTGCCAAAGGACAGGTAATCTAGGTGCCCGAAATCAAATGCCACAAACTTTTATTCAATTTATTGAAGTTTTTGATGTATGGGGTATATATTTTATGGGTCCTTTTGTCAACTCTCATGGGAATTTTTATATCTTACTTGCTATTGATTATGTCTCGAAATGGGTGGAAGCTAAAGCCACCCCAACTAATGATTCTAAAGTGGTTTCAGATTTTGTGCAAGCTAATATTTTTGCAAGGTTTGGAATTCCAAGAGCCATAATTAGCGATGGGGGTTCTCACTTCAAAAACAAGTTCTTACAAGGATTGTTGAAGAAGTACAATGTGTCGCATAAGATTTCAACACCTTATCATCCCCAAACCAATGGACAAGCCGAGGTGTCGAACCGAGAGGTGAAATCCATACTAGAGAAGACGGTGAATCCAACAAGGAAAGATTGGAGCATGCGACTTAATGATGATCTATGGGCTTATAGAACCGCATACAAAACACCTATTGGGATGTCTCCTTTTAGGCTTGTGTATGGTAAACCTTGTCACTTACCCGTTGAGATTGAACATAAGGCGTTTTGGGATATTAAGCAATGCAATTTGGAGCTAGATGGGGCTGGAAAGCAAAGGAAGTTACAACTCCAAGAGCTAGAAGAGTTACACAATGATGCATTTGAAAGCTCGCGCATTTACAAGGAGAAAACTAAGGCATTTCATGATTCTATGATTTCTAGAAAACAATTTTGTGTTGGGCAGAAAGTGCTTTTGTTTAATTCTCGCTTGCAATTATTTCCGGGTAAATTGAGGTCACGTTGGATCGGACCTTTTATTGTTACTAATGTGTTTTCTCATGGTGCAGTAGAAATTCGTAGCATAGATACAGGAAAGGAGTTTAAAGTGAATGGACACCGGTTGAAACCATATTATGAGAATTTTACTTCCGAAGTTGTGGAAGGTGTGAACTTTGTGGAGGCATCTTTGCAGGACGAGTCTTAGTGAACAAGGAGTACGTCGGGCTGATGACTTTAAACCAAGCGCTAAGTGGGAGGCAACCCACCGGTTTTGTATCTTTACTCTTATCTTTTTATTTTTATGCATTTGCTTTTATTTTTATTTTTATTTTCTTTGTTTTTGCATATCATTTGCGGAATTTCCCACCTTGAACTTTCTTTGGATGATTCAATTTTACATTGAGGACAATGTAAAGTTTAAGTGTGGGGGAGCATTTATATGTTTGTATAGTTTGTTTTAGTGTGTTTTAAAAGAAAAAAAAAATCAGAAAATTAGAAAAACCAAGAAAAAATTTGTGCTTTTTGAACTCCGAAATCTAGAAACTTGTGCCTTTAGGATGACACCATTAGTGGATGGAACCATTTTGAATGCAGGAGTTGAGGAACCAATTAACTATAAAAGGGACGAACATAGCTCATAATCATAAATACCATGATAGTTGTTACCATATCTCGGAATTTCACCATATCGCATTCTATTTTTATTTTTCCATATTTATCTATTGTTCTCTAAGTGCTTTGGTGGGTCACTACACATCGACGTGTTATTACTGCTAGGATGAAATAGAGTGATTGAGTTACTAGAAGAAAAAAATGATAAAAAAAAAAATATATGAAAAGAAAAAAAAAAAGAGACCGACCAATTAGACCAAAACGGAATAAAATGACACTTGGGAATAGCAGTATGTGTGAAACGTAGTCCCTGTCTCCGTCGCCTAAACAAGCGTGGAATACAGGATCCAAGGAAACTATCATGTACTTGCTAACAAGAATCATGCGCTTGGATCCAGTTTGATCCAATCATGTTGTCTAAAAAAATTAAAAAAAAAAAAGTGAAAAAGAAAGCAAAAAGAAAGGAAAGTATTATATTGGTTGAATAAAGTCACTCCTGGTTCCCTTGTATATGCTAGTGAGTTGATGTAGAATTCAAACCAAGTAGCTCAATCCAATAGGAATAGGTTCATCTTAGCAGTGACCTTCAGACAGATATGGGAAACATCGAACACTTGTGAACATTCGCCAACATCTACATCTATTTCCATCTTCTTAATATTTTCATTGTGATTGTGGTTTGTTAGTTTCCGAGTATTGTGGCTTGTTCGACTATCTAATTAAAGCTTTACTAATATATGAATTGAATGTGCAAGGTACCTCCTCCTGTAGTCATTTTGGATTCGTTCATTGATTTGTCACAAATAGATGGAGTTTGAAATATAGGTTTTGTAGGCTGACCTCTTGTAAACCTTCACGAGACTAAAACTCATCCACTAGGGACACCTAGGGGTTAAAAGGCTTGTTATTTATGCTAAAATTAACCGTAGCCTCGACGAGACTGAGTTGTTATATTTTTATTTTGTTTGATTTGCTCGAGGACTAGCAAAGTCTAAGTGTGGGGGAATTTGATAGGTGTGATAAACACCTAATTTTATATCTAGTATTTATGCTTTCTTTGCTACTTTTCTTGTAAATTATGTATCTTATGTTCGTTTTTGAGTATTTAGGTACTTTGGAGTCATTTGGATCAAAAGGAGAGGAAACATGGCAAAAGCGTTGGAGGCGAACTATTTCTCAACATTTGCTTTTATTTCTTCATCTCTGTCTGAAAAGTTTGTCGGCTTTAGTGATGCGAAATTTTGTCTGAAAAGCACGAAAACTTTAGTGATGACTCTCATTGAAGAGTATAAGTGAATATGAGAAATAAGGGATGGTTGATGTTAGCGGAGGAACTCGAAAGAAGGAGAAAGCGTTCAAGTGGTGCATAAAGGGGCAAAGCGGTCAATGTACGAGCGAGCTATACTTGCGGGCTAGGTGTGCGAGAAGGAGGGAAGAATGAAGTGTCAGTTTCGCAGAACTGACCATTGAGTCGATTTGAATTGTCGGTTAGCTAAAACCGACGAACATTGTAGTGGTTGGTTGACCCTTATCCATTCCACCCGGGTGGATATATCCACTTCCCTTATTTACTCCCAAAACTATCTTCTCTTAATCATTTACACTGAAATTGAGAGAAGGTTTTCACATCATTTCATGTGGGAAACCAGAAATTGAGTTGCCCAGATAGTAGATTGATTGGTGGGTTGAAGGTGAATTTGAGGTTCAAATGAAGATTTAGAATCAGGGAGAAGACAAGATAGGCTGGAGGATTGAGGAGATGTTAAGAAGGGGAATCTGTGGGTTATATTTAGAATCAAAAGCAGATGAAAAGATGTAAATGAAGGGAGTAAATTCATCAAGCAGTTGCGGGTTTCTGTGGATTCAAAGGTCAGTAAATGATGGGTTGGTGTTGGATTTGCGTTTCTGATAGTTTTGTACTGAAATTGGCAAAATTAGGGTTTGATTGAGAAGATTGAAAATCTGTGAATGGATTTGATAACGAATGGGTATTACTCATACTCGGAAATGAGGTGACTGAGCTAGGGTTTAAAGTGGAGGAGAATCTGTCTTGCCTGAAATCTATGTTCTCACTGTAATGGAGTTTGTGGTGGATTTGAGGTAGAGGTTCAGATGGATAGAAACTAAGGAGATGGGTTTGAGAAGAAATTTGAGATTGCAGTGGGTTGTTGACCTGTTGCCATCAGTTGGAGGTTATAGAGCTGCTGCTGGTGATTCTGGAGATGAGGTTGTGAACTGATGCTGTTGAATGGTTAGGTCAAGAAGGAGTTGGTAATTCTCAGCTGAAATTGAGGTGGTTGTTGTGACTGGTGAATTGACATGGTGGTTTGAGTTCTGAAATGATTGCAGGACAGTGAGGTGGTCATGGGAGTGGAATTTGAGTTGCAGCTGTTGCAGAATGCTCTGCAGGAAGGAATGTATGAATGCTATGCAAATAGGCTTACAAGGAGGGGTGCTAGCTAGAATTGCAGATGGTGGTAAACATGGAACTGTGTGCTGTAGTCAAAGTCGCAGGTTCAAGGGAGGATTAATCCGCTGTTGTTGATTGAACTATTAGTGAACTGAGAGTGCACATGGGAGTCACAGTTGTGGTCTGTAGATGAATGCGTAGGTTGTGTATGTGAATTGAAGGTTAAGAAGCGGAGCTTGGTGCTGTAGATGGCATTGCAGGCAGAGTAGCAGCTGCAGTTTCTATGCTGCTGTTGTACATGTGCAAGATAGTTGCGTGCAGTGGAGAGTGCCAATGAGATGATGTGAATGCAAGTGCATGGATGGCCTGGAAGTTTGTTGAGACTCAGATGAATTAGTAGCAGGGAAGTTGCAATGTGAATGAAGTTTGCTGGGAAGAATTATAGCTGAAATACAGCCTGGTTGAGGTGCCTGTGTTGGTGCAAAGGAATGACATCTGTGGGTTGCTGCTGCAATGGATTAGATAATGGATGCGATATTGTAGTTGCGGTTAGAATGAATGGATAATCACACAGTAGAAAGGTGCAGCTGTATGTGACCAAGAAGCAACATCATCTAGAGTAGTTGGTACTGAAACTGGTTGGTGTTCAAAATGCATTGCAGGGAGCTGTAATGGAGATGCTAGAAGTGACACAGATGCACTGGATAGCTTATTGCAGGTGTGAAGTTTTAGGAAAGTGGTGGTATGGATGAGAAGGGAGGTTTGGTATATTGATGCCAAAGCTGGTTATTGCAGTAGGGTTGAAGATAATGGTGCTGGCATGAAGTTAAAGGTGCAACTGGAGGTGATCTGTGGTGTGCTGCTTGAGTTCAGAACAGTGGTGCTTGCTATGATGTGCAGAGCTGGAGAATTTCAAAGTGATGCAGCTGTGTCTTGGAAGTGCAGCTGTGAATTTAAGGAAGTGTTGGAGATGGCTGCAGTTTTTAGTGACTTGGTTTGAAAGGTTAAGAAATTACAGGTGGTTATTGCAGTAGCTGGAGTAAGTTACATGATCCACTAAAATTCAGGTAGAGGTGTTGCTGTTGTGCATTGCAACAAGGGCTAATATAGACTGCATTACAGGGAAAAATTCGAGCAACTGAAAGAATGGTCTGCGATAGTCGAAACTGCAGAAACGATGAAGGAATGAGTGAATGTGACTGTGTTGCAGGTGGCATTAGATTGTTCCATGGGTTCGCAGGGAGGAATTGAAACTAACTACTTCAATGCAACTATTTAGAGCAACTGCCAGAAGCTGGTTTGGTGAAGTTGGTGCTTGTGTGCAACTGGGTTTGGAACTGGTGTTGTTGATTACAAAGATGGTGGAGCTTGCCATTGGGTTGATATTGGCTGGAGTCCAAAGTTGCAGGCTGTGCAAGGAACTGAAATTGCAGGCATATAGAAGTTCAAAACTACAGGGAATGAATTTTGAAGCTACAAAAACAGTGCGAAAAGCGGGCTAAAATGGTGAGCCGGTGAGCATAGCTCCGGTAGTCGGATTTTGGAACCAAAAGTGGGGATCGTCAAGATTCAGTGAATCATGAGGCGGGTATGAGTCGAACGAAAGAGTTGGCGGCCGGACATAGGAGCTACGCGTCGCGCTTTTGGGTGCGTTTTCGCGAGGGATAGAGAGTGGATTTAGATGAGTTATGCAAATGGTTGAAATGCAGAAAAGCAAAGTTGAGCTATTGGAAGTGTAGAATTGGCTGGTGACAGTCTCAGATGGCAAAAGTGATCGGAGTCAATTTTCCGGTTACCGGGTTCCGGCGCCGGTGACCGGATTTCGGTGATGGCGTCAGCACTCCGGCGACCAGTTTTGGACCCAAAATTTCCAGAGACATATTTCTCACACCTGGGCCTGGTGGACTAGTATATGGACGTGGACTTGAAGATTTTGACCTATTTTTGGAAAGCAAAGGGCTATAAAAAGAGAGTTTCTACAACAACAAAAAAAAACGTTTTATTCTATTCTTGGAGCTTTTGCAGAGAACAACTTCTAGGGTTTGCTTTCTTTTATGTTTCATCTTATTCCCTTGAATATTTTGATGATGAACTCCATGAATATGAGTAGCTAAATACATTAATTGGTTATGGGATAAAAAGTTGATTTCTTCAAGCATGATTATTTGATTCTATGAATTAGTTTTGTCTCGATTTTATCGTTTATGATTCATTGTTTTATTATCATATGATTTGAATGCTAGTTTGGTTGAGTCCGGAATCAATTGGATTTGTTTTCATCTCTAAAGCTATATTAGGGTTTTCAATACGTAAAAGTTGTTATCTCTGATTTCTAGTAGCAACTTGTGGTTAATACTTGTAGTGATACATCTTTTTAATCGCATATGAATCATAACCTTTGTTAAAACGAATTAGTGCTTTTACACGTTTGTTTGCATCGATTAGTCTTATTTCATAGAACTTATTGCTCTTAGGGAGTTAAATCTAATTGTGCTTTTACACTTTAGGTTGCTTTTTAAGAAGATTTCTCAATAGCATCTTTTAATGTTGTTTGTGATAAAATCAGGAAATAAACGGGATACTCTTGCGATCAAGATATCCTAGGACTTTTGATAATTGAGTGATTAAATACCAATTCTAATCCTAGATGAAAAATACATGTTTGTGAATGATACTATCCCTTAACCAATATCTTCTCCTTATTGATTATTCCAACTATTTACTTCGCTTTATTTAATTTTATTACTTAGATAAAAACAAAAACACTCTTGGGTTAATTTGTTACTTAAGAATCTGAAAATTGCATAACAACAATCGCCTCTCTGTGGATACGAACTCTTTCTTATCGAATACTATATTCATATTAGTTAAGTGAGGAAGTGAAATTATTTTTGACGCATACGACACGCATCAACATAAATCACCAGAATCGCTCACACCAATTACAAGGATCGATCATACCATCTTATGGTGATTACTTAGGATCGGTTACACCAATTACTAGGATCAGTCATACCAAATCATAAGTCTAGGTATTGTGATTGGTTATACCAAGATACATAACCCGAGTTACGATCGGGGTTTACTAACTCACACATATTGGTCATCTAAAGATATGCAATGAATAGCTGGACCAATATACCTATTGGTTTCCTTTTCTATTCATGAAATAATTTCATGAATGTACTTCCTTTAAACAAATGTAAAAAATTGTTTCTTAAGGTGAAATCTTCACCATAACCCATACACATAATCATAAAACTATATACAAGATTATGTCGATGTCATATATACGAAGTTCAAAAGATAAGCGTTATACTTCGTAGTCTAATTCCTTAATACTATGACCATACTATTATGATAATGTATCTTCACTAGAGTATTATTGATAGGTGTAGAATACACCTAATTTACTATCTAGTAGTTTATGCTTTCTTTGCTATTTTTCTTGTAAATAATGTATTTTATGTGTGTTTTTGAGATATTAGGTACTCTGGAGTCGCACGGAAGAAAAGAAGGAGAAATCACCCAATTTTAGTAAAAAGGGCATAATTGTCATTTTATAGGGAGAACACTATCTGGAGCCTAGTCAATGTTAAGGGGCATCTCTGTTTTGGAGGATTATTAAAGACAGACTAGCTGTGGTTAAGGGGCTGCCATCTGGCTAGCCCTTATCAGAAATAACCATTTATTAAAGGCACCCACTGGGGTATCCCTTATCTAATTAGTGGGGTGTTCCCTAACCATGGGGTGTAATTATCCAACCCAGCTTCTTTAACCCTAAATCAAGATACTCTCATTCATTTCGTTTCTGAAATTGAAACAGGAAAAAAAAAACTGCGCACCCGTTTGAGAAATAAGAGGCACAGCCATGAAGAAATTGGAGAAACTGGTTTGTGGATGTTTGATCGAGTGCAGATATAGGAAATTAGGGTTTGGTGTTCTTGAGATTATGACGCTTCTGTCGAAATTCAGAGAAAGCTTTATGAATTTCTGTTGAGCTGAGAACGGATCTGAGTTGAATTTATGGCAGAGATGATGTTCAAAGCTTAATGGAGGTTCTAGTGAGATGGGATTTGAGTTCTCAGAAGAAGATTGTAGTTGTTGGGGGTCTCTGAAATAGAGATGAATTGTAGATCGAGAATGGGATGCTGTTGTTGAATCAAAGATCTTTGTTTGAAGTTCTGCTTCTATGAGTATGAGATTGTATTGAAGTTCAGTGATGAGTGAAGCTTAAAATGGGTTGGTACTACTTTCGAATTTAGAGAACAAGGGTTTTGAAAATGGTGGTAATTGATACAGAGAAGATGCCGCTGCTGTTCAATTGGAATGATGATTGTCATGGGTCAGTGGTTCAGTTGAGATGAGATCGAGAAGTGGAAGATTTATAAGAAAACATTGATGGTGTTGCTGCCAAGATTCAGAGAACAAGAAATTGAGTTACAGTACTGAATGTTGCAGCTGTGTAATTCGAAATAAGAAGATGGGATTGAGCTAAAGAGCTTTTGGTGCTGCATTGAAGCTGAATGAATGGATTGTGTTTGAAATGTGTCTAGGTGTATATTAGGAATGATTACATGGAAAGAAGAGGCCGGGATTTGGCCGGGAGATGTCGGAAAAACAAAATAAACTCTGCCGAAATTTCATCCTGACGAGTTAACTCAGCACCGACCGATGAGTCGATTCAACCCACTCCAGTAAGACCAATCAGCCAAATTAGACAGCTGACTCTGCAGCTGATTCATTTTCTGCCTTGACTACTTGACTGAAGATTGACCTCATTGACTAACGGTTTGACCTTTTTGACCGTTATCTCTAACGGTGGACTGACAGAATATGCTCTCGACGGACATAATTTTCAGGTGGCCGGTGTCGACGAACTTCCTGCTAACTTCCGGCCAAAAACCCAGTTTTCCGGTGAGCCAAAAATTACAGAATTTTGTATGGACTCCTCTCATGTGTGTGAAGACTTAGAATTGGGAATTGGATGAAAACTTGGAAGTTTTGGAGAATTGGACTAGAAATTGGAATATGGCTCAAATTGGGAAAGTGGTGTTCTTATGGAATGTGGATTCTTTTCCTACAAAGATATGGAGAGTATTGAATCCTATAAATAAAGGAGTTCTCTACAACTTTTGACACACATCTACTTTGGAGAAGGAGTTAAAGTGCACAAGGATTGGAGGAAGGAGCAACCATCATCTTTTCAATAAGTTTTTCTTTCTTTCTTTCTTCCTTAATTATTATTATTATTATTGTGTGAACTCCAAACTATGAGTAGCTAATTTTATTATTGATTGAGGATGAATTCCTAGTTCTTAATATATGATTTGAGTTTTGTTTCAATTCTACTTTGAAGTTTTTCATATGATTATCGTTTGTTTTTACTAATATTAATGTTTATGATTGATTGATAGGTTGTTTGGAGTGCACGCTAAATTGATTTGTTAATTCAATCTAAAGCTAGTGAAAGTTAGGGAATACGTAATAGTTTCTTGACTCTTTACACAAGTAGAAAACACAAGACCTTGCGGAGGGATTCCTTGGAGCAATTGTGTGTGAAAACAACGCTAGAAAGTGGACCAAGCGGACCGAGTCTAACTACTAGTACTAAACCTAAGTTCATAAATCTTTATGCGTTCGCGGAATTACATCTTGCAAGCGAACCTCAAGGTGGTTCTTTTGAATAGAATCTGATAACTAAGCGAACCTGTTACTCAGTGAAATAAGGAATTTTGGGGTTAGCTAAGCGAACCTGCTATCCTACGGTTGGTGATAATCTATGACTAATAAAAAGTGGAAAAGAACATAACTTTAATCATTGTTTTGCAGCGAAGAAGGATTCCTTGATCTATTCTCTATTATTGAATTCAACTTACACTTTTAATTACTTTGTTTATTTCTTTTGATTTTAAAATCTTGAACCAATACCCCCCTTTTTGTGACATTATAAGACAACTATAATCTCTTGCTCCTCGTGGGATCGATCTTGACTACCCTATATTACTTGTTAATTAGGTAGTAAAATATTAATTAATTTGTTGTGGTTACGACACGCATACAATTATATACAATATGTACAATATATACAGCTTCGCATGTTATGCTTTCAATATAGCACGACTTGAAAGATACGTTAGAATGAAACAAGTTCAAGTCAATATTATTAACCTCAAGTGAAAGGATGACGTCGTCGGTGTAGTTCGTTACTTCTTCTCATTCTTCAGGTCTTCGGAGTAATATTTGTATATCTCAACGTTCCTAGACTTTATATTCTAACCTAAACAAAGTTGACTCTAGTATTTAATCAAGCAACTTTAGATGAATTTTGATGCTAAAATATGACAACCAAACATGACATACCAACACTTGGTGAGTTAACCGAGTTATTCTCTAACACATCTCGCGAGTTATAACTGATCACAACCCATGAGCATGAGCGACGACTTAATGTCTCCCGTAAACATGGTTTTCCCCTATATTGGCTCATAAACTAATTTCTAAACCATCCACGTGAGAAAAACTTGCCATGTCTACTTTAGGACACGATTCATGCCTTATCCGGCCTCATAAGTGATTCCAAATACATCTCCACGAGAAAATAAGTGGTTATTCTTCCATTGGGCTTCATAACATACCCCTAGAACTTCCTTTTGAGATTGGAACTGGCCATGCTTGCCCTATAATATGGATAAAATTATGATTGACTCTCATCACATGTTGAACAAAGACAAGTGATTTATAGTCTCGTATAAACAAGAAACATCATTATGTATACAAGCCTCGATATCAGTCTTCTCAAGTATGCTCACCGCTAGCACTTTGAGTCTAAATCACATAATCTTACAAAAACATGGATAAACCTCCTAGAGATCTACATGATCATCAGATGGACCCATAAGCCAGAAGTCGACATCCATAAGATATATGTAGCTGGATACACAGAGATAAAGCTCGGCCTAAAACTCGTATCACGTCATACACACAATTTCTAAAATATACTTGTTTTGTGTGAAAAATATTGTACTGTAATATGTACTTTTAGGTTTGAGAAGTCAAAATAGTACAAGACGAGCTTAAACCAAGAAATAGCTGTCTGCATCTTCCTCTAGTCACAAAGGTGGAAACGATGGGTTTATCTTAGGGGAGAGAAGCAGCGAAAGTTGAGAAATCACCGTGTGATGTGTTTTTGGTGTAGAGTTGTTGAATTGTTAATTAAAGGTTAGATATAGTGAACATGATATTGTGTTATGAGTTGATCAATTTATAGTCGCGGTAAAAACACATTGATTCCTCGTAAGTTGTAAAAGTTGTGAAGGAGCGGAGAAAATGGAGGTAATGGTAAAGTTGTGTCTGTTATGTTAGGGAAGACCGCCAGTTATCGTATGACCACTGCTTCCTTGTTTTTCTAACCCCCTTAACCATTACCACTAATTGTTACTTTCTCGTCGTGGGTTGTTTCCACGTCGCATGTTGTTGTAAACCGCCATACCAATACCCCAATAAGAAGCCAAACATGTTACATATTTGATATCACAGTTCTATGAAAAATCCCAACTTCGTGAAAATCCCATCTATATGGTATCCTTCGCTCCGTGAAAGTATGCTATGATTCCAAATTCATTTTCGGGACTTGATGGCGTCATTTTGAGAAATCCAAATTCAGGGTGTCTTCAACAAGTATGAAGAATGGTAGTTTATACATGGTAGGAAGAGGTTCAAGCATAAAAGTATGCTATGATTCCATGATCCTAATCTTATCAGGCTATACACCGTCAACTCCTCAAGATGACAATCTAGCAGTCAATAATAGAGTAATGGAACTTATGGATCCCAAAGAAGGCAGGCAGAATCAAACTAAGTTTTTGATCACTATGTGGATGATCCTATCATATCCTCTCAATTTGAATTTCTTTAGTTGCTGCTACTACCGATAAGCTCATTTAGATACAAACAAAAGACTCTCATCCTAGCTAGTTTTCTGTCTTCGGCTTTCCTTCTTCTGCTGTGTATTCCTTGTTCTCTGTATTAACAAAAAAAAACAAAAAACAAAAACAAAAAAAACTCGCTGAATTTGGGCAGAAAAGAAAAGAGGGAGTCATTGATAATTTTTCAATTACACCGATGAGATTTATTATATAACTAGGAAAGATTTGAAACATGTGATGTGACTATAAAAACTAATCCAATAAGAACAGTATGATGAATATTCAACTAATCCACCAAATTACAGTATAAATCATTTGAATGTCTGAGAGCTCGAAAGAGTACTTGATGCAATTGCAAACTACTCTCTAATATAGCGATGGAAAATTAGTTGATGCATAAACCATAATATAGCTACATAATATGTTATGCATCCTTTGTGGTGGTTTGCATAATGACTATGAAATCAATTTTTGAAAATTGTGTCTAAAATGATAAACATCTCCGAATTTTTCGAAAAAACTTTAAATTTGATATTGTTGTTTGTATTCATTCGGTAGATCTCTTTAAAATCTTTTCCAACGAGGTAAAATTTGTAAAATTCCAAGACACGCATTTTTAGATATGTTATATTCGAGTTTGCTTGTCAATTATACCCCTAAAAAATGTTATACTCTTATACCTATATACTCTTCATCTTTGGTTTATTTACGAAAATGTATAATACCTATTTGCTCTTCCTCTTCGGTTTATTTACGAAAATGTATAATACCTATTTTCCCTTCCTCTCCAGTTTATTTACAAAAATGTCTAAAGGAAAAAAAGAAAAATTTGATTCAGATGGGCATTTTTGGTTTTTCGTGGGCTAAAATCCGGACTTAATGAATGTCTCTAGAGAATTATCTCAAATTCTCATAAAGGAAGCGGCCCCACTTCCAACATCCACAAAGGTGAGTCCATAAAGAGTGTCCTCGCCACACCCCGCTTTAATCAAAGCCATGGTACCCATTAAGATCGCAAAAGATCGGACCATTTCCAATCTTTTCATCAACATATAGGCACACAATAACATAAGAATCATCCTATTTAATGTAAACACATTTATCAGATTCATTAACCTTTAAACCATTAGTTATCATAACATGATCAAATTTTTCATGCCATTGTTTAGGTGCTTTTTTTAAACCGTAAAGAGATTTGTTCAACTTGCATACTTTGTTTTCACAACCTTTTACAATAAAGCCTTCAAAGTTGATCCATATAAATTTCTTCATTCAATTCACCATATAAAATGCAGTTTTAACATTCGATGTATATGCAAATCATAAATTGAAGCTATAGCAATCAACATCCTAATCGAGGTGATTCTAGAGACTGGTGAATAAGTATCGAAGAAATCTAATCCTTCCCGTTGTTTATACTGTTCTAAGTTTCCTTTTGAACACCCATTTACAACCTATGGATTTACTACCAGAGGTAAATCTACAAGCTCCCAAGTTTCATTTTGCTGAATGGACTCCCATTCATTTAATGAAGCTTCTTCCCGTAAGGGAGCTTAGGAGAAGTCATAGCTTCTTTGTAGGTTTGGGGATATAGAGTCAAAAACTGGGCCAAAACTTGTTTGTTCTTATCCTTTTACTTCTTCTCAGTTCAGGTCTCATACTCCAAAGTTGGAGTTTGACTAATCGATGGAACATCCGGGAGGTCATCATGGACCCTTTTCGAGGTCTTTAAAGGAAAAATGTGTTCATAAAACACAAAGATCTCTAGATTCCAATATGGTGTTAACTCAATGTTATTATGGGTGGACTGATGACCAAGAACCTGTATGCAATTGTATGCTCGGGGATACCTAAGAAAACAGTCAATTGTTTTAGGACCTAATTTAGTTTTCTTGGGATGAGGAATGGCCACCTTGGCCAAAATGAAGGTTGTTTACCATTCCACAATTCATAAGGAGTTTTATCAGATTTTTAAATGGAACTCAGTTCAAAATATAGCAAGGTAAAGGATAGCTTCCCCCACAAGTTCGAAGATAACCCCGAACTTGTCAACATAGCATTTACCATATGTCAACCAGTCTCTCACATTAGTCACACTAGAGACAAGATCGACTTCAGACACCATGCCAGTAAAGTATCCAGGATCATCCACTAGGTTTGCCTTATTTTTCTGTTTTGGATCATATTTGATCCTTTTAGGGGCCTTGCGGGTCTTTAGCCATATGTCCGGAGTTTCCACAGTTAAAAAATTTGATGGTGTGCTTAGGACACCACCCTTAGGCTTAAAATTGTTACTCGGGGTTTTATTATTACCAATTTTTTGGATTCTCCAGAGTTTTCTTTGAAACTTTTATCATCCAAAAATGAGCTTTGTAGGTCATGTTTTTGCTCAAGAACATGCTCTTGTCCTTGCTGCACATAAGCTCCTCAACCTGGATCTTTTTGCCAAGCTCCACCATGGTGATTTCACGAGTCTTGTGTCGCACCTCCTCTTGTATTTCCATGAGGTGGAAGCTTTTCAATCACACCGAGTACTTGTAGAGCTTCATCAAAAGTCATGCCTTCAAAGAAGAATCTCATGATGAGGAGTTGAAGTTCAACGAATCTGCTCCCATGTGCTTTTCGTCAGTCATCTTGTATTCTAAGAACTTAGCCATCAAGAATTTCTTACTTCCCGGCGGCTTGAGATGATATTTTTCTTCTAGAGCTTCCCATAAATCAAAAGCATTAAAATCTTCTTTTGCATTATAGAAGTCATACAAGGAATCATCAAGACAATTAAGAATATGATTCTTGCACAAATAATTCTTCCTATTCCACTCCGTCCAATTTATCTTCATTATCGATGAAGTTTTTTTTTTTAAAGCATATCCATCTAACCTTGGTCATTTAGAAGAATAGCATTTTGCCATCTCTTAAAGTCCTTACCATCAACTTTGGTGGTTTTTCTACGGTATTTTTTCCCATGTTCTTACAAAGAATTACAATATCACAATATTACAATATTACAATCAGTGCAAGCTATTACCTTTAGATTGTTGGAAATAAGTTACAATTTCGTATAAACCGAGAAATAATACTTTGATTACACCGATAATAGTAACAAACAACTCAAGAAACATGAGAAAAATACTTAACACTCACCGATGTTATTGTTATCTTAGGAGATGCATTGATGATAGTATTTAAAACTTAGTAGAGGCACGTATGAGATATTGAGCTAAAGGTAATATTTCTTGCTCGCTCCTCTCGAGATGCTATAACAATTAACAAATTACCTCCAGGATACAAAAGTTCTCCTCTATGTGTAGCATACACGTAGAGAACCCTTAGAACTTGGCGGCAAATAATGAAAACAAAAACATAAATCGAAACTACAACAGCCAGAAATATAAAAAATAATTTATGTTTCAGAACTAACTATGTTTTTGTAAACGGAGAAGTAGTATTACAAAATTATGTTTGTAAACTACAACTCGTTTTTATGTTTGTAAACTAAGAACTCTATTTAATGTTTCTCAGAAACTTAAATAAAATTTTGAAAGAATAAAAAGAAGAAGAAGAATTTCGTAGAGAGAAGAGTTCGAAAGGTATTTTCAAATGAAGAATTCATCTGGTATTTATAGCAAAAATTATTTGAACGTTCGACTTTAGAATCCAATGTGCGACGGCGATCGTCCGTGATTCACGCGTTTGCTTTTTCTGACGAGTAAAGCATGATTACTTAGCCGTTACCACTACTTGCTACTTTCTCTTCGTGGGTTGTTACCACGCCGCATGTTGTTGTAAACCGCCGTACCAATACCCCAATGTGAAGCCAACCATGTGACATATTTGATATCTCAGTTCTATGAAAAATCCCAACTTCGTGAAAATTCCAGCTCTATGGAATATCCTTCGCTTCGTGAAAGTATGCTATGATTCCAAATTCATTTTGAGTCCTGTTATTAGGAGGGAAAAAATGGATTTGAGGAGGGAAAGAAAATAGTTAAATTCTGGTCGATCTCTGGTCAAAATCAAATTAAATTTTGAGAAAAACTTATATCAGAAATACCAATATCATACCCTCACCAACCAAACTGCCGATTGCATTCCATGATATTGTTTCATTACTTCTTCCTGAGAAACCCTAAACTTTTAATAGGAACAACCTTATGCAACAGTACTCACGTGATTGGATTTGCATACGATGATTTCATAAAGTTAAATGATCATCAGAAGTACCCAACTTGCATTTTCAGATTCTAATTGAAAACCGTAAGAATCATTAACCATACCACTATGCCATTGATGATTGATCTGATAACAAAAGACAGAAATTATTCCGATTATCAAGTTCATCTAAGACTAAGACAGGATAAAGCTTAACACTTTATGTATTACCAACGACAAATTGTTTATTACCATTAAAGGGATTGGTCAACAGAGAGGAGAACATCCGCATGGTTAATCTTTATCCTTTTGGTAGGAGGTGTTGGTCGATGAACCTTATAGTCGGGAGGTGATGACCGATAATACTTTAGTTCAAGGACATATTGGACAATTCATCTCTCGTTTAAGAAGTCAATCCCTCCCACATAATTTTAGTTCCCTCCTCATAATCTATCCCTCCTCAAATCCATTTTTTCCCTCCTAATAACAGGACTCTTCATTTTGAGGACTTGATGGCGTCATTTTGAGAACTCCAAATTCAGCGTGTCTTCAACAAGTACGAGGAAAGGTAGTTTATACATGGTAGGAAGAGGTTCAAGCATAAAAGTATGCTATGATTCCAGGATCCTAACCTTACCAGGCTATACTCCGCCAACTCCTCAGGATGACAATCTAGCAGTCAATAGAGAAATGGAACTTATGGATCCCGAAGAAGGCGGGCAGAATCAAACTAAGTTTTGATCACTACGTGGATGGTCCTATCCTCTCAATTTCAATTTCTTCAGTTGTTGCTACAACCGATAAGCTCATCCAGAGTCAGACAGAAGACCCTCATCCTAGCTAGTTTTCTGTCTTCGGCTGTTTTTCTTTCTTCTGCCGTGTATTCCTTGTATTCTGCAAAAATGAAGGGAAAAAAAAACACCTCGCTGAATTAAGGCCGGAAAGAAAAGATGGAATCATTGACAGTTTTTCAGTTACACTAATGAGATTGATGGATTATATAAATAGGAAAGATTTGAAGCATGTGATTTGACTATAAAAATTAATCAAATAAGAACAGTCTAGTGAATATTCAACTAATCCACCAAATTACAGTATAAATTATTTGAATGTCTGAAAGCTCGAAGGAGTACTTGATGCAATTGCAAACTACTTTCTGTCTCTCATTTATCTTATAAATTGATACTATTATTAGTTCACTTGTTCCCCTATCAAATCAAGACCCACGACTAGAAATGAGAGCCCTTGAAACAGCAAGAAATAGAAATGAACACCATGAGCTGATAACAAGCTCCTCGCGGAGGCAGTAAGCAAAAGGAAAGCAAGAAAGAGTTCTTTCCTGTAAAGTCTGTTCCTCTTCTTTTTAACCACCGGGGCTTCTTCATGCTCTCGTAGCTTTTTCAACAACTCTAGACCTGATTCAGAAGCTCTTCTCTGAAGAAGAGATTGATGGTTTGATGATTTGAATTCCATTTCAGCTGCCATTGACACTAAATCGACTTCAGATAATCGTCCAGTCTTTTTCGTGACCACCCATTCATAAGCACTACCGAACTGGAAGAGTCCGGAGATCATGGCATTGAATTTGGTCACAGACATTGTGTTTTCAAAGAGTAGGTAAGGTATTAAGAAAGGAAATGATTGTGGTGAAGGCAGAATATTTAGGAATGACATGAAAATGGGTATGTAACAGATTACCCAAACAGGTAGTTCTGCCTCGGGTATGAACATTGTCAACGGAAGAATAATGCAGAACAATGTGAAGGAATATAATGGAAGAATCAGTTTCCTTAGCAGGAAAAATAGAAATATCAGGTTCAACTTCTTCCAAATGGAAATCTGCAACAAAAAAAGTTTTAAGGTCATTCAATGTTAATCAACATATCATGCATTTAAAAATGGTATCAACCTAAATGTTTTGTAGCAACTGATCCTAGAAGCTCCAAGTGTCTGCAGATCTACTAGAGGAATTACAAGCGCGTACAATTCTATAAAAGACATAAATATCTGAAAAATGTACCTTTGATCTTATGATACTTGGAAGGCATAATCGAAAGAGTTGCATGGGACCCGAATGCCAGCGGTGTTGTTGTTTCTTGTATATCTCATGAGACTCTGGTAGTTCACAAAGAACCCTGACATCATTGAGGAAAATGAACTTCCACCCATTCAGGTGTGCCCTCACCGCAATATCCATGTCTTCCACAGTGGTTCTCTCTAACCATCCTCCAGAGTCCTCGAGAGCCTTAATTCTCCAAACACCTGCAGTTCCGTTGAATCCAAAGAAGTCCAAGAAATGGCCATTAACTTGTTGTTCCACTTCAAAATGGAAGCATAAATTCACATTTTGGAGCCTTGTAAGCAGGTTTTCATCTGTGTTGACAAATGACCATCGAGCTTGCACAAGGCCTACGTCAGGTTTTCCCTGTTAACAAAAATATAACATTAGCCTCAGCAAGCTGTCGCCAAGCAGATTAAAATTGCTATGCACCATTTCCTTTTTCCAGAAAACGGGTTACTTTATTACCTTGAAGTGAGGAACTGTCTGTATAAGGAAGTCTGAACTTGGCTGAAAATCGGCATCGAAAATAGCCACAAATTTATAATCTTTGATATAATCACAAGTCATTGCTGAATTAAGATTCCCAGCTTTATACCCTGTACGATCAAATCGGTGCCTGTAAATTATGTTCACTCCTTTCTCGTGCCAATAGTTGACTTCATTCCTGATTAGTACTTGCACAGTCTCATCGTTTGAGTCATCTAGGACCTGAATTAGGACTCGATCTTTTGGCCATTCTAACTGACAGGCAGCCGAGATTGATTGCGCATACACCTAATTAACACCATTCAATATTGTTGTCAACTAGATTAAAACTCAAAACATCCTAGAAGCAATGAGAACACAATTGTACTAGTAACTAGTTCCCAAATCAAAAGGTTTAATCATGAATGTGTGCATTGTTCATCTATGACCAAAAAAAAAAAAAAAGGTAAAATTATTGCTCTTTCTATATTAACAATCAATAATTGAGGGATCAATTTACCAATGATCATGAATCAGTGCACTAAATATGACTTTACTCTTAATAATCATAAAACAATGACCAACAATAAAAGAAAATGAAGAATAGACAAAAATGGAAGTGCACTCAATTGGGAAATGTTGATTTATTATATTCTTACCTCTTTTTCATTGCACATTGGAATCTGAACAAGAACCATAGGATAGCTTGAAGGATCATCAGTATTCGGGGGTTCTTCGATAACCGGCTTAATTTTATTAAACTTGATCCAAAACCAGCCCATACATTGAACAAAACGATCAAGTGATTGGATCATGAACAAGACAATACAGAATTTTGAAAGCATTATCACAACAGGACCAATATAATCAACTCTGAATGACAACCAAGCAACATAAGACCAATGAAGCTGACCTTCAACTTCCATTGGTTGGATCAAACTTAAATTCCAATTCTGAAAATGAGCAATAATCTCAAAGATCAAAGCTGCCATTGAAATGATAAGAAAAATCCTAATAAACTTGTATAACTTTCCTCTGTTGCTATGTATTTTTTCTGAATTTGCAATTCTTTTCTTAATCTTTGAATGTAAAGCTCTAAACCCATTAGTGAACCAAGTAAGGAAAACAATGAGTTTGTGAGCTTTTAAAAGAAGAATCCATTTGTATCTTTTGTTGTTCTTATTAACCCTTTCTTTCTCTGAAAACTCTGGTGATGATTTGATTTGTACAACTGAAAAGTTTTTGGGATTCTCCATTGCTAACTACTGTTTTTTGGGTATTTCCAGAATCTATAGAAAGGTGAAAGCTGACAGATCAGATTTCTATGTACAAGAAAGAACAAGTTTGAATAAAGAAAACAAAAAATTATGGGTTCAGTTTTAAGAAAGAAAAACCCAGTTCAGAACTCCAGAGAGACAAGTTAAAACAAATCATTGCCATTGAAATCTAGAACCAGAAAGAAAACATAAAGGAAGAGACCCAGAAAGTGAAGTGAAGTAAGAGTTGGAGAGAAGAGACAAGTGACTGTAAACACTGTACTAGTTTGTTTGTTTTAATATTAGTAAGAAGCTGAGGAGAGAAGAGAAGTTTTTTGTTTTTGTTTTCTTCTTCTTCTTCTTCTCTGCTCTCAGATTTTTCTGTGAGAGAAAATGAGAAGAATGGGATTTCATATTTATATCACCATGGAATTGCTAAGTGACAGCAGGATACAGCCAAATTACTGATTACCTTCCATAAAATCTTCTTCTTTTATTTTAATACAATCATAATTCTGTGTTTGCTAAATTATCCTACCTGTCACTAATTTGGGATCCTTTCATTAGATGGTGATAAATACTTTGAGTTTGACCCCAAAAATTGGCTCCATAAAATTTTCTCTGTTTGGGAGTTACTAGTAATGTTTATTCACCTAATACAGTATTAAATGACATTAATTACTTTTAACCCATTACAATGTACTTTACTTTAAACAGGATTATCGGTTCCTGTAAATTCGTGACTTTTGAATTTTTGATGATGAAGAGCTTTAATACTCAAATGTTACATAATAAATGACTAGTACATTAAATGTTTTTAGTATAAAAAAGTGATGAGTAATACTAGTGACTTTAATACTCGATTACTACTTCCTTATTCTAGCACAACTTAAGTAAATAATAACCAATAACTACAGTGATAAGCATGAGTATTCATTCATTTTATATCCCTTATTATTTACAAGTATTGAAGGAATGTTAATAATCTGTGTGTGTTGCACTCTTGATTTCAAAGATAACAGAATCGAACTCATCTTGCTTGCCCTGTAAAAGAAAGAAATATGGTTTACTAAAGAGTTTTTTTTTTAAAAAATTAAGTAGATTATACAAGATGAAAAGATTATAGAGAGTTACTCAAAGTGTTGGTTACCCTTATCTCATGACATTGATTTGAGATATGGGTCCCTACCAACATATTGTTAACTCCTACATTTGAAAGGGAAATTGCAAACGAAATTGAAAATAGAAAATATGATTGTAAGGCATTAGAAATGCAGTCAGGTATATGAAACCAGAGCTGCTTATGGATGTTCTTTGTTGCTTCATTTGCTAGTAAATCCGCTACTTTGTTGCATTTTCTATTCTTAAAAAAGATACCCAAAAAGTTGTTACAGGACCTTAAAATCTTCATTGCTTCTGATATGATGGCTTGATTTCTCCAAAAAGTATTGCTTGGCTTGTTTTGAGCATAGAGAATGAGTCTCTGGCAGTCACCTTCAACACAAAAGTTTTTGAGGTCCAAACTCTTCGCCCAATTAGCCACTTCTAGCAAGCTCAGAGCCTCTGCTTCTTCTGCAGTTGAGGCATTGATGGTCCCTGCAGAAGCTTTAATGGTTGTACCTGTATCAGAACGCAAAATTATACCATAACCAGCAGAAGAAGAAGAATCCACCCAGGAAGCATCAACATTTACTTTTAATTGATTAAGAGCATGAGTTATCCATCCTTGCTCAGTAGAATTGTTGTTCTTATGTGGTCCAGAGTTAGAGATAAGTTCGCTATGATGGTTTTTTTTTTTTTAAAGGGAGACCAAAAATTCAAGTGTCTCTGAACTGCTAAGGTCAATTGTGGACTAGTGGTTGCTTTGGATTCAAATATCCCAAGGCATATTTCCTTCCAAATTAGCCAACATTTTGTTGCCATAATTTCTATATCACTACTTCTGCTAACACCTGCAATCCAATTAGAATATATCTGAGCAAAAGAAAAATCAGGATCATTACTAAGATTCAATCCTACCAAGGGTGGCAACATCCATACATATTTAGCATAGGGAAATTCAAAAAATAAATGCTTTAAAGATTCACAATCATGCTCACAGAAAATGCATTTCATATCTATATCCTTCATAAATTGTCCTAACTTTTTCCTAACAGACAGAGCATTGTGTATACATTTCCACAGGAAAATTTTGATTCTTTGAAAAATATTAAGCTTCCAAAAGGACTTCCAGAAAGAAGCGATATGTGCCCTATAAGTAACAACAGTTGGATTTTTCAATTTCTGGTACATGGACTTAACAGTGAAAATTCCATCTGTAGTAAGTAACCATCTTAACTTATCTTGTTTCATTCTATCATTTGTATCTGTAAACAATCTAATGTTAAAAAAATAATCAGCAATATCAGATGGGAAGTTGTTTCTAACTTCCCTTTCGTTCCACTTCTATGTATTTGAGTCCAATAACTCATATACAAGTGTAAAAGAGTTTAATTTTTTTACCAAAGTAGGTTAAATGATTATATTCCATACCTGGTATCCATTTGTCAGTCCAAATATGAATTAGCTTACCATCACCGACTTCCTAGAGAGTTAGGCACACGCAAAATGTGTATAAAAATTAAAAAGATGAGATAGTGAGTAAAATTAGGACTGTCAAAGGATACTACCTAGTTATCCAAAATAAAATTGGATTAGCTTAGAAAGCTCTTCAAAACTCGGGGCACACTTAGATATATCATCAAAATGCCAATGTGTAACTCTCTGGATCTAGAAACTGAACGGCACATGTTTTTCCCATTTGCAAGAGCTATATAGTTTGGGTTTTCCTTAGAAGCAATTAATACTAGAATTAAGTACAGATACGATAAATTCTTAGGTCAAAGGTTGAATCATAGATCCAGATTTTGCGCAATTCTCGGGGGAAAAAAAAACTTGCCACCATATCTCATGGTTCATCTGGGAACATAGATGTTTGTTAGAATTTGAAAACGTCGCTCCAAATCTGACAAACCTCATATAACAAATCTATAAATTCTTGCAACAGATACCTCAAATAGATGTTCATAAGGCTATTACATCAGAGAAGAAAATTTTCTAGACCTAAATGACCAGACTTAAATAATGATTGGATAATTTTTATTTGTGCTTACCTTTAAGAAAGAAGACTCTTATATGGGCTATGTCTTTATCCTTTACTCGGTGGATCAAGAGACTTTCATGCACATCTCAGCAGAGTCAGAGTGGGCATCGTCGACATTTCATACGAAAACAAAAGCTTTATTAAAAGTGACTACGTGGTTAAGCGAAAACATCTTGTCAGACGTATCCATAGTAACAGACTCCAAAGCTTTGGAAGATAAAATTAATAAGGCAAGCAACGAAACTCCTTGGATTGAGGAAAACACCATACAAGAAGCCTCCACGATACCAGAAAAAATTCCCCAATCTTAGGTTAAGTACATAAGCAGAAAAAATAACTCAGCTGCGGATTATATAGCCAAAGAAGTATGGATAAAGAATCTCCAACATATGTAAGCTCATTCACAACAAATAGTTCTAAAATCAAGTATTTTTTTTTTTTTTGATAAAAACGAAATTGTAAATTTATTGTAATATGGTATTTAGTTAATGATATTTAACCTTTCTATAAAAAAAATGGAACAATGTGATTTGGTTTTGATTTTAGGTCCTAAATTTGGTGGATATCGGATACCCATGGATAACAGGCATCAGGATGATCTATTCGTTTATTGTGTTTTCAGGCTAAAGTAAAAGAATGGTCTAGTTTTGCCTAGTTTTAATATTTAATGTGAACATTAATAAAGGAACTACAACAACGATATATGAAAATAACTTAGACTTGAACTAAAATTTGGAAGATCAAAACTTTTTGTGAGTCTAGGGATATGTCGATTATCAATAGACATTGGAGTGTTAGAGGCTTGAATGACTTCGATAAATTTACTTCTCTTAAGAATCTTATAACTTCTCAAAAATGTACAAACTATCTTGTTCAAGAAACCAAGAAAAAGTTTTCAAACTAGTTTATTAGGCAACTTTGGTACGATGAGAATTTCGAATGGTCTTATATTCCTCGTGTTAGTGCAAGTGGTGGTCTTGGATAGAATAACATTTTTATCTTGCGGTCTTGTAGAATTAATGGGTCCAAGTGGACTATATAATGAATGCATATATCCCATGTGACTACGACCCTAAAGCCGACTTTTTAGAGGATATGGAAGTGATAAGACATCGGTGGATTAGTCCTTTATGTATAGCTAATGGATTTAATTAAGTAAAGCTCGATAATGAAAGAAATAAAGGGGTAAGGGTTATCGAAAAATCATTTTTTCTTAATAATTTCAGTGTTCAACATGAGTCGGTGGATTAATATTTTTTAGGGGGCTCATATACTTGATCTAATATTTTTTTAGGGGGCTCATATACTTGATCTAATAATTAGTCTGACCTTATTTTGTGTAGGCTTTATAGATTTTTGTTTAGTGTGGATTTTGATGAAGTTTTCTCTGATGCTCTTCAAATCGCTCTAAGAAGAATCGTATCCGATCACAACCCTATTTTAATCTTTTTATGTGGAGTTATAATGGGCTTCAATGGATACATGGGGAGTGCAAGTACTATAATCTTCTCAAAATTATAAATTTTTAAATTTTTCATCAAGCCTTGGGGTATGCAGGAGTTTGCCTCTTTGAAAAGAGACAAAAAGATACGCATGTAAAAAATTGGTGTGTTGAACTTGCTTGAAAAGAACGGTGATCTTAAGCTTGATCAACAAGATACAAAGACTTCAAAATTAAGTCAAGTTAAAATCTATTGAAACATGGAAGCTAAAAAATATCAACTGAGAGCACAATATAATAGTTTTAGATTGGGAGATGCAAATACTTTTTAATTTCACAGAATGGCCAGTGCTAGAAGGAAGAAAAATACCATTGCTAAGCTCCAAATAAAGGGAGCTGGCAGTTTTGATTAAACTGTGATTAAGGAAGAGGTCATAAACTTCTATATAAATTTGTTTACCACTCATTATACTGTGTCTATCTCTTTATATTTTTCCTTGATTAAAGAAGAGATCATAAACTATGATTTTTTAATATTTTTCTTGATTGTTCATGAGAAGAAAAATTGGCTTGAAAGGGCTTTCTCTAAAGAAGAGGTATGAGGGGTTATAAAGAAGATGGGTTGCAACAAATCTCATGTAGGTCCAGACAGTTTCTCAATTGAGTTTTATAAAAGCTGTTAGAGCATCATTAAACTGGATTATATGAACATGATTAATGATTTTTATAGGTATGGGTGTTTGATTGGAGACTATACTACTGTTTTATGAACTTGTACTCCTGAGGACTTTAGGCCATTAAGTCTCACATGAAGTGCATACAAAATTTTATCCAAAGTACTTGCAGAACGGTTGAAAATGGTTCTGCCAAGTGTCATTTCGAATTATCAATGAGCTTTTATAAAAGAGAAACAAATTTGTGTTGGGCTTCTTATAGCTTATGAATGTGTAGATAACATGTTAAAATCTTAGACTCCTTGGAATTATTTGCAAAATATATATGTAGGAAACATTCAACAATGTAAACTGGAATGTTCTTTTCAGTATTTTAGAAAAACATGGTTTTTAAGATATGTAGATCTCTTGGATGAAATGGTGTTTGTCTTCTTCGGATATTTCAATTCTAGTTAATGGGGCATCTACTGAAAAGTTTGAACCCTCGAAATATTTGAGACAAAGTAATTCTATTTCACCTTACCTATTTTTGCTAGTAGTTGAAGTGTTATCCAAGCTTATGAAGGATGCAGCCGAAAGAGGCCAAATTAAAGTCATCAACAATTGAGGATACCATATTGTTCAAGGTAGATGATATATGCACAATGATTTCTCAATTACAATTTGCCAATGATACCCTACTATTCACTGATACTAATGAGGATGGGGTAACTAGACTTCTCATTATTCTCACTATTTTTGAATCTCTCATTGGTACGATATTGAATGAGGAGAAAAGCACAATGGTACGTAACTGTGTGTGCTGATGATGTAGAAGATTTGGCCAATGAATTAGGTTATAGGGCTGAAAAGCTTCCAATAAGATACTAAGGGCTTCCTATTGGAGCTATCTCAAGAAGTATGTATGTTTGGGACTCTGTCTTGGAGATAGCGGAAAATAGACGTACTTCTTAGGAAAAAAAGTTTCTTAACAAGTCCGGAAGACTAGTTCTATAAAGAGTCGCCTCTCAAGTTTACCTATATATTATTTGTGACTTTTTCATCTTCCAGTTTGTGTTGAAGAAAATGATTAGTTGATGTGAAACTTCTAATGGGGAGTTGTCGAGGGAAAAAAGAAGAAAGCATGGTTATCTTAGGACAATGTTTGTACTCCTGAGAAATGTGGAGGTCTAGGTGTGAAAAATCTCAGAACTGTAAATAAATCCTTGCTGGAGATTTACAAGGAACAAAAATGCTCTCTGAAGTAAGATAATGCATTAAAAATGTAAAGATCATCAAGACATAGATGTGCCATCAGATGACTTTTCAGCTACGTATAGAAGTTTATGGAGAAACTTTACAAAAATTGTACCTGAACTTCAAAGTCTTGTTACTTACAAGGTAAGAAATATAAGGATTATTATATTTTGGCATGACAAATGGATAGACAAAGGATGTCTGAAAAAGTTATTTCATGTTATCTGTAGATCTTGTCAAATAAAAAATACAACCATTACTGAGATGATCACTGAAGGAATGTGGGAAGGTTTATTCAGAAGTTTTTTTTAACTCTAATCAGCAACTAGAGTGAAATTTTCTTAAGAGGGACTTGGATGCAGTTCTTGTCCTTGAGGTGGAAAATGACAAAGTAAAGGTTTATGGAAGTTTCAACTCTAAAGCATGTTATACATCTCTTGATTCTAACTTGGATGTCCACAGGTTCGAAAAACTTATTTGGTTACGAAGTATCTCGAGCAAAGTGAGCTTTATGGTTTGGGATGTCTTAAAAAATAACTCCCTCCAACCACATCTATGTTACGACACAGAGGAGTATCGCTAGAGATTTAGTATTTCCATCTTTCTTACTATGAATGATAGACGGATAATCACCCCTGGTTAAGCAAACAATTCTGCTCTGATCTTGTGATTTAGAGTCCTTTAGATTTTTCAACAGCAACCAAGGCCTGCATGACTTGGAACTGGCTCTGCATCTATAAAATCGCAATGACTATTGTTCATAGCATGTTTCCTATGACTTTGTGTTTCTCGATAATGCAGACCTTCAGCACAATTTTTTTCATATGAAAAAAAAATTATGATGAAATATTGTGTGTTTGTTTTTTGAAATATTTGGCCGATATCCAGAATTTTTATCCATTTTGACTCTCGTTCCACTAACTTTGGAACCGTCATAAACCAGGAACGATTCGTATAACTTGTACAGGTTCCAGTCTCATTAATACCCAAGATAAACCAGACAAGTTGACCTTCTAGGGTAAAACTATTTATTTAAATGAGGTTAAAAGTAAAATGATGTACGACACAACTATGTTATAATCACAAGGTTTTGAGTACAAGTTCATAAATGAAAGTACTTTTATGTGATCCCTTTTTGTTTGAGTATGGAAAATATTTGAGTACAAGTTTATAAATGAAAGTACTTTTATGTGATCGTTTTTTGTTTGAGTATGGAAAATATGGATAACATGAGGAAAAAGTATTTTATATATCGTTAAGGGTTATTACACTATCACGACAAGGGTTTAAATATTATTGAGTAAAAATTTATATGCCCTAACAGTAATAGTTGTAAACCCGAAAAATGAATTTTCTACTTCACTAACCCATATTTTCCTTGTATAATCAATAAATATGCATATATTGATATTTAATTAATATTTCCAATGATACAGTCAACTAACCAAAGGTGACTCTCCACAATACGTTATTTCCTGATCAACAAGTGAGTTAGTGACAACTTGTAAACCTAGCCAGACACCTTTTCACCGTGGCTTGGTTGGGGATAATTAAATATGAACCTGTAATAGTGGTCGCTTTGATAAACACAATTAAAATTAGTGAAAACCAAAAAAGATAAAGAACATTTATATACAACAATAGTAAACCAACAAAGAAAATTATATTCGTAACAGTCAAATAAACACAACGTTTCAGTAACTTGATATGAATCAATAATGTTGTAGTAAAAAGGTTCGTGAGACTTGTGAAAGCAATGGATTTTAGATTTAATAAAACTTAAAAGTAAAGAAAACTTATATCAAAATTGATTTTGAGATATGAGAAATAACCAAGACACTGATTCCACTATTACACATGAATAAATTATGGTAAATAACCCAAAACTCTAATTATCTTTTAAGTCATTTGTTTCTTAATTCACAAATAATCAGGCAAATTCTCAAAAATTAACTGTATCCCTAAGCATAGATTATCTTAATACAAAGCATAACCTATCTAATTGAATCACAACTAATGAAGAAAATTATGCAAACAATTAAAAACTCTGCAAAAGCAGTGATTGAGTGAATTGTAAATTATTAATTAGAGAAAATAAAATAGTTACCAATTATTCATGCGTAAATAGCTTCCTCATTGCCTTGGTTGTGGGAGAATTAGCCGCTCATCATGTTGGAAACACACTCAAAATTCATTATTATTGCTCAAAGGGTGTTTACAAATGATGAAAAGAGTGAAAAATGGTGAAAATCAGGTTTGTAACACTTATATTAGTTACAAACCAGCTGTTACAGAAAACGACGATCTTGTGAATCGTCACTGACGCTGTAGCATATAAGGCCGTCTTAAGAAATGTCGTATTCACTGTATAAAATATGACTGCTTCTTTGCTTCTAATGTTCTTCACGTGTTCTTCACCAGCAACAAGCTCAGTTCTCTGCAACTCGAATTCTTTTAGCTCTGTAGTGTTCTAAACTCTCCCAATTCTCTCCGTGAACCTTCTCTGAGTCCCCAGTACCCTATATATACTCAACAGGGCCAAAATATCTCGCCATAAACTCTCTTTATTCGGTAGTGATGGGTAATATTCTCGGAATATTTTTTTTCATATTTTCTTCCCTGATTTCTTTCTACACGTATCTGCAGCTGTCCAACCTTCCTTAATTATCTTTTTCACACTCCTTCCTGCTTCTCGAGTCATCAAACATGTGTAGAACACGCCCTAGTTCAAGCCGATAGAAACTCACACTCCTTCCGGTCACGTACTCGCCTATGCATCTCTGATTTCTTCTCTCGGAAATTCCATCCAAACTGGACCGAAACTATCACTTATACCACGCCTGTCTAGTCCATAGGAAGATACCCAATGAATATCATCCATTGAATCTCCTTCTATCCCGTCCAAAATGCTAACCCTAATTCTGCCTAGCATGTTAGCTTTTCCCGCCATTTTATGATTTAAATTTGAGAAGAAGCTGTACTCCCCTTGACCAGCTGTGGGGTGCGAATAGCAATGGGTTGACCTTTAGCAACTGGGTTACCCCTTATCCAAAGTGGGAGTCCGAATAGCAAATGTCCTCCGTGGGTGTTCCGAGCAACTTTTCGAGCCGAATTTTCCAACAATCTTTATTTCCAAAAAATACCTACAAATACACAAAACACCATAATAAGGACAAAAACGAGTACTAACAATACGAAACATTGAGGACAAATTAGACACATAAATGCGTCTATCAAATACCCCCAAACTTATTATTTTCTAGTCCCGAGCAAATCTAATCTAGAAAATAAAATGACTGTACTTAGCACGTGCAGCAAGCCGTTAAACGGCTAGGTGGCCCTAGTGGCGGAGTGTCATCTCCGGAGGGTTTACCAGAGGTGTACCCACAAAACCTTTACTCCAGACCCTATCTATCTACGCAGAACCTTGGAAGGCACTAAAGAATCTCCTTGGTTGGCATACTTATTGACTACAGGAGGAAGTACCCTGATGCGAAATTCCAATTGATGTACACGAGTTTGCACTCAAGCATACTAAAATTCATATAAAGTGACAGAGCTCTACTCAGATAGTTTCTGGACATCATAAACCGAAGTCAACCAATCACATAGATTAAGAAGAGAAAAATGTGGATGATGTTGGCTAGGGTGAACCTATCCTAACGGACTGAGATAATGGTCTTGGACTAATATCAACACACTGGCATATACAAGGAGACCAGTGGTCGATAATCCTAACTCTAGGTCAACTCAGCTGGCATATTCAAGGGTACTAGTGGTCGACTTTATTGTATTTATTCCGTTTGGTCTAGTGGTCTAGTCTCAATTTTTTTTTTTTTTTTTTTTTTTTAGTATCTCAACCACTCTATTTCACCCTAGCAATGGTAAAAACAAAAATAAAAGAAGTGATCAGGATTCTTTCGATGTTTCCATCACGAGGATATGGCGAAACTACCATGTTATGTTTTTCTAACACCTGAGCTCTGTGCTTTTATGAATAGACTCTTTAGATGTTTCCATATAATCAGATTGGTTCCTCAACTCCTACAACCAAAATGCTTCCATCCACTTCGATTGGTTAGTTCCATCCTTAATAAACATTAATTTCTAGGCTCTGGAGTTTATTTATTGCAACTAAAAGCTAACAAAAAGTTTCTTCCCCACCCCCAAACTTAAATATAACATTGTCCTCAATGTTTCTAGGCTATGGAGTTTATTTATTGCAACTAAAAGCTAACAAAAAGTTTCTTCCCCACCCCCAAACTTAAATCTAACATTGTCCTCAATGTTTATAATGAAAGAGCAATACCAAAAAGTAAAGTAACATGAGGAATCAGCAAAGAGAGAAGTTGGAAACATAGTACCTAGGTGAAGAGAGAAATCAAAAACTAATATAAAACATACAATCAAGGGTAAACAGGGTCCTCCAGAGGGACCTCATCAACATCACCTGTAGGAAAGGGCTCTAAAAAGGGTTTCAATCTCTGACCATTAACCTTCGAAGAACTACTACCATCCGGTGTCTCGATCTCAATAGCTCCATGAGGAAAGAAAGTGCGAACAATAAAAGGACCCGTCCACCTAGAACGTAGATTCCCAGGGAAAAGATGCAAGCGGGTATCATACAAAAGAACTTTTTGACTTGGAGAAAATGACTTCCGTAAAATATTTCTATCATGCACAAGTTTCATTTTGTTCTTATACTCCTTCGCACTATCGTAAGCATCCATATGAATCTCGTCCAACTCATTGAGTTGGAGTTTCCCCTGGGCTCTTGCCTTGTCAAGTGAAAAATTTAGCTGCTTAACAACCCAATAATCTCTATGTTCTAACTCAATAGGTAAATGACATGCCTTGCCATAAAAAAGCCGATAAGGCGACATTCCAATGGGGGTCTTAAACGCAGTACGATAAGCCCATAAGGCATCAGTAAGCCTAGACGACCAGTCTTTCCGATTAGGATTAACCGTTTTCTCTAATATATGTTTTATCTCCCTATTGGAAACCTCTAGCTGACCACTAGTCTGTGGATGATATGGGGTGGCTACCTTATGTGTAATACCATATTTCTTCATCAAAAGCTTAAAAGGTCCATTACAAAAGTGCGACCCTCCATCACTAATTATAGATCGCGGTGTACCAAAATGTGTAAGTATATTATTTTTCAAGAACTCAATCACAACCCTATGGTCGTTGGTTTTACACGCAACCGCCTCAATCCACTTAGAGACATAGTCTACGGCGACAAGGATGTATAGGTTACCAAAATAATTAGGAAATGGACCCATAAAGTCAATACCCCACACATCAAAGACCTCAACAATTGAAATCGGGTTCAAGGGCATCATATTCCTACGGGAAATGGTTCCTAATTTCTGGCAACGTTCACAAGTAACACAGTAACTATGGGAGTCTTTAAACAATGAAGGCCAATAGAATCCACACTGCAATATCTTAGCAGCAGTCTTCTTAGCATTAAAGTGACCCCAACAAGCATGATCATGACAAAAGGAAATAATACTGGATTGGTCACTCTCAGGTATACATCTCCTAATAATCTAGCCTGGACAATACTTAAATAAATAAGGATCATCCCAAAATAATTTCTTAACCTCGGCTGAAAACCTAGAACGATCTTTTTTACCCCAATGTTGGGGCATTCGACCAGTAACAAGATAATTCACTATATTTGCATACCAAGGTGATTGGGAAACTGAGAACAATTATCAGGGGAACTAACAATTAGCCTCGATAAGTGGTCTGCTACTATATTTTCTGCACCCTTTTTGTCTTTAATGTCTGGACAAAATTCTTGTAATAAAAGGATCCACCTAATAAATTTAGGTTTGGTATCCTTCTTAGAAAAAAGGTATTTCAAAGCAGCATGATCAGTATAGATTACGATCTTAGAACCTAAGAGGTAGGATCTAAACTTGTCTAAGGAAAACACAATGGCCAACAGTTCCTTCTCGGTAGTGGTATAGTTCATATGGGCCTCATTCAGAGTTTTGCTAGCATAGTAAATCACATGAAGTAATTTGTTTTCTCGCTGACCTAGCACAACACCAATAGCATAATCTGAAGCATCGCACATGATCTTAAAGGGAAGGTTCCAGTTGGGTGACTGGACTATGGGGGCAGTAGTGATTAATGTCTTAAGCTTCTCAAAAGCCTCTAAACAAGCATCATCAAAGATAAACTTAGCATCTTTTGCAAGCAAATTACAAAGAGGTCTAGAAATCAAGCTAAAATACTTAATGAATCGACGATAAAAGCCAGCATGCCCTAAGAATGACCTAATATCTCTTACGGTTTTTGGGACCGGCAAAGTTTTAATAAGGTCAACTTTGGCTCTATCTACCTCTATACCCTTCGAAGACACGATATGCCCTAGAACGATTCCTGAACGAACCATGAAATGACATTTCTCCCAATTAAGCACTAAATTCTTTTCCTTACACCTAGTCAAAACTAATGACAAATGATGCAAGCACTCATCGAAAGACGAACCAAACACTGAAAAATCATCCATAAAGACCTCTAAGAACCGTTCTACCATGTCAGAAAATATGCTCAACATACAACGCTGAAAGGTCGCAGGGGAATTACATAGCCCGAAAGGCATGCGTCTATACGCAAAGGTATCAAAGGGACAGGTAAAAGTGGTTTTCTCTTGGTCTTATGGGGCAATAGGAACCTGATTATAGCCGCAAAATCTATCTAAAAAGAAAAAATGGCTACGTCCAGCTAATCTTTATAGAATTTTGTCGATGAAGGGAAGGGAAAAGTGGTCCTTCCTAGTGACCTTGTTCAATTTTATATAGTCAATACAGACACGCCAACCCGTGGTCATTTGGGTTGGGATTAACTCATTGTTATCATTCTGGACTACAGTAATACCGGATTTCTTGGGAATAACCTGAACGGGGCTGACCCACTTACTGTCTGAAATAGGGTAGATAATGCTTGCATCTAACAGCTTAAGAACCTCAGTTCGAACTACTTCTTTCATATTAGGGTTCAGTCGATGTTGCATCTCCCTAGAAGGTTTGGTATCTTCCTCTAAATAGATCTGATGCATACAAACAGTAGGACTTATACCCTTAATGTCTTCTATGGTCCACCCTAAAGCTTCCTTTTTATTCTGAAGGACGGTTACTAGCCTATTTTCCTGATCACTATCCAAGTCGGATGCTATAATCACAGGTAAAGTTTCAGATGGGCCTAAAAACACATACTTCAAGGTATCTGGTAATGGTTTAAGGTCCAATTTAGGAGGATTTTCCAACGAAGGAACTGGGGTAGACTCAGAAACAGGTAGAGGTTCGAATTTTGGTTTCCATCCATTATTAGTGTCTATCAAAGGGGTTGAATCTAACAAAGCATTCACCTTATTAATCACATCATCATCATCAAAATAAATCCCAAAGTGAGCTAGGCATTTCTCTAATGGATCTTCCATCAAAGTGTTTGGTAATGACTCCTCGACTAATGTTCCTATCATGTTCACGTCTTCTATGCTCGAGTCATCTAGTTCAGAGGGTAGCTTACTAATATGAAAAATGTTTAGCTCAATAGTAATATTACCAAAAGACAAATTCAAAATACCAGTTCGACAGTTAATGATCGCATTGGATGTAGCTAAAAATGGGCGACCTAAAATTACCGGTATCTGGTTCTCTGGGTCAGGGACAGGTTGGGTATCTAGGATAACAAAATCCACTGGATAAATAAACTTGTCTTCCTCTATGAGAACATCCTCGATCACACCCCGAGGAATTTTAACGAACCTATCAGCTAACTGAAGAGTCATCTGGGTAGGTTTCATCTCACCAAGTCCTAGCTTAAGGTACACATGGTATGGCAATAAGTTCACACTGGCTCCTAAGTCAAGCAACGTTTTCTCAACACGGTATTTACCTATTGTGAAAGCAATGGTAGGGGACCCTGGGTCTTTGTACTTAGGAGTAGTGGTATTCTGAATAATAGAACTCACATGACTAGCTAGGAAGGCTTTTTTTTTGAACACTAAGCTTACGATTTCATGTACACAAGTCCTTGAGAAACTTGGCATAAGCGGGAATCTGCTTAATCGCATCCAACAATGGTAGGTTGATAGTTACCTACTTAAAAACCTCCAAAATATATTTAAAGTTGGACTCGCTCTTAGTTGGAACTAGCAGCTAGGGAAACGGGGCTGTGGGAACAAAGCCGGGCTCAACATAACCCTCATTGGTCTCTTTAGAGACTCTATCTGTCTTCTCGGTTTCTGATTCAGAAGGGTGAACTACAACATGTTCACTTTCAGGCATGGCGACCTTATTGTCAACTTTCTTTCCACTCCTAAGGGTTGTAACATAATTCACATGATTGTACAGTTTATCTCTTTTAGGGTTAGGATCAGTATGACTAGGGAACCTTCCTTCTTCTCTCTCACTAATAAACTTATCTATCTGGACAACTTGAAGTTCTAATTTAGCAAGAGTCTGGGAATTATTCTTCAAATTCTGCCTGGTTTCTTGTTGAAAGCTAGGGTGGTTAGCTGATAACATGTCATGGTTCTTTGCTAACAAAGCAAGAGTTTCTTCTAAGGTAGATATCTTTTTATCATAAGTGTTCTAAAACTGGGTTTGACCGGAAGGGTTATTTGCATAACCAAAACCTGAGTGAGGATGAGAATTGCTAGACTGACCTTGATTCTGGCCCTTAGACCAAGAAAAATTAGGATGGTTTCTCCAACCAGGGTTGTAGGTCTATGAGTATGGGTCAAACTTCTGACGGTTCTCAAACCTAGCATTGTTATAGACAGCATGGGCATGTTCTTCACTAACATGACCTTCCCAAAATGAGTGATCGGGCTCTATTCCACAACTAGAGACTTGAGAGGTTCTATTAGGTTCAACAAGGGACCTATTTTTAGACTGACCCATTTCCAAAGCTTCTAACCTTTTTGACAAAGCAGCAAACTTAGCATCTGACTCGAAGCTTGTATCTACCACATTGGTGCTACTTCTATTGACCAAGAGTCTTTTAGGGGGTTCAACACAAGGCTCCCACTGTTGGGATTTTTCAGCGATAGTTCCTAAGAAGGTAAAAGCATCATCAACAGTTTTATTAGTGAACTCACCCGCGCATATAGACTCGACCATGGATTTAGTCGAATAGTCTAAATCATTATAAATAATCTCCACAAGTTTCATCTTATCAAATCCATGGTGGGGACACTGGGATAGGAGATCATTGAATCTCTCTAAAAACCTATAAAGAGACTTTCCCTCTTGTTGCACACTAGCACTAATTTTCTGCCTAACAGCTTCAGTTTTATGCTTAGGGTAGAATTTCATATAGAAATCTGCAATCAATTCCTGCCATGTTTCAATGGATTCAGATGGTAGGTTGTTCAGCCAGGTCTTGGCTTTATCTTTCAAGGAAAAGGGAAACATCTTAAGTTTCAAGACTTCACCAGTAAGGTCTTTTATTCTAGCTGTCCCACAAATTTCCTCAAAGTCCATAATATGAAAATAAGGGTTCTCATCATCTTTTCCTAAGAATATAGGGATCATCTGAAGAATACTAGGTTTTATCTCGAAATTAGCCGTATTGGCTGGCAATTTAATACACGAAGCTCAGTTGGCCCTAGTTGGGAACATGTAATCTTTCAAAGTAGTCATTGCTGGCACAGCTGACGTACTAAGGGTACTTTCCTCACAAAGAGACAGATTCTCAAAACAGAAGTTTCCAAAAACGGGGCTATCAAAAGAAGAGTCTTCGAGCTCGCCTCCTTCACAAGAAGAACTACTAGCTTTGTCACTAATCAAACGACCTAGAGTGTTTCTTTTCCAAGGCCGTTATCTGATGACCTCGGGCATACACTAGAGAAAAAAAAATCCTAAAAGGAAGGGGAAGTTCTATGCAAACACAAACAAGGCTGACTCCACCAAAGCAAACCTAGAGATTTCTAGCAAACAAAAAGCATGATGGCTCCACTTAGATTGTTTCTAGACCAGCTACTATTCTTTCAAAAAAGGAATTCGTTACAATCTGAGCAAACCTCTCTGGAATCAATCTGTGTTTAAGTAAGTTGAATAGAGGCGAGGGAAGCTATTGGAGCTTTGATACCCAAGGCCTCATCGCATTACAGGGCGGCGCAATCACACATTCAACTCACAGAAACAATCATGAACTTCGAAGAATGCTCAAAAGAGTAACCAATATTTTTCGAACGAGTTTCCTATTAAGCTCGTTACCCTATCGGTCTCGTTCTATTCCAAATTTTAAGGCTTAGGTTCGCGTTAAGTTTCGTTTTCCTAAGGCGGGAAAGAAAAGAATGGTGATGAAATCCGAACCCTTATCTTGTATGGCCAGTCCTTGCCCTTTACTAGGAATTTAAAATAGCCGTTCTCAGTTCCTCGACATATATGCAAATGAAGGAATACAGTAACTCACTGACAGGGGATTCACGAGTGTTTCGAAAAACTTACCTCTCATACCAGACGGGGGATGAACCGCTGAAGTCTACTCGGGCCACGACTCCTATGTCATGTACGAACCCGAGGGGCCGAGGTGATATCGTAATCACCGTCCTTCTCTGCAAACAATTTAATATTTAATACTACCCTTCCGTAGGGTTTAAAAAAATAAAATAATGTTCAAATGTCCAAGTCCAAAGTCCAAAAAGTAAAGTGCAAAATAAAAAGAAAATTACAAGAATAAACAAATCCTAATACAATCTAAAGAAATAAACTCTCTTTTTTTTTCTCTCTTTTTATAATAAAAAAAAATCTTCTTCTTTCGCTCCTTTCACCTTGTCTTTAACTCCATATCTTTAAGTATTCGCCAAAAGCTTTGGCAAATTTTTCTTTCGCTCCAAATTCCAAAATCTATAGTAAAAAGACAAAAACAAAAACGTAAAGAAGAACAAATAAAATAAAAACAAATAAAAACCTTAAAAAAAGAAAAAGAATAAAAATCTAAAAACTCTAGCCTAAAGACAAGCTCCGTGTTGACGGCGCCAAAAATTGATATGAATCAATAATGTTGTAGTAAAAAGGTTCGTGAGACTTGTGAAAGCAATGGATTTTAGATTTAATAAAACTTAAAAGTAAAGAAAACTTAGATCAAAATTGATTTCGAGATATGAGAAATAACCAAGACACTGATTCCACTATTACACATGAATAAATTATGGTAAATAACCCAAAACTCTAATTATCTTTTAAGTCATTTGTTTCTTAATTCACAAATAATCAGGCAAATTCTCAAAAATTAACTGTATCCCTAAGCATAGATTATCTTAATACAAAGCATAACCTATCTAATTGAATCACAGCTAATGAAGAAAATTATGCAAACAATTAAAAACTCTGCAAAAGCAGTGATTGAGTGAATTGTAAATTATTAATTAGAGAAAATAAAGTAGTTACCAATTATTCATACGTAAATAGCTTCCTCATTGCCTTGGTTGTGGGAGAATTAGCCGCTCCTCATGTTGGAAACACGCTCAAAATTCATTATTATTGCTCAAAGGGTGTTTACAAATGATGAAAAGAGTGAAAAATGGCGAAAATCGGATTTGTAACACTTATATTAGTTACAAACCAGCTGTTACAGAAAATGATACTGGCGAACTGTCACTGACGTTGTAGTATATAAGACCGTCTTAAGAAATGTCGTATTCACTGTAGAAAATACGACTGCTTCTTTGCATCTAATGTTCTTCACGTGTTCTTCACCAGCAGCAAGCTCAGTTCTCTGCAAATCAAATTCTTTTAGCTCTGTAGTGTTCTAAACTCTCCCAATTCTCTCTGTAAACCTTCTCTGAGTCCCCAGTACCCTATATATACTAAACAGGGCCAAAATATCTCGCCATAAACTCTCTTTATTCGGCAGTGATGGGTAATATTCTCGGAATATTTTTTTTCATATTTTCTTCCCTGATTTCTTTCTACACGTATCTGCAGCTGTCCAACCTTCCTTAATTATCTTTTTCACACTCCTTCCTGCTTCTCGAGTCATCAAACATGTGTAGAACACGCTCTAGTTCAAGACGATAGAAAATCACACACCTTCCGGTCACTACTCGCATGTGCATCTCTGATTTCTTCTCTCGGAAATTCCAGCCAAACTGGACCAAAACTATCACCTATACCATGCCTGTCTAGTCCATAGGAAGATACCCAATGAATATCAGCCATTGGATCTCTTTCTATCCCGTCCAAAATGCCAACCCTAATTCTTCCGTAGCATGTTAGCTTTTCCCGCCATTTTCTGATTTAAATTTTAGAAGAAGTTGTCCTCTCCTTAACCAGCTGTGGGGTGCGAATAGCAATGGGATGACCCTTAGCAACTGGGTTACCCCTTATCCAAAGTGGGAGTCCGAATAGCAAATGTCCTCGGGGGTGTTCTGAGCAACTTTTCGAGCCGAATTTTCCAACAATCTTTATTTCGAAAAAATACCTACAAACACACAAAACACCATAATAAGGACAAAAACGAGTACTAACAATACGAAACATTGAGGACAAATTAGACACATAAATGCATCTATCATAACTTCGAGTGATTATACCAGTTCTGGTTGTCTACAACCTGAGATAAATTTTCAGTTTTAATCGCATCAACATGCCAACATCTACAACTGAAGATCATCATCTGAGCAGTAGCAGCAAAAGAAACCACAAAATATTGTGTTGAAGGTTGACCTATTTTCTTATTTCCTTTAAGGTTGATTAAAATATGGACACCATATTCCATATATTTTAAGCACAAAGGGTTGGTGATGTCACAGGAAACAAGCCCAAGTACAAGTAAGAACACTGTATATATATCTTGAATAGTCTACTCCCACGAGGAGCACCAGAATAGTGAGGAGGTGCTTCCATATGTATATATATACTAGCAGAGACGGATGCACGTCGCAAATTCCATTTTTTTTCTCAAAATCCGTTAAACATATTGTTTATTGATTTTCCTTTTTAAGTTGTATATGAATAAGATGCCCTCATACATATTTCATTATATTTCTTTGTTAAATTTATCTATGACCCTACATATTTTTTTGTGCAGAACGTTTTTGTAAATGTTCCAACTTTATTAGAAACATCACCTTTTTTGTGTTTACATAAAATACCTCCTGAAAGAGCAACATACAACTACCCATAATTGAATATATACTCAGGAAGATATATACCGCTGGTTTTAATTATCTGTCCTTATGCTTTATTGTTCGTGAATGCAAAACTCATACGTACTGGAAATTGCTTGCATATCATCTTATACGGAATATCAAGATTCTCGAGTGGGTTCGACTGTATCATATGATACCTTACCCGTTGAATTCCCACTGAGGATCACTTCATCTATACAGTTCATAAAGAACTTAATGATCAAAAGTTTGGTACCCTCGCATAAGATAATCTTGACATTAATATTTTTAATAATATATCAGGTGCTCCTAGCTTCAATTTCAATACATGGAGGTAAACCACTCTGGGATGTTCCATTCAGGTATTCCTGCTGATAGAGGTTATATAAACTATTTTTCACAGAATTAAATGCATAATATGCATCCTTTTCACAAGGAAAATACTAAACACTCGATCATTTAACTTCTCTACAAGCTAATTAATTAAATTGTGTGATCAATGTTATTTTAGATAAGTAATACTGATCTTTAGAATTATCTGCCAAGTTGAGAAAGATAACATCTATCATTTGAAACACAAAATATTCACCAACTTAGGGAATGACCATATTATTTGGAATCTTTATCATGTCATTTGCCAAAGAAAGTTCATTCCCAACACTAACTCGAATAAAAAATTGAGAATAAATATATCGTCCACTGCACAAATATTTTTCTTCAGGTGAAGAATCTCTACGTTTTTTTCATGATCTCATTTGAAGCAAATCGACCATTTATCCCCTTGTAGATTTTGGTACAACTGGGAACCTGGGAAATGTCACATCCCATGATAAGAATCTTAACACTAAATGACTTGTTAATATCCTTTATATCACTCATAATCCTATAAATTGTCTCAAATAAAAACTGATGTATCATGGTTGCTTCACCACACATAATCATAGTATCTTGACGAAAAAAGTTAGACAAATTGTACTTTTATCGATTTTACATGTATGTTTATATTGCTCTTGGTATAAACGGAATCTTGAATCGTGAGTGTGATGCTCTTTCTCCAGGTGGTATATTTGTTGCAACTCTATATGTAATTGTTGCTACGGAAATGCCACTATTTCTTTTAACGGTGACAAAATAGCATGACAGAAAAATATCTTTTTAGTACCTCTTGGACCATCTATAAAGAAATTTTTACATCTTTTCTTCTGATGGCTCCCATAAATATATCATAATCCATGGATTGTTCTTCCTTCAACCTGTTTACACCGTCATATCTTCTTCAGAAACATGAATGAATACTTCTTCTTTGATCAAATCATACATGCATGTATTATTATCTAATATTCCCAATTATTTATTTTTCTAAGTGTTATCTAATATTCCCATAATAAGTGGAAGATCATATTCCGATAGACGTTTGTTAAGTTGCTGAAGTAGTAGATCCAACTCTTTAAAAAGGCGTTCTGATTAAAATACATAGCTTGTATCACTTGACTCGAGCACTCCTCAACCATGTCATTGATGAACTTTCCCCATAACTTTATGACACAAACATATTATAAAAAAATAAATATGCTAACAAAAAGGCTTCTCAAAGCAGACGGCATCTTGTTTGTTCTGCTTCAACCATTCATTCCCTTACATCTTGTTTGTTCTGCTTCAACCATTCATTCCCTTACACCCTTGTCATTATCAAATAGTTCTCGTTCCTCGGTTGCACTTTTAAACAAGATTGCTAATATGGGGTACTAAATTTCTTGGGCGTTTACCAATCCCTTACCAATTTATATTTTGTCCTATATGCATTTTGGTACACCACCAGGAAATTTGGTACCCCTCTATTAGCATCCTTGCTTTTAAAGGTTCAACATCTTTTGTCATCAACTAATTAACAACAAATTTTCGAATGAAGTTACACACCTAACATGCATGAGTATAACTATTAGAAACAGTTGTTCAGCTGCAATACGATACAAAATATACCCTAATAGTGACCATTTGTTATCCCATCTATATTGTTCTGGGAATTCCCGATAGAAAAATTGTCTTGCCATAAAATCACAGGTGTTTGTCACAAAATACTCTGTCAATATTATTTTAGAATTCATTCATTTGCAAGGATTTCATCAATTGTTTGATGCTCATACCGTATAACACTTTGTTGGTCATGTAGATACAAGTGTAACCGTTCAACTGATTTTTTATTGCAAATCTATATATACTCTAGAATGCTAAGAAAAACAAGCTCAAATACAAGTGTAAAAATACGCTAAAATGTACATAGCTTAAGTAGTCTACTCAAATAAGGAGAACCTATTGGAGTACTTCATGCGCTTGAGATTTTAACCTTTACCTAAAACCTAGAGGAATGAATTATGATTCCAACTGGATAGTGTTGCCAATAAAGTACTATTTTTTTTCTCTTATATAAGGATGTTGGCGTTTTAACTTAGTAGTGAGTATCGCTAGTTAAATGTGGTTGTTAGAATTTTAACACCTGCAACCATTATGAATGTTTTCTCCAACAGTTGCTAACCGGTCCTAAAAATCTCTAAAAGTAGAGTGTGATAACTCTTTAACTTTTAGAGACTTAATCACTCATTGGAAGGTTATTAATAACTGTAGAGTGTGATAAATTCATCCATGGGTGGAGTGAGATTTCTGTTGTTGCAGGATCTCTAATACTTATTATACTTTTTTTTTTAATATAAGTTTAATCTCTCTACTAAAAGAGGAAGAAAAAAAACGGTCATAAAAAGCCTGGCTAATTTGAGGCATATCCCATTTATTTGGGGCCTGCTACTACAAGACAAAAAAGGTTATTAAGAGATGAAACTACCAATTTACCTTCTATCAAATACTAATACTATCAATATATCCTCATTAAATCCTAATAACAAAAGTAAAAACTAAAAACTTAAATCAAATTCAAATTCAAATTCATTTCCATCTCCATCTCCATCTCTAATCGGTTTTTCTTCTGCCCTGAAATGGAACGAATTAAGTACTTTTCTAGCAAACTCAGTCCCCTAAATTAGGTTTTAACAACACGTAATCGGTTTACGTTAGTGCACTTTTGAACTGATTGCATGTAGAAACGATTTATGTTCATGCCCACAAAGACCGATTATCCTGGACGCGTTTTCTGTTTTGAGAAAATTGAACCAGAATCGGCCTACGTTAATGTCCACATAACATGATTATGGTATGGAAGACATAACCGTTTTTTCAGTATTTTTTTTTTGTTAGAATCGAATTACATGTATGTCCACATAACCCGATTGTACAACCTTTGATTTCTTAACTGCTATGCCCACAATCAGATTATTTAAGGGTCCACATCAACCGATTGTTATTGATGTTCCCCAAAATCTGTAGATATGGTACACCTACATAAACCGATTCTGGGTTGACGTGATGAACATCAACCACAAACGGTTTATGTTGTTGCACACATCAACCGATTCATTACCCTTTTTAAATTTTTGCACAAATCTTGAAATTTTTATCTTTATATTATAGAGCATGAAATTTTGAATTGAACGCAAAAAAAAATGAGGTCATTCCGACATCAGACGAAGAAGTTATGAGCAAAACAGTGGAAAAATGCACAGATTAACAATCGGTTTATGTGACCATTAACATAAACCGATTCTGGCAAAAAAAAAATCACAGAAAAACTCTTGAATTTTTACAACCGGTCTATTTTCTAAGTATTATATACCGATTCTTACAATTGGTTTATGTGAGCATGAACATCCACCGATTCTGAGCGAGTTTTTTTTTGTTTAAAAGAAAACAAAGATATATATATATATATATAATTTTTTTTTCATATTTTGATGAAGAATCAAGATTAGTTAATTTCTAGTTTAATTTGATTAAACATCAACTAATCACCCGATTAACACTAATTAATCAGGGATAAATTAGCCATTATGTAAAATAGTTGGATAAGGGGTTACCCTTTTTAACTTTTAATGACCTTTTTTGACATCTAGTAACAGGCCCCAAATTAGCCCGGATAAAAAGCATTCTTACTATCAATATAAAGCATATGGTTAAAGGGCATTATAGTTTGCTTCATAATGATCCTTTTTTTTACTCAAAAAAAAAAGAACGGTCTGAAAAAGAACACTTAATTGGGGATACATTTTTAATTGAGGATATTTTATTGTAGCTGTCGGCGTGATTTTTCAATGCCGACAATCCATCTACCATCCCGGCAGCATAAAAAAACCGAACCGGCAAATATCCCGTAATTAAAAAGAGTATCCCAATTTGGTGTTCCCGAAGAAGCATTCTTACTATCAAATAAAGTATATGAGCATTATTTTTATTATTATTATTATTATTATTTTGAAAAGCAAATATATTAACCGACTAAATGGGACTGAAAAATTCCCATTTAGCATTGCGTTGCACAAGTAAGTTGTTCTCAGGCATTATATCAACCTTATAGCCACTAACAGATTAGCTATTGAAGAAGGTGTTTGCTTGTGCTAATAAGTCTTGCCAGTTTGGCCTAATATAGCTATTACATCTTATAAAACTGAAATAATCAAATAAGTTTGTAAGAGAACTGAAGAGAGGATTTTCCGGTGCCATCTTTGTTTTGCATCTTCCTATTGATCGCTTTTCTTGTCATCTTGTCTTCTAGCTCCAGTGTAACTTCTTTCAGTTTCCTTGGTCTTGCCATCAATAAAGCTGCCACGACTCCTACCGATTGTGCATCACCGAAGATGTCCGAGATTGTTGTCACTCCTGCTTCCCCTGTAATGCCATCCATTCCCTCAGAACAGATTAGAAAGGTAGAAGCTTTCCTTGTTCTCCTGTTATGATTTGTAAGAATGTTGATGGTGTATTCCTTTTTCATGTAATGTAAATGCATGTTGTCTCTTTGTTGCAAGGTGGGGTTCCTAATCTGAATGTAATTTGTGGTTGACATATGGTCTGATAGCAGATGGATTTTGATTTGATCTATGGTAGAGACCGGGTTTGCATTGATTCCTTGGAATGTGTTCTGGCACCTAGTTTTCCAAAAGAACCAACAGATGGTTACACTAAGCTCAGGGATAGGACAATGGGAAGTGTACTTTTTTTGATTACTCTGGAACCAAGAATTAAACCAAGATTCCGCCGTGCTATTTATGTTTTAGATGTGCGGTTGGGAGAATCCCATACCAAACCAGACCGCCCGGCTAAAGATGCATTCAAGGAATAGGTGTTGTACTGTTTCATTTATATTCCTACATAGCATACATAAAGGTATAATGTTCTTGATTTTCTTGTGTTGAAAATGATTAACCGGTAGTATGTTATGAATGGCTTTCCACATAAACAGTTGTATTCTGGGTGCTAACTTAAGCCCCCATACCCTGCTCCAAGTTTTTGGATTTATGGTATCCCTATCAATATCATTTCTGGAATTGATCAAGAAGTTATAAACTTTCCTGACTGAAATTCCACCCTTTCTGTCAGTCAACCATATGAGTTGATCTTTATCATCCGCCTCTAAATCAATAGAGACGTGTTTGATATTTTCAGCAGCTCTTGGGTGGAACACTTGGTCTATGAAGTCCAAGTTCCAAGACCCCACGTTTTAATCTATCAGCTGATTAACTGTGGTGAGAGTATTTGTTATTCTGGGCCGAATATCTTCCCCAGTTAAGATATTTGGATAATTTAGTGGAATCCAGTTATGGTTCCAAATTTTTATTTATTTCCCATCTCCCACTTTCCATTGAGCATTCTGTTGAATTATTTTGAGACCTTTCCACAGACATTTCCATAGCCAGGAGCTATTTGTTGGTGGTTTTTTGCTTTTTAGAAGAATAGCCGAACAGATCTTGAAGTATTTAGATTTCATTATTTTTCCCCAAAGTGAATCAGGATTTATGATTAATCTCTAGACCAGTTTGATGATCATTGCCTGATTAAAGTCTGAGTAGTTTTTGAATCCTAGGACGCCCTGCTCCTTAGGGATGCAGAGGTTTAACCATTTTTTGGGGCAAAGACCTCTTTTTTTTCCCTCTTTGTGCCCCCAAAAGAAACCTCTATTGAGGGCATCCATTTTCTGAGTGATATTTTTTGGTATGACAAAGCTTGTCATTTGGTATGAAGCAAGAGAATCGGAGACATGTTTTATCATGACTACTTTTCCAGCAGGGTTTAGATTTATCCCTCTCCAGCCTGGGAGGCGACCTTTTAATTTGTATAGGTTCAAAGAATTGTGTTTTAGAAGTGTGAGTGAAAAGAGGAACCCCAAGGTATTTGTCTTCCAACCTAATTCTACCAACTCCCATGATTTAAATTAGGTCTCTAGCTTCACGGTTACCCACACTTTTCCCAAAGAAAATCCCAGATTTTTGGTAGTTTATCAATTGTCCAGAGCCAGTGCTAAAGGAATCTAGTATTTTGATGAGGTTTTTGCATTCCTTTTTGGTTGCTCTAGCAAAGATTAGGAGATCATTAGCAAACATTAGGTGAGATATTGGTGGTGCCTCCCTTGCTACTTTAATTCCATGGATTTTCCCTTTATCTTCGGCCTCCTTTATGACCCTTGACAGACCTTCCATACATAAGATAAAGAGGTAGGGAGAGAGTGGGTCACCTTGCCTAAGACCTCTAGAGGGTTTGAAGAAAGGGGTAAGAGATCCATTAATTAGGACAGCTGAGGTAGGAGTTTGTATGCATTGTGCTATTAAATCACACCAGTTTTCCCCGAAACCCAATCGCTTACGAGATTGTAGAAGGAATTCCCATTCTACTCTATCGAAAGCTTTTGACATGTCGGTTTTTAGCCCCATATAACCCGTTTTTAATATTTTTTTTACTTCTCATAGAGTGTATAATTTCATGAGCAATTATGACGTTGTCGGAGATTTGCCTTCCTAGCATAAAAGCCGATTGGAATGGAGAAATTAAGGAGTCCAGAAATGGTTTCAACCTATTTGCCAACAGTTTTGAGATTATATTGTACAATGTGTTACACAGAGAGATCGGACGGAAGTCTCCTAGGGCAGACGAGAATTTTACTTTTGGGATTAGGGTGATGAAAGTCGAGTTTAATTCTTTTAGAATGGATTTTGCTTCGAAAAAATCTGAGACTGTCTTTATCAGGTCCGATTTAATCAGGTTCCAGTTTTTTTGGAAGAAGACAGTTGGGAAGCTGTTTGTGGGTGAAAACTACTTCTGCAGGTTTAGGTAATTTTGGGTGTGTGTGGATGAGAAGTGAATTTAAACCTTCAACAAATGTGCTGCACGATGAGCACTTTTGATTCGAGAGATAATCTGTACAATTCTGGCCTAAACCGAAGACACGGCCGGTCCAGATTTGTTTCGGTCACAGGTGAAGGATGTGAGGTTGATCTTAGGGAGGGAAGCGAAGAAGGTGTTGAGAGTATGAAGGTGAAGGCTATTTGATGACTTGTTAACAGAAGGTTGAGCAGGCTAGCAAATGTTGCAGGCAGGATCTGGGTGTTGAATACGATGGTATTAACACTTGGTTTTCTTATGTGTTCTGTTGGAAATAGGGAGGAGAACCTATTTATACAAGTCGATAAGCCTTCATCATGTCTCTCGTGGGAAAGTGGAGGAAGTGGAGTGATGGAGGAAGTGGAGTTGTGTGTTAGTGTCACACGGTTGCTTTCCCACTTCTCCTATCATCGTTAACCGCCCATGTTTCCCTAACACGATCTTGTGATGGCGTGTTGCACGCTGCACGCTGTAAACCTCCAGGCAATACCCCAGTTTGTATCCCCCAGTTGTGACGTGATTAATGTCTCGAGTGGATCGTGGGACCCACAGAAAATAGTGCAGGGTGAATCGTGAAATTGGTATAACATCGCATGCATCCATCTTCAGGTGACCGTTTGGAGGCTGTATAGACAGGCCATGCCTTGGTCGGTCACCCTGTGAAGAAGAGTGACGGATGGTGATCATGGTGATACCTTGTTTGCTGGTTGATTCGCACCCTAAGTTATTCGTCCAAGCTTGCAAAGTTGGACGGACGAGATGGATTGCAACCCTACTTGCGATCGTTGGATGGGAGGCGCGCATGCTGCCTCTTTAAACCCAAACATTTGCATGCTAAGGGAGTTTCTATGGAGGAACCGATTGGCCCTGTATGGAGGTGGTACAATGGTGTTCACGCCCATGCCTGCTCGACTTTCAAAGATTTTATCTAAGTCACTCACTTTAGGTGGCAAAGACGAGTGGTCGAGATTAGAACTTATGGAGGGGCCGTGACATTCCACCTTTGGGCACGCGTACCAAGGAACTTGACCACTGCCGGTCTTGGCCGATCAGCTAGGCGTGAAGTAGGGCCCACGGTGGTCACGCTAGCATGCTCGGTTCCCTCTAAGTCTCCATCTTTGCCTTCCATCCAAGCCTGCGAAGATAGACGCTCAGGATGTTTCTGTGACATATGCGCCGCAAACCCTAATTATGGTTTCGGACCGGACACTTTGGGTGATCGGTCTTGGGTTGTGTGCGCCTCCTTTGGGAAGACCGACCATGTATGCAACATCTTGGGCTGACAGTGAGCATGTACATGCTTGCTCTATGACCCTGGGTGCAATCTAAGCCATCCAACTATGCCTGCGAAGTTGGATGGTCGTGATCGTTTTGGATCTTCTCAACCTGCATAAGGCGTCAACCTAGCCTTGTTTGGGCAATCGTTTATTGTACCACGGCTTGCCTATGAGGGAGTCGGTCATGTAGGTAGAAAGTGGGTCCGCCAATGGTGTATCATCATTTCACTACTTGTTTTAGGGTATAATCTAAGCCGTCCAACTATGCCTGCGAAGTTGGACGTTCACGATTAAAAGGAACCCTAGCCGTGCGTCATGCTCACTTTGAGTGCAGGTTTTGGAAGGATCAACTGTAGTTGGTCTTGACCGTTCGGTCATGCATGAAGGTGGGTCCGAGGTGATCATGGTAGCATGCTCAGGACCCCCTGAATCTATATCTACACCCTCCATCTATGCCTGCGAAGTTGGACGGATGAGATCTATTTTTGGGTTTGTTTTCAGCAGGTGAGACTAACATGGGTAGTATTGCATGCATTCAACGGGGCTAATATAACCCGCCGTCAGGTAGCCTACGGGTGTTTGCATGTCGAAAACAAGGCTTTAATTAAAGCATTAATAGTAATGATGCAAACCTACATAAAATCGGGATGGTTGCTACATGCTCCGCTCTGGGTAGGTTTTAATTCTCAGGGATGGTTGCACATGCTCCAACGAATTATCATGGCGAGAAATATTCATCACCTGAAGGCTTTATCCTTTGCATGACGTCATCTTACAAAAATTGGCTTTTTACAATTTTAGCCTTTAAATAGAAATCCATCATCAACATTAAGTCCCATGCCTAACACACAATGGTTACATCATTGCGGGGTAGGCATGAGATGGTGACAAATAAAGATAAAACTTTTGAGACAAAGTTAGATGTTACCAGGAGAGACGGGTCGTCATGTCTTTGGAGAATGTCACATTCAAAAGGCGCGCAGGCGAGCGTTCTCCTAGCATGATGTCAGTCTTGCCTGCTTCAATAGACCTTGTTATGCCTGCTTCAGTCGAGAGCCTTCTTTGGTGGGACCCGATGCGAGCATTCTTGCTTTGAACGTGGTCAGCTGTGCATGTAACCCTAGATGAATGTAGACCCCACCATGTATATGCTTCAACCAACGTCACTCTGTTGCGCCTGCTTGACAGGCATGTGGGGGCATGTGCCTGTCTGATCGAACATGGGCTTGTTGTGCCTGCCTCGGTTGATCGTCTCGTTGCGTGGGAGGAGGTATGTCATGTGTGTTAAATTCCTTGGAGCCGGTTGAGTTGATCCTTCCAATGGTAAAGCTCGGCTGGGGAAGTACAGCTTGGTGGGTCGATCCACTTTTGTCTTCCTCTTTCTGTGTGCCTTCTCATATGCCTAGCATTCGATAAACATTGTTGATCACAATCCCGACTCAACAGCCTCCGAAAGCGGCAAAGGTGGACTTCTTTTCTCCTGAGGATCTTATTGGATCGTGAAGCATATAAAGAAGTTTTCATGTATTCTTCTCATTAGGCGATCGTCTTCTTCAACATCTCAGGTATTGCTCCATACGTTGATTTCTTAATTGATCGGCGATAGTTGTGATTAGAATATTTTTTATGTGCCGCCGCAACTTATCTTCCCCTATTTTTTGCAGTATATCATAAAAGGTGTTGGTGATGATCACTCTGCAACTTCTTCAGAAAAAAGTGTTGAAGTTGATAAACCAGAAGCTAACGCGCATGAAGAGGTGATGGCTAAAATTGATTTGCCACTTCATGAAGTCAGCCATGCCGTACAGGGAATGTATGTCTTGCATTTAACCATTGTCAGGGGGCGGCTCCGTGCTCTTTCAGTTGCAATCGATATGGAGGAGAAACAAAGACATGAAGAAGCGTTGTGATCGAAGTGGAAACGCGAGGCGTCACAAGCACCAGTAAGCTCGAGAGCTGAAAGGTTTGCGGCTCGGTTGAAGAGACGGAGGGTTGAACACGAACGTCCTGCGGGTGATGGGAAGTGTGATTACCCCATACGTGGTGGTGTGATAATCCTTGACCCTGATACTGAACGTCCAAAAGTGATCGACACGATTTGTAAGGTTATAATGGATCCTGTAGAAGGTGCAGAAGATACGCATGCTGAAGATGTTGAGGAGGTAGTTGCTGTGCCCGAAGAAGAAGTTGAGGTGGTAGATGTTGTTCCCGAAGAAGAAGTTGAGGCATCTCTGGAGAAAGCGGTACAAGATGTGGATCCCAACAGTGATGAAGACGCAACCAGCAATTGAGTTTCCCTGTTATTCTTCTTTGTATTTTTTTTTTATACTCAGTGGCGGCTGAGTTTGAAGTTTTCTTCTTTGCTTGCTTGTCTTGAACAAAGTTTTATTCAATGTTGCTTTCGAAACATGCATATTTTTTCTTCTTGTACCCCCTGACGTGAGTCTGGCTCTGTTAAAGTCGATCATGTAGGATACCTTCCTCCTCCCCTTTTTACATGTTTTACTCCTCCCATATTACCAGGCCGGTACAAAGATTTGGTATGAGGATTTAGGGTTTTCTTTCTGGGTAATGGTGGTTTGAAGGTGACTCATAACTTTGTGTGATTTTATGAGAAATTATAAAAGGAATGAAATCTTGATTACTTGAAGAAATATTGAAGCCCTAATAAGTATGAAGGCAAGCGGTGCCATCATTTTGAAGGAATTACAAATATTGTGAAAAGGAAAATTGTTGGAGGAATCCCCCCCGGGGGGATTAGAGAGGTGATGTCGTGTCTTCAGGTGAGGTAGGGCTTGATCCATTGTGAGTGAACAACCACACCTTCGAGTTTGTCTGTATTGATGATCTTGCAGTAACCACCCAAGATAACATCTGCCACTAAGAATACTTCTTATTCCTTTGCAGGCATATCAGGCTGGGCAGTTATTTTTACTGCCATGTTTCCAACTTGGAACGTGGTTACCTTTGCTACCATATCTCCGATTTGAAACGGATTTGGACTTGGTATAACAACTTGCTTCTGACACGTGTCGTTCTTGACTGCTTCCAAACTTTTGGTGAAGCGCTTAAAGGGGCCAGCACTCCATTCGCATCTCTTGGTGGTGGCCCGCCTGTTAGGTGAGACAGTCCCCTGTGGTCCATCAGGATAATCATCCACTACTTGCAAAGAGGGTTGTTCAATGAGACTTACTTGGGCTCGGAATCTCTTGACGTAGGACGAAGGGCTTTCACCAAGGAGTTGCGTTATGCTTGCGAGTTGTTGGTATGGAGGAAACAGGCAGTCTTCGAGTCTCCAAGGTTTATTGGAAATCATCGGAGCTGGCTTGTTGAAGATTCTTTCAGGTACTGAGATTGGTAAGGAATGCGCCTTGTGTACCCACGGGCGCCCCAGAATCATGTCGTAATCCGGATTTTCCTTAATTATATGGAATCTGGCTTGTGTTGGAGTGTTTCCGATCTTTACATCAAGGTTAATGTATCCGTAGACATCCACAAAATCTCCTGCTGGGCTCTTAATCACAGTCGGACCACGGGTAGCTTCTTGCTTTGAGATTTTCGCAGCTTGCAGGGTCTTGATAGTAACGATGTTGAATTCAGAAGCTGTATCGATTAATGTGCTATCGAACTTGACATCTTTCAAATGGGCGACGGTCAAAAGTCCCCAGTTTTCTTTGTTGGTGCTATCTTCCAATGAGGCTTGAGATGCTGGAACGGCTTCTTTTTCTGGGTACAAGCGCATGCCTGACACAATACGGTTAAGGGCCATGAATATATCTTGACGTTGTACTTTGGAAAGGTACAAGATTTCACACAGGTGTTCCATCATGGATTGTGCATTATTGCGCACAGAGTCTCCAGAGATCATGCAACTTCGGACAGGAAGAGGGTCTCTGTGAACTCCTTCATTCCCCAATTGAAGCTCTCCTGCTGCTATTTTTTCCCTGAAGATTTCTTTCAACTTGTTGCAATCGTTAGTTGGGTGGTGGACAAATCTATGATAACGACAGTACTTAGGGTCTGCCATGTCTTTCTCAGTTGGTGGACGTCTGATAGGAGGTAGCTTGATAGCATCATCCTGAATCCATGCCTCCAAGAGTTCCATTACTTCATTTATCGGAAACGGGAAGCATGTGTCTTCGGTGCTCTGCGCAGGATCTTTGCATGTTTCCTTTCGAGGCGAAGCTTTATGCGTTTGAGCTGCACGTTTGGGTAGTTGTTCTGCCGCCGCTAGAGCTTTTCTCTTTTCGCCTTCGCTTACTACACTGACAGAAGGGCCAGTATTATACTGTTTGTTTATGAGGCGCATGTTTCCCCGATTATCTCGCGAATCGTCGCTCCGAACGATCCTGGTTCTTTCCAATAATGATGGGGCGGTAGTGGCCGAACGTTTGGATGCTTCATGGAGCTCTGAGAACGTCTGGAATCCCAAGTTTTCCAACAGGGCGCGATATATGGGTATCATTCCGTTGATGCATAATTCCACCAGCTATCGTTCTGTGACATTTGGTTCATGGCAGTCCAACGCTTGTGTTCTAAACCTTTTGACAAAATCATTTGGATGTTCGTTGTTCCGTTGGGAGATTCTCACCAGGTCTGAGAAAGTAACTTGCTCAGATACAAAGAAGTACTTCTTGTAAAATGCGCTGACCATCTCACTCCAATTGGATATGATGTCGGGTGCGATGTTATTGTACCACGTATAGGCTCTCCCCGTAAGTGATTTGGAGAATTCCTTCAGGCGGAGAACGTGATTGTATTCGTGTTCTCCTAAGGATTCTAAAAATCGAGAGATGTGTTCACGAGCATTATCGGTACCATCGTAAAGGGTGAATTGAGGGGAGGTGTATCCCCTGGGAAGAGGAATCTGTTGCACGTCTTGTGGATATGGAGGCTGGTGTCGATGCGCGTCCATCGGATTTTATTTGCCACGATTTTGGAGGAGTGTCTCCAGATCTTCACGTGTAATAAAGTTGGACGATCGGCTCCTTTCCCTGAGAAGCTCCTGGTCCCTTTCTCTTGCGTGGTCAGCAGCATAAGACTCTTCTTTCAGGTAGGCTTACGTAACTGAGGCACCTTCTCCAGGTGTGCTGAACGTATTTCTCGTTGGCCCTTGGGGCTGTCTCGACTCTTGTGGTAATCAATCGGTTAATGTTTTAAGGAAGGTGAGTACCTCCTTCTGAGTGGTTGCCATGTTTTCCTGAGCTTTAGCGAGGGTTTCTTGTCTCTCCATCAAGTCCACCATGGTGATAGGAGGTTTCCCTCCTTTGGGTCCTCCCGATCCTCGTCCTGAAGGGGGAGTAGCAGTCGTTCTGGTGACGGACGGAGGTGCCATGCTTGAGGAAATTCCTGGATTTGCAGCCGCTCTAGCTCTTGTAATGGGAGGTGTCACACCTACTGGAATGTCCGCTCCTTCTCCACTGGTATTGATGGTAGAAGACGCGATTCCACGAGACACATTGATTGCACTGGCGGGTTGCCTTTGTAACACCAAGTGGTGGGATATCAGCGCCACCAGAAGTGTTGTCGGCGCTAACTCCATCGTTGGTTGCTGATCCAGACCTAAGATCCACCATTCTTGAAATCAGAGAAATTGAATTGGTATTAAAGAAATCGACTTCACAACCGAGAGATTAACCTCCCATTGTGGTCGCCAATTGTTTGTGGGTGAAAACTACTTCTGCAGGTTTAGGTAATTTTGGGTGTGTGTGGATGAGAAGTGAATTTAAACCTTCAACAAATGTGCTGCACGATGATCACTTTTGATTCGAGAGATAATATGTACAATTCTGGTCTAATACGAAGACACGGCCGTTCCATATTTGTTTCAGTCACAGGTAAAGGATGTGAGGTTGATCTTAGTGAGGGAAGCGAAGAAGGTGTTGAGAGTATGAAGGTGAAGGCTATTTGATGACTTGTTAACAGAAGGTTGAGCAGGATAGCAAATGTTGCAGGAAGGCTCTGGGTGTTGAATACGATGGTATTAACACTTGGTTTTCTTATGTGTTCTGTTGGAAATAGGGAGGAGAACCTATTTATACAAGTCGATAAGCCTTCATCATGTCTCTCGTGGGAAAGTGGAGGAAGTGGAGTGATGGAGGAAGTGGAGTTGTGTGTTAGTGTCACACGGTTGCTTGCCCACTTCTCCTATCATCGCTAACCGCCCATGTTTCCCTAACACGATCTTGTGATGGCGTGTTGCACGCTGCACGCTGTAAACCTCCAGACCAATACCCCAGTTTGTATCCCCCAGTTGTGACGTGATTAATGTATCGAGTGTGTGGATCGTGGGACCCACAGAAAATAGTGCAGGGTGAATCGTGAACTTGGTATAACATCGCATGCAGCCATCTTCAGGTGACCGTTTGGAGGCTGTATAGACAGGCCATGCCTTGGTCGGTCACCCTGTGAAGAAGAGTGACGGATGGTGATACCTTGTTTGTTGGTTGATTCGCACCCTAAGTCATTCGTCCAATCTTGCAAAGTTGGACGGACGAGATGGCTTGCAACCCTACTTGCGATCGTTGGATGGGAGGCGCGCATGCTGCCTCTTTCAACCCAAACGTTTGCATGCTAAGGGAGTTTCTATGGAGGAACCAATTGGCCCTGCATGGAGATGGTATAATGGTGTTCACGCCCATGCCTGCTTGACTTGCAAAGATTTGATCTAAGTCACTCACTTTAGGTGGCAAAGACGAGTGGTCGAGATTAGAATTTATGGAGGGGCCATGACAATCCACCTTTGGGCACGCGTACCAAGGAACTTGACCACTGCCGGTCTTGGCCGATCAGCTAGGCGTGAATTTGGGCCCGCGATGGTCACGCTATCATGCTCGGTTCCCTCTAAGTCTCCATCTTTGCCTTCCATCCAAGCCTGCGAAGATGGACGCTCGAGATGTTTCTGCAACATATGCGCCGCAAACCCTAATTAGGGTTTTGGACCGGCCACTTTGGGTGATCGGTCTTGGGTTGCGTGCACCTCCTTTGGGAAGACCGACCATGTATGCAACATCTTGGGCCGACAGTGAGCATGTACATGCTTTCTCTATGACCATGGGTGCAATCTAAGCTATCCAACTATACCTGCGAAGTTGGATGGTCGTGATCGTTTTGGATCTTCTCAACCTGCATAAGGCGTCAACCTAGCCTTGTTTGGGCAATCGTTTCTTGTACCACGGCTTGCCTATGAGGGAGTCGGTCATGTAGGTAGAAAGTGGGTCCACCAATGGTGTATCATCACTTCACTACTTGTTTTAGGGTATAATCTAAGCCGTCCAACTATGCCTGCGAAGTTGGACGTTCACGATTAAAAGGAACCCTAGCCGTGCGTCATGCTCACTTTGAGCGCACGTTTTGGAAGGACTAACTGTAGTTGGTCTTGACCGTTCGGTCATGCATGAAGGTAGGTCCGAGGTGATCATGGTAGCATGCTCAGGACCCCCTGAATCTATATCTACACCCTCTATCTATGCCTGCGAAGTTGGACGGATGAGATCTATTTTTGGGTTTGTTTTCAGCAGGTGAGACTAACATGGGTAGTCTTGCATGCATTCAATGGGGCTAATATAACCCGCCGTCAGGTAGCCTACGGGTTTTTGCATGTCGAACACAAGGCTTTAATTAAAGCATTAATAGTAATGCTGCAAACCTACATAAAATCGGGATGGTTGCTACATGCTCCGCTCTGGGTAGGTTTTAATTCTCAGGGGTGGTTGCACATGATCCAACGAATTATCATGGCAAGAAATATTCATCACCTGAAGGCTTTATCCTTTGCAGGACGTCAGCTTACAAAAATTGGCTTTTTACAATTTTAGCCTTTAAATAGAAATCCACCATCAACAGAAGCCATCCGGGCCCGGGGCCTTGTTTGGATGCATTCCGAAAAGAATAAATTTTATTTCATCTTCTAGAGGGGTGCCATTAGTTTCGCATTGTCCTCTTCAGAAATGCAATTTGGTATTAGCTCAAGAATGTGAGAAGGTATCGGTTTCTTTTCAGAAGTGGACATTTCAGCGAAATGGGAAAAAAGCACCTTTCCAATCTCTTTTCTGCTCCGACACCAATTACCATTATTATCTTTTATTGTGTCTATCCTTAGTCTCCTAAAGTTTTGTTTTGCGGCTGTATGGAAAAAACCCGTGTTCCGATATCCTAATTTAATAAAGTTTTCAGTAGCTTTTAATTTCCAAATAGCTTCCTCAAAGTTACACCAATTTTCAAGCTCAAAGATAAGATTCGAGACAACGGGAGAGTTATCCGGGAGATTCCTGACATTTTTGGAATATTCAATGTTCTTTGTAGTTTTCTTTATTTGGTACTGGATGTTTCCAAAATAGTTTCGATTCCACTTTTTTATTAAAGTTTTTACACTTTTTAATCTTTTCACCAAACAGAACGCTGATATGCCTTGAATTGTCAGGTTCCAAGCTTCTTCGATGACCTCAAAGCAGCCCGGGTCATCCATAAAAAAACCAAAGAATTTGAAGGGTTTGGCTCCATCTTTCCAAAACGGAGAAGTTTTGAGCAGGATAGGGTTATGATCAGAGCCAATGGGTGGGAGATGGTGAAGGGAAGCAGATGGAAAAGAGTTTAACCATTGTTCATTGGATAGGGCTCTGTCAAGCCTTGCATTAATGAAAGCGATACCCTTTCTCTTGTTTGACCAAGTGAAAGGGTATCCCACAAATCCAACATCAATAAGATTTGCAGAGTTTAAGAGCTGATTGAAGAAAAAGATCTCTTTAGAATTTATAGTAGAGCCCCCTCTTTTTTCGTCTGAGTGCAGCACGAAATTGAGGTCTCCAATGACCAACCAAGGGAGGTCAACTAAGAGAGCCATATCTTGGAAGAATTTCCAGGATTTGAGCTTGTTTTTTCTATTAGGACAGCCGTAAACACAGGATAACATCCACTGCAGGGATGTGTAGACCATCACAAATTATCACATCAATTTGACTGTCAGTTATACTCAAAACCTCTACCCTTATATTACTATTCCAAGCTAGGAACATACCCCCAGCTGTACTGATAGTCCCTTTAGGTTCCACTATAACCGAATCAGAAAAATTTAGTTTTTTAATTATTTGGCTTACTTTGGATTTCTCTTGTTTGGTTTCTGAGACAAAAAGGATATCAGGTTGGTATTCTTTGACAATGTTTTGGAGATGATTTTTGGTGAATGGCTTCCCCAAGCCTTGAACATTCCACGAGACTATATTTAGGGACATTGTTTTGACCAGAGATTGTGCTTCCAAACAGTTTGTTGTGACGATGAAAGTAGCGGATCTCTCCAGATGATACTCTATGAAAATCCTAACAAAAGAGATGGGGATGCAGAGATATGCTGCATAATTTTCAAAATTACTAGCGATGCAGATATCATGAAGAAGATAAAAATGATTCAAGATGCCTAAGAAATCAGTTTCAGAGCTGAGGAGATTGAAAAAGGAGGTTGTTCACGTCTTAAGAATCCCAATTGTTTCAAGGTTCAAGTGATTTTTAAGAGCTAAGCAGTGGCGATTCCTGGTCTCTAAAGGAGTATTATCTAATCCAAATTCCCTAGTTGATGGATGCCTAAAGATTTTACCAGGGTATAAACCCCTCGGCCTATCCTCTATGCACTGAATTGTATAAAAATGATTTCCATGTGGCAGGGCCGCATTATACCAAAATTGAAGCCTGATGAGAAAAAACTTGAAATGAGATATATGTAAATGGTTGAGAGCTGTTGATAATACCTGATCCTCCCCCTGATAGTCCACACCATCACCCTTTTGTTGAGTATCCTTATCGTCCTTTTCCCGAGCTCCTTTTCCTTCACCACTTCCTCCAGCATGTTGATCGGTATCACCAGTTGGCACCACGACGATCTCATATGACGAAGAAAATTGGGATTGAAGTAGGGGGGTTGCATTATTGTTCTGGCCACGGGACGACATTGAAAGGGGTTGATATTATGAGTGGTGGTACGAAAGCCTCCGTGTTCTTCTGGATTTTGCCTTCAAAGGAAGATAGAGCACTATTTGCAGATAGGTTGTGGGTGTTGAATGTGAAAAGAGGTTGATGATTTGAGGATGAGGGATTTTGCGAGCTATTTATCACCGGCATCCTAAAATATTGGTGAGGAGGAATAAGGAAATCTGGTTGAGCGTTCTTCCTCTCCTTGGGTTTGGCCTTTTCTTTCACCACCCCTTTTTTTTGTTTGATTTTTTTGCTCCCATCAATTTTTGAATACTCTTTCTCAGAAGATTAGCCTCCAAACGATTTTTCCTTGCCTTGCCATACACTGTCTTCCCCTTCCCCATTGCGCTTTTGGCTGTTTTTCCATCTGGTTTATAACAACCCCTTTTGAGTTTATGACAAAGATCTGGTTCGTGATTTCTTCTAAAACCACTAAGGGAAAATTGTTCAGATCCACTCCCATCTTTGACCCATCTTCCCCACACAACAGTTTAAGAATTTTTCCTTTGTTTAAATGAAGTTTAACTCCACCTTCCACCGATTTCAAGGTGTTTGCCATCTGAAGATTGTCTTCCAGTTTCTCCCCTTCAGATTCATGTTGTTGTCTTTTAGGCTGCCTAGATTCCTCTGCCTGATTCATCGTCGATTTTCCTTTGTTGTTGCTATTTGAGATTTGTTCCATGTATGTTTCCTCCCTTATAGCCAGGCAAGTTGATAAAGGCACCATCTGAGGTAGCCCTTCAGGAGTAGAGATCTGTATCTGGTTATGATCACCGACAGGCATGTCGTTGGGCACCCCATAAGAGTCCTCATTTGTCCAAATCATGCTCTGAACTGTCGGTGGTCCATGGAGAAAGTTGCAAGAACCTTTTGATGCCACGCCTTCTTCAACTGGTATGTCCCACCTTTGGAATTTATTTGCGAAGTTGTCCATATTGTCTTCCCAGAGTCTCTTAGAAGAGGAATTGCTGCTGAAAGAAGCTGTACTCATATGAGAACTAGTATAAACACAGTTCAAGTCAGCATCAGAGATATTCATGCTAAAACCCGGTGGTATTGCAAGTGCTACCAAATTCTTTTGTCCGGCGGGCTCGAGACTTATTAGATCTCTTGCATTGTAGACTCGTTTTGGCATGCCTTGTGCAGAGGTTGATGTTGCAGCTCCATAATTTCCACATTGCATTTCCTCATTTCCAACCGCTAAAACCTCTTCCTCTCGATGTTCAGGTTCTAACAAAATGTTTGGGAAATAATCAATACTCTGAGCTCTGCATTTCTCTTTTGGGTGATTAATTTTCCGGCAGATTTTACAGAAAGATGCTGGTAGGGGCTCATAATAAAGCATTACGTCTAGGATATCATTTTCTCCAAGAATAAGTTGGAAGATTCGATCAAATCGTTCATCCACATCCATTTGAACTAGACACCTTATGAAAGGACGAGCATGGTTACAATCTTGCGGGATCTCTTTCTTTATAAACGTTCCTATGTTGTTTGCAATCATTTCCGGGATTCCTTCCCCAAAGAACTCAACAGGGAGATTCAAGAAGCTAACCTAGAAATTTACCAGTGTCATTTGGATCATCACGGAGGTATAGCAAATTGATAGGCTTTAACTACCAGCAGCCAACGGTCGTACTTAGATGGTGAGTAGTTAATTGCTCTTTGAACATCATCACGAGATTGTAGTTCAATCGTAAACTTGTTTGCTTCAGAAGAGCCACTAACTAGAGTAGAAATTGGTTGATATGTCAGCACCCATAGTAATTGTAACATTTCAATCATCCTTGTAATCTTCAGCTTGAGAGGGCAGAAGATTCTTGCGACTATCATGTAATCCGTATTGTTTCTACATTTGGAGATAATTTCTGGCTTAAAGACTAGGGATCTCGTCATCTAGAGTTGAGTATTCATTCGATCTACTAGCTCAGATTCTCGGTTGGCAGTTGAGGGTTGGTCGGAGATGTTGTTCATTGTGTTGATTTTCCGACTGGCTGATTGGTAGAAGATCTTCTGAGAAGTTTAATAAAGTTGGCCCACATATTAGACATCTACTCCTTTAAACTCCTAAGCCACCTTGGCCAAACACCCCACACTTTAAAGTATGTATAGGAAGGTTGTTTACCATTCCACGAGGCCACGGTGGAAGAGTTTATGACGTTTCTCATCATCTCCTACTATGGAGGAGGAGAAAGCATTCTGAATTTACAGACATCCTTGGTGGCTCCAGAATCAAGCCACCAGTCTCACATTAGTCATACTAGAGACAAGGTCGACAGACACCATGCCAGTGAAATATCCAGGAGTCCTCTACTATGTTTGCCTTATTTTTTGTTTTGGATCATATTTGATCCTTTTAGGGGCCTTACAGTCTTTAGCCATATGTCCAGGTTTACCACAATTAAAACAATCGCCTTTGATGGTGTGCTTAGTGACACCACCTCTAGGCTTAAAATTGTTACCTACTGGGTTTTCGACGTGCATTACGTCTATTACCCATTTCTTTGGATTCTCCGGAGTTTTCTTTGAAGCAGCTTTATCGTCCAAAACATGAGCTTTGTTGGACATGTTTTTGCTCAGCATCATGCTCTTGTCCTTCTTTGCACATAAGCTCCTCAACACGGATCTTTTTGCCAAGCTCCACCATGGTGATTTACTACCTCCTCTTATAGCTCCATGGTGGAAGCTTTTCAATCACAGCCGATACCATGAACTTAGCCATCAAGAACTTCTTACTTCACTTGACATGATATTTTCTTCTAGAGCTTCCCATAAATCAAAAGCATTAAAATCTTCTTTTGCATTATAGAAGTCATACAAGGAGTCATCAAGACAGTTAAGAATATGATTCTTGCACAAATAATTCTTCCTATTACTTGTCCAATTTATCTTCATTACGGCGATGAAGTTTTCTCGAGGTTTTTTCTAAACTGAACTTTGGTGGTTTTTCTCGATATTCTTTCCCATGTTCTTTACAACAAAGAATATTACAGTATTACAATATTACAATAAGGCACGATATTACCTTTAGATTGTTGGAATTAATTACAATAATCGAATGCAAATGGGAAATAATACTTAGATTACACTGAAAGTAGTAACAAATAACTCGCTAAACTTAGTAGAGGCATTATGAGATACGGTGAGCTAAAGGTAATATTTCTATACTCCTACGAGATGCTATAGCAATTTTTGGAGACGAGTAAAAGCAAAAAGCATCCGTTAAAATAACGTGCTTACGTCTATCCGGGTAGATTCTTCTCGAGAAATCTCGTACTGCAGGTGTCCACACGCGTGAGATGCACAGGTGTCCACGCGTATTAACCGTGTGTGATTTCTCGGCTTAAAGACTAGGGATCTCGTCATCTCCCACGCCCTCGGCCCTTGAGTATTCATTCGATCTGCAATAAGGTTTAGCTCATAGTCTAGGGCTTTCTCGGTTGGCCATACCCTTAAGGTTGAGGGTTTTGGTCTATATGGGAGATGTTGTTCATTGTGTTGATTTTCGTCATCTAGAGTTGAGTATTCATTGATCTACTAGCTCGGATTCTCGGTTTGGTTGAGGTTGGTCGGAGATGTTGTTCATTGTGTTGATTTTCCGACTGGCTGATTGGTAGAAGATCTTCTGAGAAGTTTAATAAAGTTGGCCCACATATTAGACATCTACTCCTTTAAACTCCTAAGCCATGCGAGGCCATGCGTCGCGAGGTGAGAATACCCACCTTTGGGTGAGCATCACCGCCCCCTTAGAAATTCTCCATTCCACTTTTCCTCTAATTACGTGAATATAACACAAAAAAACTCTTTCGGTAGAAAAAAACGTCCAAAAAAAAAACGTCCACATAATAATCGTGTCTAACCGTGTTCTACTTCTCACAACCCTATTTTCTCCTTCTCCTGAAACCCTGATTATCTTCTCTTTCTTCTCCGGCGCTTTCTTCTACCACTCTGTCTTCTCTACACTTCTTCGATTCATCTTCTCTAACTGGTAAGTTTACTTTTTGAAAATTTTGTTTTATTTTTATTCGTTTCGATTCTTCCCCCAAAAAATAAAAGGAATTATTTTTCTATTGAAGATTTAGTTTTGATTCTTTTTGTTTAAGTGTTTAATGGGTTCTTCCGGAATGGAATCGGCTTACAGTTTACAGGAAATGGATAAAAGGAACAAAACAAGATTATGTAGGGGGATTCTATCTACTCTAGGAACTGCTAAATGGAAGGTCAGTTTGTTTTTGTAACTGTCACTCTCAATACAAGGTTGTTGTAATAATTTGTTAATGGTTGTTGTAATTTAGATTATTTATAATACAGGTTGTTTAATGGGTTCTTCCGGAATGGAATCGGTTTACAGTTTACAAGGTTGCACGCTCTCTAGATACAAAATTTAGATGAGGTTTTGCAGTCAAAAGTTAGATATAGATTGTAGATTTTTTCTTAATTTTTTGTGTGTGTTTACTTGCAGTTTGCAGGGTTGCCTACTGGTGTGAGCAGATTCCTAAAATTCTTTGTGTGTTAAATAATTTCATCCTTCAACAGGTTGTTTGGTTTTAGTGAGACTCTTGCTTTTTTGTGTAGTTGGACTGGTGATGTCTAATCCCAGTTTCTGTTTTTCAGTTTAGTCCACTGCAATTTGTCCCTTTGATTGATGATTTTGATTCTTTTTGTGTTTTTTGATTCATGTTCTGATGATTGGTTTTGTGTATCTCTCACAGTTCAGGTTTGCAAATTTAGCTATGTTTTGATTAATAAAACCTAAAGTGCAATGGATCATCATTTACTGTCATGTCTTTAAGTTTTCTTTGAGTCATTGGATGTGAGATTCTTAAGTTTATCTATACACTTTTTAGTATATGTGGAATACTTAAGTTTGATTGTAAAAAGTCGGAGGTACATCATATATGTATTGCAGTGGAATTGAAGGAGGGCGAGCTGCAAGCTGGCATAAAAAGGGAATTGATTACAATAGAAAAGGATGATGTTCAATGTTCAGCATAAAGAAGTTGTTGCGTCTAACGTTATTCTACCCAAGGTAAAATATTATTTGTATTTTCTTTTAAAAATAATTTCTTCCTATGTGAAGTATTAGTTTGATTTACTCATAAAGCTTTAATTTCAGGTGCATTCATGGGTGATTCATTACCTCCCAGTTACATGTCGGCAGTCGAGTAAAATCCTTTTTCTTTTTGGTCGACAATCTTTGTTCCTTCAAATGAAGTTTCTTTTATCAGGTAGCACTTGAAATGATTACGTATGTTATGATTGGAGATGCCGTCTACAAGTACGTAAGTAATTTTAGTTTCACTGGAAGTGTAATGATTGGAGAAGCATACGCATGGCATTGAACGTAGGTTCCTATTGGGAAAGGTATCTGCGAAGATCAATCTTTAGGAGGCCATCATCATCATCAAAAAACAAAAAAAAGAGCTTGACAAGCACGCTTCATTAGTGACTAAACTAAGTGATATTTACCGAGCATGCCTATTTTCATTTCTATACTTTTGTTTTGTTTTCCACACTCTCTTTTTCAGTCCTAATTTGGATGGAAAGGATAAAGCAATTCAATCAAACTCGACTGATACAGAGAAAGCTAAAGATATGTGTTACCTAAAGCAGTTCTAAGTCGTCATTTATTATGGATTTTTGACTTACGGATGCTTTCGATCTGAGTTAGATCTCAATACCTCAAAGGCACCTCAAAGTGGAAGCCGAAACAGTCATGCATCACTTGATGACTTTGGTTGAGAATACTGGTTGTGAGTATTTTCTTTATTATTACCAAATGAAATTTTTGTATTCAATTTCATTTGATTTTATTTTGTTACTGATTTTTTTCTTTGTTATTTCTTATTGTCGGTTACAATGAAAGAAATAAAACCTTTTTTTTTTGTTACTGATATTTTTGTTTTTTGTATTCAATTCACGGTGTGCACAAGAGATTGATGGTGATGACTCTGTATTCAGGAATGAAGAAAATAAAATCGTAAGAATTATAAAGGTAATACTACTTATTTTGCAAAACTAAATTTATTGCATGACTAAATTTATTGATGACTCTGTATTGCATGACCAATTCGTTATCACCAAAGAAGGCAAAAGGGAACATAGTACTGAGTTTCCTAGGAAATGGGACGATAGTCGGGACCGGGAGTTAAAAGGGCTGGAGGCAAAGCTATTATCTTAGCAAATAGTTGGGTGAATGGAGCTGAGATATCGGTGGATTCTTATATCCTTCCAGGAACTGCTGTTAAAGCTGATGATAGAACCAGAGTTTTCGATTACATAAGGTCGTCTAAGAAACCCACTGCATACATCAACACTCCTAAAACTGTGTTAAATACTAAACCAGCACCATACATGGCCTCCTTCTCATCAAGAGGCCCAAATGGTCTTGAACTCAATCTTCTCAAGGTAAGAACTTAATCTGCACAGCTACTACTCCCATTTTATAGAACTTTATTTTCACTCTAATTTCTATTGGTTAAGACATGCCATCTATGCTTAACTTGCATGTATTTCTCCTATGCACCCGATGCACATATGGAGATGATTTTGAGGGTGTTTTATTTCCATAATGATAGTCACCTAAAATTTCCACCGATGCTCATTTTGATGTCACATATATGCTGCTTCTGGATATTTTGCGGTAATTTTAATAAAGAAAAATCGTTTCCTTGATCGTATTTATGCAACCTGATATTACTGCACCAGGGTTAAATATTCTGGCAGCTTGGAGTGGAGCAGTAAATCGAGACGGGCGCCGAGCCACACCAAATCGAGACGGGGTGAGGCGGAGCCGAGCATTAAACCTGGAAGAGAAGATGTTTAGATGGGAGTTAAGCTCTATAATGAGGATTATGTAGCTGTTAGTGCTGAAAGGATATGATTGAAAGAAGATTTGAGTTATGGTCAATGGTTGAGTTGTCTTTGTAGGCATGTTTTATTGCAGTCGGAAAATAGAAGAAATTAAGCAACAATAAAGATAAGGTTGTATGTAAATATAAAAATTTATTGATTTGTAAGGATTGAAATTTGCCAGTAATCATATAAAACTTTGGAGCATCAAACTTAAAATATGGTGTATGGTTTGCGAATCCGCCCGGTGCGTACCACGGGCCAAAAATCTAGTAAATTCGAATAGCCACAGCTTGGCTAACCACTTCATAAATTTGTTTGATAAATTTATCTCAGTAAAAGTGGTTGTTGGTTGCATTGAAGTTGGACAGGTGTTATTTCGATGGAGCATGAAGAAAAAACGAAAAGGAGGAAAACGCGGGGAGAGGTGCGATAGAAGAAAAAGGATATGGAGACAGAAACTGACTCTTCGCAGAATCAAGGCGGAGAAGATAAGGAAAGCACTGAGAGGAAGCCCCCATGCCAGAGATCGAGAAACCGGGTGCCAAAAGTAATACCTGTTAAACACACCAAAGAAAATTTAGTAGAAAAATACCAACTCGTAAGTTTGCATATTACCTTCAGGGAAACTCTGGTGATGGATGCTTCCGGGGAGGATCGTAGAGGGGCTAGTTCATTATAAGGTTGACGAAACGCAAACTTCAAATGAGAAAAAAAGGGAATAGATTGAAAGGGGGTAAAGGTTGAAAGGATCTTATGAGAAAGGGTTCGAGGTAACTTGTTTTGCTGACGTCGGGTGACGGTCGCAGAGAGGATGGCGTTATATATGGGCACTAGCCCTTAACCCGTGCCGTAATGGCACGGGCCATGATGTTGGTTCATTTTTAATATATCGTATAATTTGTGTCCCGAATACTTATCAACTCCTTATGATTTAATATGTGTTTGTCATAAAAATAGTTGAGATTTTCCTCTAATTTTTCTTTGTTTTTTCCTTTAATATTTTACTGCCGGAGATTTTCCCAAACGGAAGAAATATAATCTTAACTTCCAAACACTTTTTTATTTATGTTCATTGCTTAAAATGAGATAATGCTCTACATGAATATGGAAGTTTAAATATTTTTTTGGAAATATGTCGTCAGCAACGCTCATCTCAGTGAAATTAACTAATCAATATCGTCCATAAAAGTCTTCACATGCTCCTATTTCGCTCCAGCTGACTCATCTATCATAATCATGTTGTCGATCCTCCAAATAGGCAGAGAATAGTATTTTTTTGCATCGAACGAATGACACAAACTATTAGATGACGATGTTTATAATGTGTACCCATTACCTTTTCGAGGGGATTGTATATATGCGAACCTCTGCCATTATATCTTCTACAATTTATTGTGCCCAACGATTCGTCTTAACGAAGGCTTTGGTAACTTCAAAAGTCTTGGACATTTTGTCACTTCCTTATGTTCCTACCTTCACTTGGAATACAATCTGGCGATACATTACCTCATAAAGAACCTTGAACACATATTGTACTCCCTGCTCCTATTTCAAATTAATAGGTTGTCAATAGATCCTTTACCAAAAGTTAACATATTCTACGTTGAATATTTATTAAAAAAAATTTATGGTATTGTGGATCGTTGCTTTCTAAGATTGTAGTTTTCAAAATTGGCCTCTTCAAGTCCCTTGGATTTCTAAGTTTATATATCTTGTATTTTTTTTAACATTTTAGTTAGCCGTATTATGTTTGTTACTAACTTTAAACTTGATGTCATCTTCTACTGTGAACTTTATGTAATTCAGAATCGAAATAGTTATACCTCTTTCATTCGTATCAAGTAATCCATTGTATATCCCAACAATTCTTCTACAACAATTCCTTTCTTTTGTCGTTTCCGGACCAACAATAGCCATTATTGTCAAATGTAATTTGTCTAATATTTGTTGATGTTATGTATTTGCAATGTTCATTTTTATTAAATAAATAGATTGTGGAAAAGATTAAAAAAAAACTTAAGTATTACATTGGGTCTAAGTTACTATATCCAAAATACTCCGGACACTGCTTCTGGTGCCTTGTTTCCTCAAATTCCTCGTTGCATTCTAGACAGTACTTGCAACACCAATCATTTGCGAAGTGAGGTATTTGCGCAAGTGTGGTCAATGTAAACGTATCCCTTGCATGTAATAATAATAACAACACGTCAATTTTTTTCAAGGCATCCAGTTGTAAATGGTATGAATCTAATAGATTTCAATTATACCTCAATCTTAGATATCACCTTCTTCTCACATAACATAGCAATTGAGGAAGTATTCTCAGTCATGTTCTTCATTATGTGATCTACCCATCTGTGTCTACTCTACCTTCTAACCCAGTGAATGAAACCTACACATATTGATCCGTAATTTGATATTGTTGATTTGTCATCAAGAGGTTGCATGATTTGAGAATGTAAAATATAAAAAATATTCTATAAACTTCGGAGGCGAAATTTAGATTTATGATTTAAAGTTTTTTATGATGATTTTGATGAACAAACATAATTTTCAACAAATATTTTAGAATGCAAATACATTTTCCCGGTCAATAAGGTTTTATATCGGGAATTGAGTGAAAGTGGTTATCTTTGTAGTTAGTTGTCGCGAAACAACTCGACATTTATGGTCTTTCAGGAAAAAGAATGTAATAGTACTTGAGAGAGCGTTAATGTTCTCTTACGCGGGTACACCAATTGCCTTTGCATAATACGGGTTATCGAACAGTCATGATCATATTGTCTTATACATTCCGGTATCATCCTCGAAATATTTGGATTTTGTCCTTATCAATTGTGCTAAAAACAGTCGATTACATCTTTCAAAATATAATGTTGCATGTTTTGTGAAGATTATTTTTTTTACTTGGTCAATAAAACTCACTAAAAAACAAAAACTATTATTATGCAGTACTATTACCAACACCCACCACCATAAAAACCATCCACCGCCACTATTTCTTCCACCAATAGTAATGCTACCGCCTCCACCATTCACAAACACCCGCCACCACTTATACTAACACTACTTCCACTACCACCATTAGAACTAATATAGTTTTTAGTAAAATTATCTATTAATAAAATTATATATTTATGTTAAATTATTAAAGAGACATTTATAATAAAAATTTAATTAATCATTATGAACAATCAATGAGACACTAATTAATAAAACATTTAAAAATGGTTAAGTTGAACAAACCCCAGTGGTAAATTTATCTTTGCCAAGGACAAATCCTGACCAATCTTTACATAAACAAATCGATAATAAATAATTTCATATGTTCTGATCTTGATTCGTATCTTTCGTTTAGTTATTACATAACATCGCAATTGATTGCACCAATTTTTTAAAATGGACATGTGTTTTATCGAGTTTATTTTAACATTAGAATGATCGACCACGTTTTATACTTTATAATATAACATTACACATTTTGTGGCGTTACGAAATTAGCATAATATGTTTTTGTTCACCAATACTCGCCACCACCATAAAATCATCTGAATCCACTTTTTTTATCCATCACCACCTAGTGGCGGAGCCAAGGGTTGACTAACCTGGCTCTAACCCTTTAAATTTTTAATAACTACATAATTTTTTTAGTTTATTTTATAAATAGTACTTTGTCCATATATATTTATGGTTTAGTCCACCAAAGTTTACATGTTTCTTTAAAAAAAAAAAGGCCTCCTCAATGTCAATTTTTGACTCCACCACTGCCACCATCACTGCCGCCCATCCCATGTAGGTTGTTGGACGCAATTCTAATTTTCAATCACAAATGCCATGTATGAGGTTTAGATTGAGCAAAATTTCGTCAATTGATTAGTTTCATTTTTTTTTTTCCGTGTATATATTCTTTTTTGTATTGCAATCAATTTTATTTTAATATTCAAAAATCATGATTTATACGATATAGTACCAAAGATATCAAGGGTACCATTTGGGTGATCCAACTACGATCATGAAAATATTGTCTTGTATGATATCATCCCTGAAATATATGGTACATTCATTTATCAAAAGTGTTAAAAACAACCAACCACATCTTCCACACTACGATGTTATCGATGTTGTAACGAAAACATAAAATTAATATTGTCCATCACCACTCACCAGCATTCACCATCACTACTTCTTCCACCACAAACCAGGGGCAGAGGCATGATTTTGAGGAGAGAGGGAGAAAAAATTCTTGGCAAGTTGGATACATGTGAAAAATGGACCTTTTATCCAATTTTACGATAAAAGAACAAAATAAATATAATTGTGCTTGGATCCGCCCTTAACCACCACTAATCTTTCGGCCTCCATCTCTTCTACTACTCATTGTCACAGAAAATGTCTATTGATATTATTTATTAAAATTACTTATTAATAGAAATAAATATTATAATTAATTAAGAAAATATTTATAATTAAAAAATAATTAGTGATTTATTATGAGCAATTAGTGAAACACTAATTAATGAAACACTTTATAATGAATACATTATTTATTATGTGCAATTAGTGAAACACTAATTAATAAAGCAATTATGGTATTTAAGTTGAACAAAACACCACTGTTGATTTATCTTTTCTATCAATTCCAACCAAGGTGGAACACTGGTTAGAGGCCACTCTTATGACACAATAGGTCATGGGTTTCGAACCTTCCCGTTATAATTTTTAAAGTTCATTTTCCATTCATAATATTGTAATGAACGCCACATGTGAGATATGTAGGGGATGGTCTGAGAAACCACAACCCTTGATTTATCTCTGCAAGGACAAATCCTATCCACCACTAACAAAGGCCAACTTGTCCAAACCCTATTTTATACTAATGATTATAGTTTGCTTCATAATGATCTTTTTTTTTCTTCTTTTCTTTTTGTATAAGCAACAGATCCTAAACGGCTGGCTAAGGTTGTATTGCTCACCCATCTAATGAGTGAGTACACAAATGTACTATCTACCAAAATAGCTCTTTGCTCTCAAAAATGCAAGTGAAAAAAGATGACTTTTGTTAGAGGGAGAGCAAAAAGAGATTTGAGGAGAGCATAAATCGTAGTTGACTCGTTAACTAGGGCGAGTTATATATATTTGCACGAATCGGACATAGTTACCCTTGCTAGTCGTGCATAATTTTTACACACGCCATCAATGTAAACTAACCAAACCGGATCGTCTTGTTCATATATTCTTACCTGCAATGCCTACTTACTGTTTCCTCGTCTTGTTCATCTATTCTTACCCTTGCTAGTTGGAAATTCCTCATCTGAAAGAATGGAAGCCATAAAAACCAATGAAGAACCAGATTGATGAAATAAATGAGAGGGAATCAAAATCCTAGAAAAGTCCAGGGCGAAATCGCCATGGTAAAAATCTCCCGGCCAAAGTCACAGCAAAGTGATTTGATTCATGAAGCAGTAAGAGGAGATCGATGAGCTGTTAATGGAGTAATCGAGAAATTTAGGAAGAAGAGGATGATTGTTCTCTTGAGTTTAAATGGCAGATTCTGGATCCATAAATCAGATGGGTTTTAAATGGAAAAGGTGATCTGATGCTGATGTTCATGAAGTGGTCACTGATGCACCCGTTGCTACTGAATTTGAGCTGAAAATTCTTTATCTTTGTCTATCTCGATCTTTGTCTCTTCTCCCACTCAGTCTCACTCTCGATCTGTTTCCTATATATATATATATATATTTTTTTTTTTTTTTTGAATGATAGAAAATTCGATAGATTGGATGAGCTGCGAGATTTCGTTGAACTAGATTGGATTTATGGCCTTAATTTTTATGTAGTGATGATCATCGTTAATAGGTCAATCCTAAGGAAAATCACTCCATCGAATCAGTTGAAACAGATCCAAAATGTTTGAAAAAATTGAGAAAGGAAAAGTGAGACACTGTTAATGGTGGTGATGTTAATGATGTTGGTGGTGATGTTAATGGCGGACATGGTGGTGGAATTGTTTGAGCCTTGGATACTGGACGTGACTTTTTGCGTCACTGTGACTACTATTTAGCAAGGATAGATTCGTCCGAGTTAGAGCGATGTATTGACTAGGTCATGAATAGCGAGTCAAATACGATTTTTGCACTCCTCAAATCCATTTTTGCTCTCCCTCTAACAAAAGTCAAAAAGATCTTATCGAGAGCAAAATCTCACAATTAGATTGGATTTGGTACATACTTTGTATACCAAAAAAGATCGACATGGAAAATGAATCTGGTCTACCAAATTGGTGTTTGTGATTCAAAATCACAATTTTTAATTGTAACAGCCAAATTAAGTTGCTTCATAAGAACACATCATTATTAAGATATCACATGTTACATTCCATTCGTAACCCCGGAAAAGAAGATCTAATTAAAATAAAACTAAGAATGAATATTAAGCTTTTCATTATTGTCACATGAGTATATATAGGACTTAGTCTTATGGGGTGCTAGTCTAGCAGCTAGATTAGCAGTCGGGACTACCTCTTAAGTCTTATGAGAGTGCTAATCTAGCAGCTAGATTGGTAGTCCACGTCAGCCCAATGCTGAATGGTTCAGCGCTTTAAATCTCAGTCGTCAGATAAAAAATAAATCTCCCAGCGTTGAGCAATTCTACGAAAGGTGGTTTTTCAAGCGCTGAATCATTCATCGTAACTATCTAGCATGCTAGCTCACATGCTAGCAACTGATAGGAGAGAGAACTAGTGTTAACTTTTTTGCCACACTTTTTTTTTGAATTGCAACACTTAAGTGCTAATCTAGCACCTCCAGTTTAGCCCATAAGACTAAGTCTAATGAGAACACTTTGTTTTGATCTCTGATTATTCCTTCACACTCTGTTTATTTAACATTTTGACAGTTTGTTATATTTTAATTCTTCTTTTTTAGTAGTGATGTTTATATAGTTTTAATTGAGATAAGTTGGGCAGAAATTAAGCCAGATCTTAGACATTTTAGTTTTACAGTTTAATGTTTATGTTTTGTTGCTTAATATGCCCATGTTTAATCTCTTTACTGGTAAAAACTTGCCGAATCAAAGTGAGAGCATCTCAAATCTGGCTGAGTTCAGCGCTGAATATAAAATTTCAGTATGCTTTAAAAGAAAAGAAAAAAATCAGTGGTCGACAACGGAAGCCTTTTTTTTTTTAATGTCACAACTTCCACATATTTATAGTTATTTGTTTTGGTCATGTAGCGACCGAAAACGATTTCGGCTGGTTCTGTAGTGATAGAAAACGAAAAACTCTAGTTTGATTCGATTTTTTAAGGGAGAAATTGGGATAATTATCCAAATATTTTTAAAACATGGTTTTAATGGACGAGCAAAAATTAGTATGGGTGAAATTAACACCAAAAAATAGCAAGAATGAATCTAGATTCATCCTGGCTTAAACTTAAAAAATAGCAAGCGTGAAACTGGATGCATCCTGATGTAAATTAAAAATAAGAAAAAGTATTTGAAAACGGGTAAGATGAAACTATTTACATCCTGGCTGTTTTTACATTCTCGTCCATTTAAACAATATCAAATTTTACATGTCTTTTTCACCCAGGAATTATTGTTATTGGGTTAATTGACCAATTTTGTGGTTTTTTTTTAAGGCTACTCGGATAATACCAAATTCCAAAAAGAAGATATCAAACCATGTCGGATTAAAGGATGGTTTTTGTTTAGTATGGCAAACCTGTTGCAGTCTTGCAATTGTTAAAAGAGCAACTTCTCAAGATAACGACTTTTGCTTTCCCTTTAAAAAACCTTCCTAAATTGAGGCCTAGCCAACTTAATTGGGGCCTATAGATTTCTTCATCCCCCAATAGAAAATGATAAGGAGTGTCCAAAAAATTGTAAAATTACTAAATTAACCTTAAAGAAACCTTAATTATTCTAACACAAATACAAATACAAAATTAAAACTTAATTAACAAATACCAAAATCATTAATCAAAACTCAAAAAAAAAATTCATTAAAATTAAAACTAAATCCTAATCAATCACAAACAACAATTAAAACTCAATTTATTTTTTATCAAAATTAAAACAAAAAACACACAATTCAAGTGTTGAGTTGAATCCCTTTAAACCTTTCCTTCTAAGGGATACTCTACAATGATTTACCTCAAAATCTTTAAAATCCACTCATCAAGTTTTCTTAAAATCCATCCAGAATCGGCCTATATGTGCCCCATAGTAAACCGGTTATGACTTTAATCGGTTTTTAATGTGAACCTACATTACCCGATTCTGGGTGGATTTGATGAACATCAACTATAATCGAATTACATTAGTACACACATACACCGATTATGGATTCATGTTCGGATCATTTTACAACATATGTAATCCGATTTTGTAATGTAAAACCTCTGTATCAACAATCGAATCACATTATCGTACATATAAACCGATTCTGAAAAAGCTGCAGCAAACTACCTTCAGAATCGGACTTCATAAACGTATTTTAAGTCCGATTCTGAAGCAAAATTTGTGAGTCCTAGTTACCCAAAAAAAAAGAAAACCACTTTCATTCATTAAGATACTCATTCCATAAGAAATCGAAAAAATATAAGCATCCGATAGATCAAGTTTTTAACATAAGGAAAATACTCATTCCAACAAATGGAGACCATCGAATTGATCCGGCACGATCAATTCTTCCCATCGCCTCATGTTGGCATCGTATTCTTTTAGCCACTCCTCAGTGACCTCATGAAACCCATCTACCGGTGGTAATGGGCAATCATCACTTACTCTAAGACCGATATAATGTATGTTGTTATGGTTGAATAAAACAATTCTCCGATCCTTAAGCGATTCATCCCAAATGGTGTATTTTGGTGCGTATGTATAACATGATCCCTTACCAAATAAATGAACAACACAAATCCACGTTTCCGCGAAGAGATGTCCACATAGAGGCATCTGTATCCAATGCTCTCTGGTAATTGGTCCATTCCCCTTTGGCCCTTGTACTCTAGCAACCATTTTTTTAAAAATCACTTCTTTGTCTTGTCTTGTTTTTCCTTCCTTCATCATCGATATGTAAAATTCCTTGTCTTCTTGTAGGCGTAAGGCCATCATCTTTCTAAAGTATTGACATTGGGTTAGGTTCTCATCGTCCGCCAAACTTATATGGCCTATTTGTTCTGACGCATCGTGATAACCACAATTCCCATCCACATCCACGTCGTCGGTGGATAACACATAGGGATTGATGATTTCAGGAAGTTTCGAGTAATACTCCTCGAATATGGTGTAACACATTCGATGGGGTCTACCTCGTTCATCCCTAGGCGTGCTTCCATCACCAAGAGCGGCCCTTATAGTCACCATAAAACCCTTTTTTCTTGCTTCCCCCTTCCATGCACGTAACCTTGATATTCGTGTTGTACTCGCTTGACTCTCTTGAGAAGGAACGAATAGATTGTTTGGCCCTTGACTCTCTTACGAAGGAGAAATTGGATCATCATGTTGCGAAGGAGGGATTGGATCCTAATGTTGCGAAGCCCCGCGTGTCCCGCTTTCTCCCTTCTTTGGTCGACCCCTTTTCCTCTTAGCCGGTGCCTCTTCATTCTCAATTTGTAAAGGAACGTTTGAAACATATGTCTTCTCTTGTGTGCTACTTGCCCCGCTTTCTCCCCTTTTCGGTCGACCCCTTTTCTTTGGAACCTTAGCATCTTCATATTTAGCATATTCCTTCTCATGTCGACAAAGGATTCTTTTATGACTCAACAACGAGTGTTTTCCGGTACTCATTGCAATCTTAAACTCGTACCTTTCTTCCTTCATATCCATGTTTGTAGGTGGTCTACCCATCGGCAGTAGCACCGTTGGTTCTCCGACCGGTAGCATATGGGGGTTCGCGGCTAGTTTTAATTCGTACAACAAAACTTTTCTTCCCAAGCCATCCTTTTTTTCGAATTTCTCGATGATTTTTCCTCCAATATCCGTGTCCACAAAGGATTCAAGTGGATCTTCGGTTGGAGGTGGTTTGAAAGTAAGTTGCTTCCAAAACGAATCAATGATTTCAAAAGGAATTCCTTGTTGGTACTTCGCGATCATGTGATGACACGGAAATCCGAAGGTCGTCATCGTCATACATTTACATTCAATTCTTCTTCTCCCCATCTCCTTTTCCACATAATATTTGTAATCCTTCATCATAAAAATAATCGCCCAGTGAGACACCCTATAATTTAAATTTGTAATCAACCGACTGTGTTCCTTATATCTTGTGATGACTTTCATCCTACTCTCTTCCATTTGAGTGGTTATCTTGATGATATCGGCCTTGGTGTATTCATGGATGGCTTCTTGTAATGTAACCACGGTGTTTTGGCTCCCTCGGAGCAAGCTTTTCAAACGTCCATGAGACCCTTCCGCAATACTTGTCGCCTCATTCTTGTAATGCATGTGTTGGTACGTATAAGCATACACAAATTTTTATTTGTACGGATCCAACAATTCCTTTAAGCAATAAACCACACATTTCTCGTAATCTTTCTTCCATAGCCCAATAAAACTCTCCAAGTGGCAATCGAACTCAGGAACGGACATTGAGCGTACCATTAAATCCAAATGATGTTGAAAAGCCTTCCATAGTATCCCATTCGCTTCATACTCCAATTTGGTTTTCTTCTTGTCCTCCTCTCTTTATTCCGGAGTTAGTTTTCGAAGACGCTCATTTTCGGCTTTTTCACGAGCGGTACCTTTTTGTGGATTTGGCTTTTGGATATGACCCCTAAAATTACTTCTAATATTGCATTGTATGTGCCATGTGCAAAGAAAATGCTTAGCATCCGGAAAAACCACTACAATGGAATTCATTAGTGTTTGGTCCTTATCCGTTACTATGATCCTTGGAGTTTGATCGCCGCGGTATATCTCCTTCAAGGTCCCTAGCATCCAAGTAAAACTCACATCATTCTCCCGATCCATAAACCCCCATGCTACCGTGAAAGTTTGCTTGTCGGAAGTATGGCAAGCAATGTTTAACAACGGCATGTTGTACTTGTTGGTCTTGTATGTACAATCTATTAAAAAAATTTGATAGAAGCATTGTTCCAACTTGATCATCTCCGGATGCGCCAAGAAAATACGAGTCACTTTTCCTTCCAATGCTTGCTTCCTCATTGTGTATCCGTGTTGATTGGTTAACCATTGAGATTGTTCCATAACCGCTCTACCATCCCATGACCTCCTCTTAAAGGCTGCTCTTGCCGTGTATATTTGCCTCAAAGTGGACAAGTTATCTTTATAATCCTCCTTAATCTTCCTAAGGATGTACTTGGTTTACACGCTTTCATCGACCTCACCGTTTCCCATTGATGTGGTTTCAACCCACAAACGGTCGCGTGTCCAATAAGAGATTCCGGATCATCATGATTATGACAACCATTCAACACTTTATAGAGCTTGTATACCTTACTATCATCGGGTTTCTTGCGTGTATTAACTATAATCTTAAACGGGCAACCATACTTCTTTGATTTAGTAATGTATTCCCTTTTCGTCTTCTTCACGTACAGTCTGTCCTTTGCCCATTGACTGTCTTGATTTCCACCTTTCTCACAAACAAGTTCCAAACGATCTTGACTTAAGCGACGGCCTAAAACTAACGCGCATTTGATCTCTATTCCCTTGGCTATAAACCATTGCTTTGCATCGTTTCTGGCTTTCCATTCCAAATCGGTGAAATAATGGCAGAGGTATCAGGACCCAACAGAGATACAACTTTGGGTTGATTTTCATCAAACGCCACAACAATTTATAACAAATATCAAAAAGTTGATGATTCAAAATCGGTTTATATGTTACAATCGATTAATCCGATTAAAGTAATCGGTTTATATGTGCAATCATAAAGACCGATTGAAGAAATGGCGAAAAAATTCAAAGTATACAATCGGTTCACGTCTCGTGTAATATAATCCGATTGTTGTTCACATTTCTACTAGATCTTTTTTTCTCCAAAATCGGATTACATATTCACGAAAATAAACCGAATGTCAACTTTGTGTATTCTACGTGATTATTCTAGGAAAGGAATCGGATTATGCACAACACCAACAAAAACCGATTCTTTTAACGTACCCATGGAGCCAAAAATTTACTACAATCGGTTTCTTTGGTGACGAACAAAGACCGATTCCTGAACCTAAATTGAGGATTTTACCCAGAATCGGTTTATTTTATCCTATCGGATAAACCGATTCTGGTTTAAAGTTTGGAATTTATTTTTCTTATTCGGCAATTGGGACATGCAAATACATGTTTGTAGATCATTACAACTCAAACCTGTTTATTGGAAGCATTATCATCTTCTTCCTCCCGAAGAAAGTGTTCTTGTGCTTGAATAATATCCTCAAGCATTTTTCGGTTCACTTTCTCTTCTTCATTCAACAAATTTTCCAATTCGGTAGGATCGAAATCATTATAATCGGATGCACCCCCTTCTTCATCACAACTAGAGTCTTCATCATCACTATAAAGTTTCATTTTTGCTAAGAAAATCACAAACCCTAGTTTTTCCTTTTTTCCCTCTACTTCTTTCTCTCCCAACCTTAAAAAGAAAAATGATCGTCTTATCTAATCCAAACATTATAATCCTACTCAAACACTTATTAATTTAATAAATATTAACTTAATTAATCATCACTAATTTAATAAGGGTATTTTAGGCATTAATATAAATAATGGATAAGGGGTTCCCACAAATTACTTCCTAGTGACCTTATTTTGTCATGTAGTTATAGGCCCCAATTAAGTTGGCTAGACCCCAATTTAGGAAGGTTAAAAAAGTACCGCCACAATTTTACCTCGCGGGACTATGGATCTTTCAGCTTATCGAAATTTAGACCACATAAGCCGTAGCTCTATCTGGATTCATATGACAGATTGATTGGACGGAGCACACTACTTTCGAATGACCGATAATGGAGCATATAAAACGAATGTCGTTTTAGATTGCTAATCGCGCTTACAGTATACCTAATACCGTGATTGTGTTGGGTGATACTGAAGTCGCCAATGTCAGTGTATACATCATACTACACGTGGGACTTTCATTATAATGTGGAGTGTTCCTTTAAAATATGAGAAAGTGGCCGAATGGTTTGTTTTTAGCATCCGGATTACATGGGAGGGGGTAGTTGTTTCGTCGAAGCTTGTTTTGAGCCAAAATATGTAATCCATCCTTACTTATTATATAGGCCAAATTTTGAATTTTCTTTGTACCTCTAGATTGGGGGAGTCTTATTTTTAAGAAGAATTTTCTCACAAATACTTTCAAGGAATTTTCTTAATCTAAGATATTTGATCCCTCTACCTATATATGTGATAGGGAGGGAGTATCTACTAAATGAGTCTCGTGCAAAAATCCAACGATACTTACAACAGTAACTTCTAAAACAGTTTCCGGTTTGTAATTAAAAATTGAAACATCTATTTCCTCACAAAGTGTGTCCCATTTTAATATTGAAACTGGAAGTTGGACACTAGTGACCATAAAGACAGAATTATAGTATCACGTGAAGCTTATATAGCATCCATAAAGACCAAAATCGCATATGCCAAATGTCTTTCCTTCCTCTCCTTTTTTTTTGTTTTTGTAACACGAAAAGATAGCTTGAAAAAACTTAGCCACCACAAAGAGGTGGAAACAATAAGGGGAATACAACAACAAGCTTAAGCCCGAATCCGAATCCCAAAGCTTTTAGTCAAGCTAGATAGGCTGGAAATCAAAACCTAAGTTATAACCAAGATGTATCAATCAAGCTTCAGATACATAGATCGCTGACTTCCATGTACATATGTCCAACGCAAGCCCCTTGAATGCATTTCGACCCTCCAAATCCCATTTTACTACTCCCTACGTACCCAATATATAGGCGGAGAAGTGAGTTTCTCTTAGAATAAGATTTTTACATTTCCATCATCTTTCTTGTTTTACCATTTATACAATTTCCAACATTAGAAACATTAACTTAATTATGGTAATAATTACCTATAATAAATAAGGGTAATATATGAAAAAACCTATCTTGGAATTGAGAGTATACCCATCTAATGGGACTACAAATTTTTACAACTATGCTTATATATTGGGGACGGAGGGAATACTTCCTCCAGGGTCAATCTTAGTTGACCAACACCTCTGTTTGCGCCTGCAAATGGAATTAAAGAATGATCTCGTCTTACTAATGCCATCTTAGCATCTTAGTAACAAGTTTTAAGTTTTTATTTTGGTTCCTTTAACAAAGGCAACAAAAATGACAGAAATGTGTGGGCTTCCAACTCAAAACCAATCAGCAATGAGTGAAGTGACACCACACCTTATATATAGGATATGATATAAACCAAAAAGTTAAGTTATGTGGGACTATTTTTAGTTCTCCAACTAAAACGTCTTTACCTTACAAGTGAACAACGAAGCATCATATATATATATATATATATATCTATAATACAAAACAACATAGGTTTTTTAGCTTTGGACGGACGGATAACATTTTGAGAGACAAACAAGTGATCCGACGATCCCAGTCTCATCCCACCCAAAGACATTTAGCGGTTGTGGTTTTTGTAACCTTTTTCCATTATGGAGATATTAATAACCTTCTTAATAAACTGAAAAAATAAATGCGCCATTAAGAAAAGATAACAAAGTTGGTCATCCCCGTTTTCCAAAGTTTTATGCGTTTCAGGAGGTCCCAGGTTCAAGCCCCCAATGGCGTAATATTGCAGGAATTAACATGGAAGGCAGTGTTAGTTTGCCCCCCGTGTGACACAATCTCAGCCCCCATCCGCTTCGGATCCCTTGGCTAGGTTACCCATGAGGCTCACTGGTAGGTTAGCACAACAACCTGTTCAATTAATGTAGTTGGAGTTTAGCTTGTTGGGCTTCCAACTAGTTAATGTAATACTCTTTATCCATTAAGAAAATAAATTTTACAATCATTGAAATTAAAAAAAAAAAACTTTGACCCATATCTTTAAAAAAAAAAACAAATTAGCCATCTTTTAAAAACCTGCAATATGCAAACAATTATTATTTTTAAAAATAATAAAAATAATTTTCATTGTACTCATTGTCTAAAGGGAAGAATAAAAAAATACAACTAATGATTTTCATTATACTCATTGTACAAATGGAACAATGAGTAACGAATATATATATATATATCCAAAAAATGACTCACAAAAGATTTAGCCTTACGCCATGGGCCTAATTTTAATTTTAGCAATCGAATAAGCTTATTTTCATCATCCTGTAAAAAAAAACGATGTAAAACCCAAAGCACAAAGAACTTCAGAGTTATTTTCTGGCATCCGTAATAAATTTATTGTTGAATGAAACATTTAACCAATCGACAGATGAACCATGTATTCTTGATCATGATCACGGCTATCTTTGCATCAGATTTTAGTGCCATGAATAATTTGACCAAAATCTACGGCACAAAAAAATAAAATAAAATAAAATAAAATCCTAATCAGGCAATTGAAAAATAAAACAGCAGAAAGAAAAAGAAGTTAAACTCTAAAAAGAAAGAAAGAAAGAAACAAAAAAATAAATTAATTAATCATGTATTGCCTCTTCCAAGCAATTGAAATATAAGGATAACACTATAGAAACTAAATGGTGAAATGAACTGTCACCATATCAATTGATTCCAAGAAAAAGAAAAATGAAACTTATAAGCTTCCATGCCATTTACACATTTACTAGAGTAAAACTTACAGGTGAATGAATCTCCAAACTCATAAATGTGAATTGTGATAGCGCATACGTTTTTCTGGAATCAATTTTTTTTTTCTTTTGAAAAGTTTTTCTGGAAACGTTTAATGTCTTCTGATGGAATCGATAATTTTTTTCTGATCCACAACACAAACAAAGATGAAAGAATCTTAAAAACGAGTGTGTCCGTAATTACAATTATCATGAGCAGTGTATAAATAAAGGAGTGTATTTCTTCAACCACACACATTCACCCATTCCAACTTATTTTCTTGGTGAAATTTTTAGCTTAAGAGTATCAATATGTCAAACATGATTAGCCACAAACCCACAAAAACCATTGCCCAAAACGTGTTTGCTTTCTTTTCGAGAATGCATGATTGCGATGAAAACAAACCTGCAGTACTCAGGTTTCGTGTTGCAAGAAAATGGAAAGAGATCGATTTCATGGCGACCAACAGAGTCACTACTTTGGATGTACTAATGATTGATGAAAACTTTAGTATATTGTTATTTCGATCCGAATTAAACTATTTTTCTTAAAAGAATAAAATATTAGTGACGCCTTCTAATCATTTTTTACATAATTGCGATGAAAATAAACCTGCAGTACTCAAGTTTCGTGTTGCCAGAAAATGGGAAGATGTCGATTTCATGGCGACCAACTAAGTCTATGATTTGGATTTACTAATGATCGATCAAAACATGAGAAATCCAGGTTTCGTCATTCAAAGAATGATCAACGAGGAATTTTTATCAAAAAATGTTATTTGAAGTTTAAAGAATTATTAAACCATTATTTAAGTGTAACCGAAGTTATAATTATTTGGATTAAGATTTCATGTCTACAAGTTCTCATGGGCCGAATTAAGCTTCATAGTGTGTGGTAATTATTAAATCATTCTAACCAAAATATATTCTGTCTCATGTCGTGCCGTAATGGCACGGGCTATTTCTAATGTAATACATAATGCAAATTACATTATTTAACATTATTTACGGCAGTTCTCTGCATTTCTGAACGCCAGATTTGTTAGGCAAAACATGAAATACATTTTAATAAGTTGCTAGACACTATTTAACAGATAAGGCTCGGGCTTTATTGAGAGGGATGGTTGTTGTGCCCTATCAACCAAACAGTGCCTATATACGTTCACTTTCTTCCATTACTGCCACTCCAACTGTAGATTTTAGTGTCTTTTGGAACTCAAGGAAGTGCTTGCGTTCGGCGGTTGAGCTCTCAAGTTATCATCACATGGGATGGAGAGAAAGAGATAGCAACTGTGTCTCAATTCCTCTGCTACTCCAAGTTGCCGTCCATGTGATTAGTTATAGACTTTTAGCTGTGTGTGCTTCCCCTTCCTGGCCTTTGCTGTCCAAAATCAAAAATATGATATTAGATGCAGATATGTTTTATAGCATTTCCTACCGTACATACCATTTTTATTAAAAAAATAAAATTGAGAGTACACAAAATTTTAATCAGACAGACTAACATATATAATATCAAAAAAAAAAAAAAAAAACACACTTGCTCTGTTTAATAATTTTGATTAAGTCAATTATCTGCATTAAGTCCTTATTTCCATTCAACTTCAACTAAGTTACCAAGATTACTACCAAGGAGCACCAATTAATGCATGGCTACCATCGCCGCTGTTTCTGGTACCCCTTTGTGTTAGTCTTAGTATTCTGAACCCCTTGAAATTTTATGACAGCTAACGAGAGTACCCGTTTACTGGGAAAGTACCGTTTTCAATTCGGCAATATTTTTTTTTTTTTTTTTTTTTGAAGCAAAAGAAGAATCTATTAAAATTAAGCGAGAACATGATTTGTTTTAGAATCCTATTATTAGGGCTTAAAAAGTCTTGGTCTTTTGGGGGCTTTTTAAGGTCATCAAATAGTAATTGGGACACCCCCATCAGATATTTATATAATGACTAATATGATCCCTCGGACCCTCACTGATTTTAAATAATAAACTTGATTAATATCACTAATCATAATTAGCTAATTAATTAACACTAATTTATTTCTTTAAGTTAAGTGTTGAAGTTGAAAATCAAAACAAAAAAAATCTGAGGGAAGAGAAGTAGAAAAAGAAGAGGAAAAAAAATTTGGGAAAAAAAATGAAAATCAATGATTCAAGCAAAACTTTTGATGTATGTGAACCCTCATCTTCAAAATACGATAACATATTAATACCCATCAACAACGATCAGTTCTTTGTTGATTTTTCAGAAAATCATGAATTTTTTTCTCAAACTCAAAATAACCCTTAGAGCAGTTCCTATGGGATGAACAAACTCAAAGTTTGTTCATTTTGCTCCCACTATGGTATGAACAAACATGAAAAATGGACGTTCAAATCATCAAATCTGTTGGTTTGAACATTGAGTCGGAACATCCAGCGCGCGTCTGTGGTAAAGACGGGCGTCATTCTACCAACGCTGGCATCAGAAGAAATAACGCCCGCGTTATTATTTCCAGCGCGCGTCTTCATGTATAGCGCTGGAGTCTGTATCAATAACGCCAGCGTCAGTCACTATGGCACTAACAACTCAATCTGAATGGTTGCAGAACCCTTTGATCCAACGGCTACATTTTCTGAAATCTATAAATACTCCTCATTTGAACTCTAAATTCACACATTCTACACATTCTTCCCTCTCAAATCATCTACAAAAATGCCTCCTAGAGTTTGTTCTGTTAGATTCACTAAAGAAGAGGATTGAGCTATTTGCAGAGCCTACGCTTTTCAAACAGAAGATGTTGCCACTGATGTTGCTACCGGTAGGAATGTATCACAATCGACGTTTTGGCAGAAAGTTTTTGAAATGTTCGCTTCTGAAACGATGAAGATTAATAGGCGTGATTGTCAGGGATTGGCGCATCGTTTTAGTGTAATTAATTGTAATGTATCGGAGTTCATTGCTGAACTAATGGAGAATCACCAAAATAATCTCAACGGTGAAGCCGAACATGAATTGGAACCCAAAACTCTAGCGATGTGGCCATCATCTCACCGCGGTCGTCAGTTCGAATTTCATGCTTGTTTCAACATTCTTAGGGTGCTCATCAAATACGATCCCTACATCGCCCTAGGAATTCCATCACCCACCGAGAACTGACGCCGCCTATGTAGTACTTGTTTTAATCTGATGTATTTCTTTTATTCTCATGTATGGTGTGGTTGTTCAATGCAGTATGTTTTCATTTATGAAATTGATGTGGAAAAATTTAAATTACTTGATATTGATGGTTTTAGTGAATCGATTTGTCCAACAACTTCAATCATCCCACTCCACCAAAAAACACATGGGACATTCCCAGAAATGCCTGCCATATGTTTCTTCTTCAGAAAACATCCTAAAATGCTTGCAACCGGGCTTTGAGCATGCACTGATTCTCTGTGGACAATGTTTGTATTCATGATCTCCATATCCACAATGCTTGCAGTGTAATAGCTCCTTCTTCAATTTGGCTTTAAGTTTGAAGTTTTTGCAGAGTGTTGCAATCTTTTCTTCTTCTTTTTTTTTAATATTTATAGCATCATCCAGCATATGTGGTTCCTCTAGACAGTTGGGATCTTGACATTGCAAATACCTGATATTTTCCGGTTGTGATTAAATCACCATTCTGATGCGTGAAAAACCTTACCGCGATCACTTTGAATACATCCAAGGACATTGCATAAGAATGTGGTTATCCATAAAACATAATGGACAAACCTCTTTTGCTTCGACACATAATATTTGCTTCGCTTTGCCTTTAGAAAACATAGTGGATGTTGAGAAAGAAATTGGATGATTTTGTTTAGAATAAAACCTAAAGGCGTATTTATAATAGAAAATAGGCGTTGGTAATTCAAACAGGCTGATTTAGTAAAGTCGCGCGGTTTTACTATAAGCGCCAACTTCTATGTAATTCAAATGGGCGCTTAAAGGAAAGACGCCATCGCTTTTACTTCAAACACCAACATCCATATTTCCAACGGCCCACTTTTCTTTCTTGACTTATAAATTTCATTCCTCACATCTCCAAAATCACATCTTCATATTTTTTGCTAAATCTCTCTCCCTTTGCAGAAATGTCTGTTAGAAATCGTGGTCCCAAGTGTACTCAAGAAGAGGATATAAGTTTATGCAAAGCATATTTATTTCATAGGGTAATCACTGGGGTTGTTATTTCTCATGACGGTTCTTTTTGGGAGAAATTTTTTTCAATGTTCGTCTCACTGGCGGGAAACCCGGGAAACCGAGATGCTCGTCGATTGTGTGCTCGTTTTCATTCTATTAGGCTTACAGTCCAGCCATTTCTTGCTCTCGTAATAGAAATTGATCGAGAAAAGTTCATCGGTGTAACTGAAGATGAAGTGATCCAAACAACTCTTGATAATTGGGAGGAATCTCACGGTAAGCCTTTTTCTTACGAAGCGTGTTTCAGAATTCTAAAAGATGGTCCATCTCAAGCACATCATTACTGCACTCTAATGCCGCTCCCGGTATTTACAATGGAAGAAGATGTTACTCTTGTACGATGTTGGATACATCGTTTGATGAGACCAATGAACAATGACCATTTATGGGAAATAATATTGGGACATTTTGTAGCATCGCGGAACAAAATCATAAGAAACACTAAGAGCCTAGAACTAAGAATTTCATTCATCACTAATGAAGTCAAACATTATACAGAAGTTTTGTGGATGGTTCACCGTAGCTATTCTGGATTATCCAACAAAGAACTGGTGAGTATCTTCCCTTTTTCCTCACTGATCAACTGCATTATAAATATCTAAAATTATTTTTTTCTATGTTTTACAAAAAACCATCGCTCAGACCAAGTTTACTGAAGAAAGTGGAAGAGAGATTAAGCATTTTGAATGCTATGAACTCTACAGAGAGAATGTCGCTGGATTTGATGTAGTTTGATGTTATTTGCAAGTTTAAAGGAAATCTATTTTAAAATATAAACATTTTCATTCATTGATATTACTGCCAATTCTTTTAAAAGATATAAACTTTATACAATAATAAAAACTTCAATAAAAATCAAATACAAGTTTTGGCCTCCTGTTTATCTTCATTTGACTATTTTCCATTCAACGCGCTTTTTGACAGTTTCACCTTTGTTTTTGAATTTTTTGTTGTTAACTTTCAAAACTGGAGCTCTTCTTTGCCTTTTAACGAAACATTTTCTTGGAGCAACTTCTAAAACTTGCATTTCCCTTTTACAATTTTCAATATTTTTAAAACTCCCACATATCTTAGAAACAGCAGCTTCAAGTTTTGCATCGCAAAAAATTGTGATCGCCTTTTCAGCCATTTTAGAAGAGAAAATTCAAGTGAATTTTGGTGTGAGTGAATTGTTTGAAGATGGTGGTAATTTATAGAGGTAAAAAGTGAATTTTGAAATTTAAAAAACTACCTGTTGGCGTCAGAAGAAAAAACGCCGGCGATATATCTTGTGACACCACGTTGGTTCTTCTGACGCACGCGTTTTTCCTTGTGACGCCAGCGTTCGGTCTACAGACTCCAGCGTTTTCACCTGGATCACATGCCTATTGATCTAAAACTCAGTGCTTTACCATAATGGAAAACCTAGTTTGGCCATCCACCTGGCTGAACAAATGAGTGGGTTTGTTTATTCCCATAGGAAATGCTCTTATGAACCTTACGATGATTTCGAAGGACCAACCCAAGAATAGGAAGAAATCGAAGAGATCAATGCTCAAGATTACCACGTATACCTCTATTCTAACTCCAAATTCAGTTTTTAAGCTCAAAGTGGCAAGAAGTTTCAATTTTTTCCATCTGAAAACCCTAGGTTTCCAGCCGCCAGGTCCAATCACGGCTGGGAACCCAAAAACTCTTGGACGTTATCCTATGTTACGGATCATAATTAATGAATTCTCAGCCGTTATCAAAGAGTTACGGCTGGGACGATGAATACTCCTGTCTCATTTTTTCGGTCGTAACTTAACTCATCCAGTTACAGGGCAATTTACGTCCTGGAATTCCTGGACGTAACATGTTTACGGTTAGGAATCATACTTTTCGACCCAGCCGTATACTCTCTGACGGCTGGAATATCACTTGTTGACCCAGCCGTATACTCTTTGATGGATGGAATATCACTTTTCGACCCAGCCGTATACTCTTTGACGACTGGAATATCACTCGTTGATCCAGACGTTTGTGTGTGTTTAAATTTCTTTTGTGAATAATTATGTGACATATGTCATTCTATTATAGATTGTATCATACATTCCGGTGTGTTAGAGCATTGCTCGGTTGAACCCACCAAGCGTTGGTATGTCAAGTTTGGTTGTCATATTTTAGTGAAGCAAAACTCATTTAAGAGTCGCTTGATTTAAATGTACTAGAGTCAACTTCGTATAGGTTAGCTTGAAAGTATTAGGGTGAGATATTACAAGTAATGCGATAACTTAAAGAAGTGAAGAAATGCGGAGCTACAACGACAACATAATCCTTGCACTTGAGGTTAGTGATATTTGACTTGAACTGTTTCATTCCCTAATGTATCTTTCAAGTCGTGCATATTGAAAACATAAAACTGTGAAGCATGAACACTCTAGATAGACATAGTATTAAGGAATACAATATGAAGTTTCTTGCTTAACCATTAAACTTTGTATATAAGACATCGACATAATCGTATGAATGCTATTGTGATTATGTATGGGTATGAGGTGAGGATTTTATCCTACGGAACAATGTTTACATGTGTTCTAAGGAAGTAAGTTCATGATATGTGTTGTGAACCGAAAAGGAAATCGCCAGGTGTTATTGGGGTTTTTCTTCATTGCATATCTTATGAATGACCAATATGTGTGATTAATATAACCTCTCATGACTTGTTTGTGTTCTTGGTAAAACTATTCACATGAGGCATGACTTATATATTAGTATGACTTTTATTAGTGAAACAAATCTTAAGTAATCACCTGGGGTATGATCGGGTTGTGTATTTCTGAACTTATTACTGGGAAGAGGGGAACCGATCTTAGTAAGAGGTGAAGTGCATCATAAGGGGAACCAATCCTTGTATGAGGTGCAACAAGGTTTATGGAAGAAAGGGGAACCGATCCTATGAACATGTGCAACAAGTTTTGTGAAGGGGGAACCGATCCTATGGACATGTGCAATGCATACAAGTTAGATACCAAATATATGTGGGGAACTGATCCTAGTACCTAGTCATCCGTATCTTTGGTAAGCTAGTGTAACTATGCACAGTACTCACATGGAGGTAGTACTGAAACTTGTTTTGGTAGAACCGTAAACCCATGAGTTGTGATTGAGTGGAACTTAATCCATCACATAGTTCTTGAAAGTCAGATGAACCATTTCTAAACTTGTTTGGAAGTGTGGTAAATCGGTTTCAAGTGAGCAAGCATGGTAAAGACTTTCAAGAGTAAGATGTCGTCACTCTTTGAACACGGTGCATTAATGCTTATTCTATTTTGTTCAAAGATATTCCTTAAAGGCTAAGAAGGAAGTAAATCCCTAGATCAAATTTAAATAAGTTAAGAATCTTTTTAATTAAGGGTTTTTAATTATATATGGAAAATATGAATTAGTAATATGCATTTTCTAATTAAAGATTTTCCAAGGAGATTTCGATCATTACTTTTGGACAGTGCATTCACAAGTATTATGAAAACCGAATTTGGTAGAGTAATGAAAATATCTTGAGAATATTTTCGGTTTTGGAAATTCCTTTGTGTCCAAACTTCCTTGTCTATAAATACTTTGAGTTTGCATTTCTAGCAAACTAATCCTGGGTAACCTAGACTTACTCTTTTGTCTTTGTTACTGGTGAAGCCACCTATCGGAGAGGAGAGTAATCTAATTAGGTGAAATCTCTTACGGCCGCTCAATTTAAAGTCTTCTTTGGGATTGAGAAGCTCTAGCATAACCCGTTGGTGAGAAACTTGATATTGCGGTTTATCTTTAGTTTTCGTATTGATTTGATTGACTAACGGTGGTTGAACTTTGATTGCACTTAGTTTGTTTATGCTTGAGAATCACTTTCAGGGAAAGGACTTATAGGAAGGAAAAGTTATAGCTTGAGGTATATTAGGGGTACCCTCGCCTTTTCAATTGGTATCAGAGCAGGAAAACACGAAAAGATCTAACAATATGTTTTTGGTGCAATCCATCCTATAAGAATGAACTCGAGTTCTCATGAATCGACTTCATTTAACGTACTGCCAAGATTTGACGGAACAAACTATCTATGGTGGAAATATGCTATGCGATCTTTTCTTCAATCACGAGACTTTAATACTTGGTTATTAGTTGACGATGGTTATATTCTTCCAAAGATAGAAAATTCGGATACTGAACTTAAACGCCTAGTAGATTTTTCGAACGAAGAAAAGGCACTAGCTAAGCAGAATTCAGATGGTTTGAATACTATAATACATGTTGTGAGTCGTGATTTACAACATCATGTATCAACATGTCAAACTTCGAAAGAAGCTTGGGATAATCTCCAAATCGTGTTCGAAGGAAACACATCATAGAAGGAAGCTAGACTTCAAACTATAACATCTGATTGGGAAAACCTTCGAATGGATGATAACGACACTTTTGAAGAGTTTTATCTTAAACTCTCTGAGATAATTAATGCATATATCCCTCTAGGAAATACTATTTCTGAAAAGGATATAGTGTGCAAAATTCTCAGATCGTTGCCACCAAGATACGATTCTAAGAAGCATGCAATCATAGAGGAAAATGATCTCTCAACTCTCTCACGAAGTACACTCGTTGGAGAGTTAAAGATCTTTGATCATGAACCACAGTCTATTTAAAATAAAGGAATTTTTTTTAAAGCTGAAAAAATTCCTAAAGTTCCAATGGAAAGGAATAAACAGTTGAATGATTCAGATGAACAGATTGCAGGAAACTCTAATGATGAAATCAAAGAATCAATATCTTTGATTACTAGACAGTTTTGAGATCTCTTAAGGTCAAGAAATAAGATATTCATAAAGGATACTCACAAATCTTCTCGACCACATGATCGAGTTCATGTCAAAAAGGAACGTGAAGAAGATGATGAATATCAGCCACAATATGCTTCAAGTGTAAAGGGTTTGGTCATATTGCTAAAGACTGTCCCAATCATAAGAAGTACACTGGAAGTAAGGCATTGGCTGTGACTCATGATGAGACCTCTGATTCATATGATTCTGAAAAAGAGGAAACAACTAATTTTGCATTAGTTGTCAATCTTATTTGTCCCTACTCCATTAGTGATTTACCCATTTTAAGAATAGACATGTCTTCCGATGTTATTAAATCATCTAATAGTAAAGGGAAAGATAAGATAAGATGCATAAACTGTCTCAAGAACAAAACATCTAAGAGTTGCGTTGACAACTGAAAAGGCGAGGGTACCCCAAATATACCTCAAGCTATAACTTTTCCTTCCTATAAGTCCTTTCCTCGAAAGTGATTGTCTATAGACTGAGTCGAGATAATACAACAAATCGGTTCACACTTTGTGTGATCGTCTATTGATACAAGATCGAGACAATACAACAACAAAGTGTGTTTACTTGATACAAAGGTTCGGACTTAACCAAACTCAATAGGATTCACGTATCAAGTAAATAGGAATTAACGTTTGTGCAATTTACTTTATTTATAATAAAATAATTATAATGCGTAAATATAAAGTAAATGACACAGCAATATTTTGTTAACGAGGAAACCGCAAATGCATAAAAACCTCGGGACCTAGTCCAGAATTGAATACTCTCAGGATTAAGCCGTTATATAAAATAAGACAATTTTGTATAGTTGAGACCAAGCAACTAAACCTATAGTTCACCTAGTTCCATCTGTATTCCCACGCCTCCAGCCTGTAAAAAAGTCACGTACTTGGACCAATTCCTTTGGTTCGTATTCCAAACATTAAAGAAACAAACAAATCTGTTTGGTATCAACTCTCTTCAACCAAGTGATATGAGTTGTGCAAAGGTTCCCTTGTTTATCTTAACATAAACTCCTTTTCCAGGTTCCAAGATCTATCTTATGTTCAATCACCCAAAGGTAATCACTAAGATTAAGCCAACAACACTCTTCAACCAAGTGATATGTGTTGATGCCGATCTTCCTCAATTAATCAATCCAATCTACCACAAGGATAAACCGATTATTAATTGGATCCTGTTTTTCCCAAACAATTATTGTGCACACCAAAGATTATAAAAACACCAAGTAAGAAATCTTAAATATCTTCTTCGTCTTCAAATATTTTTAGATCTTCAATAAACACCTGCACACAATCACTTGAATCTCTTGTGATCAATCACACACAAAACGGAGTCTGTTAACAATGGATTATCAAATATTCTTACATCTTCAATAAACACCTTCACACAATCACTTGAATCTATTATGATCAATCACACACAAAACAGAGTCTGTTAACAATGGATCATCACAAGATCGTCTTTAGATTTAACAACAGTCTAAAGATCCCTGTTGAAACCTTGAACTAGTTTGAGTGAATCTTATATCAGAAGAGAAGATTCTCAAGCATAAACAAACTAGGTGCAATCAAGATTCAACCACCGTTAGTCAATCAAATCAATACGAAAACTAAAGATAAACCGCAATATCTAGTTTCCCACCAACGGGTCGCGCTAGAGCTTCTCAATCCCAAAGAAGACTTTAAATTGAGCGGCCGTAAGAGATTTCACCTAATTAGATTACTCTCCTCTCCGATAGGCGTCTTCACCAGTAACAAAGACAAAACAGTAAGTATAGGTTACGCAGGATTAGTTTGCTAGAAATGAAAACTCAAAGTATTTATAGACAAGGAAGTTTGGACACCAAGGAATTTCCAAAACCGAAAATATTCTCAAGATATTTTTCATTACTCCACCAAATTCGGTTTTCATAATTCCTGTGAATGCACTGTCTAAAAGTAATGATCGAAATCTCCTTGGAAAATATTTAATTAGCAAATGCACATTACTAATTCTTATTTTTCATATATAATTAAAAACCCTTAATTAAAAAGATTCTTAACTTATTTAATTCGATCTTGGGATTTTCTTCCTTCTTATCCTTCAAGGAATGTCTTTGAACAAAATAGAATAAGCATTAATGCACCGTGTTCAAAGAGTGACTACATCTTACTCTTGCAAGTCATTACCATGCTTGCTCACTTGAAACCGATTTACCACACTTCCAAACAATTTTAGAATTGCTTCATCTGACTTTCAAGAACTATGTGATTGATCAAGTTCCACTCAATCACAACTCATGGGTTTACGGTTCTACCAAAACAAGTTTCGGTTCTTCCTCTATGTGAGTACTGTGCATAGTTACACTAGATTACCAAAGATACGGCTGACTAGGTACTAGGATTGGTTCCCCACATATATTTGGTATCTAACTTGTATGCACTGTACATGTCCATAGGATCGGATCCCCCTTCCTAAAAACTTGTTGCACTTGTTAATAGGATCGGTTCCCCTTTATTCAATAAACCTTGATGCACCTCATACAAGGATCGGTTCCCCTGGTGATGCACTGTACCTCTTACTAGGATCGGTTCCCCTCTTCCAAGTAATAAGTTCAGACATACACAACCCAATCATACCCCAGGTGATTACTTAAGATCGATTTCACTAATAAAAGTCATACCAATACATATGTCGGGCCTCATGTGAATAGTTTTACCAAGAACACAAACAAGTCATGAGCGGTTATACTAATCACACATATTGGTAGTTCATAAGATATGCAATGAAGAACATCCCCAATAACACCTGGCGATTTCCTTTTCGGTTCACAACACATATCATGAACTTACTTCCTTAGAACACAAGTAAACATTGTTCCCTAGGATGAAATCCTCACCTAATACCTATACATAATCACAATAGCATTCATATGATTATTTCGATGTCTTATATACAAAATTTAATGGTTAAGCAAGAAACTTCATATTGTATTCCTTAATACTATGTCTATCTAGAGTGTTGATGCTTCACAGTTTGATATTTTCAATATGCATGACTTGAAAGATACGTTAGGAAATGAAACAGTTCAAGTCAAATATCACTAACCTCAAGTGGAAGGATTATGTTGTCATTGTAGATCCGCACTTCTTCACTTCTTCAAGTCTTCGCAATACTTGTAATGTCTCACCCTAATACTTTCAAGATAACCTATATGAAGTTAACTCTAGTACATTTAAATCAAGCGACTCTTATATGAGTTTTGCTTTACTAAAATATGACAACCAAACTTGACATACCAACGCTTGGTGGGTTCAACCGAGCAATGCTCTAACAATCTCCCCCTTTGTCAATTTTAGTGACAAAACTCTTATAATCATATGGATAAACAAATTACAATAATTTATTACACATACGCTTGATTCCCGAATCCACAACACATAACCTGTATTCATTCAATCCTCAAAAATGCAGTAGATGCACTATAATAACAAAGCTTATACTCCCCTTAAAGGTGAGATAGGTAGATATTCAATACGGACATCTTTGTTATCCTATTCATAAGATATGTTTCTCCCCCTTAGTCTATGCTTTTCCTCATTCGTTAGATAAACGTTCAAGCACCATCATCCTCTTCCCAAGTGACACCAATCAACCATAAATTGATACCAGCATCATTTGTTTACTCCATATATTTCTCCACCTTTTTGTCACAAAAATGACAAAGCAAAGAACAAATAATGGACAACACGAAAAGGATCTTACAAATCTCAAAAATAGACTTGCAGCCTGTTGAGTCAAGCACGAGGGTTTTACACACCATTTTTGATAACCAATATCAAAACCGAAACTACAAGTAATTACATTTGATATGTTATAATTGAAATAATTGCCCGAAGCAATTTCCTAACTAGTTTAGCAAACCAAAAAACAACTAAACAAGTTAGTACCTTTGCTAAACCGATTGTATAAATACAACCGCTTCATTCGATAAGACCAAAACAAATATAGACTTTATTTTTCTCATCAGTTTCTAATTATCCATATAACTTAGACCTTTTAGATTTCAATCAAGCCAAATACTAGGTTAGCTAACTAGCATTTCCTTGTTTAGGCTTTCGGCTAGACTTGAATAACCGAAACCTCCACTTTGATAAGTCTAACTAAGATCAGAATTAACTTAGCTTAGCTTATCCGGAATCGAATTTGACTAAACAACTCGTCCCATCAACATATTCATTCGTTAAGCCATAAATAATTCATACAAACCAATAAATCAACTTGCATAATTATTCAGCTCAACCGGATACAATAGAAACAACATATATAAACCACAGTTTCACTATTGTACCGAAATTTTGTAAGCTTAAACAATTCATACTACCCAATAAAGTAAAGTAACAATTGTTTTACTTAATTGGAAGCAATTGAATTAACATAGATATTAAAGCACCGCAATTGCACCAAATTTTGTAAGCCTAAACTATTGATATCACACAACAAAGCAAAATAACAAAAGTTTTACTTAACCGGAAACAATTGAATAACACACACATCCATACATTCATAATGGAATAAACACATCAATTGTACCAACAATTTCTATTAAGCAAAAGCAATATACATATCAAATAAAAATAGCTTTTCTTAAAATAGGAAAACAATTAATTAACAAGATTGTTACCTCAATTTCGCATCCAACTTCTCCAAATATGATTCCATCGCTTTCTTCTTCCGGGAGAATTGATATCGAAATACCATCATGTTGTCATTCTCATGCCAAAAACAAAAGAATAACAACAACCATCCTTTACCAGAGAAAGGTTGAAAATTGGTTTTAACAATCACAAGCAAAAGTTGAAAACCATCGAAACACATATGCTTTTATGCTAAACCAAAACCGATTCAACATATTGTGACTTTTTCACATATTGTTTCTATAGGAATCCCTCATGATCCTTTGATAAATCCTACCAACTTGGGCTAGAACTTAATCCCGCTAAATCAAAAACTCACCCAAACCATAAGGTTTCACAACATATTATAAGATCGAATATCAAAGTAATAAAACCGAAATCAAACATCTCATAAACATACATATCATATAAAATAAATCATTAAAGTACCAGATATGTAAATCAAAAACTATCACAAGAAAAATTATAAATCAAATAACTTTATTCATAATAGTTTTATTCAATAGACTTTACATAAAGTAGCCTAATTTCAGATAAGAATTTAATATTATTTTTGCTTTACAAGCCTTGTTGGAGAATTCTTTTAAGTGAATCTCTATTTCCGTTAGATCCTTTTTACAGTATTCTAACCTTCTTTTGAATTCACCCAGATCTTCGAGCCATCTATATTTTGCAATAGACTGTTCATAACCAGAGATTTCCCTCTTTTCTGCGATAATATCATTATCGAGAAGATATTTTCTTCCAATAAGTCCATTATTCCTTCAAGCAAGTTCGGAGCTGGATAGATTGAAGGGCATGCCTTTATAGGAGAAGAGAAATAGTCGAAACATATTCCATGTATTCTTTTCTCATAATATAATGAGCTTGACATAAGAATGTTTTCAATTTTGTCTACACAAAATTCACAGATAATGTCAATGCAACCTTGTCCCTTGTCTAGAAAAGAAATGGCATGAAGTACCTTTGATCTGGGTAAGAATTTGCAGGAGTTGATCACTTCCAGTAGACTAAAAGTTAGGTCCTCATCATTTTCTTTTCATGGAGAAAGCATTATTACAGTACAACTCTTGTAATAATAATAATAACGTGATTGGTCCTGTTTTATAGACCCTTTTTCGGACCAAAAACTCAACTAAGAAATCTTACCTAAAAACAAACACTTACCCTAAATACAATTAAGAAAATTGAGCGTCTAGAAGATCATGGAGTTTTGGTTAACTCCTCTTTCGTTTCTCCATACAGATTATCAACTGTTGTTTCTTCATTGATATCTTTGGACACTTATAGATCCCTTTTTAGTCTGAGCAATAAACTCTTATATTCATCTATGTCTAAGGTCATATCTGGATTGTTTTTTTTAGAGTTGATTTTAGATGACTTCCTTTTTGATACCTTTTCCGATTTCGGTACCCACTTATAAGTTTATATGGAATGAAGATTTTTCATCTCTTGTTCCATTGCATCTATCCACTTTGAAACATCAGATTTCATATCCTTATTGACAAAGATGTTACCCCTTCTTTTATTTTTCCTTTTAGGAACATTCTTTTTGGGGTATGATTTCGAATTATTGTAATAACTCATTTTTCTTTCAGGATAGTGATAATCTGAGAGTTTCTTGGAGACGAGGCAATTTAATTCTTTAGAAACAAATGCAAGAGCATTCTGCATCTTTCGGACTTTGCAGTCCCTTCGCAAATGACCTTTATCTCTACAATAAAAACAATGCTTATTGAAAGGTGTAGAGTTTTTTGAATTACCTTTGTGAGATATTCGGTTACTATGCTGACCTGAGCCGTCGTCATCCTCTAGTTGCTTCTAGGGATGGTTTCCGTTGGAATCTCAATAGAGCACTTGGATGTCTCATGCGTGCAGGCTTGTTCTGGAGTAGAAGATCAAACAGCTTTCGCGAATTTTACTTCCTTATTGATTGATAACATATCAGCTCCATTATATCCAAATCCACGTTTGTTGCCATGACCTCTTCCTACATCCAGCATCGATGATAGAGTGTTTGAGCTATCATTGAGTTTTCTTAGCCTCTCAATCTCCTCTTTTAATACCTTGATTTTCTCAAGAGCTATAGCAAGTTGATCTTCAAGAGGATTTTTCTTGATGAATTCAGACTCATGTTGTTCATTCCTTGTTGTTTGTTGAGAATTAATCTTTGCCGCTGTCTCAACCAGTTTCTTATGTAACAAGTAATGTTTCATGTTGAGCATTTCAAACTCAAGGGTTTTTTGAGTGTAGACTTTCTTTATAGTCTTTAAGAAGATATCTGGAGTTTTGATATCCATAAAAGAAACCAGAGAAGATTTTCCTTAGTTTCTTATTTTCTCTACAAAGAGGAGTGGCGAGCTCAATGACATTTGATGCCGTCAGTTTTTTGTAGAAATAACATCCAGTAAGGAAGAATATTCTGACATGTCTTATTCAACATCTTGATCGACTTCTGAGTCTCCTTCTTCTGACATTTCATCAAGATGTTTCTCAAGGAAAGTTTTCCAATCACCAGAATCTACACTATATGTGTCTGGTTGTTCAGTAGATTCATAGGGGACATCATTTAGAGATGTTGATCCTTCATCTTGTTTTACGTTAACTGAATCAGACATGGATTAAATTCTTCTAGGATGGATGATGTGTTCTCAATAATGTTGTAGTAAAAGGTTCGTTGAGACTTGTGAAAGCATATTTTTTAGACTTAATTTTTAAAGAAAAAATAAAACAAACTCAAAATAAAGTTTTGTAAAAATTATGGAGAGGCTGGGGCTAGGATTCCACCATTTGATTTAATAAAATAATAATTATGCAACTCAACATTCAAATTGATTCTAATAGTATTGCCTAGACATGTAGATTTTCAAAAGAATAGATGTTAATCCAAGCATAGAATATAAAAACCCTAAAGCAAGCATATTCTATCAAGAGAAAATACACCTAACTAATCAAAGTCATATAATCAATTTTTAATTCAATGCAAAACAATCATAATAGAGTTGTTATAATTAATTAAAAATAGAAATGTATCACTTTTACCGAAACAACAGATTCCTCCATAGCCCCAAGGATTGGATTTAGCTCATCTTGATGGAAACACGCTCAAAATTCATTTTTATTGCTCAAAGTGCTGACAAATGATGAAATGGGAGAAATATAATAAAAACGGGTTTCTAACACTTATTTTTGTTACAAACCGAACTGTTACAGAGAGCGATAGATAATAAGCGTCACAGATACTGTAGCAATACAACTCTCTTCAAAAAGTGTCGTTTACACTGTAGCAAATACGACAGTAGGTGTGCGTCTTATGTTCTTCGTGTTCTTCACAACAGCAGAAATGGTGGTTTCCTGCTACTTGATTTTCTCGCTCTGTAACGTGCTCTAAACTCTCCCAAACTCTCCGTCCCCTCTTTATGCTCTACATCACACTATTTATACTCAACATGTCGACAAAATCCTTGTAATAACTCCAAAATATCTTCATTAACTCTGTTTATTCTCTTCTTCATTTCACGGGAATAATTTCCTTTTGCAGCTCCTACACGCTTCTTCATGTACTCTGTATACTCCCAACAGAATCATACACACTCCATAAGAGTTTTAGCACGTTGAAAACACACACAGACCTTCTCAAAATATCTCAGAATTTTCCCGAGAAATTGCTTGCCATGTTTAGTCTAGATTACATGAAATCTTCCCTTATTCTCGTGCATGAATCTATTACCTCCCCTTTTTTAGCGTAACAGGATAATTACAAACCAAATCAACGAGAATATCACAGAAAATCTCGTACAAATCATTCCCAAAAATCACGTTGTAGCCGAGTTCTTTAATTGAAACTTTGCCGCCAAAATGATCAGGTTTGAACTGCTGAAGATGGAGTGCACTGATCCAAAGTTAGGTGCTTTTATCAGCTGGTGTGCCCTTGGATGCCCCTTATCCAAATTGAGGGTGCCTTTAGTACTTTTCTCTAGGGGTCCAAAAAGCACTTTTCGAGCAACTTTTTCCACACAAGTGTATTTCACCAAAAACACCTACACAAACATAAAAACACCATAATAAGTACAAAATAAAGCAATAGCAATAGAGATATTGAGGACAATTCAGACACAAAAATGTGTTTATCAATGGATAGCACCAAACACGGATTGTTAGATCTTTCCTTGTTTGCATGCACTGATACCAATTAAAAAGGCGAGGGTACCCCAAATATACCTCAAGATATAACTTTTCCTTCCTATAAGTCCTTTCCCCGAAAGTGATTGTCTATAGACTGAGTCGAGACAATACAACAAATCGGTTCACACTTTGTGTGATTGTCTATAGATACGAGATCGAGACAATACAACAACAACAAAGTGTGTTTACTTGATATAAAGGTTTGGACTTAACCAAACTCAATAGGATTCACGTATCAAGTAAATAGGAATTAACGTTTGTGCAATTTACTTTAATTATAATAAAAAAATTATAATGCGGAAATATAAAGTAAATGACACAACAATATTTTGTTAACGAGGAAACCGCAAATACATAAAAACCTCGGGAACTAGTCCAGAATTGAATACTCTCAGGATTAAGGCGTTATATAAAATAAGACAACTTCGTATAGTTGAGACCAAGCAATGTATTCCCATGCCTCCAACCTGTAAACAAGTCACGTACTTGGACCAATTCATTTGGTTCGTATTCCAAACATTAAATAAACAAACAAATCTGTTTGATATCGACTCTCTTCAACCAAGTGATATGAGTTATGCAAAGGTTCCCTTGTTTATCTTAACATAAACTCCTTTGCCAGGTTCCAAGATCTATCTTATGTTCAATCACCCAAAGGTAATCACTAAGATTAAGCCAACAACACCCTTCAACCAAGTGATATGTGTTGATGCCGATCTTCCTCAATTAATCAATCCAATCTACCATAAGGATAAACCGATTATTAATTGGATCCTCTTTTTCCAAAACAAGTATTGTGCACACCAAATATTATAAAAACACCAAGTAAGAAATCTTAAATATATTTTTCGTCTTCAAATATTTTTAGATCTTCAATAAACACCTGCACACAATCACTTGAATATCTTGTGATCAATCACACACAGAACGGAGTCTTTTTACAATGGATTATCACAAGATTGTCTTTAGATCTAACAACAGTCTAAAGATCCTTGTCGAAACCTTGAACTAGGTTGAGTGAATCTTATATCAGAAGAGAAGATTATCAAGCATAAACAAACTAGGTGCAATCAAGATTCAACCACCATTAGTCAATCAAATCAATACGAAAACTAAAGATAAACCACAATATATAGTTTCCCACCAACCGGTCGCGCTAGAGCTTCTCAATCCCAAAGAAGACTTTAAATTGAGCGGCCGTAAGATATTTCACCTAATTAGATTACTCTCCTCTACGATAGGCGGCTTCACTAGTAACAAAGACAAAAGAGTAAGTATAGGTTACGCAGGATTAGTTTGCTAGAAATGCAAACTCAAAGTATTTATAGACAAGGAAGTTTGGACACCAAGGAATTTCCAAAACCGAAAATATTCTCAAGATATTTTAGATTACTCCACCAAATTCGGTTTTCATAATTCCTGTGAATGCACTATCCAAAAGTAATGATCGAAATCTCCTTGGAAAATCTTTAATTAGCAAATCCACATTACTAATTCTTATTTTCCTTATATAATTAAAAACCCTTAATTAAAAAGATTCTTAACTTATTTAATTCGATCTTGGGATTTACTTCCTTCTTAGCCGTTAAGGAATATATTTGAACAAAATAGAATAAGCATTAATGTACCGTGCTCAAAGAGTGATGACATCTTACTCTTGCAAGTCTTTACCATGCTTTCTTACTTGAAACCGATTTACCACACTTCTAAACAAGTTTAGAATTGGTTTATATGACTTTCAAGAACTATGTGATTGATCAAGTTCCACTCAATCACAACTCATGGGTTTATGGTTCTACTAAAACAAGTTTCGGTTCTACCTCCATGTGAGTACGGTGCATAGTTACACTAGCTTATCAAAGATACGACTGACTAGGTACTAGGATTGTTCCCCATATATATTTGGTATCTAACTTGTATGCACTGCACATGTCCAAAGGATCGGTTCCCCCTTCCCAAAAACTTGTTACACATGTTCATAGGATCGGTTCCCCTTTCTTCCATAAACCTTGATGAACCTCATACAAGGATAGGTTCCCATGGTGATGCACTGCACCTCTTACTAGGATCGGTTCCCCTCTTCCCAGTAATAAGTTCAGACATACACAACCCGATCATACCCCAGGTGATTACTTAAAATCAGTTTCACTAATAAAAGTCATACCAATACATAAGTCAGACCTCATGTGAATAGTTTTACCAAGAACACAAAAAAGTCATGAGTGGTTATATTAATCACACATATTGGTTGTTCATAAGATATGAAGTGAAGAACATCCCCAATAACGGCTGGCGATTTCCTTTTCGGTTCACAACACATATCATGAACTTACTTCCTTAGAACACATGTAAACATTGTTCCCTAGGATGAAATCCTCACCTCATACCCATACATAATCACAATAACATTCATACGATTATATCGATGTCTTATATACAAAGTTTAATGGTCAAAAAAGAAACTTCATATTGTATTCCTTAATACTATGTCTATCTAGAGTGTTCATGCTTCGCAGTTTTATGTTTTCAATATGCACGACTTGAAAGATACGTTAGGGAATGAAACAGTTCAAGTCAAATATCACTAACATCAAGTTGAGGGATTATGTTGTCGTTGTAGCTCCGCACTTCTTCACTTCCTCAAGTCTTCACAATACTTTTAATGTCTCATTCTAATATTTTCAATCTAACCTATACGAAGTTGACTCTAATACATTTAAATCAAGCGACTCTTAAATGAGTTTTGCTTCACTAAAATATGACAACCAAACTTGACATACCAATGCCTGGTGGGTTCAACCTAGCAATGCTAACAATAACCAAAGTCAAGACACTTCACTAGTTCGAGGTAACAAAAGGAGAGTTTCTCATATTATTCTAGATCAAGAACCCTCGGGTTGTTCAAAGTTCCATAATGAGAGAAAATCTCTTACTAATACCACTTAATCGGTATTAGAATTCTTTCCTCACCATGTGTGCTATATTCGAGTGGGGAAGAAGAAATCAAGGAACTTTATGTTTAGATTATGGAAATAAAATATAGTAATTGAAAGTATTTGATATATTCGTATATGTAAATATATTATATTTTCGGAAATATGAGAAATATAAAGTAATCCTTTTCGTTTTATGATCTTTCCTTGTCCGAAACATGAGTCTGGATCAAACATCTTTGCATGAAAAGATGATAGATCAGAATGATCATCTTAAAAATAAGTCAGGGGGTTCTCTTGAGATTAGGGGTAAAATCAAAAAGGGATATTGGCTTAGCAAGAAGGAAAGAGAGAATACGTTGAAGAAAGATCAGTGTATTGAGGCATTGACACTCTTTTGTGTTCAATCAAAGACATAACTACATGTTGTTGCAGAGTCCTTCTCGAATATTTCTCACCTGCAAGAGGTTCTGGTTAAGCAACAAGGTTTTCTACTTGAATAAATTCACGAGCTGAAGAACGAAAATAGAAATCTACCTTCATGTGGCATTGATATGAAGGATTGAGTTGTATTAGAAAAATAGACATTAATATTTGATTGCTTTCATTGATTGTATGAGTCTATTGAATAAAACTATTATGAATAAAGTTATTTGATTTATAAATTTTTTTTGTGATAGTTTTTGATTTACATAGCCGGTACTTTAATGCTTTATTTATTTGCTATGTATGTGTATGAGATGTTTGATTTCGGTTTTATACCTTGATATTTGATCTCATAATATGTTGTGAACCCTTATGGTTTGGGTGAATTTTTGATTTAACAGGATTAAGTTCTAGGCCAAGTTGGTAGGCTTTATCAAAGGATCATGAGGGGTTCCTGTAGAAATAATATGTGAAAAATTCACAATATGTTGAATCGGTTTTGGTTTAGCATAAAAGCATATGTGTTTCAACTGTTTTCAACTTTTGCTTGCAATTGTTAAAACCAATTTTCAACCTTAGTCTGGTAAAGGTTGGTTGTTGCTATTCTTTTGTTTTTGGCATGAGAATGACAACATGATGGTATTTCAATATCAATTCTCCCGGAAAAAGAAAGCGATATAATCATATTTGGAGAAGTTGGATGCGAAATTGAAGTAACAATCTTGCTAGTTAATCGTTTTCCTGTTTTAAGAAAAGCCTATTTTTATTTGATATATATATTGCTTTTTCTTAAAAGAAATTGTTGGTACAATTGATGTGTTTATTCCATTATGAATGTATGGATGTGTGGGTTTTTCAATTTTTTCCGGTTAAGTAAAACTTTTGTTATCTTGCTTTGTTGTGTGATATCAATAGTTTAGGATTACAAAATTTGGTGCAATTACGGTGCTTTAATGTCTATGTTAATTCAATTGCTTCCAGTTAAGTAAAACAATTGTTACTTTGCTTTATTGTGTATATAGTATGAATTGTTTAAGCTAACAAAATTTCGGTGCAATAGTAAAACTATGGTTTATATATGTTGTTTCTATTATATCCGGTTGAGGTGAATAATTATGCAAGTTGATTTATTGGTTTGTATTAATTATTTATGGCTTAACGAATGAATATGTTGATGGGAGGAGTTGTTTAGTCCAATTCGATTCTAGATAAGCTAAGCTAAGTTAATTCTGATCTTAGTTAGACTTATCGAAGTGGAGGTTTCGGTTATTCAAGTCTATCTGAAAGCCTAAACAAGGAAATGCTAGTTAACTAACCTAGTATTTGGCTTGTTTGAAATCTAAAGGTCTAAGTTATATGGATAATTATAACCTGATGAGAAAAATGGAGTTTATCTTTGTTTTGGTCTTATGGAATGAAGCGGTTGTATTTATACAATCGGTTTAGCAAAAGAACTAATTTGCTTAGTTATTTTTTGGTTTGCTAAACTAGTTGGGAAAATTGCTTCGGGCAATTATTTCCATGATAACATAATAAAACGTAATTACTTGTAGTTTCGGTTTTAATATTGGTTATCAAAAATGGTGTGTAAAACCCTCGTGCTTGACTCAACAGGTTGCAAGTCTATTTTTGAGATTTGTAAGATCCTTTTCGTGTTGTCCATTATTTGTTCTTTTCTTTTTCATTTTTGTGACAAAAATGGGGAGAAATATATGGATTAAACAAGTGATGCTGGTATGAATTTATGGTTGATTGGTGTCACTAGGGAAGAGGACGATGGTGCTTGAACATTTATCTAAAGAATGAGGAAAAGCACAGACTAAGGGGGGGTAACATATCATACGAATGGGATAACAAAGATGTGGGGATTCAATATCTACCTAGCTCACCTTTAGGGGGAGTATAAGCGTTGTTATTATAGTGCAACTACTGCATTTTTGAGGATTGATTGAATACAGGTTATGTGCTGTGGATTCGGGAATCAAGTGTATGTGTAATCAATTATTATAATTTGTTTATCCATATGATTGTAAAAGTTTTGTCACTAAAATTGACAAAGGGGGAGATTGTTAGAGCATTTCTCGGTTGAACCCACCAAGCGTTGGTATGTCAAGTTTGGTTGTCATATTTTACTGAAGCAAAAATAATTTAAGAGTTGCTTGATTTAAATGTACTAGAGTCAACTTCGTATAGGTTTCTTGAAAGTATTAGGGTGAGACATTACAAGTATTGCGAAGGCTTGAAGAAGTGCAGAGCTAAAACTACAACATAATCCTTCCACTTGAGGTTAGTGATATTTGACTTGAACTGTTTCATTACCTAATGTATATTTCAAGTCGTGCATATTGAAAACATAAAACTACAAAGCATGAACACTCTAGATAGACATAGTATTAAGGAATACAATATGAAGTTTCTTGCTTAACCATTAAACTTTGTATATAAGACATCGACATAATCGTATGAATCCTATTGTGATTATGTATGGGTATGAGGTGAGGATTTCATCTTAGGGAACAATGTTTACATGTGTTCTAAGGAAGTAAGTTCATGATATGTGTTGTGAACCGAAATGGAAATCGGCATGCGTTATTGGGGTTGTTCTTCATTGCATATCTTATGAACGACCAATATGTGTGATTACTATAACCGCTCATGACTTGTTTGTGTTCTTGGTAAAACTATTCACATGAGGCCTGACTTATGTATTGGTATGACTTTTATTAGTGAAACTGATATTAAGTAATCACCTGGGGTATGATCGGGTTGTGTATGTCTGAACTTATTACTGGGAATAGGGGAACCGATCCTAGTAAGAGGTGCAGTGCATCACAAGGTGAACTGATCCTTGTATGAGGTGCAACAAGGTTTATGGAAAAAAGGGGAACCGATCCTATGAACATGTGCAATAATTTTTTGGGAAGGGGGAACGGATCCTATGGACATGTGCAATGCATACAAGTTAGATACCAAATATATATGGGGAACCGATCCTAGTACCTAGTTAGCCGTATCTTTGGTAAGCTAGTGTAACTATGCATAGTACTCACATGGAGGTAGAACCGAAACTTGTTTTGGTAGAACCGTAAACCCATGAGTTGTGATTGAGTAGAACTTGATCAATGACATAGTTCTTGAAAGTCAGATGAGCCAATTCTAAACTTGTTTGGGAGTGTGGTAAATCGGTTTCAAGTGAGCAAGCATGGTAAAGACTTGCAAGAGTAAGATGTCGACACACTTTGAACACATGCATTAATGTGTATTCTTTTATTGTTCAAAGATATTCCTTAACATCTAAGAAAGAAGTAAATCCCAAGATCGAATTTAAATAAGTTAAGAATATTTTAATTAAGGTTTTTAATTATATATGGAAAATAAGAATTAGTAATATGCATTTGCTAGTTAAAGATTTTCCAAGGAGATTTCGATCATTATTTTTGGACAGTACATTCACAGGAATTATGAAAGCCGAATTTGGGTTAATATGAAAAAATATCTTGAGAATATTTTTGGTTTTGGAAATTCCTTGGTGTCCAAACTTCCTTGTCTATAAATACTTTGAGTTTGCATTTCTAGCAAACTAATCCTGCGTAACCTAGACTTACTCTTTTGTCTTTGTTACTGGTTAAGCTGCCTATAGGAGAGGACATAAATCTAATTAGGTGAAATCTCTAACGGCCGCTCAATTTAAAGTTTTCTTTGGGATTGAGAAGCTCTAGCGCGACCTGTTGGTGGGAAACTAGATATTGAGGTTTATCTTTAATTTTCGTATTGATTTGATTGACTAACGGTGGTTGAACTTTGTTTGCACCTAGTTTGTTTATGCTTGAGAATCTTCTCTTCTAATATAAGATTCACTCAAAGTAGTTCAAGGCTTCGATAGGGATCTTTAGACTGTTGTTAGATCTAAATACGATCGTGTGATAATCCATTGTTAACAGACTCCGTTATGTGTGTGATTGATCACAAGAGATTCAAGTAATTGTGTCCAGGTGTTTATTGAAGATCTAAGAATATTTGAAGACAAAGAAGATATTAGATATTTCTTACTTGGTGTTTTATAATCTTTGGTGTGCACAATACTTGTTTGAGAAAAAGATGATCCAATTAATAATCGGTTTGTCCTTGTGGTAGATTGGATTGATTAATTGAGGAAGATCAGCATCAACACATATCACTTGGTTGAAGAGTGTTGTTGGCTTAATCTTAGTGATTACCTTTGGGTGATTGAACATAAGATAGATCTTGGAACCTGGCAAAGGAGTTTATGTTAAGATAAACAAGGGAACCTTTGCGCAACTCATATCACTTGGTTGAAGAGAGTTGATACCAAACAGATTTGTTATTCCTTTACTGTTTGGAATACGAACCAAAGGAATTTGTCCAAGTACGTGACTTGTTTACAGGTTGGATGCGTGGGAATATAGACGGAACTAGGTGAACTATAGGTTTAGTTGTTTGGTCTCAACTATACGAAGTTGTCTTATTTTGTATAGCCGTTTAATCCTGAGTGGACTAGGTCCCGGGGTTTTTCTGCATTTGCGGTTTCCTCGTTAACAAAATCTTGCTATGTCATTTACTTTATATTTCCGCATTATAATTTTTTTAGTATAATTAAAGTAAGTTGCACAAACGTTAATTCATATATACTTGATACGTGAATCCTATTGAGTTTGGTTAAGTCCGAACCTTTGTATCAAGTAAACATACTTTGTTGTTGTATTGTCTCGATCTCGTATCCATAAACGATCACACAAAGTGTGAACCGATTTGTTTTATTGTCTCGACTCAGTCTATAGACAATCACTTTCGGGGAAAGGACTTATAGGAAGGAAAAGTTATATCTTGAGGTATATTTGGGGTGCCCTCGCCTTTTCATGGTGGAACACCAAGAGGTGGTTATGTAAGATCAAGAGGTGGTTATTGAAGAGCAAGAGGAGGTTATGGAAGATCAACCCCAACCTGTGCAAGTTTTCGAGGACACAAGTGCTCACTATGTAATCAAGTATGAGTGGAAAGATAAGGAAGATGCAAAGAAGTGGGCTTGATCACAAGGGTTGAAAAAGATGTGCATCATAGTCCAGAATAAAGAAGTTAATTCAACATCTTTCAAATAGTTTGCGAGTGTAGTGGAAAGTATGAGAGCCATTGGAAAAAGGGTTGTGAGTATGTACGGAAAACCACAAGGAAGAAGGGAGTATATAATACGAAGAAGTGAGGGTGCCCTTTTAAGCTTCAATTTAAATATAACGACAATAAGAAAGTGTGGTATATGGCTAAAGTCATCTCGGGTTATCATAATCATCCTATTCCAGAGAGTTTGATCAACCATCCTTATTCGGAAAGGCTCAACCCCTTATAAAAGGAGTTAGTACACGTGTTGAGTAAAATACGCACAAGACCTATTGATATTCTTAGTGGCGTGAAGGTGTTAAACCTCCAAAACTCATCCTCATTGCCAACTATCTATAAAGAAAGAGAAAATTTTAGAAAAGAGTCATGGGAAGAGAGAGTGCTTATGCAATAATTATTGTTTTTGTTTGAGGAGGCAAAGTACTCTACCGCCTATGAAACGAATGAAGAAAAGGAAGTGGAATATCTTTTCATCGCCAATATGGAATTTGTAAAATTGGCAAGATGCTTTTATCAAATTCTCTTTATGGATTGCACATATAAAACTAACAAGTACAACATGCCGATATTGAACTTTGTTGGGCAAACATCTACCAAGTCGACATTTACCGTTGCATTTTATTTCTTGAAAGACGAGACGAAGGAAAGTTATTTGTGGGCATTGCAAAAGGTGAAGTTATTGTATCAAGAAGGTTATACTCCACGGGTGTTTATTACGGATAAGGAGCAAGCATTGATATGGGCCATACCACATGTTTTTCCCTACGCGCGTCATCATCTTTGCACGTTTCATCTATGGAACAATGTGCAAACTAATTGCAAGAGGGTTATATGGCCAACAAAAAAGACCAAGATGGAGAGGATTAAAAATATACCGTTGGAGAAACAACATGAAGAGAAAGAAAAGTTTGAGATGAATGACAAGATAGCCGAGGTGCTTTCGACGGATTTACAAGTTGATTGGGAATAACTAATATGGTCGCTCACGGAACCATTATATTTCCTAGGGAGAGTTTTGTAATGGAAAAATATTCAACCTACCCGGATGTTATAACATATTTGAAGAACGAGTTATTGGATCCCAAAAAAGAAAAGTTTGTCAGTGGATGGGTAAACGTTAATAGACATTATGAAAATCAAGCCACAAGCATGGTGGAGTCGGCTCACTATCGGTTCAAGAGTAAGTTAAATGGTTGTGATGGTGGATTTGTTGTTGCTTTTGAAGCTATGGTCGAGTATTTCAAGCGTGATCTCAATAGAATTAAAGGGGATTTTGAAAAGAGCCGGTCTAGAACGGTTGTCGACTACCTGGAAAGACCTTGGCTCCGGGGAATAAGTTTATATGTTTCTCAATGGGAAATCCTAAAAATGATAACGGAAGTGGAGGCTTGGGAGGAACATAATTTTCCATCGGGAATGAGATGTAATTGTCCCATTAAGTCGGCTATGGGGCTCACATGTAGGCATGCGGTAGCAAATTATCCCACAAGGATGATTCCGATCGAAGATATAGATCCATTTTGGAAACAACTATATTTTAAAGATCCATCACCAGATCAAGGTTTTGAGGACGTATTTTGTGACATGGAGGTACACAAGGAACTTTTTGAGAAGTATGCTTCTTTACTACTGGCACAAATACAACTTTGGTTGTATGAAATGCGAAAATTCAACCGTCCATTCACTAGAGATGATATTTTAGAACCTAATAAGGGGCAAGGCAAGGGTAGGCCTTCGAAAAAAATAACAAAGAAATAAGAAAGGTCAGAAGCTAAGAGAAAGGTTCAAGAGGGTCCACAATTGACTCCTTCAATGTGAGGAGATCTTTCGGGTATTGAGAAGTTGAACGAGTTGTACACCCTTAAATAAAAGGAAATAGAAAAAGGTGGACCAAACCGAGCTAGTGGAACGAAGGTAAAAATCCGCAAGAAGAATGTAGTTGTTTTATCTCAAGAAATTTCAAAAAGAAAAGTTGATAGTGGAGTCGAAATTAAAGATCCGGTAGTTCCATCCCAACAAGGTTCAACAACAAAAGAAGCTAGTAATGTCCAAAGAAAAGTTGGTGGTGCAGTTGGTATTTTGCAATTAGCGAGAAGCCGAGGTAATGATGTCAAAGGAAAAGCAGCGATGGTCGAACCATCGCAAATCACCCCACAAAGAGTTGTTAGTAACCTTGATGGTGAGAAAGAGATGGTTATCTTGGATGTAGGTCCGATGAAATCACCCCCTATAGATGGGGAAGGTAATTATATCCGATCTACTTACACGATATACACAAATTACATGCACTTTTTACCACATTTTATTAATGAGTACGTCAAGTCCACCGATGATGTTGAGGGCGACGTAAATCGTGGTTACCATGTGTTCGTAGATAAACTTGGACCTTTTGCGGAGGCAAAAGAATGGGGTGATGACCTGTAGATGGGGAAAAATGAGTTGCTGGTTTTTACGGAATTGAGGAGACGACCTTGCGGAGGAAACTCCTTGAACCGAGCGAACTGTTAAACCTCACACAGATGCACTGCAAGAATGGAGTGCTTTGAATTCGAGAGATTAATCTGTCGTACTCCGGCCTAAACCAAGACAATGGCCATTCTAGAGTAAATTCGGTCACAAGAGAGGATAGGTCGATCTGTAGGAGGGAAGCTGAGAAATGTGTGAGATCAATGGTAATCAAAGATCGTAGGTGTGTTGTGTATTCTGAAAATAAGGTAAGTTCTGAATGATTGAATTTTACTCTGTTGAGAGTAATTTCTCAAATGTTGAGTTGTTAATCTCGTGTTGTCTGTTTGACGTGAGATTCTTCTTGTTTCAATCATGATTCAGATACTTATTTACACCATGATCCCATGAAGTGTGACAGTTGATGGAATCAAAGAGTAGAGAAGTGGAAATCGTGTTAAAACCATTTGCTCAACGTGCAGAGACTTGGTTGATTTTTCATCCACTACTTTGTTAACTCCTCCAACTGATTGCACGACTTGTTCACATTCTCATCGTGTGTATGAACACACGTTCCATAGACCGCCAGACCAAAACCCTAGTTAATATCCCCCTATGTAACACGATTGATGTCTCGTGTGATTATGGAGTCTGCAAGGCAGACGTGTATTTAGTTAGTCAGTTGCTGACTTCATGGGACGATGAGTCCTTGTATTGTTGAGTCAAACGTGATTTAAAAATGTTATGAGACTCATGAATTGAACATGTCTGTTGAGACAGAGGTATAATTCTCGAATAAATGTTAATAGCTAAAGTGAACACATATTGTTCATTTGATGAGTCGTTGAATATTGGTAGTTGAACCAATATTCCTTGATGTGAGAAAATGTTGCTCATCTGAACAAATATTGCTCGTTTGGTGAGTTACTGAATATTGATAGTTGAACCAATATTCATCAGTGCGGACAAATATTATTCATCTGAGCGAATGTTGCTCATTTGATGAATATTGATAGTTGAACCAATATTCCTTGATTTGAGCAAGTATTGTTAATCTGAGCAAATATTGCACATTTGATGAATTATTGGTAGCATGACCAAATAAAGTATTAAATCAGAATACTGGCAATTGAACCGAGTATAATTAATAAAATGTTGGTCATGAGATCAACGTAAAATATTAGCGTTTGAATCTGGAATTACGAACCTTGGACTCAAAACCCTAATTTGATCAACTGATGATCAATTGATGATTTATTGAAGATAAACCACAGAAGGAGGGACCGGATACATGGGATTATGGATCAACCATGTAGCGCCCAGATGCTCACGTAAGCAAATACCAAGGTCTCTTGAAGACTTGTTGATTTGTTGATGAAAGTACGATTAAATGCTGGTTTAATCATTAAAATAATGCTCGTCTCAGCCTTAGGTGATAAAACCTAATTAATTATGAGGAGATGAGGGACTGACCAATGGTCTATGAAATCTGCCCTGGTTGGTCACGGGATCAAATAACGATCGTTCCATGAAGCTCCAAATTGTTTTTGGAACAGTTTTGGAACTAATACGTGCAACTGCGCAAATTAGGTCCAATTGTGAAAATGTGTGGGACCGGATCCTTGCAAGACAACGAGACAACCTTGGTAGGTCAAGGTTACATGCCCGCATCACCAAAGTGTTCGTATCTCAGTTCTGAGAATTTTGATATTTTCTGATGTGCGTTTGAGCAACATTTTGAGAAAATATGAAGAAATCTGGGATTTTTGCTGAAATCGTGAAAACTTCATGAGATGAAGGAATAAAAAATGAAGGAATCATGAAGTGTGGGACTGGCTAAGGCCAAGGCATGGTCGTCCGGCCAAAGATCCCGGTCCCACAGTGTTTTCATAATTTTATAATATTTTTCATGATTTTAGGGAAATATCATAAAACCAAGGAGTTTGTTGAAACCAAGAAGTTTTGTTGAAATCAAGGAGTTTCCATGAGATGAAGGAAACAAAATATTAATAATAATTAAATAAGGGCGTGTGGACCGGCTTGGGCATGGTCGGCCGGCTAGGGCCCGGTCCCGTGAGTTTTCCCTTATTTTATGTATTATTTCATGATTTGAAAGAATTTTCATAATTTGAAGGAAATATCATGAAATCAAGGAATTTCATGGGATTATGGAAACATAAATAATAATAATAATAAAAAAAGGGGCATGTGGGACCGTCTAGGGGATGACCGGCCGGCTAGGTCCCTGTCCCACGAGTTTCCCTAATTTTTATTATTTTTCATGATTTGAAGGAAATATCATGAAATTAAGGAGTTTTCATGAGATTAGGGAAATAATAATAAAATAATAAGGAATCATGAGGTGTGGGACTGGCCACAACTAGGGCATAGCCGGCCGGCTAGTAGACACGGTCCCGCGACATCTTTCCCAATTTTATATTATTTTCTTGATGTGAAGGAAACACCATGAAACTGAGGAGTTTCCTCAAAATGAAGGATATTTGTTCAAATGAAAGGATTTTCATGAGATCAAGGAAATAATAAAAATATGATAAAATATGGAATTGGGCGTGGGACTGGTCACAGCAAAACCGGCCGGCCGGTGGGCCCAGTCCCTCAGTGCCTTGGTTAATATTTTATTATTTATTATTTTCTTTCCTATTTTTCATAGGTTCATCGTCTTGTCGTATTTTGAAATACTCATTCGTACATTCAGATGCTCGTTAGTGCATTATTGCCAAGTACACTTGCACCATTTTGGTCGTGGCTTACTTGAAGGTATCTCAGATGCCCGTATGTTGAATATTTATTACTAACCCATGGAATTCTGCTGGGAAAAACCATAAATTGAAGTAACGAAATTGTTAAGGTTACGTGATGAGCATGTCAATGCTCACACGCTAGCTGTATCTTCAAGTACAAGTACTTCCATATTTGTATTGTATCTTCAAGTACAAGTACTTCCATATTTGTGTCCCTTCTTATATAGAATGTCTTCCTGTACAAACTAGTTAAGTTTAACAACTCTTGTAATATCAATTAATATAAATATAGATGATCTCTACATGATCTGTAGAGAATCATAATTCCTCAATTCTACATGGTATACAGAAAAGGTTCCGATCCTCTCAATTATTCAGTAACTCTCTTCTCAATTATTCAGTAACCCTAAACCTATTACACAATCCTCTTTTTCTCATGGCTTCTTCTTCTTCTTCAATTGTCACTAGTACAACCAAGATCCAACAAATTATTTCTACCAAACTTGATGCCAGTAACTACATTATATGGCGTGCTCAGTTCGTCGCCCTTTTGCGTAGCCATCGACTCATGAAATTTGTTGATGGCACTTACCCTTGCCCTCCTGCAACTCTCACCACAAAAAGTACTGATGGTAAATCTATTGAAGGTAAAACCATTGATGCCGAACAGGAAGAAGATAACCCTGCGTTTGAGACTTGGCAACAACAAGATCACACCATTATAAGTTAGATCTTTTCAACTTTGTCTGATCCTATCTTAGCCTTGGTAGCTCGTCTCGAAACTTCTGAAGCAATTTGGAAAGCGATTGAAGGCAAGTTAGCGTCAAAATCTCAAGCAAGAATAATGAAACTTCAACGTGATATCCGCACAATCCGCAAAGGTGAGTCTACTATGAGTGATTACCTTCTTAGAGCCAAAACCCTAGCCGATAAACTAGCTACTGCAGGTGATCCCGTCTCTGACCATACCTTCCAACAAATTATCCTTGATGGTTTAGAAACATCGTATGATCCCATTGTCACCAGTCTAACCGCCACGGTTGATAAAAAACTGTTTTCAATGGATGACTTTCATGCTCATCTCTTATCTTTTGAGATGAGAGTAGAAGCTCAAAATTCTGTTGTGTCCCCTCAACCTACTGCTCATGTTACTACATCATATTCATCCCATAGTCAGCCACAAAACCGTTATCGTAACAACAATCAACCTTCATCCCGTAGTCAACATAATCCCCCTTCACCATCGTCATGAAATATTCCCTCTAATCCTTCATACATAGGCCCCTCGTGTCAACTATGTGGTCTTGACAACCACCACATCACTTGGTGTCGTCGCCGTTTTGATAGGAATTTTAAGAACCCTCAACAACGTTCTTCCCTACCTCCGTTGTTGCCCACTCCTCCTCGTCCTAATCTAGCCTATCTCTGCCCAATCTTACCCATCCTATGTAGCTGCACCAAATCCATATAATAGCAATAAATGGATTCCAGACTCTGGGGCATCCCACCATGTTACTGGAGATCTTAAAAATCTTCACCTATATCAAGAATACAATGGTCCCGATAACATTCGTATTGGGAATGGACAGAACCTACATATCACTCACACTGGTAAAGCATCTCTATCTTCTAACTCTTCTTCTTTTTATATGGATCATGTTTATTATGTTCCCTCCCTAAAAGCAAATCTATTATCAGTCTCACAATTCTCTAAACATCATGATGTCTACTTTGAATTTCACCCTCTCTTTTTTGTCGTGAAGGACCGCCGCACGGGGAAAGTGGTGCTCCAAGGCCCGCATAAAGATGGACTTTATCACTTTACCAGTTCCCGAGAGTTTACAACCAGCCTAAATACATCGTTTGGTTTAGTGTCTAGCCTTCAAAATTCAACTTCTCTTGATGTTTAACATAAACGGTTAGGTCACCCTATGTTGCGTACTGTGCAACGGATCGTTAGAAAATTTTCTTTACCAGCTATTAGTAGTAAAATTTCATATTGCTCTTCTTGTTTAGTGAATAAGAGCTCTAAAGTTCCTTTTACTGATAGCCTTACACAATATTCTTCTCGTTTGCACTTAATTGTTTCTGATTTATGGGGAGCTTCTCCTGTCGTATCTCGTGATGGATTCCGTTATTATTTACTTCTCATGGATGTGTATAGTCGATTTGTGTGGATTTTTCCATTACATCGTAAATCTGATGCCTTGCCGGCATTTATTAGCTTTAAACACAAAATTGAAAACCTTCTTAATTCCAAAATCAAGATTTTTCAGTCGGACAACGGCACCGAATATCAAAAATTCACCCCTTATCTTGACTCTCAAGGAATCTTTCATCGTTTTTCTTTCCCTCACACTTCCGAACAAAATGGTCTTGCTGAGAGGCGTCACCATCATATCCGTGAAACCGGTACTTCTCTTATGCATCATGCATCTCTTCCATTTTCGTTTTGGGTTGACGCATTTCAAACGAAAATTGTCTTTTGATTATTGCATCAAAATTTTCCACAGGACGGTCATAACGTAAGACCTCGAATCGATGTAGACTTCTCAGAAACTGAGGAAACTATTCATGGTGGAAAAGGCAGGAGCAAGAATTATAAGATGTTACCTAACACCATAAAGTCCTCAATGATTCATTTGGTGAGTCGTCGATACTTTTTTACCATGACTTCTTCTCATCCGTGTAATTAGGATCGTAAAACCAATATTTGTTACTTTGTTACAGAAATTTACTCCATCGAGTATTGACGGTCTTCAGTTCTCTGCTGTTGGGAAAACGACTTCTGATTTGAATGATGGAGAAGAGGCTGTAAGTATTTCTCCATATAACGAACTATGATGCTTTGTAGATAAAATGCTAAGTGTTGAGAATATGTCCAGGAAAATGTCTCCATGGAAGTGGAGAGTACCGATGATGCTCGTTTGGAGGATGACGATAAAGGAAATTCCCAAAGCTCGAAACCGAATGAAAGTAATGGTCTTATCGATGCCGATGCGAGAAATTCTGGTTCTTCGAATGCTTCAGAGACCATCCAAGTAAGTATTTCCTTTGCATTTTATCCATAGGAGCATAAACGTTTTGTTTCATGAGTCAATGAATGAGAATACATGTGAATATATGAAAAGCTTTGCCGAAAATACGTCACCAGAAAATTCAGAATTCAGCATTTTAGCAAAAACGCTGTAAAATCTTCGTCTGATATCAGATTTTCGCGATCAGCATATGTATCATTTTTCCCAGGAAATTTCCTAGCTTTTTCAATGAAGATTTTTAAGTTTTGAGCACGTTTAGGGGTCGAAATCGACGAAACAGTAAACATCCAGGAGACTTTCAGGAAGTTTTCAGCTGTCATGTAGTCGGATGTTTCAACCACATATTTTTGCTTGTTTATCCGATTGCTATGAAATTTTGATATGTTGTAGACAAAATCCGTACGAAGAGAATGGTATATAACTCAACCCTTGATTCTTTGCCAATTTTGTATAGGGAAATGTAAAATCTTCTCAGGTGAGCTTGTTGTAAAACGTGTTTTTGTGACTTTCACGTTATTTGTTGACATCTAGCATGTATAATGAAGAACCTTGATGATGTTAGACCACTTATATGCTTTAGTTTATGATTTTTTTTGGTTTCATGATTGGATGATCCTAATCTCATGTAATCTTCGTATTAGGTGAAAAATACTGAAGTTGAGAATGAATGAGTCAATAATTATGAAACGAGCAACCCTGGGGTTATTGATAAAGATCCAACCATCTCTGCATTTCAAGGCCATGAGAGTTTTGTTGTTTGATCAATTAAGGATATCGAGGCTTCGATTGTTGTTGCTTCAGAGATGAAAGGAACTGAGCCGCAAGTAGAAGGGACTGAAGAAACTTTTGTTGTAGAGATTGCTCCAGTAATTGAAAATCGTATGGTGGTGCATGAATACCCAAGTGCAAGATTTTCTTTTGATCCTCCCTTTGATGCATCACTCCCATATCACAAACTAGTTGGTGGATTCAGCGTTCCCATTGGATATGCCAACTTGTACAAGAAAATATGGAATAAATTTGGTCATATTGTCGTTACTAGAGACCCAAAGCGTGCATATTATTTAACCATGTAAGTAAGTGTTATCTTGCATGTTTTAAGTGATATTTGCGCTAGGGACAGAAATACTATGACTCCAGATGTACTCTTTGATTGGGAGTTCAACTTGGAGAATTCTGAGAGACTTGGCTTCAACATGAAGTGGCTTCGTAAGAAGGTGAATGCTATTAAGGACTCGTGTGAAAATAACATACCCTTTCCCAATGATGTTGTGATGGAGAAGGAAGACAAAATTGCTAGGCTGGCTGAAGAGATGAACATGGATAAGGCGGTTTTACAAGTCTTGAAGGATGCATAGGAGCAAAAATCTTTCTTTGTTGATTTTCTTTGATTTCTGTTCATAATCTCTTGCACTTCTGAACTTCTGAGAGATGCGATGGTTTATTTTTGGTTTTGATTGGTTTTGGATAAGTAAATAATTGAGGATTTTCTTTGGGTTTGATAGAGATTTTCTTTAAGTAAACTGGATTTTGATAAATTGCTGAATTTAAGTTACTGAATGCAAGTATTGCAAACATTTTGGAGGAATTGAAATACAATGAAAGAAAACTCTAAATGCCAAATATTTTGGATGCTCGTTCCTTGAACACCCAATACCTCGAATATCCAAATCCTTAGACGTCAAAAGCCTTAATCCAATTCTCGTGTATCACGGCCACACCTTCCTTGCTATCCATGTTGATCAATCTTTAGTATCCACCAGCAACATATTTAGAGACCATGAAGGGTCCTTCCCAGTTTGAATTATTTGCAGAATGGGAATTACGCTTAGTTTCTTTGAGAACTAAATCTCCTTCCTGGAATTTGTTAGGCTTGACCGTCCGTGCTCTGAATATCTTCTGCTGATCCGTAATTCCTCGTGTAGTGGAATTCCATGGTTGTGGTATGTATGGACACTCATGAAGAGGAGAGTATTTGAGATACTGTTTGTCATGCTTGGTTATATCTTCAACAATAAACTTTTTGATGGTATGCTCAATTTGAAGAAGCTCTGAACTTAACCATTTGGTGAAATATTGCTGAGGCGAGGTTATCCATTCATAGCACTTTATAATTGATAAGTTTTTTGTAGAGTAGAGCCCTCGAACCAAAGAAGCATGTTTAAAAATTGATAATATGGACACATGAGGAGGAATAAGACTTGCCTGATCGTGAAACCCTTTGATGAAAGCATTTTCATTTTCTTAAGGATTTTGTGTTAGCTCCGACAAGGCTTTGACTTCCTTCAGATGCTCAAATGGAGTATCCTCTATTTCTTATTCTGAATCAGAGCTTTCCTCAACGGAGAAATGTGCAACTGAATTTTAAGGTGTTGGGGTTACCTTTCCAGTATGAACCCACGTACGTCCAAGGATCATGTCATATCCTGGTTCTTCTCGGATTATGTAAAAATTGGCTTCTGTCCAAGTTGAGTTCACCTTCATCTTGAGAATGATGTAGCCATAAGCATCTCTGGGCGTTCCTTCATGATCTATGATTGAGATCGGAGCATGAATGACTTCTTATCGTGTGATACCAACAACTTTGAGATTTTTCAGAGGGATAATATTGACAGCGGTGCCAACATCAATCAATGCTCGTTTGAACTCATTTCCTTTGAGATGGACTGTGGTGAGAAGTCCCCAGTTATATATTTCTCTGTCTGTTGCTGAAGGCTCAGGAAATGTCTTTTGAATCGAAAAACGGTTTCCTGACACGATGTGATTCAATGCAGCAAACATATCCTTCCTTGGAGCTATTGATAAGTACAACAATTCACAGACATGTTCGATCAAAGATTGAACTGATTTTTTGACAGGTGATTCAGAGAGAGTGAAGGTTCTGACTGGGAGAGGATCTCTGCGCACTCCTTCAGTCCCCAAGTTGAGTTATCCTGATTCGATCTTTTCTTTAAATATGCGCTTCAAAGTTCTGCAATCACTTATGTGATGGTTGACGAACCTATGAAAGCGACAGTAACTAGGATTTTCCATGGCCTCTTCAGTTGGCTCTTTATTGACATATGGAAGTTTGATTGCGCCATCTTGAACCCAGGCATCTAGAAGTTCAATAACTTCCTCAATGGAGTAGGGGAAATAAGGTTCCTCTGGATCAGCTTCTGTGTGTTGAGCAGGACCTTGCGTATCATCCTTCCTTTGCGTCTTTGAAGGAGTTGAGGAAGTATGTTTACGTGATGGCTCATCCTTTCGTTTGCTCCCTTCCGCAACAACATTTGTGGAAGGTTGGAGGTTGTACTGTTTGTTGATTAAATGTCAGCTACCTCGAGTCTCTCGTGGCTCTTCAACTTTTGTAGTCTTAGCCCTCTCTAATAAAGCATGTGCAGTAGTTGCTGATCTCTTGGCCACTTCATGAAGTTCTAAGAAAGTCTGGAACCTGAGATTTTCCAATAAATCTCTGTAGACTGGAATCATTCCATTGATGCACAATTACACGAGTTGTTGCTCTGTGATGTTCGGATAATGACAATCCAAGGATTGAACTCTGAACCTTTTCACATAATCGTTAGGATGTTCTTTGCTCTTTTGAAATATCCTTCCGAGATCAGAGAGGGTGATTTGCTCTGAAACGAAGAAATAATTTCTGTATAAAGCATTAACCATTTCTTCCCAACTTTTGATACTTCCTGGTGAGATGTTGTTGTACCAGGTATATGCCCTTCCTTTCAGAGACTTTGAAAATTCCTTCAGACAGACAATATAGTTGTGCTCATGTTCACCCAATACTTCCATAAATCGAGAAACATGTTCTCGAGCATTGCCAGTTCTATCATAAAGTATGAATGTTGGATAGGTGTAACCTTTTGGAAGAAGAATCCTTTGTATAGCAGCAGGATATGGAGGTTGGTGACGATGGAAAGAAGGTGTCTTGTCTTTTCTACGGTCCTCCAAAAGACGTTCTAGGTCTTCACGGGTGATGAAACTGGATGACACTTTTGCTGGTGAATTCTCTGCAGCTTTAGGAACTTCCTCATCCTCTACTACATGGATCGGAGTGACCTCGGGATCAGCGTCTGAATACGTTTCTTTAGCTTTTCCTTTCTCCTGAGTTTTCCCTGACATATTGTCTGTAAGATTCTTGAGATAGTTGAATAGTTCCTTCTAAATAGAAGCCATGTCAGTCTGGTATTTGGCAAGAGTTTCTTGCACCGTCATGAGATCACCTATGATATGCGAATTTTCTCTGATTTCTTCAAGAGACCGGCCGAAGAGTGGATTGTTGATGGTCCTAGTGTTGTCACTTGCAGGGGTGATCACTGGAGTACTAGTATTCGGAGGAGTAGTAGTGGCAGGTTGCGCCGGAAGAGTGGTAGTAGCAGGTTGCACCGGAGGAGTGGTGTTGGCAGTACCACTAGAACTTGCGATGTTAGGGTCGGGTGTTGAACCCGGATTGGTAACTGAACCGGACCTAAGACTGACCATGTTTATGAGAATTGAGATTGCGACCGAGAGAATGATCTCCTACTGTGGTTGCCAATCTGTAGGTGGGGAAAAATGAGTTGCTAGTTTTTAAGGAATTGAGAAGACGACCGTGCGGAGAAAACTCCTTGAACCGAGCGAACTGTTAAACCTCACATAGATGCACTTCAAGAAGGGAGTGCTTTGAATTCGAGAGATCAATCTGTAGTACTCCGGCCTAAACCTAAACAATGGCCGTTCCAGAGTAAATTCGGTCACAATAGAGGATGGGTCGATCTGTTGGAGGGAATCTGAGAAATGTGTGAGATCAATGGTAATCAAAGATTGTAGGTGTGTTGTGTATTCTGAAAATAAGGTAAGTTTTGAATGATTGAATTTTACTCTGTTATGAGTAATTGCTCAAATATTGAGTTGTTAACCTCATGTTGTCTGTTTGACGTGAGATTCTTATTGTTTCAATCATGATTCGAAGACTTATTTATATTGCTAGAATTGTAAACACTATGATCCCATGAAGTGTGACAGTTGATGGAATCAAAGAGTAGAGAAGTGAAAATCGTGTTAAAACCAGTTGCTCAACGTGCAAAGACTTGGTTGATTTTCCATCCACTACTTTGTTAACTCCTCCAACTGATTACACGACTTGCTTACATTCTTATCATGTGTATGAACACATGTGTCGTACACTGCCAGACCAAAACCCTAGTTAATATCCCCCCATGTAACACGATTGATGTCTCGTGTGATTGTGGAGTCTCCAAGGAAGACGTGTATTTAGTTAGTCAGTTGATGACTTCATAACTTCATGGGACGATGAGTTCATGTATTGTTGAGTCGAACATGATTTGAAAATGTTATGAGACTCATGAATTGAACATGTATGTTGATACAGAGGTATAATTCTCGAATAAATGTTGAAAGCTAAAGTGAACACATATTGTTCATTTGATGAGTCGTTGAATATTGATAGTTGAACCAATATTCCTTGATGTGAGAAAATATTGCTCATTTGGTGAGTTACTGAATATTGATAGTTGAACCAATATTCATCAGTGCGAACAAATATTATTCATCTGAGCGAATGTTGCTCATTTGATGAATTGTTGAATATTGATAGTTGAACCAATATTCCTTGAGTTGAGCAAGTATTGTTAATCTGAGCAAATATTGCATGTTTGATGAATTATTGGTAACATGACCAAATAATGTATTAAATTAGAATACTGGCAACTGAACCGAGTATAATTAATAAAATGTTGGTCATGAGATCAACGTAAAATTATTAGCGTTTGAATATGGAATTATGAACCTTGGACTCAAAATCCTAATTTGATCAACTGATGATCAATTGATGATTTATTAAAGATAAACCACAAAAGGAGGGACCGTCTACATGAGATTATGGATCGACCATGTAGCGCCCAGATGCTCACGTGATCAAATACCAAGGTCTCTTGAAGACTTATTGATTTGTTAATGAAAGGACGATTAAATACTGGTTTAATCATTAAAATAATGCTCGTCTCGGCCTTAGGTGACAAAACCTAATTAATTATGAAGAGATGAGGGACCGACCAAGGGGCCATGAAACCGGCACTGGTTTGTCACGGGATCGAATAACGATCGTTCCATGTAGCTCCAAATTGTTTGGAAGAGTTTTGGACCTAATACGTGCAATTGCGCAAATTAGGTCAAATTGTGAAAATGCGTGGGACCGGCTCCTTGCAAGCCAAAGAGCCAACCTTGGTCAGTCAAGGTAACATGCCCGCATCACCAAAGTGTTTGTATCTTAGTTCTGAGAATTTTGATATTTTCTGATGTGCGTTTGAGCAACATTTTGAGAAAATATGAAGAAATCTGGGATTTTTGCTGAAACCGAGAAAACTTCATGAGATGAAGGAAAAATAATAATAAAATGAAGGAATCATGAAGTGTGGGACCGGATAAGGCCAAGGCATGGTCGTCCGGCCAAAGAGCGCGGTCCCACGGTGTTTTCCTAATTTTATAATATTTTTAATGATTTTAGGGAAATATCATAAAACCAAGGAGTTTGTTGAAACCAGGAAGTTTTGTTGAAATTAAGGAGTTTCCATGAGATGAAGGAAACAAAATATTAATAATAATAAAATAATGGCATGTGGGACCGGCTTGGGCATGGTCGGCCGGCTAGGGCCCGGTCCCGTGAGTTTTCCCTTATTTTATGTATTATTTCATGATTTGAAAGAATTTTCATAATTTGAAGGAAATATCATGAAATCAAGGAATTTCATGGGATTATGGAAACATAAATAATAATAATAATAAAAAAATAAGGGGCGTGTGGGACCGGCTAGGGAATGACCGGTCGGCTAGGTCCCGGTCCCACGAGTTTCCCTAATTTTTATTATTTTTCATGATTTGAAGGAAATATCATGAAATTGAGGAGTTTTCATGAGATTTGGGAAATAATAATAAAATAATGAGGAATCATGAGGTGTGGGACTGGCCACAACTAGGGCATAGCCGGCCGGCTAGTAGACTCGGTCCCGCGACACCTTTCCAAATTTTATATTATTTCCTTGTGTAGATGGTGGATTTTCAACAAAGGCTAAAATCGTAAACTCATGATTGTACGGACCGCCGGTTCAGCAATCGCATGTGAGTATTGAGACACGAGTCTCTCATAGAATTCTCAACGGAGAGTGCTTTATCTCAGAGTACATGTAGATATGCAGTCAACGTCTAGACACCGTCATAATCTCATGAATACTGAATACTTTCAGTCATTTCTATATAGTATCACGGGATGGACGGCTCTACGGGGCAATATCGTCTTCAGGAAGAAACAACGAGTTTAACCTGACTATATAAAGGATATGGCTTAACGGCAAGTCATGTCGGGATAATTAATGCTCCTATCGTAGTCCGTTTATTCCGCTTAGGCATAGACCCATGAGGTTAATTATCCATTTTCATTTGAATCGATTCCCCACGGAATGGTCGAATCAACGACGATCCCACGGAATGGCAATAAAGATTGCTCCGATTCCGTGGTCGAATCAACGATGATCCCACGGAATGGCAATAAGATTGCTCCGATTCCGTGGTCGAATCAACGATGATCCCACGGAATGGCAATAAGATTGCTCCGATTCCGTGGTCGAATCAACGACGATCCCACGGAATGGCAATAAGATTGCTCTGATTCCGTGGTCGAATCAACGACGATCCCACGGAATGGCAATAAGATTGCTCCGATTCCGTGGTCGAATCAACGACGATCCCACGGAATGGAAATAAGATTGCTCCGATTCCGTGGTCGAATCAACGACGATCCCACGGAATGGCAATAAGATTGCTCCGATTCCGTGGTCGAATCAACGACGATCCCACGGAATGGCAATATCATTGCTCCGATTCCGTGGTCGAATCAACGACGATCCCACGGAATGGCAATAATCACCTCATTGTTCTGAGTTCATAGTCGAATCTTCTGCCGATCCTATGAATTAACAGTAAACATCTATCCATTTTATTACTCGTTTTATGAATTATTCTCCATCAAATTTCATGAATTGGTAATAAATAATTAACGGGCATCGGAGCTACCTTTGAGTAAGCCTTGTTTCAAATGGTGCAAGTGTATTCAACGATGATGCATTAACAATCACCGCACGAACGAGTATTTCAAAATACGACGAAACGATGAACCTATGCAAAATAGGGAAGAAAATAATAAATAATTAAAAATATTTGACCAAGGCACTGGGACACGGACACACGATCAACTCATCGTGTCATGGTCAGTTCCACGCTAACTCTATATTTTTAATACACTTTTATTATTTTTCATGATTTGATTCTCTCGTTTGATCAAATCTCCGTCTTGAGGAAATTCTTCGGATTCGTGGTACTTATATGAGTCCGTCAAAAAATAATTAAGGAGTGTGTGGGGCGTGACTATTGGCCGACCGGCCATGCCTTGGTCCCATCCGGCCCACACCTCACGGTCCTTATTATTTTATTTTTATTATTTTTCTCTAATTTCATGAAAATCTCTTTGATTTCATGGTATTTTTCCTCAAAAAATTCCTTTAAATCATCAAAAATAATAATAAAATAAAATAAAATAAAATATGAAAACTCGTGGGACCGGGCCTTGGCCGGCCGGACATGCCCTAGACGGTCCCACATGCCCTGTTTTATTTATTTCATTATTAATTATCTTATTTTTCCTTGATTTCATGGTATTTTTCTCAAAATTCCTTCAAATCATCCAAAAATACCCAAAAATTATTTAAAAAATTATTAAAATTCGTGGGATTGGGCCATGACCGGTCGGTCACGCCTCCATGATCTCACACGGCCAAATTTTATTATTTTGATATTTTTCAAAGAACATGAACTCATGGAAACTCCTTCAATTCATGAAAACTCTTTAAATTTATCAAATTTCTCAAAATTCATGAATCCTTCATAAAATCATCAAAATATGTAAAACTAAGGAAGAGACACCACGGGACCGTGGTCATAACTGGCCGACCGTGCTTTGACCACCGGCGTCGCAGTATCACAATTCCTTATTTTATAAATATTTTCCATCGTCTCATGGAAACTCCTTGATTTTAACAAAACTCCTTCGTTTTATCGTGGGACCGGCCCCTTAAATCTTTCATGGATTTTACTTTCGGACTATTTTCACCTCCTAAGAGAGCTCAAAACCTAAAACCTAAAACCTCCCGCGTTGGGAGATAGGAATTATTTTCTATGAATTACTGGCTAGTCCAGAAATGAGATACCCAGTTACTGGCTAGTCCAATACCTGAATTGATTTATCCCTTAGTCCAAAAACATGTTTTTGGACCACAAACTTTATCCCTTAGTCCAAAAACGTGCCAATGACACAAGAGATTCTTTTAAATATTCCCACCTTACCCTTCTGCAACTCGAACAAAGGAATCAGTTTTCTTTTCTTTTTTTTCTTCTCAGAGCAGATTGGTTTTTGGGATAGAATCAATTTCTGGTACTGTTTTTCAATCATCTTCATCTGAGATTCGAATTAGGTCATCTGAGCTTCGAACCAAGGTATTTATCCTTCAAATCATCCTCTTCTTCTGTTGTTCTAGAATTCTTGATGAGTAATTAGGTTTATTCGGATCCGATCTCTGTAAAAACAATTGTATATGATGTACATTGTTATATTTTTATGATTTCTGTTTTTATGATGATTTACAATGTGAATTCAGTTTCTAAGTAATTTCCGTTCGTTTTTTAAGTAATTTTTCGTGATTTTTGTGTGTTTCAATTAGGTATTTGAGCGAATTAGGTTTATCTCAGATTCGAACAATGTATGATTTCTGTTCTGTTTTCTGTAATCTGATAGCATATATGATTATGAGTCAGTACATGCCAATACGTATGATTATGAGTCATTAGATATGATTATGAGTCATTAGATGCCAATATGTATGATTATCATCCACTATTATAGCATGCTCTCTTTTCATCCTACAGTAGATGCTAATACATATCAGTATGAGTCAGTACATGTCAATAAATCTTGCATATAGCATCTTTTTTTTCAACAGTAGATGCCAATACATATCAATATGAGTCAGTACATGTCAATACGTACTGCATATATCATGCTCCTTTTTCATCATGCAGTAGATGCCAATACATATCAATATAAGTCAGTACATGTCAATACGTACTGCATATAGCATGCTCTTTTTCATCCTGCAGTAGATGCCAATACATATCAATATGAGTCAGTACATGTCAATACGTACTGCATATATGCATGCTCTTTTTCATGCTACAGTAGATTCCAATATATATCAATATGAGTCAGTACATATGTTTATGAGTCAGTACATGTCAATACGTACTGCATATAGCATGCTCTTTTTCATCCTGCAGTAGATGCCAATACATATCAATATGAGTCAGTACATGTTAATACGTATTGCATATATGCATGATCTTTTTCATTTTACAGTAGATGCTAATACATATCAATATGAGTCAGTACATGTCAATACGTACTGTATATAGCATGCTCTTTTTGTTTAACATACTTTACTTTTTGTTTCATCTCAGTATGTTTCATTTTTTACAGGGTTAACATGTATGACGTTGCTACCAAACCAGACTTCTCCATCTATTCTCATGTATACCATAAGCAATATCATTTTGCATATGAGGTTACATCGTTTTCAACTTTAGAGGATTTGAAATTTTGCATCTGTAATATGTGGAGCTGGTTGACTCCATCGACTATTCTGGTTAACTATTTCCAGAATCAAGCGATAGTTCATATTCTTGCCGATGTAACACTCCAGGGAATCGCTGCATTACATTCTTCAAAGAAATCAGCTTTCTTTGATTTGCACGTGGATGTAATTTCAAATGGCGCATCTAGTTCCTCTAGGCGTATAGAAGTTGACAGCAACACAGACTTAGTTGTCAGTGCAAAGAATAGTTACTTGAAAGAGGGTAAAGAAGCTCCAAGAGTGTTCTTTTCAGATGGTTGGGATAAGATTTTTGATGATACAGATCAATTATTCTATGGTGGTGTTGATGCTGTACGTATAGCATGCCAAAAATACTGCATGAGAACTGGATACGAGGTAATTAAGAATAAGAATGACCTTGAGAGATTGAGCTCCGTATGTAGTGTGAAAGGTTGTTCATGGAAGCTTCACGCAACTGCCATTGGTAGTTCTATTGATGTTTTTAAGATAAAGAAATATGTGGGAAGGCACACCTGTGGTGGTGGTTATATGTTGAAGAATCCTAGAGTTACAAAAAAACTCATGAACAGTCTAATTCATGAGATGGTCAGGCACAACCCTCGCATAACACCAGCAGAGATCATAGATTATCTTAAAGTTGGTGGTGGCATCGAGATCCAGTATCACCACGCATATCATGTAATTGAGTTGTCGCATAAACATATTTTTGGTGATGATGTGAAGTCGTACACTGATCTTGCTTGGTGAGTGAATGATGTTAGGGAAACAAACCCTGTGTCATTTATTGACTTCGATTTCAATGATGCTACAAAAAGATTCAACAGACTTTTTGTTTGCTTTGGAGCTTGTATAGAGGGATATAAACTATGTCGTCCCATGATTTTTTGTGACTGTACTTTTCTCATTGGAACATTTAAAGGAGGTCTCATGGCAGCAACATGTCTTAATGGCAATCAAGGTAATTGCTTTTTTTTTTTGTTTTTTTATGATATGTAGTGTCTGGTAGTTAGATCACTCATATTGACCTTACTTCACTATCTGACAATGAGTATTGACCATACTACATACTACATAATGACATTAATGAGTATGAGATAAACCATACTACATGTCAATATGTAGTGTCAATCAGTTTTCTTAACATGTCCTTATGTAGTGTCAGGTTTTCACATATCAACAAAGAGGTAAACCATACTACATGTCAATATGTAGTGTCAATATTTTTCTGCTAAACATAACTATTAATTCCTTTTTGCAGGGTTTTATCCGCTTGCGTTTGGTTTAGTACCTGGAGAAGACAATATCAGCTGGGAATGGTTTTTCAAGAAACTGAAGGAGGCTTTGAATGATGATCGCCCAATCACTTTTTTGACTGACCGAGGTTAAGGGTTGTTTAAATATATTCCCAAAGAGTTCCCTAATTTTCATCAAAGATATTGTTACTTCCATTTGGACAAAAACTTACCTATCGCAAAGTCTGACGAAAAGTACAAGGAAGTGACTGATGCTTTCCGAAAGGCGACATATGCTCTTTCTCCTGCAACATACGAGGAAGGTCTTCAAGAAATGGTTAATTTGGGAAAGCCTTGGGTTGCTGACTACTGCTGTAACATTCCCAAAGAAAAGTGGTCCAGTGCTTTCTTCAAGGGCTGTAGTTATGGTTACACTTCATCTAGCGTTGATGAATCGTTCAATAGCTGGATTAAAAAAGAGAAGAAATTACCTGCGTGTGCGTTCGTTGACTCAATCAGGTTTGTATCAGTTTCCTTAGTCACAGTACAAGTTTATATTAGTTTTCTTTTTGTAACGTTATTAGCATATATGTTGTGTAGGCTTCGTATGATGTAAATGATGTCATTACGTCGTGAAGAGAGTCTGTTGATGGACCCAAAACTGCTAACCCCTACGTATCAAGCCTTTCTTGAACTACACATCCAAATTGGCCGTCCCTGGAATGTTAGCCAGTTAGATGCTAATCGTTATGAAGTACATTCTCCAAGGTTAGCGTTTAGCCCTAACCTCTATCATCTGAATGTTATTTATTTTATCTTTTTTTTAAAGTACCATGTTTCTGTGAGAACATATTAATATGTACTGTATATATTATGTGTACTGAAAAATAACATATTAATATGTACTATGCAGATCGCATATGGTAGATCTACAGAGATGAACTTGTACTTGCCAACGATGGCGCGTTTATGGTTTTCCATGCTCGCACGCTACTGCAGCTATTACTAGATCTGGAGGAAGGATTCTTGATTACGTTGAAGATTATTTCAAAGTTACCACTTTTCGTAAGCTATATTCAATAGCTATTAGACCCGTTCCTAACCATGACAGGTATGTGTCTTATATCAGTAATGGTAGATACCACTTACACATAAACCTACTTTATTCAATAGCAATTGAAACTGTCAACATAAACCTACTTTACACATGTTACATATTGATATGTAATGGTAGATACCACTACATTTTTTGATATTCCATTTATATGATACTGTTTTTTTCCCACAGGCCTGACGAGTATCATGTAGATGATCACGTTCTCCCACCAAAAGTAATTAGGGCTCCACCAGGCAGGAAAAAGGGGAAACGTATGAAATCAGCATATGAGACTAGTAGAAAATATGTCAAGTGTTCAAACTGTAATTTGAAGACTCATCACAATAAGGCAACATGCAATCTTATCCGACAATATGAACTTGCTAAAGAATAATTTTGTGTCAGGTATGTATTTTCAGTCAGATACATATATAATGTCTTAATTAAGTAAGTATGGTACAATACAATGTACTTTTAAGTAAGTAGTGTTCTGATTTCTCTTTTTCTTTTCTTTTTTTATGACAGGCTTGAACGTGCAGCAGAATGTTTATATCGATGATGTTGCCAGATTCCTTTTCCACAATTCTTTCTGATTTTTTCAGTACCAACTGAATTTGGTTAATAAGTATTTCATTTCTGATCAGATATTTTGATTTTGCGATCAAAGCAATATCTTTGAAAAATACTGTTTTTACATACTGCAATTTGGTTAATAAGTATTTCATTTTACAAAGTACATACATTACAAGTGTACTTTGAAAATACTTTTTTTACACGCAATATGTTTTTAAGTCTATCAAAATGTCAGTATCTATCACTAGTAGTGAGTATTTTTACATACTGCAATTACATGTCAGTACTGTTGTGTGTTAGAATCCACCACTACATACTAATATGTAGTGGTTGTAGTGTAACCATACTAGATGTTTTGTAACAATAATACAACCAATACATATTATACTAGTTATTACTAGCATACTACATACTAGTACTAGTTACTAGTATTATACTGTTTAAAAGAATACATATCAGTACTTACTGATATGTACTGGTTGTGGATTAACCATGTTCCTCTACATACTTAAAAGTTGTGGTTCCAATCAGGTTAGTTCATATTAACCTGATTCAATCAAGACTTACATCGATATGTAGTGGTTGTAGTCTAACTATCTTCCACTATGTACTGACAGTTGCATCACTCAAACATGAAGTAATAAGATTAGTTTAAATTACTAATAAGATAGCTATACTACATTAAAGTTAACCCAAGCTGATTACATCATCTTAACGGGGGTCGAGGGGGCAGCGCCCCCTCGTATCAACAACACAAAATCACTAATAAGTTACTAATAAAAGGAAAAGCTATATTTAAAATATGTTTTTGAACATTGTTGAAAGAGATGTAACCAAGAATAAATCTGTTCAACCAAGAATAGATCAAATTAACCAAGAATAAAAAAAAACCAGCTACTGTCAGGCTAGTTTCAGCATTTAAGACTCTATTGTGTCTGTCCCCAACTGACTTCTGGTGGAGATGCAGTCAGCAATTTGTATGCTAAAGAGACCCTTTTGGTTCGCATCTTCATCTGCACCTCATCATCATCACCCAAATCTACTCCCACATATTTGCTTTTTGACTTCATCTTCATAAAATACATCACAAATAGCACGCAGTCTGGATCTTTCCCTTGTTGAGGTGCATCACATTCATTGACTACTACATTCTTTAATGTTTCTTTATGGTTATTGATCAAGTACATGTTGATAGGTCTGAACATGAAATCTGCCATTTTTGTAGCATTTGGATAACATATTGCTCCCCATTCATCCTTGGAAGAATTGTAGTGGTTGAACACCATTTTGTCGCAGTCATACTCAAGTAGTGTCCAATGAAGATTATGATGGCACATTGGTACAAGAATCTTCTTGATACTTGAATCCATATCCAATATTGGTTTCACCACAGATTCTTCTTCTCATCCTTTGAGCTTATCCGGGTTCTCAACATTGAACTGAAACCATGTATGTAGTTAAAATTGTTATATCTAATTAAGTTTTATGCAATATCGATATGTAATGTACTTACCTACCCCAACATAATTTTTAGTTTTTGAATATGCAGTAAATATGTAGTGTAAGATAACAAGAATACAACCAGTACATATTATACTAGTTATTACTAGCACACTATATACTAGTACTAGTTACTAGTATTATACTGTTTAAAAGAATATAATCAGTACTTACTGATATGTACTGGTTGTGGATTAACCATGTTCCTCTACATACTTAAAAGTTGTGGTTCCAATCAGGTTAGTGCATATTAACCTGATTCAATCAAGATACTCATCGATATGTAGTGGTTGTAGTCTAACTATCTTCCACTATTTACTGACAGTTGCATCACTCAAACATGCACTAATAATTTACTAATAAAAGGAAAAGTTATATTTAAGTAAAATCACTAAATATGCAGTGTAAGATAACCACTTACCCAAGCGGACGGATCTAGATGCAAGACAAGCAAGTATTTTCTGTCTGTTTCATGCATCGGCTGCTCCTTCTGAAACTTGTTGTTAAGCTTGTATTGTGCATAGTTCAGAAGATCTTGTTCTAATAAATTGTTATGTACCAAGTCATCAACTGTACTTCCACTCACACAAAGACCACCTTCTCCTGTTCTCCAAGCAATTGTGCTGGAAAATAACGACGTAAAGGGTTAGTATGTATATCTTGGTATGTAACAGTACATATCAAAATGTCCTGGTATATACTACTACAACAATTTAACTATCTACCACTACATAATGAGAAGATCTGTGCAACATATCAGAATAGAACATATCCGATATGTCTTTCTCAGTATGTATATCAAAAGAAAATATACAAAGCAACAATACATATTAATATTGCATCTAATTCTCACCTAAGAAGTTTTGCTTTATTGAAGTATGCGGATATGGTACTCTTCTGTTCATCCTTCATGTCTTTATAGAATGGTGACTTACTCGATTCCGAAATTTGCGGCGCAATTTTTTTTGTTTCCATTTTAGTGGTAATGCTTCTATTGCTCCAGCTTTTGGCTTCTTTGGTGATTTATACGAGGCGGAGAATTGTCTTACACTATCGTAAATATCATCCTTCTTTTTTGGAGGATTGGCACGAGTAACTGGTCTTTTAGGTGTACTTGGTTCATCTGTGACTTTTTCTCGACAGGCGGTGAGACCGTCTTTTTGTTCATTGGTACCATTTTTTGTTTCCGGATTGGTTCCTGCATTTTTTATCAACATAAAAAAAATGTAATGTACAAATTTACGAAATGTATGCACAAATTGACGTTTAGAACTTATTATTCACCTCGCAAACTTCTTGTGATGGAACATCCAAAACAACTTGTGATGGAACATAAAAAACGTCTTGCGATGAAACCTCCAAAGTATCCACTGAACTTTTTGGTGGGATATTTTCTTATTTCTCAGCTGCAACTTTAACTGCGTCGTTCAGTTCACTGGGTTCATGCTGCCTAGCTGCAACTACACCTGCATCGTTCAGTTTACTGGTTTCTAGGTGCTCAGGTGTATCTTTTGAAAATTCTTTGGTTTTCAAATCTCTTCCAAACAGGTTATCAAATTCTTGTCGTAAATCAAGACCAAAGAGAGCACCGTTTGGATCTGGGAGGAGGTCTGCATACTCTTCGACATAAATTCCAATGCTTGAGACTGCCATGTCTAAATAATCTCTAATAGAGAGCTCGTCAATGTGCTCCAAACTAGACATCTCACTAAACAAAGGTACATCCATGAGAAAAAAATCCCCTGCAGCGGATGCAACGTCATACTCTTCAGATTTCTGGGACATAACTTCAACTTTATCCTTTGTGTCTTTTAGAGTAGTAAGCAACTCCTTTACTGCTACCTGCTTAACTTCAAGTGGATTAATCTGCAAAAAAACAATTGAAACTGTCAACTACATTAAAGTTAATAATATGTCACAGTATACTACATTAAAGTTAACCCAAGTTGATTCACCATCTTCAAGGGGGTCGAGGGGGCAGCGCCCCCTCGTATCATCAACTCAAAATAAGTTTGACTACATAAAATGCAAAATTATGATTTTATGTAACAGTACATATCAATATGTAATGCTAGATACACTTACAACAATCTAAGTATCTTCCAATATATATCAATATGTAGTGGAGATACCAGTGCCACAATGTAAGTATCTACCAATACATATTGATATGTAACAGTACATATCAATATGTAATTCTAGATACCCTTAAAACATATTGAAGTACCTTCCACTACATATTAGTATGTAGTGGAGATACCAGTACCACAATGTAAGTATCTACCACTACATATTGATATGTAACAGTACATGGAAATATGTAACAGTACAAGAAACATTAATAAACATTTTTAGGCTCCATACTACTTACTGGTGTATTGTCTCTGCTATTTTTCTCTACTATTTGTTTAACTTTTAGCTCCAAATCAGATTTATCCCATCTTCTAACCTCAGAATGCGGAACTTCAATACTGCAGGTGTTGTTGACAATTCAACTTCACAGGTGGCATTAACCTTTGCTTGTTCTTTCGGTGCTGACAAAACAGCTTCAGATGTGGCATTAACATCTGGTTGATCTTTTGCGGAAACTTGCACTTCGACGTGAACTGTTTTGTCCACATCCAAATCTTCATGGTTGCTTCTTTGAGTGGGTGTACATCCCAAGCTAACATATTCTTCATCAAGGCTGGCTTCTTTCTGCAAAGGAAAAGCTTTCATGTAAATTTCTTCCATCATTAGCACCATCTTTGAAGCATCAATTGTTGCGCCCTCTTCCTGCATTGTATTAACTTCGTTCCATTTGGTAGAAACTATACTCCTCAAATCATCATATCATATCTTCCAATCCTCTTCCCCCAATACAGACTCATGTGGACTTTCATTTTCCTCCTTATGTTCTTCATGTGGACTTTCATTTTGCTCTTCTTCCGATTCATAATTGGCATCATCTTCATCTTTAGCATCATCTTCATCTTTAATCCTTCTTGAGATACGAGCAAGAATCTGTTTTTCTTCGTGTGTGATATTTTGTTTGAAATCAAGAGAGAACTGGAACAAATCAACACACAACAAAAAAGTACATATTAATTAAAGATGTCATTAAAAATAAACTACATATTAGATAGATAAGATATGCTAATAATCACATATAAATGAAAAGATGACATTTTTAAAATACTGGTAGTGGTAGTGGATACATATTGATATGTATCAACACTTCATATTAAATACGTATTCCAAGTTTTTGTTACCTCATACTCGGAAAGATCAATATCCTTCATGAACTCAGTGCATATCTTTGTATGATTCCATCTAGCCACTCTTGGCACATACATCCCCTGAGGATTTGTCATTATAGGCTCGGGCTCCACCAAATGAGTATGCTTCGCAAACCATGGCTGTAAATAACGATATGCAGTGTTAAAATGTAGTTAATAAAGTACAAAACAATGAAAAACAAAAGAGTTTTAAAGTAGACAATATATTACCAACAAATAAACTGCACAACCATTGGTGTCTTCTACGTTATCCTCATGTTCATTCAGCTCTCTCTCTAAATTAGAGGAAAAATAATAAAAAAATGAAGGAATCATGAAGTGTGGGACCGGCTAAGGCCAAGGCATGGTCGTCCGGCCAAAGAGCGCGATCCCATGGTGTTTTCCTAATTTTATAATATTTTTAATGATTTTAGGGAAATATCATAAAACCAAGGAGTTTGTTGAAACCAGGAAGTTTTGTTGAAATCAAGGAGTTTCCATGAGATGAAGGAAACAAAATATTAATAATAATAAAATAAGGGCATGTGGGACCGACTTGGGCATGGTCGGCCGGCTAGGGCCCAGTCCCGTGAGTTTTCCCTTATTTTATGTATTATTTCATGATTTGAAAGAATTTTCATAATTTGAAGGAAATATCATGAAATCAAGGAATTTCATGGGATTATGGAAACATAAATAATAAGAATAAGAATAAAATAAGGGGTGTGTGGGACCGGCTAGGGCATGACCGGACGGCTAGGTCCCGGTCGCACGAGTTTCCCTAATTTTTATTATTTTTCATGATTTGAAGGAAATATCATGAAATTGAGGAGTTTTCATGAGATTAGGGAAATAATAATAAAATAATGAGGAATCATGAGGTGTGGGACTGGCCACAACTAGGGCATAGCCGGCCGGCTAGTACACTCGGTCCCGCGACACCTTTCCCAATTTTATATTATTTCCTTGTGTAGATGGTGGATTCTCAACAAAGGCTAAAATCGTAAACTCATGATTGTACGGACCACCGGTTCAGCAATCGCATGTGAGTATTGAGACACGAGTCTCTCATAGAATTCTCAACGGAGAGTGTTTTCTCTCAGAGTACATGTAGATATGCATTCAACGTCTAGACAACGTCATAATCTCATGAATACTGAATACTTTCAGTAATTTCTATATAGTATCACGGGATGGACGGCTCTATGGGGAAATATCGTCTTCAGGAACAAACAACGAGTTTAACCTGACTATATAAAGGATATGGCTTAACGGCAAGTCATTTCAGGATAATTAATGCTCCTATCGTAGTCAGTTTATTCTGCTAGGCATAGACCCATGAGGTTAATTATCCCTTCATTGCTCCAATTCCGTGGTCGAATCAACGACGATCCCACGGAATGGCAATAAGATTGCTCCGATTACGTGGTCGAATCAACGACGATCCCACGGAATGGCAATAAGATTGCTCCGATTCCGTGGTCGAATCAACGACGATCCCACGGAATGGCAATATCATTGCTCCGATTCCGTGGTCGAATCAACGACGATCCCACGGAATGGCAATATCATTCCTCATTCGTGGTTTAATCAACGACGATCCCACGGAATGGCAATATCATTGCTCGATTCGTGGTCTAATCAACGACGATCCGAATCGGAATGGCAATAAGATTGCTCGACGTGGTCGAATCAACGACGATCGGACGGAATGGCAATAAGATTGCTCCGATTCCGTGGTCGAATCAACGACGATCCCACGGAATGGCAATAAGATTGCTCCGATTCCGTGGTCGAATCAACGACGATCCCACGGAATGGCAATAAGATTGCTCCGATTCCGTGGTCGAATCAACGACGATCCCACGGAATGGCAATAAGATTGCTCCGATTCCGTGGTCGAATCAACGACGATCCCACGGAATGACAATAAGATTGCTCCGATTCCGTGGTCGAATCAACGACGATCCCACGGAATGGAAATATCATTGCTCCAATTCCGTGGTCGAATTAGCGATGATCCCACGGAATGGAAATATCATTGGTCCGATTCCGTGGTCGAATCAACGACGATCCCACGGAATGGCAATAAGATTGCTCCGATTCCGTGGTCGAATCAACGACGATCCCACGGAATGTCAATAAGATTGCTCCGATTCTGTGGTCGAATCAACGAAGATCCCACGGAATGGCAATAAGATTGCTCCGATTCCGTGGTCGAATCAACGACGATCCCACGGAATGGCAATAAGATTGCTCCGATTCCGTGGTCGAATCAACGACGATCCCACGGAATGGAAATATCATTGCTCCGATCCCGTGGTCAAATCAACGACGATCCCACGGAATGGAAATAATCAGCTCATTGTTCTGAGTTCATAGTCGAATCTTCTGCCGATCCTATGAATTAACAGTAAACATCTATCCATTTTATTACTCGTTTTATGAATTATTCTCCATCAAATTTCATGAATTGGTAATAAATAATTAACGAGCATCGGAGCTACCTTTGAGTAAGCCTTGTTTCAAATGGTGCAAGTGTATTCAACGATGATGCATTAACAATCACCGCACGAACGAGTATTTCAAAATACGACGAAACGATGAACCTATGCAAAATAGGGAAGAAAATAATAAATAATTAAAAATATTTGACCAAGGCACTGGGACACGGAAACACGATCAACTCATCGTGTCATGGTCAGTTCCACGCTAACTCTATATTTTTAATACACTTTTATTATTTTTCATGATTTGATTCTCTCGTTTGATCAAATCTCCGTCTTGAGGAAATTCTTCGGATCCGTGGTACTTCTATGAGTCCGTCAAAAAATAATTAAGGAGTGTGTGGGGCGTGGCTATTGGCCGACCGGCCATGCCTTGGTCCCAGCCGACCCACACCATACGGTCCTTATTATTTTATTATTATTATTTTTCTCTAATTTCATGAAAAACTCCTTGATTTCATGGTATTTTTCCTCAAAAAATTCCTTTAAATCATCAAAAATAATAATAAAATAAAATAAATTATGAAAACTCGTGGGACCGGGCCTTGGCCGGCCGGACATGCCCTCGCCGGTCCCACACGCCCTGTTTTATTTATTTCATTATTAATTATCTTATTTTTCCTTGATTTCATGGTATTTTTCTCAAAATTCCTTCAAATCATCAAAAAATACCCAAAAATTATTTAAAAAATTATTAAAATTTGTGGGATTGGGCCATGACCGGTCGGTCACGCCTCCATGATCTCACACGGCCGAATTTTATTATTTTGATATTTTTCAAAGACCATGAACTCATGGAAACTCCTTCAATTCATGAAAACTCTCTAAATTTATCAAATTTCTCAAAATTCATTAATCCTTCATAAAATCATCAAAATATGTAAAACTAAGGAAGAGACACCACGGGACCGTGGTCATAAATGGCCGACTGTGCTTTGACCACCGACGTCCCAGTCTCACAATTCCTTATTTTATAAATATTTTCCATCGTCTCATGGTGTTTCCTTAGTCTCATGGAAACTCCTTGATTTTAACAAAACTCCTTCGTTTTATCGTGGGACCGGCCCCTTAAATCTTTCCTGAATTTTACTTTCGGACTATTTTCACCTCCCGAGAGAGCTCAAAACCTAAAACCTCCCGCGTTGGGAGATAGGAAATTCTTTTCTAGGAATTACTGGCTAGTCCAGAAATGAGCTACCCAGTTACTGGCTAGTCCAGTACCAGAATTGATTTATCCCTTAGTCCAAAAACATGTTTTTGGACCACAAACTTTATCCCTTAGTCCAAAAACGTGCCAATGACACAAGAGCTTCTTTTAAATATTCCCACCTTACCCTTCTGCAACTCAACACACGGAATCGGTTTTCTTTTCTTTTTTCTTCTCGGAGCAGATTGGTTTTGGGATAGAATCAATTTAAATGTAATTGTTTTTCAATCATCTTCATCTCGAGATTCGAATTAGGTTCTTGAGCTTGAATTAGGTCATCGAGCTTGAACCAAGGTATTTATCCTTCAAATCATCCTCTTCTTTCGTTGTTCTAGAATTCTTGATGAATAATTAGGTTTATTCGGATCCGATCTCGTAAAAACAATTGTATATGATGTACATTGTTATATTTTTATGATTTCTGTTTTTTTTATGATGATTTACAATGTGAATTCAGTTTCTAAGTAATTTCCGTTCGTTTTTTAAGTAATTTTTCGTGATTTTTGTGTGTTTCAATTAGGTATTTGAGCGAACTAGGTTTATCTCAGATTCGAACAATGTATGATTTCTGTTCTGTTTTATGTAATCTGATAGCATATATGATTATGAGTCAGTACATGCCAATACGTATGATTATGAGTCATTAGATATGATTATGATTATGAGTCATTAAATGCCAATATGTATGATTATGATCCACTATTATAGCATGCTCTCTTTTCATCCTACAGTAGATGCTAATACATATCAGTATGAGTCAGTACATGTCAATAAATCTGCATATAGCATGCTCTTTTTGTTCAACAAGTAGATGCCAATACATATCAATATGATTCAAGACATGTCAATACGTGCATATATCATGATCATTTTTCATCATGCAGTAGATGCCAATACATATCAATATGAGTCAAGACATGTCAATACGCATCGCATATATGCATGATCTTTTTCATGTCATAAAGAGATTCCAATATATATCAATATGAGTCAAGACATATGTTTATGAGTCAAGACATGTCAATACGATTTTGCATATAGCATGCTCTTTTTCATCCTGCAGTAGATGCCAATACATATCAATATGAGTCAAGACATGTCAATACGTCACATATATATGCATGCTCTTTTTCATTTTACAAAGTAGATGCTAATACATATCAATATAAGTCAAGACATATCAATACGTCATTGTATATAGCATGCTTTTTTGTTTAACAGACTTTACTTTTTGTTTCATCTCAAGATGTTTCATTTTTTTACTGGGGTTAACATGTAAAGCGTTGCTACCAAACCAGACTTCTCCATCTATTCTCATGTATACCATAAGCAATATCATTTTGCATATGAGGTTACATCATTTTCAACTTTAGAGGATTTGAAATTTTTCATCCAGCAATATGTGGAGTGGTTGACTCCATCGACTATTCTGGTTAACTATTTCCAGAATCAAGCGATAGTTCCTATTCTTGCCGATGTAACACTCCAGGGAATCGCTGCATTACATTCTTCAAAGCAATCAGCTTTCTTTGATTTGCATGTGGATGTAATTTCAAATGGAGCATCTAGTTCCTCTAGGCGTATGGAAGTTGACAGCAACGCAGACTTAGTTGTCAGTACAAAGAATAGTTACTTGAAAGAGGGTAAAGAAGCTCCAAGAGTGTTCTTTTCATATGGTTGGGATAAGATTTTTGATGATACAGATCAATTATTCTATGGTGGTGTTGATGATGTACGTATAGCATGCCAAAAATACCGCATGAGAACTGGATACGAGGTAATTAAGAAGAAGAATGACCTTGAGAGATTCAGCGCCGTATGTAGTGTGAAAGGTTGTTCATGGAAGCTTCACGCAACTGCCATTGGTATTTCTATTGATGTTTTTAAGATAAAGCAATATGTGGGAAGGCACACTTGTGGTGGTGGTTATATGTTGAAGAATCCTAGAGTTACAAAAAAACTCATGAACAGTATAATTCATGAGATGGTCAGGCACAACCTCGATAATAACACCAGAAAGATCATAGATTATCTTAAAGTTGGTGGTGGCATCGAGATCCAAAGATCACCACGCATATCATGCAATTGATTTGTCGCATAAATGATTTTTGGTGATGATGTGAAGTCGTACATTGATCTTGCTTGGTGGGTGAATCTTTGTTAGGGAAACAAACCCTGGGTCATTTATTGACTTGATTTCAATGATGCTACAAAAAGATTCAACAGACTTTTTGTTTGCTTTGGAGCTTGTATAGAGGGATCTAAACTATGTCGTCCCATGATTTTTTGTGACTGTACTTTTCTCACTGGAACATTTAAAGGAGGTCTCATGGCAGCAACATGTCTTAATGACAATCAAGGTAATTGCTTTTTGTTTTTTGTTTTTTTATGATATGTAGTGTCTGGTAGTTAGATCACTCATATTGACCTTACTTCACTATCTGACAATGAGTATTGACCATACTACATACTACATAATGACATTACTGAGTATGAGATAAACCATACTACATGTCAATATGTAGTGTCAATCAGTTTGGTTAACATGTCCTTATGTAGTGTCAGGTTATCACATATCAACAAAGAGGTAAACCATACTACATGTCAATATGTAGTGTCAATATTTTTCTGCTTAACATAACTATTAATTCCTTTTTGCAGGGTTTTATCCTCTTGCGTTTGGTTTAGTACCTGGAGAAGACAATATCAGCTGGGAATGGTTTTTCAAGAAACTGAAGGAGGCTTTGAATGATGATCGCCCAATCACTTTTTTGACTGACCGAGGTGAAGGGTTGGTTAAATATATTCCCAAAGAGTTCCCTAATTCTCATCAAAGATATTGTTACTTCCATTTGGACAAAAACTTACCTATCGCAAAGTCTGACGAAAAGTACAAGGAAGTGACTCGATGCTTTCGAAAGGCGACATATGCTCTTTCTCCCGCAACATACGAGGAAGGTCTTCAAGAAATGGTTAATTTGGGAAAGCCTTGGGTTGCTGACTACTGCCGTAACATTCCCAAAGAAAAGTGGTCAAGTGCTTTCTTCAAGGGCTGTAGTTATGGTTACATTTCATCTAGCGTTGCTGAATCGTTCAATAGCTGGATTAACAAAGAGAATAAATTACATGCGTGTGCGTTCGTTGACTCAATCAGGTTTGTATCAGTTTCTTTAGTCACAGTACAAGCTTATATTAGTTTTGTTTTTGTAACATTATTAGCATATATGTTGTGTAGGCTTCGTATGATGGAAATAATGTCATTACGTCGTGAAGAGAGTCTGTTGATGGACCCAGAACTGCTAACCCCTACGTATCAAGCCTTGCTTGAACTACACATCCAAATTGGCCGTCCCTGGAATGTTAGCCAGTCAGATGCTAATCGTTATGAAGTACATTCTCCAAGGTTAGCGTTTAGCCCTAACCTTTATCATCTGAATGTTATTTACTTTATTTATTTTTTTAAAGTACCATGTTTCTGTGAGAACATATTAATATGTACTATCTATATTATGTGTACTGAAAAATAACATATTAATATGTATTGTGCAGATCGCATATGTTAGATCTACAGAGAAGAACTTGTACTTGCCAACGATGGTGCGTTTATGGTTTTCCATGCTCGCACTCTACTGCAGCTATTACTATATCTGGAGGAAGGATTCTTGATTACGTTGAAGATTATTTCAAAGTTACCAATTTTCGTAAGCTATATTCAATAGCTATTAGACCCGTTCCTAACCACGACAGGTATGTGTCTTATATCAGTAATGGTAGATACCACTTACACATAAACCTACTTTATTCAATAGCAATTGAAACTGTCAACATAAACCTACTTTACACATGTTACATATTGATATATAATGGTAGATACCACTACATTTTTTGATATTCCATTTATATGATACTGTTTTTTCCCACAGGCCTGACGAGTATCATGTAGATGATCACGTTCTCCCACTAAAAGTAATTATGGCTCCACCAGGCAGGAAAAAGAGGAAACGTATGAAATCAACATATGAGACTAGTATAAAATCTGTCAAGTGTTCAAACTGTAATTTGAAGACTCATCACAATAAGGCAACATGCAATCTTATCCGACAATATGAACTTGCTAAAGAATAATTTTGTGTCAGGTATGTATTTTCAGTCAGATACATATATAATGTCTTAATTAAGTAAGTATGGTACAATACAATGTACTTTTAAGTAAGTAGTGTTCTGATTTCTCTTTTTCTTTTCTTTTTTTATGACAGGCTTGAATGTGCAGTGAGAATGTTTATATCGATGATGTTGCAGATTCCTTTTCCACAATTCTTTCCTTTTCCACAATTCTTTCGATTTTTTCAGGTACCAACTGAATTTGGTTAATAAGTATTTCATTTTACGATCAGATATTTTCATTTTGCGATCAACAATGTCTTTGAAAAATACTATTTTTACATCTTTGCAATTTGGTTAATAAGTATTTCATTTTACAGTACATACATTACAAGTGTCTTGAAAATACTATTTTTACACTGCAATATGTTGTTAAGTCTATCAAAATGTCAAGTATCTATCACTAGTAGTGAGTATTTTTAATGCATGCAATTACATGTCAAGATCTTGTTGTGTGTTAGAATCCACCACTACATACTAATATGTAGTGGTTGTAGTGTAACCATACTAGATGTTTTGTAACAAGAATACAACCAGTACATATTATACTAGTTATTACTAGCATACTACATACTAGTACTAGTTACTAGTATTATCTTTCATTTAAAAGAATACAATCAATACTTATCGATATGTCTTGGTTGTGGATTAACCATGTCCTCTACATACTTAAAAGTTGTGGTTCCAATCAGGTTAGTGCATATTAACCTGATTCAATCAGTACTTACTGATATGTAGTGGTTGTAGTCTAACTATATTCCACTATGTACTGACAGTTGCATCACTCAAACATGCACTAATAAGTTACTAATAAAAGGAAAAGTTATATTTAAGTAAAATCACTAAATATGCAGTGTAAGATAACCACTAAATATGCAGTGTAAGATAACCACTTACCCAAGCGGACGGATCTAGATGCAAGACAGGCAAGTATTTTCTGTCTGTTTCATGCATCGGCAACTCCTTCTGAAACTTGTTGTTAAGCTTGTATTGTGCATAGTTCAGAAGATCTTGTTCTAATAAATCGTTATGTACCAAGTCATCAACTGTACTTCCACTCACAAAGACCACCTTCTCCTGTTCTCCAAGCAATTGTGCTGGAAAATAACGACGTAAAGGGTTAGTATGTATATCTTGGTATGTAATAAGTACATATCAAAATGTCCCTGGTATATACTACTACAACAATTTAACTATCTACCACTACATAATGAGAATATCTGTGCAACATATCAGTAACAGAACATACTGATATGTCTTTCTCAGTATGTATATCAAAAGAAAATATACAAAGCAACAATACATATTAATATTGCATCTAATTCTCACCTAAGAAGTTTTGCTTTATTGAAGTATGCGGATATGGTACTCTTCTGTTCATCCTTCATGTCTTTATAGAATGGTGACTTACTCAGTTGCCGAAATTTAAAGCGCAATTTTTTGTTTCTGTTTAGTGGTAATGCTTCCATTGCTCCAGCTTTTGGCTTCTTTGGTGATTTATACGAGGCGGAGAATTGTCTTCCACTATCGTAAATATCATCCTTCTTTTTTGGAGGATTGGCATGAGTAACTGGTCTTTTAGGTGTACTTGGTTCACTGCAGCTTTTTCTGACAGGCGGTGAGACCGTCTTTTTGTTCATTGGTACCATTTTTTGTTTCCGGATTGGTTCCTGCATTTTTTATCAACATAAAAAAAAATGTAATGTACAAATTTACGAAATGTATGCACAAATTAACGTTTAGAACTTATTATTCACCTCGCAAACTTCTTATGATGGAACATCCAAAACATCTTGTGATGGAACATCAAAAACTTCTTGCGATGAAACCTCCAAAGTATCCACTGAACTTTTTGGTGGGATATTTTCTTGTTTCTTAGTTGCAACTTCAATTGCGTCGTTCAGTTCACTGGGTTCATGCTTCCTAGCTGCAACTACACCTGCATCATTCAGTTCACTGGGTTCTAGGTGCTCAGGTGTATCTTTTGAAAATTCTTTGGTTTGCAAATCTCTTCCAAACAGGTTATCAAATTCTTGTCGTAAATCAAGACCAAAAAGAGCACCGTTTGGATCTGGGAGGAGGTCTGCATACTCTTCGACATAAATTCCAATGCTTGAGACTGCCATGTCTAAATAATCTCTAATAGAGAGCTCGTCAATGTGCTCCAAACTAGACATCTCACTAAACAAAGGTACATCCATGAGAAAAAAATCCCTGCAGCTGATGCAACGTCATACTCTTCAGATTTCTGGGACATAACTTCAACTTTATCCTTTGTGTCTTTTAGAGTAGTGAGCAACTCCTTTACTGCTACCTGCTTAACTTCAAGTGGATTCATCTGCAAAAAACAATTGAAACTGTCAACTACATTAAAGTTAATAATATGTCACAGTATACTACATTAAAGTTAACCCAAGTTGATTCACCATCTTCACGGGGGTCGAGGGGGCAGCTCCCCCTCGTATCATCAACTCAAAATAAGTTTGACTACATAAAATGCAAAATTATGATTTTATGTAATAGTACATATCAATATGTAATGATAGATACACTTACAACAATCTAAGTATCTTCCAATATATATCAATATGTAGTGGAGATACCAGTACCACAATGTAAGTATCTACCACTGCATATTGATATGTAACAGTACATGGCAATATGTAACAGTACATATCAATATGTAATGCTAGATACCCTTACAACATATTGAAGTACCTTCCACTAAATATTAGTATGTAGTGGAGATACCAGTACCACAATGTAAGTATCTACCACTACATATTGATATGTAACAGTACATGGCAATATGTAACAGTACAAGAAACATTAATAAACATTTTTAGGCTCCATACTACTTACTGGTGTATTGTCTCTACTATTTGTTTGACTTTTAGCTCCAAATCATATTTAGCCCATCTTCTAACCTCAGAATGTGGAACTTCAAAGTCATGGAACTTCAATACTGCAGGTGTTGTTGACAATTCAACTTCACAGGTGGCATTAACCTTTGTTTGTTCTTTCGGTGCTGACAAAACAGCTTCAGATGTGGCATTAACATCTGGTTGATCTTTTGCGGAAACTTGCACTTCGAAGTGAACTGTTTTGTCCACATCCAAATATTCATGGTTGCTTCTTTGAGTGGGTGTACATCCCAAGCTAACATATTCTTCATCAAGGCTGGCTTCTTTCTGCAAAGGAAAAGCTTTCATGTAAATTTCTTCCATCATTAGCACCAGCTTTGAAGCGTCAATTGTTGCGCCCTCTTCCTGCATTGTATTCACTTCGTTCCATTTGGCAGAAACTATACTCCTCAAATCATCATATCTTATCTTCCAATCCTCTTCCCCCAATAAAGACTCATGTGGACTTTCATTTTCCTCCTTATGTTCTTCATGTGGACTTTCATTTTGCTCTTCTTCCGATTCATAATTGGCATCATCTTCATCTTTAGCATCATCTTCATCTTTAATCCTTCTTGAGATACGAGCAAGAATCTTTTTTTCTTCGTGTGTGATATTTTGTTTGAAATCAAGAGAGAACTGGAACAAATCAACACACAACAAAAAAGTACATATTAATTAAAGATGTCATTAAAAATAAACTACATATTAGATAGATAAGATATGCTAATAATCACATATAAATGAAAAGATGACATTTTTAAAATACTGGTAGTGGTAGTGGATACATATTGATATGTATCAACACTTCATATTAAATACGTATTCCAAGTTTTTGTTACCTCATACTCGGAAAGATCAATATCCTTCATGAACTCAGTGCATATCTTTGTATGATTCCATCTAGCCACTATTGGCACATACATCCCCTGAGGCTTTGTCACTATAGGCTCGGGCTCCACCAAATGAGTATGCTCCGCAAACCATGGCTGTAAATAACGATATGCAGTGTTAAAATGTAGTTTTTAAAGTAGAAAACAATGAAAAACAAAAGAGCTTTAAAGTAGACAATATATTACCAACAAATAAACTGCACAACCATTGGTGTCTTCTACGTTATCCTCATGTTCATTCATCTCTCTCTCTAAATTAGAGTGGATTAGGTCAGGCCATGAAATATTCTTGGTCTTCTAAAGATCAAGAACAAAACCTATATATTTTTCAGTCAAGGCATTGGCATATTTTGTTGCAAAGAATAGTGAAGTGCACATAAAGAGACAAATAAGTCTAACAAGATCTTCGGCATCTTCCTCTTCATAATCTTCATCTTCCTCTTCTTCTTCTTCTTCTTCCTCTTCTTCAGTAGCTTCTTTGTCATACTTCTTTTTTATATTGATTGATGTTCTTTTTAAGATCTTCAAGATTGCCTTCACAATCATTGGCCTAGTCACTTTTTCACCAGGTTTAAGATCAGCAAGAAAAACCCTTTTGAAGAACGTAGTTTCACGACATCCACTTTTTTTATGCTGCATTGTAAGAGACAAATCACGATATTCCCTACCTGCAACTCTTGGCATCCCATAAATGACTCCCATTTCTTCTGGTGTGGATATCAGTTCATAAGCTAAGCCATGCATTTGAAAACAAAATCGAAGCTTGGTTGAATCTTCACCTCTCACGTAGCAACTTATCATCTTTGTGAGTGCATCTTCAAGCTTAAGCCAATGTTGTTGTTCAAACTTTGTGTGGAAGAACATTAAAAACAAATTCCCATATGATGCTTCTGAAATTAGGCGCCGCTGCAACTTACTCAACTTCAGTTTTTCTACATTCACAATAGTGTTCACAAGGCCCCACAAGCCTTTGAAACCGGCTCGGTATAAACTTCTTGGTCTTTTAACTCCTTTCTTACACTTACTAGCACCTACACAATATCAAGAGTTTTAAACCATTACACAACATATCAATATGTAGTTAATGAAGATACCATTACATATTATTAGTTGTACTTGAAACTACGTATTATTATCAGTACATATCATTATGTAGTGGTTCACACCACTAAAAGAATATAAGTATCTACGACTACATACTTATATTAACCAATACATATTATAAGCAGTACATACATATTATGATACAGAGATCAGCTTTATGCTAAATATATATTAATATGTAGTGGTGTATTGATAGCATATTAGTAGAACCATCTTATTAGTAGAACCATCTTCCACTGCATACTGATATGCAGTGGTGTATAGACATCTTATTAGTAGAACCATCTTCCACTGCATACTGATATGCTACAGAAATCAACTTTATGCTAAATACATATCAATATGCAGTGGTATATTGATAGCATATTGATATAATTCACCATATTTTCCACTACATGCTGATATGATTCACCATATACGGGGGTCATATCAGCATGTTCTGGAAAGATGGTTATATGGTATATCAGTATAGACAACTACATACCTTCTTTCATGGGTACTTTTGATATCCCTTTCCCTTTTGGGGAAGGATTGGCAGCTCTCAGGACAAGTTGTTTCGCACGCATTGTTGTCGGTGAAGGAGTAGCAGCCTTCGTCGACTTTCTAGCCTTTGCTGGCGCTGAAGGAGTAGCAGAGTTTGTCGCCTTAGTCGCCTTTGCTTTAGTAGTTGCCGCTGTTGTTTTCTTTCTTTTGCTTTTTGCATCAGGATTAGCAGCTGTTGTTTTCTTTGTTTTGGTTTTTGCTGCTGTAAACCAAAAAGTAGTGTTACGATTAGACAAGTATCCTATGTAATTATATGCACATATAGAGGCAAAATAAGCACTACATATCATATATAATTATATGCACATAAGCACTACATATCAGAATGTAACAATACATTTTTTCAGGTTAAAGAGGCAAAAAAATACTACATATAATCACTACATATCAGTATGGTACTACATATAAGCACTACATAAAGAGGCAAAATAGGCACTACATATCAGAATGTAACAATACACTTCAATATGTAACACTACATTTTTTCAATATGTCAATATGAAGCACAAATTACATAAAACATATTAATATGTAGTACACATATTAGCCAGTAATTCCTAGTAGTAGATTTCGAGAAATTTCCTAGAATGTATTAGTTAAACAACACTACATTTCAATATGTAACAGTACATTTTCCAGGTTTTGGGTATATTGCATGTCATTAGAGGAAAAATAAGCACTACATATCATATATAATTATATGCACATAAGCACTACATTTCAATATGTAACAGTACATTTTTTCAGGTTAATGAGGCAAAAAAGTACTAAATATAATCACTACATATCAGTATGCACTACATAAAGAGGCAAAATAGGCACTACATATAAGAATGTAATAGTACACTTCAATATGTAACACTACATTTTTTCAATATGTCAATATGAAGCACAAATTACAGAAAACATATTAATATGTAGTACACATATTAGCACTAAATATAATCACTACATATCAGTATGGTACTACATATAAGCACTACATAAAGAGGCAAAATAGGCACTACATATCAGAATGTAACAGTACACTTCAATATGTAACACCACATTTTTTCAATATGTCGATATGAAGCACAAATTACAGAAAACATATTAATATGTAGTACACATATTAGCCAGTAATTCCTAGTAGTAGATTTCGAGAAATTTCCTAGAATGTATTAGTTAAACAACACTACATTCTGATATGTAACAGTACATTTTCCAGGTTTTGGGGATATTGCATGTCAATATGAAGTACAAATTAGGCTTTGTTTTTGATTTGATTTACCTTCTTCCTGAGGAACCTTACTCATACTTCTTGTTGTGGGAGATTTAGAAGCAGGGGAGGGTTCTGTTCGAGAATCATCTGCAGATTTCTTTCTTCTTTTCACTGGTGTAGGAGATTTAGCAGCAGAGGAGTCTTTTGTTGGTGAATCATCAACAGATTTCCTTCTCTTTTTCACTGGTGTAGGAGATACTTCAATAATTTCTTCTCTAATCGTCCTCTTAATTTCTCTTCTGTTACCCATTTCTTCTTCAATTGATTTGTATGAAAAATTAGGTCAGAAACTGAAAGAAGAAGCAGTTTCGTTTATGATAATGATGATTTTCGTTTATGATAATGGTGATTTTCGTTTATGATAATGTTGTTTTGTTTAAATGCTAATGTTGATTTTTCGTTTCTGATGGTTTTCTTTTTTCAATTTGATTTTCGTTTCAGAGAGACGGAGAAGAGAGAGAACGAAAATGAAAAAAGAAAAGGAAGACGAAAGAACTGAAAGATTAACTAGTAATGTTCGGGGGTATATAGGTAAATGTACTTTATTTTAAACTTTATTGGACTACCCATTAACTAGTAGTTTTGGATGGACTAGCCACTAAACCGGGTCGGGTTTAGTGGACTAAACAAGAAAAATCTCAAATATTTTCTGTATGGAATGAAGGGGCGGACCATCAAAATCCGAGTCCGTATGAGAGTAAAGGACGTTAATTAGGGTTTGGGGGTTGCTCAAGCGACCAACAGTTGGTCACGTGATCACTGTGACCGGTCCACACTTCATAATTCCCTCACTTTTCATTATTTTCCCTCGTCCGATGAAGTTTTGACGGTTTTATCAAAAAAATCTAATTTTGTCATATTTTCTCAAATGGTCGCTCAAACGTGCACCATAAAATATCGAAATTCTCAAGACTGAGACGCAGACACCTTAGGGACACGAGCACATTATCTTGACCGACCAAGATTAGCTCTTCGACTCACGGAGGCCAATCCCATCGATTTTCATTGTTTTGACCTAATTTGCACAATTGCTGGTATTAGGTCCAAAACTTCCAAACACTTTGGATTTTTCATGAAGTGACCATCAGACGGTCACAGGACAACCCATGGCCGGCTCCATGACTCTATGGTCGGTCCATCACTCTCCCATAATTAATTAGGTTTTCACACCTAAGTCTCAGACGAGCATTTTGAATAATGATTGAACCAGCATTTAATCATTCTTTCACCAACAAATCATGAACTCTTCGTGAATTCATCATATTTGCTCACGTGAGCATATGGATATTACATGGTTGATCCACGGTCTCATGTAGCTGCTCCTCATTCGTCCCATGGTTAAAACTTCTGACCATGAATTGATCATCAATCAGTCAAATTAGGGTTTCTGAGTTCAAGGACCATGCTTCCAGACTCTAACCTTAATAATTCTACGACGACCTCATGGTCATGAATTAATACTAATAATTCTACGGTGACCTCTGGTCATGAATTTTATTAATTATGCTAGGTTCAACGACTAGCATTTTAATTAATATTCTTGGAACACTGCCAATCATTCATGAGCAACACATGCTCAGACGGTCAAATATTCAACAAATCATCACGAGAGCAACACTTTCTCAGATGATCAATATTTGCTCGAGTTAAGGAATATTGGTTCAACAATCCACCAATATTCAACAATCCATCAAATGAGCAATAATTGCTCACTTCATCGTAAGAATTATACCTCTGTATCATGACACGTTCAATTCGTGAGTTTCAGAACATCTTGTTCGACTCAGTGATTACATGGACTCATTGTACCATCAAACCACGAAGTCATCAATTGACTAACAAACCACGAGACGATCAATCGTGTCACTTGGGGGGATATCACTTAGGGTTTTGGTCTGGCGGTCTACGGCACGTGTGTTCAAACACACGATGGAATGTGAGAAAGTCATGCAATCAGTTGAAGGAATTCACGAGGTAGTGGGTGGAAGGTCGACCGAGTCTTTACACGTTGGACAACCGGTTTCGAACACGATTTCCACCTCTCCACTCCTTGATTCCATTAACTGTCACACTTCATGGGATCATGGTGTCTACAATTCCAGCAATATAAATAAGTTCCTAAATCAAGATTGAAGGCAGAGAATTGAAAACAGAACGAATACATAGAATACTCATAGTAAGAATCTCACGTCTCTTCGACAACACGAGATCATCAAACTCATCAATTGAGCAATTTTTTCACAATCGTTTAACTTTAATCATTCAGAACTTATCATATTCAGAATTCACGCGCCCACAATCCTTGAATCACCATCGATTCCACACATTTCTCAGCTTCCCTCCTAAAGATCAACCCATCCTCTCTTGTGACCGAATTTACTCTGGAACGGTCGTTGTCTCGATTTAGGCCAGAGTACTACAGATTGATCTCTCGAATCTAAGCACCCCCTTTGCAGCGGTGCATATGTGTGAGGTTAAACACTTCTCTCGGTTCAAGGAATTTCCTCCGCACGGTCGTCTTCAATTCCGCAAAAACCAGCAGATCGTTTTTCCCCATCCACGCCTTAATGTGAAGGAAACACCATGAAACTGAGGAGTTTCCTCAAAACGAAGGATATTTGTTCAAATGAAAGGATTTTCATGAGATCAAGGAAAATAATAAAGATATGATAAAATATGGAATTGGGCGTGGGACTGGTCACGATACGACCAGCCGGCCGGTAGGCCCAGTCCCTCAGCGCCTTGGTTAATATTTTATTATTTATTATTTTCTTTCCTATTTTGCATAGGTTCATCATCTCGTCGTATTTTGAAATACTCATTCGTACATTCAGATGCTCGTTAGTGCATTATTGCTAAGTACACTTGCACCATTTTGGTCGGGGCTTACTCGAAGGTAGCTCAGATGCCCGTGTGTTGAATATTTATTACTAACCCATGGAATTCTGCTTGGAAGAACCATAAATTGAAGTAACGAAATATTATGAAAACATTGAATATTTTCCAGGGATTCAGTTAATGAATATAATGATTTTAAGAATAATTAATTGATGGCTCTATACTAGTACGATCATCTATGAGCATTAATTATTCAGGAATTGAGTGATATGAGCTTGTTGAAGCGTCATATTTTCTTTTATATAGTCAGGGAAAATCCATCTGATTGCTGGATCAGGAGCATATACAATTATGGGTTTACAATTTTACCCCTTGTCAAAAATCCACCATCTACACGACCAAATTACTTATGAAGGCATAAGTGTTTTCTTGAACTACGTGTTTTCCTCGATTTCTACAAGCCAATGATGAGATTCAAAAGAAATGACACGGAGCTGATGCTAAACGAGGAGTTCAAAGCATTTGAACGGCGTTTAGTGGGCAACACTACATTGACAAGTGAATATTGGATGAGAATGACAATATATGAATATCTACTCACCAACGCATTCCATTGCGTTATTTATTCCATATCCTATGCACATAGTGTTACATACGCACCAACAAGACGTATTTTTACCGAAGAAGAGTCTCCAAAGATAGCCATCATGGGGTTTGTGAACATGAACCGTTATATTGGCCTCCAATTGAAAGATGGATGCCATTACCTCCATTAAGGAAGGTAGATAGATGTGACAACGAAATACCAATGGGTTGGTTTCATAGGTTCGAGGAAAGATTTCAATTGTGGGATGCATTACAGTTTTCGAGGGATGGCCCGTTATGTGTACTAATGAGTTGCGATATGGATGACTATGAGTAAATGTGGTGTGAAGGTATATGATAACAATGTTTTTTGTAGGATGGTGATTAAAATGATATTATGATAACAATGTGGTGTGAACCTATGTATTTTGAATCACTCATTATATATGAAGAATCCAGTTTTACTCTTATTATGTATTTGTAATGATAATATGATAAAAATGTGGTTATTTAGAGGTATTTACGGCCAGGTCATACGCTGACACGACCTAGCCGTAATGACCCAAGTGAGCTATTCTTCTGCATCACGGCTGGGAAACCTAACCGAAAAGTCATTAACGGCTAGGAATCCTACCCGTATTTCTGGGTACTGTCAGTTTTACGACTGATAATCCTGGCCGTAAATCTTCCTGGAATATCAGTTTCATATTATACTCTGTTACGTCTGAGAAAGTCCCATTGTAAAAACAATTACAGCCAGGATTCCTACCCGTAAATCTGGGTACTATCAGTTTTACTGCTGGTAATCCTAGCCGTTAATCAAACTTATGGCTGGAAATCCTTCCCATAAATTGCCATGGAATGTTAGTATCATATTATACTTAAACAAGAATCTGATACATTAATAATCAAAATACTAGTATCCATTCATTCAAAGTTAAGTCTGCATAAAGAAAAGTAAGTCTTAAAAGTAAATCACCCAAATCCATAACTTAAAACATGCTAAAAGTCTGAATAAACATAAGTTGGAATGACTTAAACAAGTTCATAACCTATAATCATCCACTACGACCAACAATTGAAGAAACATCCTCAGAAGATGATGAAGAACTGTCGGGAGTTTGGGAAAGACTGATCCAATCATCCTCGTCGTTAGTATAGAGATCATCCTTCGCTGGATTATGTAACTCTCGAAGCCTCCTAATCAGTGTTCTTTGTTCGTCGCAATCCAAATATAAAACCTCCTCAATGTTACGGATCAGTCCCCTGGAAATCCACTTAGCTCTCTTGACCTATTTTCACATCATTCAATTAATAGTGGTACATAATTTGAGCAACGTATACAAACAAAAAAGAATCATATACTACGTACCATCATCATAACAATATCACACATTGGTAGTTCATGGGGTTCTTTCTCCATTTCAGGGTTCCTCCTAAAAATGATGAAAAACATATCAGAAGATATGACCAATTCACACGGATTGATACAATTACGGTTTGGAAATAACAGATAACCCATCTGTTATAAACATTATCGTCTAGGAAAAGTGAGACCACCTAACCGTAAACATAGTCTCAGCTTAGAAATATGTGGACGACCTAACCGTAAACACAGTATCGGCTAGAAAATAAAAATAACGATTAGGGAAATTTATTTAAGGTTAGGAAACTCCCAGCCGAAACACTCATCACTCAATTTTACTCTGCAAACACATGACAACTTACGGCTGGGAAAGTCCCATCCGTAAATGTATTTCACGGTTGGGTTCTCAAATTTTCCTAACCGCGTGAGACATTAACAGCCGAGAGTTCTTGATGTCCCAAACTTAGGTATAAATTACGGTCAGGACGATATGATATCCCATCCGTAAACGCTTCTGAAAACCATTTTCGGAAACCCTAAATACATCAATCGAACCTATTTTTTAAATTTAATGGTAAAATAACTGGTGGGTTTTTCGATTCTTACATAATATGAGTCATTTGTGGAGAATTCACAGGTGTTTGAACAGATTGGTTCACCACATGAGTATTTGAAGGTGTTTGAAGAGATTGGTTCACCACATTAGGGGTGGGACTTGGGTTGGTTGGGCGGGCTCAAAGGCTTGGCCGAGGCCGACCCGAGCTAGGAATTCTTTGTCCAGATTGCCCATGGAACCCATGGAACCCATTGAGGTGTTGCCCAAGTCCGCCCAAGTTATGTTCCTCGGGTTGGCCCAAGTTCCACTAGAATACAAGTTTGTTAATGTGATAATAATAAATTTAGTAATAATAAATTTAGTAATAATAAAATGTAATTGCTCAAGTTATTTTAAATTTCTAAATAACTGAAGATTATTTACAATAATATAAACTCTTTTTTTATTGAATGATTAATTAGATAGATATAATTTATATTTTCATTATAGATTTGAAGATAATATCTAAAATTTCTCTAAATAGATAATAATACCAATTATAAAAAAATAATTTATATTTTCATTAATAGATTTGAAGATAATATCTAAAATTTCTTTAAATAGATGATAATACCAATTATAAAAAATATCTTATATACAGTTCTTCGGGTTGGGCGGGTTGTTTGGGTTAGAAATATTTGTGTTCATGCTTGCCCAAATTTATTTCGGGTTCATAAAATTTATGTCCGAGCTTGCCCAAAATTTTGAAATATGTTGCCCATGTCCGCCCAACGTTCGGGTTGGGCATGGTTGGGTGGGTTGACCCAACCCAAGTCCCACCCCTACACCACATCTCCATGAAAAAGAACATCAATAACTTGCCCTGATTCAGAATCAGGGTTCAATCGGCCGGATCTTGTCACTCTTGATCTTGCTGCCATCTTGAGAATCAATGGAGAAGAGAGGGAGATATTATTAGGGTTTTGAGAGTTCTTTTTTTAGGAGAAGAAGAAGAATAGAGAAAATGAATGGATTTTGATGTTTGGTTTTGATTTAAGATTAATTAGGATTAGGTTTTGACTTTAAATTATTTATTTACAAAGGGTAAATGTGACTTTTCAATCACTTGAGTCTTCCCTTATCTATAATTTGCCTCCACAAAGCAATTAAGCCCTCCAAATGGTCAACCTTTTAAGCCCCAATAATTGGATTTTAGTTTTAGGGTTAATTGGACTTTAGTACTCAGGTTTTATCCAACACTAGTCTGTGGTATAACATTCGTCCAACGTTAGGGCTTGGTATCTGGATCAAACGTTAACCAACGTAGACCGTTTATGACCAAATTTTATTTAATTTTATTAAAAAAATGATGTAAAATTCCGAGTTTAGAAGTGTATATGCCTAAATTTGGGATCCGATGGTTATTTAAACGTTATACAGTAAAACATCTATAAAATAATAAGCTTGGGACCACCCAAATCCTATTATTTTAAACATATATTACTTAATCGATAAAATAATAATCTATTATTTTAAACTTATATTACTTAATCGATAAAATAATAATTTATTATTTTAAACATATAATAAAATATATTAATTTAAAGAATAATTTTTAATTTAAAAAATTTCTTTGAAAAAAACCATAATTTTCATCTTAAAAAAATAAAAATAAAAAATCTTAGGATAAATACCGAAACAGATCTTTAAAAGTGGAAAATATAGAAAAAGATAAAAAGATATGAACGAAAATATTTTTAAAACAACATGCATTTGTTTTTAAAGTGTATGAAAAATATTTTTTATTTTCTAATGTATTATATTATAATTTTATCGAATTTATTATTTTAACACTAAAGATCCGAGTCGGGACAGTAACATTTTATTATTTTAACGAGACTATTATTATTATTATTACATGAAACCAGTTGGAAGCCTAACAAGCTAGGCTCCAACGACATACTACAGCCTACCAGCGAGCCTCATGGGTAACCTTGCCAAGGGGAGCCGAAGCGGGAGGAGGGGCGAGATTGTGTCACAAGGGGGGCAAACTAACACTACCTTCCATGTTAATTTCTGCAATATTACGTCATTGGGGACTTGAACCTAGGACCTCCTTGAGCGCATGAAACTTCGGGGAATGAGACTATTATATTATTGAGTATTATTTTTAAAAAGTTTTACTGTAGCTTATAATTCAGATTCACAACATCAATTAACCGCCCAAAGTACCATTTTACCCTCACTCAATCTGTTTGTTAATGTCGTGACACGTGAATTGGAAGGCTGGAGCCTAGTTAGCAATTCGTGATACGGGAAACGTTCGGAACGGGATACGTACGAGTATTATACGGATTCGTAAAAATTAAATTCGGTCAAAAATCCGTTCAACGGTTCGTGATTCGGCAGTAGTACGGAACGGGATACGTACGTGTATAATTCGTTTTACTAGTATGGATTCGGCATACAAAATTCGCCATGTATTAATTAACAAAACAATCATTTATAGTGGGGATATATGTGATTTATCATTTAATTAGATATATATTTACCATATGGAAGATTAGCACCAACCATCTCTTGGTCTGGTGGTCAGAAAGTCATTTAGGAATTTGTAAGAGCGAGGTTCGACTCCCCTCCTCCTCCATTTTTTGGATAAATATTGGGACCTGTGGCTGTGGGCTCTTAACTTGGGCTATTTGGTCAAGCCCAGCTAGCGGGACCTGTGGCTGTGGGCTCCTAACTTGGGCGATTTGGTCAAGCCCAGCTGGCGAACCGAATGCACGTATTACACCCGAATCCGTATAATCAGCGAATTATCCGGATAGCCCAGATTAGACGCGTTACTAGGTACGGAGTTAGTGTAGTTCGGCCGATTTATTCGGTCCCAAATCATACGTTAAAATTCGCGAATAATTCGCGTTTGAAACGGCGAATTACTAACTAGGGGCTGGAGGTGTTCCACGTTGTTGTTTTCAAACAGACCAACCTACTTCATCTTCTCTGTTCTATCTTGACAGTAAAACACATCAAAAACCAAAGAAGATGAAAACCAGATGCATAGGCAATTTTTATGGCGAGGATTGAGTTGAACTTATGGTTTTAGGTTTTCTTCTTGCTGATTAGTTTTAGTTGGTGCACAAGGAAGACAAATATTTTGCCATCTAAGAATCGAAGTACCCTGAAGAAAAAATGAAGTATTATTTACAGACGAATCGACATGAAACTTGAAGAACAGTGGAAACCCATTTTTGTATTAGATTATTCCCAGGGGCGGAGCCAGAAATCTAACTAAGGGGATCAAAAAAATTCTGGGAGTGTAACTATAATAAAATAGGCTTAAAACCCAATAAATTAAAAAATAATGGGCTAAATTAAGCCTTGGAGCTAGTTTCCGCCCCTGATTATTCCACCGTAATTTCAGTTTGAATTTGATTGATTTTGTTTCAATAGAACTTAGGGTTTACTAATATGGGAAAATTCAAATACTAGGGTGTTTTACTGTTGAAATTAGGTTTTAATGGGGAATGTCTGAAATTGAAAGATATGAACCATAGCGAATATTCAATTTGAACAATTATGTTTTGATTCACGTAATTTGATTTTTAGGGCTTGAAAAAAAATCGGAGTTTTTGCTGTGAAGGATGTAATTGAGTTTGTAATGGTTTGTCGATACTTGTTTGTTATTGAGAATGAAGAGTTGTGGTGGATGATTGAGAGAAATTGATGTTATTGGTGTAGAGAAGAGATGGGGAAAAAAATCTGCTGCTATGAGTTTGAGAAGAAGACAACAGGAAGAACGGGGATTGTATGGTTCTGAAGCTGGAGTTCTTCATCTTAGGCAATCAAAGATGGGTTTTCTGGTTTTGGTTTGATATGGATGAGCTATTGGTGCCGATTTAATGGGGAAGAAATGTTTTCTTCTCTCTTGATGATAGTTGTGACGGCGACGGTTTAGAGGAGAACGATAAGGAAAAAGAATTAAGGTTGACGTTGATTGGTTGTTGTATAAATATTAGTGGAGTAAAGGGTATAATTGTAATTTCATTTAACAATATAATTTTGGATAAACGTTTTTGATAATTATGAAATGGAAGTCCAGATTTAACCGGGTAGACACTAATATACTGCAAGTTGGATGACCTGCATCCATAACTAAAACAACGAGACAGATCCACTAAACTGTGGTAGAGAGATGTCTGTTAAAGAGCAAGACATATTATCGAGAGAGAAAGACCCGCTCAATAGCTGATCATATCATGCAAAAAAAAAAAGACCTGCTCAACAGCTAATCATATCATGAAAAAAAACTTAAGACCCGCTCAACAGCTAATCATATCATGCAATTTTATTTTTTTTGAAAGTGAATACCTATAAAAATCTAAAAACTTAAATAAACCACTTTCCCACACTTATGTGGAAACTGATAGAGTGGCGTTAATAAGAAGCTCTTTAGAAAGCATTGCAGTTTACTTCCTATTCGTCAATCATCTTCCTGTAGCGGTGGAAAAGAAGTTAAATTCAATTAGGAGGAAATTCTTATGGGGAGAGGACGACAATAACATGAAAATGAGTTGGGTCTCATGGAAGAAAGTGATAAAATCAAAGAGGAAAGGAGGTTTGGGCATTCGAAATTTAAGACTCATCAACAGGTCTTTAATGGCTAAGTGGCACGATAGATATTGCAGGGAGAAAACGGCGTTATGGAGGAAGTTAGTTTGCGAGAAATCTAATGCTGATGAGAATTGTTTGGTTCCAATGCAAGTTAACGAGGCGACTGGAAGGAGTTTGTGGTTTGAGATCATAAAATCTAACCGCGATTTCTTTGGTTCTGTTAATATTCAGGTGAAGAATGGTAGAAGTACTCGCTTCTGGCACGATTGGTGGTTGGAGAGGAGATCTTTCAAAGACAAATACCCGAGGCTGTATAAGCTCAGTACACAAAAGTTTGTTACGGTGGCAGATATGAAGACTACAATTTGGAACTTCAGCTTTTCAAGATATCTTGGACCTACGGAAAGAATAGACTTGTTAGAGATAAAACACGACTTGCGTAATGTGATACTCGTTCGTGACGAGGAGGACAACATTGAGGGGGATTCTTCAGCAAAAGCTATCTTCAATAAGTTAACAGATCATGATCAGGACTGGGAGTTTTATAGTGTTGCGCACAGTCATTATGCTCCACCTAAGATGGTGTTTCTGATTTGGGATTCTTTTCATCAATCAGTTCCAACTAGGTTTATGCTGCAGAGAAGAGGAGTTGAAGTAAGCACCATCTTGTGTCCTTTCTGTTTAGCTGAGGTTGAGACACAAGATCACTTATTCATTCATTGCACCTGGGCAGGCTCTATTTGGTCGCTTCTTCTAGACTCTTTGAAAGTTAGATGGGTAATGACGAAGGACTTGCAGAGCTTATTTTTGAGCTAGAGAATGGAAAATAGCTTATTTTTTATTCCAGCTGTGAGAATGGAAAAAGATTTCTGGAAACTAAATAAAGATGATTTGGCATCTTATTCCACTTTTGATTTCTCAATGTGTTGGGAAATATGGCTTTGAAAGGAATAGATCTTTTTCTCTTTCGTGTTCATGGAGGAAGGGCTAAGGATAAGGATCACATATTGAGGAGTACGGTATGGATGATAATTTTAATAAGGCTTTGGAAACGTTACAAGTGATTTCCTGATTTTGATCTTAACAACTTATCTTAAAGCACAAAGCATCGGGCGAGTGCTCTTTTTGGTAAATATACGTCTATTCCGAGCTCAAATACGTGTTAATGATCCCTCTTTATCCCTATCACGGGTTGCTTGGATTCATATGGTGAACAAACTTTTAAGGATTTCTCAATGAACCAGATTTTATTCCACTGGGAAGACATAATTCATATGTAATTAAGGTCTTCTTTGTTTTTTCTTTTCGGTTATTTATCCTTCTTTTTACATCCACTGTAATTACCATCTTTTTCTCTTTCAATATATCCTTTATTCCTCAAAAAAATAAAATAAATTAAATTGGTTTCTACTTAAACCATAACAATGAATTTTTCTAGATATGGCTTTCTCAAAAGCCACAAATAAATCTAAATGATATCTATAAATGATCGAAGTGAATTCAGAATCGAAAAATTCAATCCCTAGCTATGCCATGTTTTACGGCTTGGTAGCCATTCCTCCCTCCATTTTTTTCTCGTTTCTATTCAAGTATAAATTGCAGCGAAGGAATCCAAAAAAACCTAGCAGACATCTGCCAAGGCCCAGTCTAATACCCATGCTTTTTTCCTCTGCCAAAACCAATTTTTGTCTGTATACAACACCCACTTCCTAATCCATTCACTTTCCAAAATCTGGCTGTACGATTTAACCAACTACTACTCCTGGACCACCTAAATTACGGCCACAATCCATATTAACAAACCCCATAATCTGTTGTCTCTGGTTAATGATTCAAGATCAATTTGGTCCCAATTTCAGACTGCACATGAACCACTATTAAATCAACACCAAAATTGGGTAAAAACCCATCTCTGTCAGCTACAATTTCGTCCATCCAATCAGGGGAAACATTGGGATAATACCCATCACAGCAACCATTAACCATCCGAACCAAAACCCACATGGTTTAATTAAGAAGACTTGGAGTCCACAGAATGTTGTTGTTGCTATTAGAAGTCTATAATGACCACCACTGCCATACTATTGTCAGTCATCTAACTCTTCTCTGTTCTGGAGTTTGAAAAATCCACTCAAATCAGTGAGTAACGTATGCCAAATTCTTCCAAACTGTTGACACCGTATCCTACGAGTCGTGAAGAACAAAATTTACGCCCTTTATGGAGATACTCTTAAAATTAAGGGATAATTGGACTTTAGTACTCAGGTTTTGTCCAACACTAGGCTTTGGTATAAAATTTGTCCAACATTAGTGCTTGGTACCTGGACCGGACGCTGACATGCGGTTCAATTATAGGATGACTCAAATAATTTTTCTAGATTTTTATAGGAGGACGATAAGGAAAAAGAATTAAGGTTAACACTGATTGGTTGTTGTATAAATATTAGTGGAGTGAAGGGTATAATTGTAATCTCATTTAACAATTTAATTTTGGATAAGCTTTTTTGACTATTATGAAACGGAAGTCAAGATTTAACTAGTTAGACACTAATATACTACAAGTTGGATGATTCAAATAACTTTTATTCAATGGAAAATAACTTTTCTAGATTTTTATAGGTATGAGACAAATCTATGTTGGATGACTCAATTATATTGAGAACAGTGTAATGTTTAAGTGTGGGGGAGTGGTTTATTTAAGCATTTATATTTTTATAGGGTTTCACTTTCCAAAAAAAAAAATAATAATAAAAAGAATGCATGATATGATTAGCGGTTGGGCGGGTCTTATTATTTATTTATTTTTTGCATGATATGATCAGTGGTTGGGCGGGTCTTAATATTATTATTTTTGCATGATATGATCAGTTGTTGAGCAGGTCTTTATATCTATATAATTTGTCTCGCTCTTTAGCAGACATCTCTTTACCACTGTTTAGTGGATCTGTCTCGTTGTTTAGCAGACATCTCTCCATATCCATCTGTTGAGCGGATATTTATCCAGTTGTAGAAGATATCTCTTGTTTATTTGATATGGAGCAGATATATTTTTTTAGTTTTTCTCTAGGACTAGAAAAATGTAAGTGTGAGGGTATTTGATAAGCACATAACTATATTAGCTTATCCTCATTATTTCGCTAATAAGAATCTTTTGAGTCATTTGTAGGAAATACAAGAAATACGAACACTGAAAGGATAAATGGCTAAAAAAGGAGCTAAATCGTGTTCGCGACAAAATAACCTATGTTACTGCTCGGAACACCACAAAAAAAGAGATGATGATTTTTTGTCAGCCATGATGATACCTGAGCCATCTCACGGCTAGAGAAGAAATAAAAATGAAGTAGACTCCTTTATTTATTCAAACACGAGAGTCTGGATTTCATTCAGAGTTAAGAAAAGGTGGAAGTGAGAATGTGAGCAAGTGGGATAATTTAATTGAGTTGGTTTGGCTATCCAAATGAAGTGGATTTTATAAGTTTTCCTTTGTCTAAGAACGTGTAATCCACTAAAGATATGTGTCCAGACCCTCACCGTACTTCATTTTCTTATCAAAACGTAATAAAGTCTCGCAATTCATGAAAGTTCCATGCATTTATCCAAGAAGTTACAGTTACCATCATTTTATATGGCGTGACATCAACCAGAAACATCAGTTCTTCAGGATACGACGTCAACAATTTGGAAGAATTTGGCATACTTTACCCACTGATTTGAATGGGTTTTCAAGCTCCAGAACAGAGAAGAGTTGGGTGACTGACATTAGTATGGCAGTGGTGGTCATTCCAGGCAACTAACCACAACAATAACATCTGGTGGATTCCAAGTTATTTGAAAAGACGTGGGTACCCAAGTACACCACAATTTTTTTTAACCTATAAGTCCTCTATTGAATGTGATCGTCTATAGACAGATTTGAGACAATACGATAATTTGGTTCACACTTCATGTGATGGTCAATCGATACGAGATCGAGACAATACAACAACAAGATAACTTGTGTGATTGACTACGGATACAAGATCGAGATAATACTACAACAAAGTGTATTATTTGATAACATATTCGGTAATAGAAAAACTCTATAGGATAACTATCAAGTAATGCGGAGTTAACGTATATGTGTATTTTACTTAGTTCCCTCAGTATCTTTGCGCCTTAGACTTCTAGAGTCATGTACATGAATAACAAGTCCTTTGGATCATATTCCAAACAACGAAGGAAGATTCTCTTTGGTAACCACTCCAATCAATCTTGCTAAATATTTAGATGAGTCGTTGACAAAGGATCTTCCGTTTAATCTAATAAACTCCTTTGTATGGTCAAATCTATCTAACTTTAACTACTGAAATAGTCAAGTATAGATTTTCACTCAATCAAAATAAATATCAAAGATATGTTTTGATAATCCCAGCCAATCAAGGTTTGTGCACACAATTCACAAGATACGAAAACCAATATGAAATCTTATTCGTCTACAAATATTCTTTAATCTTCAATTACCTTAACAACACCATTTGAATCTCTTGTGATCAATCACGCACATAACGGAGTCTGTTAACAATGTATTATCACAAGATTTATTTAGATCTAACAACAATTCTAAAGATCTCGTCGATACTTCGATCTAGTTTGAGTGGATCTTATATCAGAAGAGAAGATTCTCAAGCATAAACTAGGTGCAATCAAAGTTTCAACAACTGTTAGTCAATCAAATTAATCGAAAACTAATAACACTGCAATTATCTAGTTTCCCACCAAAGGTACTCATGGAGATTCTTGATCCCACATAAGTCTTTAAACGAGCGGTCGTAAGAGATTTCACATAATTAGGATACCTTCCTCTCCGAATAGACGGCTCTACCAGAAACAACAAGAAATAAAGTTTCCCTGACTCTTAGAATAGTTTGCTAGAAATGCAAACTTAGGTATTTATAGACCAAGGATGTTTGGACACCAGGGAATTTCCAAAACCGAAAGTATTCTCCAGATTTTCAATGAATGGAAAAATTCGGTTTTCCTAATTCCAATATAAATGCTTATCCAATATTTCCGAAATATAATAAAATCTCCAATTAGTATATGCACATTACTAATTTTTATTCTCTAGAGATATGCATTAAATGTTGGTAATTAAAGCATATAAAACCAAAAACCTTAATTAAAAGATTCTTAATTTATTTTGGCACAGGATCACATTGTGTACTAAGGAATATCTTTGAACAATAAATAATAAGGGTTATTGTTCGTGTTTAAAGTATGTTGACATCTTTTTACTGCAAATTCTTATTTCATATTTACATGGATTTGCATTCTTGGAATCGGTTATACCACACTTCCAAGAAAGTTTAGAATTGGTTCACCTGTTTTCCAAGACTACTAAGTGATTAATTAAATACAAAACCATATACATGGGTTCAATCGGTTCTACCAATCACTAGGATCGGTTATACCGAAATATGGAAACACTTGTGATCGGTCACACCAGTCACTAGGATCGGTTACACCAGTTACAAGAATCGGTTCCATCTACACATGATATTACTTGTGATTTGTCATACCAGTTACCAGGACTGGATACATGAATTACAAGGATCAGTCACATATACTCATGATCGGTCACACTAATTACTAGGATCGGTCACACCAATTACAAGGATCGATCATACCATCACATGGTGATTACTTAGGATTGGTTCTACCGATTAAAAAAACCAGTCATACCAAATCATAAGTCTGGAATTGTGATTAGTTATACCAAGATACATAACCTAAGTTAAGATCGGTTCTACCATCTCACACATATTGGTCATCCAAAGATTTGCAATGAATAGCCAGACCAATAAGCCTAATGATTTCCCTTTCGATTCACGATACAAGTTCATGAATGTACTTCCTTTAAACAAATGTATAAAATTGTTTCCTAGGATAGTATCTTCACCATAACCCATTCACATAATTATAATAATATATACAAGATTATTTCGATGACATATCTACGAAGTTCAAAAGATAAGCGTTATACTTCGTAGTCTAACTCCCTAATACTATGATCATACTATTATGATCATGTCACATCACTAGAGTATTATACAATATGTACAGTATATACAGCTTCGCAGTTATGTTTTCAATATTGCATGACTTGAAAGATACGTTAGGAATGAAACAGTTCAAGTCAATATTACTAACCTCAAAGTGGAAGGATGATGTCGTCGTTGTAGTTCGTTACTTCTTCACATTCTTCAGGTCTTCAAATTAATACTTGTATGTCTCAAAATTCCTAGAATTTCTAGTCTAACATAAAGGAATTTGACTCTAGTATTTAATCAAGCGACTCTAGATGATTTTTGATACTAAAATATGACAACCAAACTTGACATACCAACGTTTGGTGAGTTCAATCGAGCTATGCTCTAACAATCTCCGATTTTTTCAATTTTAGTGACAAAATCTTATTACATAAGGAGATAAACGAAATACAAAATAACTCATTCTTCATACGCTTGATTTCAAGTTTCAACAACACAATAACCTGCATATATTCAATCAACAAATGCCGTTGTTGACATTTGAATAACAAAAGATTTTACTCCCCCTAAAGGTAATCTAGGTAAATATTCAATCCGAACATCTTTGTTATTCCCCTTTTGTAGTAAGAATTACTACACAACAATATGATATGTTTCCCTCTCTTAGTCAATTCTTTACTCTTTCGTTAGATATAACGTTTAAGCATAATTGTCCTTTCCTAGTGATTAAAAATCACTTGTTTACTCCATATATTTCTCCCCCTTTTTTTCACAAAATGACAAAGGTTCGAGCAAATAAAGGACAAACCGAAAGGATCTTATAAATTCAAAAGACTTGTAAACAACTTATAAGAGTTAAGCACGTAGGTTTCACATACGACTTTAGATAACCAATATTAAAACCAAAACTACAAAGTAATTTAGTTTCAATATGTTATCAAGGAAACAATTCCCCGAAGCAATTTTCCCTAATAGACTAACAAATTAACTAAGAAACTTAATTCCCTTTTTAGACTGATTGCAAATGGACAATCGCTTATTTCGATAAGATCAAAATTAACTTTATTTCTCTCATCAGGCTCTAATTATTCAGACAATAACATAGACCTTTCCCTTTATTATACAAGAAAAATACTAGATTAGTTAACTAGTTTTTCTTGTCAAGGAATTTGGTTAGACTTGAATAACCGAATCCTCCAATTTGATAAGTCTAACTAAGATCAGAATTAACTTAGTTTTTATTATCCGGAATCAATTGGAGTAAATAAATGATCCCGTATTTTGTTAAGCCTTAAAAAATACATACAAACCAAAATAAATTGACTTGCATAATTATTTTCTTAACCGGAAGCAATTGAAACAAACATAAACATTATAGCACCGTAATTGCACCGAATTTAGTTAAGCAAAAACACTTGATACCCAACAATAAAGAAGATACCAAACAATAAGCCAAATAAATTGACACAATTTTTTTTAATCAGAAACGATTGAATCACACACACACACATACATACATACATACATACATACATACATACATACATACATACATACATACATACATACATACATAATATAATGGAACATATCAATTGTACCAAAATTTCGTTAAGCAAAAGAAAAATATATGCAAACAGGCTTTTCTTGAACAGGAAAAAAATTAACTAAAAAAATCGTTTCCTCAAATTTTGAAGCCCTCTTCTCCCCAGAAAGATATATCATTAAGCGCAAGTTCAAATAAGAACTCTCCTCCAGTGTGTTGTCAACCTCTCGCAAGAAAAAAAGAATAACAACAAAAGCAACCTTTACCAGAGAAAGGTTGAATCGGTTTTAACTAATGCGTCCCAATAGAAAAAGTTGAAAACCCGAAACACATATGTTATGCTAAACACAACTCATGTAAACACAAATTGATTCCACATATTGTGACTCTTCACATATGAGTTTCAATCGGAACACCTTATGATCCTTTGATAAAGCCTACCAACATGGGATAGAACTTAATCCCGCTAAATAAAAAAGCCACACAAATCATAAGGGTTACATTATATGAGATCGAATATTAAGGTTAATAAAAACCGAAATCAGACATCCCATAAACCGAAAACATATAACAAAAACATAAACATTCATTCATAGGCTATGTAATCGGTAACTATCACACAAAAATTATAAAATAATAATTTTATTCATAAATAATAATGATCATGATAGTTTTATTCAAAAATAGACCTCATACAATAATTAAAGTAAATCAAAACATTGATGTGTATTTTTCTGTAAGTAGAGATTGAATCAAAAATCAAATTTCTTCATGATGTTGAGATCTCTTTTGCTTGATAAGAATAATTCTCTATATTCCTTGAAGAGATCCTTGATCGAAGAATAATTCCTCAACCTTGAGTAAACTAGGTTCTCCTTCGTTTACTCTTTTTGTAAGTAATTCTTGTTGCTTGAGAAGGTGATCTTGAACAAGTAGAGACTTCTCAAGAGAAAGCTTCAATATCAAAACCTATAATTTTGTTTCTGCACAAGTTCGTTCCATTTTGTGAAAACCTTTCTCATAATCGATCATGGAATATGATAAATTGATATGATTGCAAGAGGTGGTTCCAATTCCGTTGGAGTTATACAAATCGGAAAAATCACAAGCCATTATTTCAGCATATCTTTCCGAACCTTTGCAAAGAGCTTTGCATGGTAATCTGCATTGTACATAATTCTTGTTACAGAGAAATAGACAAGATTTTTCTCTTTAAGAGACAAAGATTACCGAAACTTATATACCAATAGTTTTCAAAGACTTGGTCACCGATTATGGAAATCAAAAAATATTTTCCTTTAATATAACCGAAATTTTCAATATTAAAGGTTTTAAAAAAGTGCCTTCTTGTGAATATTTCCATAGATATCGCAAGTTTTAGACTATTGTGTTATATACACTGAACTCATCTAACATAGTTTGAGCACTTCATGAGTCAGTGTATTCAAACAAGATACTAAGTATCTAGTTGAGACAGATTATTCTATTCAACAGTTGTAGAGAATCTTCCTTTATATGTTCTCTTTGGGATCTTAATCCTCTTGTAAGATAGACCAAACTTATCATAGAAATGAATATCATCAAGATATGTAGGTATAACCTTATGTATTGATGAACTGGAGAATTTTCTAAATTCCTTTTTGTTTGGTTCCATCGTCTTCTTTGGTACCCATTTTCATGAGTTGCTAGTCTTTCGATCCTCTTTTCTTTTGTGATGAACAACTCTTTGAGATCCCTTTTGATAATTATTGTGAGAACTCTTTGATCTAAGAAAATCATACTTATGCATGATTTCTTTCTAAAAAGGTCTCATGTTATAACCTTGACTAGAATTTGTTTTTCTAAATCTTGAACAACGTGATAGTTGACAATTTCTTACAACATGACCTTTGATTCCACAATGAAAATATCGTCTGTAATGATGTGGAAGACTCTTATGTGAGTATTTCGTCTTGGGATTACCAAAGAATACATACACTTCTTTAGAAGATGAAAATTTCTTTCGAGAGCCTTCGATATCATCCTTCTTTCTTTTCTAGGGAAAGATCAAATTAGATTATATGGATTTATCCGGGAGGATATAACCAGCTGATATTTTGACATCAATGAACGCATTTCATCCTTTATAGTGATCCTATAGAGTTTGGTTAAGTTTGAACCTATTATCAAGTAATCACACTTTGATTGTTGTATTGTCTCGATCTGGTATCCATAGACGATCACACAAAGTGTGAATACCGATTTGTGTTATTGTCTCGACTTTGTCCATATACAATCACTTTAGGTAAGAGGGATTATAGGTGGATAATTTAATAATTGTGATGTATTTGGGTACCCTCATCTTTTCACTCCCCACAAATATTTAGCAATTAAGCACAAGTTCAAAAAGAACTATCCCCCTATTTGAGGGTAAAAACTGGTTCTGCTATTTTTGGTAAATTGGGTATGTTGATGAAAAACGAATTCAAACCCTAAACAAATGCACTGCACAAGAGTACTTTTAGATTCGAGAGATCAGTTTGTAACACTCTGGCCTAAACCAATAAATGACCGTTCCAGATTCAATTCGGTCACAAAGTGAAGGCAAAGGGGTTGATCTTAGGGAGGGAAGCGAAGAAGGTGTTTGAGATCAAAATGTTGAATTATGAAGGTGTGGATGTTTATGACTTGTATCAGAATATGGAACTGGCTTGTAGAATGTAAGCTAAAGTCCTTGGTGTTTTCTGGATACTGAAGCTTTCAGGGAGAATGTAAACTAGATTATGAAGGTGTGGTTGTTGATAACACATGTGTTCCTGTTTGTCGAAATAGGTTGAAAACCTATTTATACAATTCATTTGAGTGCAACCCTGATCTCGTAGGAAGTGGAGAAGAATAATTAGTGGACTAGTGGGGTTGTATAATAGGTGGTAATTATCACGTGGTCACGCCTTCACACACTAATCTCATCGTTGTTAACCGTTCGTCCTTTCCTAACACATTCTCTTAATGGGCGCGTTGCACGCCGCACACTGTAAACCGCCAGACCAATACCCCAGTAAGTATCCCCCAGTTTGTGACATGTTTGATATCTCGAGTAAGCGGGTCAAGTCGTGGGACTTGCCACAAAGAATAACATATGGTGCTATTAAGTTAAACAACTAATTTGTTTATGAGGCTGATATAAAATATTGTATTTATTCGATGCACGTAAAGCATCTCCTTTAAGCAGCTAAAAATAATCGATGTGCATAAAGTATCGTTGTTTTAGAGCTTGATTGAATAATCGTGGATTGAGCGTCTCAAAAGGAACACGACCTCCCTTTTTCAGGGAGTTGGTGGGTGCTATGCACACATCCTAAGGAGTGGCCGATCAGTTCCTATAGGAAAGTGGCGACTGGTACCCATTCTAAAATCCTATCGGTCGATCCAAGTTAGACCTAGACCGCTAAAATCGGCTATCCAAGTTGAGTGGCTGAGGAAATTTGCGGCAGTTAATGACTATTGTTGAATTACATGCAAGCAGCACAATTAGTTACCTTTGGACAATCATTTGGGATCCCTATAAGCTAGTTTTTGCTTGCCTGATTGTCCCCCGTGAAAGAATAGTGGATGGTGAACACAATGATATATTGTTGGTCACCTAAAATCAAATCTAGGCTGGTCAACTCGTCTAGCGTAGTTGGACGGCGGAGATGGTTTTCGGCAGTTGCATACTGCCATTGATTTAATTTTATGGTTTAGGGGCCACGCGAACAACCCTGTTTTGGCTAGTCGAATCAAAGCGTTGGGCGCTGATTCGAATAGACCGGTTGGCCATGTGAAAAGAAAAGTCATTAGTGAATATGCTAACATCTCCTGGGCCATCTAAAATTATATACAAACCACCCGATTCGGCTGGCGAAGAGTGATGGTTGTGATCGATTTGCGACAGTAATATACTGTCGCAAACACCAATTAGGGTTTCAAAGTAGCGCGTTCACCCTACTTTTGGTCAATGATTCTATACGCTCTTGGCTTACCATAAGCCATCCGATCGACCAATGGTGGAGTTGGGTCGACGGAGAATGCGACGACACCTCTTTGGCCACCTGAAACTGGATCTAGGTCATCCGACCAGGCCGGCGAAGATGAACGAACACGATCAACTTGCGGCAGTTGTATGATATCGCAACCCATACTAAGGTTTTGGAATAACGCATTTACTCTAGTTTGGGAAAATGTTTTAACACTCCCGGGACTTGCGGTGGGCAGGTCGATCGACTAAGGGAGAAATTAAGCCGCCAGTGAACATGCCAATACTTTTTTGATCGTTCGAGATGCGATCTACGCCGTCCAACTAGGCTGTCTAAGTTGGACGGATGTGATGGGTTTTGAGACCGTTTTTGCCGATTTTAGTTCGCTTGAGTATGTTTTTCCAACAACACAATCACCCACATTAGGGTCAATCGTTCGAAGCGTTGTGGATGTTCTAGATGGAATTCGCTCGGTCGGGATGCTATTGGCCCCGCCCATAGTCATTGTGATGATCTCCTAATTCTTCCAGGAGTAGGCTAGGCTTGTTGAATTGTGTGGCCAAATTATGTGGCCGTGATATTAAAATTCTAGATTTTCCCTAAGGAATTTAAGCGTGTTCAATCGAGCTAACTTAAAAGTGTGTCAATACAAAATTCTCTTTATCAGAGAGTGATGCAGCATGTGTGAGTACTTCCATGCAAATCTCAATACTGACACTTCGGGAGATTCATGCTACTCCGCTGAGAGTGAACATTTAATCATCAAGTCATGTCAATATTGAGAGTTCGGCTGGGAACATAGCATTGGAAAATACTAGGCAAGTCACACATTAGTGAATAATGCTGGTAGAAAATAGAATTCACAGAATATTAAGGATTGTTGATACACGCACCATTATGATTGAATTTCATATAAATGTACTGAATTTCTCAATACATATGTAAGTGGAAAGGTTTGAGCACTCATCACTTTTAAATGGCTCAACCTCTTTACAGAGTGATGGCGCATTGAATATACTGAATTGCCTAATACCTATGTAAGTGGAAAGGTTTGAGCACTCATCACTTTAAATGGATCAACCTCTTTACAGAGCGATAGCGCATTAAATACATGGTTTTACAATTTTATCCCTGAACTAAAAACCACCATCAACATTAAGTCCCCTGTTTAGTACGTAACAGTGACATTGTTGTGGGGTAAGCACTAGATGGTGACTAATAAAGATAAAACTTATGAGACAAAGTTAGATATTACCAGGAGAGATGGGTCGGCATGTCCTTAAAACATATCACATTCAAGAGGCGTCCAGGTAAGCGTTCCCCTAGCATGATGTCGGTCGGCCCCAGGTAGATTAGGCATACGTTTGGTTTGGGATCTCAAACTATTCATGACGACGTCATAATCATTGACTTTGATATGCATGAGCCCTATCATGAGGAATATCCTTAAAAGGATTCTGAAGCAATTTCTGAAAAAGATGTTGAAGTAGCTCCCAAAGAGAACGTTGATGTATCTTCCAAAAAGCGTGTTGAAGCGGCTCGAGAGGATGTTGAAGCGGCTTCCGGAGAGGATGTAGAAGTAGCTCCTGCAGACGACTCTAGTGAAGGTGCCCTTGGACATGGCATTAAAGACACTTCTTTGATGTTTAATAATCTTTGTTTCATGCGGCTGGAGCCAGGGTTTGATCAAATAATAATCCCTCATTCATGTTGCTTTTGTCACTGGATACTGCGCCACCGTCTCAATATTGAAGCATGATGCTTTTTGGGATATCTTCAAGGACTTAGATCCAAGTGACATATTTTGAACCGTCTACTAAATCTTGTATGGTTGTATGGAATGGGATGCGATGAGCAGTCCCTAGTTACATTTCAGATTCGATGGCGTGGCCGGATACGTGAAAATATCTCTGCGACGTACTTTGGAGTCTTTGATGCAGTGTATGGCTTTATGTTGAGAACTTCCTGCAGCTCGTAAAGCTTTGACACTGATGATGATATATCAAAAATAACATGGTTGAAGGACGTAAAGGCATCCTGTAATGGCAGTCCCCAGGTGTAATAATCCTGAGCCTATTTTGAAAGACGTAACTCCATTGCATTTACTAGTAAGGTGGTTGAAGAATTGATAAAGGCGGTAATCTTTTGGATTCGTCACTTATTGATTAGAGTTGTGTTTGATATATCTGTGTTGTATCTGAACTTTTTGGCAGCTCACGCACCCCTTCCATAGGAAATTGGAAATCTAGAAACACCGATTCTGATTTTACTGGCAATGTGGCAGACATGATGCAGTTGGTTTGTGTGGCTTGATGAGGTATTGAAGCGGCTTTGGGAGAGAGCATTGAAGCGACTTCAGGAGGGAACGTATGTTGAAGCGGCTTTTGGAGAGAACGTTGAAGCGGCTTCAGGGGAGAGAGCGTTGAAGCGGTTTCAGGAGAGAGCATGCGTTGAATCTGCTTCTGGAGAGAGAGCATTGGAGCGGATTCTGGAGAGAGAGAGTTGGAGAGGATTTTAGAGAGAGCGTACGTTGAAGTGGCTTCTAGAGATAGAGCGTTAAAGAGGCTTCAGGATAGAGTGTGCGTTGAAGCGGCTTTTGGAGAGAGCGTGCGTTAATCCGACTTCTGGAGAGAGAGATTTGAAGCGGCTTCATGAGGGAACTCCAGTGAGGGCGCCCTTAACCCTTGATTTTGAAAAATGAATTCTTCCCATTCTTCTGAGGCGATACAATATGGCAGATGGGAAGATGACACACAAATAGTGTTGGACGACAAGTCATGTTTTCTCCTCATGAGAAAGAATATTGTCTCTATTATAACATCTCAACGCATGCAACGCTCTCTCCAGTGATTCTAAATAAGGGAGATAACAATAATAGTTAAGGATTCAACCAACCTTTAGTTTGATTTTCCCTTGGAAATTACATGCTTCTTGATTGACCATCTCTCTTGCGTTGAAGAAGTCCTTGACTGACGACGAAAGAATTTCATGTTGAGCCTCAGTCCCCAAGCGTGATTGACATGGTTCTATCGTGTATGGTGGGTTTACCATAATAAATATATCTCCATGTCGCCTACGTGACTCTATTACTTTTCCAAAGAAAAATAAAATATGCGGAAGTTCGGATTACCTCTATCCGTAGTGGTTGTTGTTATGGTGAAGCTCTGGCTAATATCAATCAGTGAGAAACAACGGTTCTTGGCAGCAGCTGTGATCAGAAGAGACTGGCATCATCTTGGAAGTCTTCATATAATGGTAGATATCATCACGTTATTAGAGTGAGAAGCTGATGATGGAACCGATAGCTTCCTTGATGTTTCCTCATGGAACAGAATAAAGGGAGACATTCCCCTGACCACGAGTATCTACTGAGATTTCAACTTGATAGATGTTGTCACGCTGGGTTTCTTAAGAAATAATTTGGATGTGAGTTGAAGTTGAACCTAACGTTGATGAGGATCGTACGAGTTGCTGATCATGAGGCCGTCTTTGCGTCTACGTTTCATAGACGTCCAGGCATATCGCTGGTATTTGACAATAGGCCTGCTCTCTTGAATATGTCCTCATCTTTGGACATCTTGGAATTATAATGATGGCGTGCTTGCGTCTCTCTAAATTCAACATCTTTGAGATGGGTAGTGCTGAGCAGTCCCCAGCCACGCTCCTTTGCCTTTACCATCTTTGGATCGTGTCTTCGAGGAGTATGGAAGTTCCCTCATGCGAATGACTTAACTAACAGGTTGTGCAAATATGATGAATCTCTTAACATGGAGAGTCCGTATGTACCTCTTAAGTCCCAGGTGCAACCTCCTTCAGTAATGCAACTACTTCTTCTACAGGAGACGAAATTCTGAAAGCGTCTCTCACCGATGTTTTTGACGTCGATCCAGATATGGTATATCTTGGACATTGTTTTATCATTGTGACAGTCATTAATGTGGTACTGGATTTGGAGTTAGCGGTTTTGAACGCGCAGGATGTTGTATCTCGGTGGTTTTCCTCTTGTTGCTTTAGTGAAACTACTTACAGAAGGCTGAAGGTTTTATTGCATGTTGGTGAGATGTATGCTTCCACGAATATCATGAGGCTCTTCATTCCTAGAAGGCCTGGTTCTTTATATAAGTGTTGTTGTAGCTGAGTATTTAGTAGCTTTACGATGTTCAAAGGATGTATGAAAGCGCAGGTTCTTTAGCAAAGCACAATACATAGGTACCATCCTATTGATGCATAATTACACCAATTGTTTTTCAGTCATATTTGGATCATGACCCTCCAGTGCCTGAATTCTGGACCTCTTCACATAATCATTTGGATGTTCGTTGTTTCGTTGAAATATTCTTCTTACCGGAGTGATGACACGGGCATCGTTATCTTCTTGAGGCTTCTCTCTTGAGGTGTCGGCCCTAGTAGATCTGAAGATGTCTCGGGCTCGCTTTTGTCTGGGTTGACATAATAGGCGAACCCTTTATGATTATTTGAAGATGTGTAAAGCCTCCTTTGTTATTGTAGATGTACGAATTCTCGAAATTATACCATGTTCTGGATCTACACTTTTTGTTGATGAAGATATATCGGATACTCCTGATCTTAAATTGGTAGCAGTGGTGGAATAGAGATAAACCTTTTCTTTTGTGATCCCTAGGTGTCTTCCTAGGACTCCACTAGTGTTGAATTTGTTGTCGACTATCTCCATACTGAAACAACGGCTACGCGAATCTTCACTTCGTATTTCTGGGTGTGGACCCTTTGAGGCATTTCTGGCTTGCTCCATACAATACTTGTAGTGTTGCAGAGAAGGTGGTTGCTCCATCCGGATCTCGAGAGAAGCCGTTGCGTTCTTCTAAGTATTAGTCGCGTCTTGTGTCTCCACACGGCTTTCTGGTCCTTTCATCTGGGAGATTTACTGATGCTCAGCTATCCAAGGGATTTCCAGTAGCATTGCTTGAAAAATAATTTTTGTGAAGCTTCTTAGCGAATGGAACATAGGAATTGAAATTGGTTGTTGAACCTAGATTGAATTGAATCTAAGATCTTCCCTTTTGAAATTGAGAGAATTGGAATGAATCTTTATAAACTGATTTTGCAACTGAGAGGTCAATCTCCCACTGTGGTCTCCAGTTGTTTGAGGCTGAAATGATTATGCTGTTTTTGGAAAATTGGGTGTGTTAATGAGAAACGAATTCAAACCCTAAACAAATGCACTACATGGGAGTACTTTTAGATTTGAGAGATCAATATAAAAGACTCTGGCCTAAATCAAGAAATGGTCGTTCCATATTCAATTCGGTCACAAAGTGAAGGAGAAGGGGTTGATCTTAGGGAGGGAAGCGAATAAGGTGTTTGAGATCAAAATGTTGAATTATGAAGGTGTGGTTGTTTATGACTTGTATCAGAATATGGAACTGGATTGTATAATATAAGCTATCAGTCCTTGGTATTTTCTGGATACTGTGTTGATAACACTTGTGTTCCTATTTGTCGAAATAGGTTGAAAACCTATTTATACAAGTCATTTGAGTGCAACCCTGATCTCGTAAGAAGTGGAGAATATTAAGTAGTGGAGTAGTGGGGTTGTGTAAGAGGTGGTGATTATCACGTGGTCACACCTTCACCCACTACTCTCATCGTTGTTAACCGTTCGTCCTTTCCTGACACGTTCTCGTAATGGGTGCGTTGCACGCCGCATGATGTAAACCGCCAGACCAATACCCCAGTAAGTATCCCCCAGTTTGTGACATGTTTGATATCTCGAGTAAGTGGGTCAAGTCGTGTGACTTGCCGCAAAGAATAACATATGGTGTTATTAAGTTAAACAATTAAGTTATTTATGAGGCTAATATAAAATATCGTATGTATTCGATGGACGTAAAGCATCTCCTTTAAGCAGCTCAAAATAATCGATATGCATGAAGCATCGTTGTTTTAGAGCTTGATTGAATAAGTCGCGGATTGAGCGTCTCAAAAGGAGGACGTACCACCACCCTTTTTCAGGGAGTTGGTGGGTGCTGCGCACGCATCCCAAGGAGTGGCCGATCAATTCCTATAGGATAGTGGCGAATGGTAGCCATTATAAAATCCAATCGGTCGATCCAATTTAGATATGAACCGCTTAAATCGGCTAGACAAGTTGAGTGGCTGAGGCGATTTGCGGAAATTAATGACTGTTGTTGAATTACATGCAAGCAGCACAACTAGTTACCTTTTGACGATCGTTTGGGATCCCTATGAGCTAGTTGTTTCTTGGCCGATTGTCCCTCGTGAAAGAAGAGTGGATGGTGATCACAATAATATATTGTTGGTCACCTGAATCAAGTCTAGGCCGGTCAACTTGTCTGGCGAAGTTGGACGGAGGAGATGATTTGTGGCAGTTGCATACTGTCGTTGATTTAATTTTAGGGTTTAGGTGCCGCGCGACCAACCCTGTTTTGTCTAGTCGAATCAAAGCGCTGGGTGCTGATTCGATCAGGCCGGTTGACCATGTGAAAACATGAGTGAATATGCTAACATCTCCTGGGCCATCTAAAATAAGATCCAAACCACCTGATTCGACTGGCGAAGATGGATGGTTGTGATCGATTTGCGGCAGACACCAATTATGGTTTCAAAGCAGCGTGTTCACCTTACTTTTGGTGAATGATTATATACGCTCTTGGCTTGCCACGTGAAAGTCGATCGACCAAGGCTGGAGCTGGGTCGAAGGTGAACGCGACGACACCTCATTGGCCTCCTGAAACTGGATCTAGGTCATCCGACCAGGTTGGCGAAGATGAACGGACAAGATCAACTTGCGGCAGTTCTATGATGTCGCAACCCAAACTAGGGTTTTAGAATAACGCGTTCGCCCTAGTTTGGGAAAATGTTTTAACACTCCCGGGACTTGCTGTCGGCATGTCGATCGACTAAGGGAGAAATTAATCCGTCAGTGAACACGCCAATACTTCATTGATCGTTCGAGATGTGATCTACGTCGTCTAACTAGAATGTCTAAGTTGGACGGATGTGATGGGATTTGAGACCGTTTTTGCCGGTCTTAGTTCGTTTGAGTATGTTTTTCCAACAACACAATCACCCACATTAGGGTCAATCGTTCGAAGCGCTATGGATGTTCTAGATGGGATTCGCTTGGTCGGGATGCTAGTGGGCCCGCCCATGGTTATTGTGATGATCGCCTAATTCTTCCAGGAGTAGGCTAGGCTTGTTGAATTGCGTGGCCAAATTGTGTGGCCGTGCTCGTTTCTTAAGACTGATATTAACAGTCTAGATTTTCCCTAAGGAGTTTAAGCTTGTTCGATCGAGCTAACTTAAAAGTGCGTCAATACAAAATTCTCTTTGTCAGAGAGTGATGCAGCATGTGTGAGTACTTCCATGCAAATCTCAATACTGACACTTCGGGAGATTCATGCTACTCCGCTGAGAGTGAACATTTAATCGTCATGTCATGTCAATATTGAGAGTTCGGCTGGGAACATAGCATTGGAAAATACTAGGCAAGTCACACATTAGTGAATAATGCTGGTAGAAAATAGAATTCACCATTTCGAGAATTTCATATAAATATTTGGGATTGTTGCTCGACCTCTTTATAGAGCGAGCATTGCACCATTAAGTAGGGAGGTTTGAGAACTCATCACTTTTAAGTGAATTTCATATAAATGTCACTAGATGGTGACAAAATGAGACAAAGTTAGATGTTACCAGGAGAGATGGGTCGGCCTGTCCTTAGAACATGTCACGTTCAAGGGGCGTCCATGTAAGTGTTCCCCAAACATGACATATGTAATACGTTTGGTTGGAGAGATGTTTGAGCACTATCATGAGGAATATCACTTTTACGAAAAAATTGCATCTCCCAAAGAGAACATTGATGTAGCTTCTTTGAAGAGCAGGATGGCGGAGAGCATTGAATATGGAGACGACTCTATTGAAATTGCCCAATACATATGTTTAAGTTTAGTGGAGGTTTGAGAACTCATCACTTTTAAATGGCCACCATCTCAACCTCTTCAAGGACTTGATCCAAGTGACATCTTTTGATGGCGCATTAAATACAGGGTTTTATAATTTTAGCCCTGAACTAAAAACCACCAATCAACACCCCCATAAAATGTCATTCCCGAAAGAACAACAAGGGAGACCTTACTTTCATAAGAAAAGAAGGATTTCTTTGGACATTAACAAATAATCATGAAACATGAATTTGTAATCCAAAATACTCAATTAAATTAACCACAAGAGAACCCATGATTAATTTAATCGGAAATGCACAATATAAGAGAACTTACGAAGCCACACAGTATTTTCATAAAAAATGGATCAGGAAAAGATCAGTACTGCGGAATATTCAAAGATTCATTCTATTTTTCATCACTATTTTCATAGAGACGTATAATAGACTTAATCTTTTTAGAAAAAGTTCATCTTGTCTTCCATCAATATTTGCATACTGACATAATAGGCTTAACTTTTGTGGTCAAAAGTTCATTCTATCTTTTATCAATAAATACATATGATGGACTTAACTTTTGAGCAAGTATGGGACACTCATAGTTCACGGACGCAAACACACATATCCCATAACAAGTTGCAATATATAAAACCATAAATATTAATACTGCAAAATCATCTTCCAAATAAACTTTAGAATTTAAATTAATAAATCTAAAAACATTGCAATATGAAAACCGTTGGCAATAGCTATGTGTACTCACAATAATTGCTATTCCAATCCCTATTTATCCTTCTTAAAACACAAGAATAAATGCTCATAAGAAGTTTCCTAGACATTAAGGCCTCTAAAAAATAATTTATCATCCCCGAACTCGTTGTTGTCAACAACCATTAGAACATAAGGTTCATGAAGAAAATAGTCAATTCCAAAAAACCTTCTAAACTGATGTCGAACCAGGGTCTTCTGAATTTCGAGAGTCCTCAAACAATAGCCTTTATTTGTTAAATCTCCTTTCTTGTTTCCTTCAACTCTTCAAGAACCCCAAAAAACTTCTGTAGATTAGAAGGAACAACTCTTGGTTTCCTCACATTCCTTTTTTTTTTTTTCAAAGTTGAAGGTACATGAGATTTATCTTTTTCCTTCATGATTGATGGCTTAACAATCATATTATCATCTTTTTCATCAAAAGACATTATGCTTGATTCTCCATATCAGTATGAGATTGTGAGAGGAATTCACATATCAGACTCAACAAGCAATCTTGTGATAAAAAGAGTTTTCAGAGAAGGAAAAAAAGGAATGTAGGGTTACTGAACCTTTATACACTAAAAGATTCACGTACGCACAATTCACAACCCTAAAGAAGGCAGAATTTTTGATATTAACACTCTTTTATTTCTCAAACAGAGTAAAGTCCTTCCAATATCAATTAGATATGAAAAGATGGAAGAATTCCAAAAAGGTGAAAACAAGACCAAAAAAAAAAAAAAACATGAAAAACTTTTTCTCTTTTCCTAAAGCTTGAAATGTGTAAACTCTTGTCTCTTTTTGAACCAGGCACATGAGACAAGATACACAACCAACACATTTAAGTTGTGCTGGGGTGAACAACAATCTTTCCACCATAACCTTCTTGAATGGAATTCTTAGAACCCTGTTTCACAAACCGTTTAGACCGAATTATTTTCTCTAGTGGTCTAATTAACTACTTCAGGGAAGAGTTGAGATTACATACCTCAGATGATTTCTGAACAAGTTTGAGCTTGTTTGCTAATCTATTTGCTATTCATTAAAGTTTGTTGACATATCTTATCTTATGTCTGTACTTGAAACATTTGGAGAGTTCATGACCCCTGAGAGCACAATAAGAATATGTCAATGTGGAGGATGGTTCAGACGTCATGGTTGTGCATGCTGCTAAAAAAATGGTATAACCTGAAAGATTAGAAACAGAATTCCAAGTAGACAAATCGAAGTCCATTTTATCCTCCAAGATGGTTAAAGTTTCTCCCAAAAGAATATCAATATTGATATACGTATTGCTACAATTATCAAAATCAATATTTTCACTAAGGAGTGCAATACTTGATTTTTCGTCTTCATTAGAATCATAATAATCAAACATTTCATTAAGAGTTGCAGTAAGACCTTTGTTTCCAGTGTATTTTCTACGATTTGGACACTCATTTGAAAAATGACCAAAGCCTTTACACTTGAATCATTGTGGCATATCCTCATCACCGGTATCGTCAGTATCCCTGTTTTTAAGAGGAACGCGATTATGAGGTTTGACTGATGACTTAGGTTTATCTCTAGTGAACCATTTACTTCTCTTCAAAAGAAGATCTTTAATCTATATAGTGATCAAAGAGGCTGACTTGTCAAGATCTTCATCTGATGAATCAGTCTCAGAAAGATCATCTTCAGAGATGCCAACACTTTTACTTTTATCAAGTAATTTAGTGTTCTTTTGTGCTTTGAAAGCAATATCCTTTCCAGACTTGGATACGTGCTCATAATCAAAGATCTTTGACTTCCCAACTAGAGTATTTCTGGAAAGCACATCAGGGTTATTTCCTTCAACGATGGCATGTTTCTTAGAATCGTATCTAGATAACAATGATCGGAGAATTTTCATCACAATGTCCTTTTCAGAAATAGTATTACCCAACGCAAAAGATGCATTAACAATTTCAGACACTTTGTGATTAAACTCATCAAATGAATCTTCATCTGCCATATGAAGGTCTTCCCAATCAGAATTTAGGCTTTGAAGCCTAGCTTCTTTTTCATAGGTATTCCCTTCACATACGGTTTCTAAGATATCCAAAGCATCTTCAGACCGAGTGCATGTAGTCACATGGTGCTGAAGATCTAGGGTAATGGCATGGATGATCACATTCAATCCGTCAGAATTTTGCTTTGCGGAAAGAATCTCGATAGCATTATAATCACCAATATCCTTTGGAACCGTTACAATGCCTATTGTAACAACCAAAGGATTATAGCCATTAATAATGAAGACCCATGATTGAAAATCATGCGCTTGAAGAAATGCACGCATAAAATTTTTCCACCACAAGTAATTCGAGCCATCGGAGACTAGCGGTACGTTTATAGAGATAGCACTTCTGTCCATAGAGTCAGATCGCTAAAAACATAGACTTGTAAGGTATTGAACGTGTTTTCCTGCTCTGATACCAATTGAAAAGGCGGGGGTCTAACAACCACACCCAATATTTCTCTTAGCAATCTGTATGGAAAACTCCAATATAATTCCAAGAGAATCAACTAGACAGTCAGACTCAACCAATGGAAATATCTCCAAGAGTTGTATCTCTGTTTCACAATGTAATCAGCAAATAAAACAGATAAAAATCCGTGAGCCTGATTATTATGTGAACCAACTTGAACGGTGCCAAAGACCAATGTTCAAGTGTCAATCAATTTATATCAACAACCAAAAGTTGGATTATCTAATTAATTGAACTACACACAACATATGATATTTCTATTATATAAAAAAATATAATGTGGGAAAGAAATAACACAGACACCAGAAATTTTATTAACGAGGAAATCGCAAATGCAGAAAAACCCCGGGACCTAGTCCAGATTGAACACCACACTATATTAAGCCACTACAGACACTAGCCTACTCAAAGTTAACTTCAGACTAGAATGTAGTTGAGCCCTAACCAATCTCACACTGATCAAGGTACAGTTGCGTTCCTTATGCCTCTAGAACCACGCCGGATTCTGCGCACTTGATTCCCTTATCTGATCTCACGCACAACTAAGATTTGTTACGACCCAAAGTCAAAGACTTGATAAACCAATCTGTCTCACACAGAAAAGTATATTGTATAGATAAATCTCTCTCCCACAGATGAACCTATAAGTTTTGGTCCGTCTTTTGATAAATCAATGTGAATAGGAACCAATTGATATACCAGACTTATATTCCCAAAAAACAGCCTAGAAATATCAATCACCTCATAATGATCTTAATCGTATGGTAGCGAAACAAGATATTGTGGAATCACAAATGATGAGACGAAGATGTTTGTGACTAATTTTTATCTTGCCTATTGGATCAATCTCGAGCAAATCTTAGAGAAGATAGTACTCAATCACGATATAAAACAGCAAGATTAGAACACGCAACTACAGAGAAAATAGTTGGGTCTAGCTTCGCAATCCCAATGAAGTCTTCAAGTCGTTAACCTACATGATTTCTTGAAAAACCTAAGGTTAAAGGAGAATCAACTCTAGTCGCAACTAGTATCACACAGGAGGTGTGGGTATTAGGTTTCCCAGTTGCTAGAGTTCTCCTTTATATAGTTTTCAAATCAGGGTTTGATAGCTTTGAAACAAAGCAATCAATATTCACCGTTAAATAAAACATGATCTAAGAGCCAAGCTAAGTTTGCTTGAAACCAAAGCAATATCTCTCCATTGTTAAATGGTCTTAGCTTGTTACACACAAATGAAATGTACCTTCATTTAGATATGAGTAACCGTACCTAAACGTGTACACCTTGTTGGATCAACAATAATTAACCGAAGTTAGCCATATGAATACTTTCTTATCAACCATATTCATCTTATCAACAGCTAGTTCAAATGACTCAAATAAAACTAGTTATAGAGTTGTTCAATTGTTTATATTCTCATAGAAGTATACAAGACACAATTGAAGCAAAATCGATTTTGATTCACTCGAATCAAGTCATGAACATTATATCCACGGTTTGCAAAAGATTGCATTCCTTATTATATAAATGTATCAGTTCATGAACAAACCGATTCTAGAACTTAACCCACTCAAGTATGCAAATGGGTACGCATACTTAAGTAGTCGGACTTAGACTGTGTCCGATAGTATGCGAACGGGTACGCATACTATCACACATCCAAAAGAACAGTTGAATTAGTATGCGTACGGGTACGCATAAAAAAGTTCTCGGACTTCAACTGAGTTCATCAGTACGCATATGGGTACGCATTCCAAGGCTCCCAGACTTTACCTGACCTTCCCAGTACGCATACGTGTATGCATACTATACCAACATATATGCAAGTACGCATACTGTGTCTATAATACAATTATGATTAAGTGTTCTAAACTCTATTTCAATCATTGAAACATTCTTAGAGGGTGACAATAGTTGTTTTCATTTACTATTAGCATCAAAGAGATTTTCAAGTTATTTAAATAATCAATACGAAATATTCCGAGTCTATATCAAATGACTGAATGACACAAATCATGTAAGATGTACTTAGCGCTTTTCACATGATCATCATTTAACTTGCGTCAAGAATATAAGATGAACTTGGTTGAAGCAAAATCTTACCAACACATATTTCGAGAAATATGTAAGCGAGTTAAACTCAACTCGATATATCAAATGTGTATAATCGAATACTATATAGTAATACAACTTTTGTCTTAAGAAGGAGATAGAGTAGAAATAGACTTTCTAAGTGATTGCTGAGTTTCAGTCTCCACATACCTTTTGTCGATGAAGTTCCACAACCTATCCTTAGTAGCTATTTGTCTTCAATTGATGAATGTCGTGAAGTCTAAATCTCAACTACACAGTCTATCCTAGTTCGAGACATTACTATAAGTAGACTAGAAATCAAGACTTATAGTTTTGATCACTAAACTTGACAAATAATCTTGAGATAGCAACTCTTGTGAGTTCTACCGAGCAGTGCTCTAACAGGTTTATCATTTACGTAAATATTTTTTCCCATTCCTGAGTTAGTTTTATTATACAGAAGAAATTTAGATTATCATCATACCTCACCAACATGTCAGATAGTAGTTCATCTCCTCATGTATCTCCATCGAAGCGGGGAACCGAGAAATCCAACTTGGTATGAAGTATTCCTTTCACGTTCTTTTCTTTTATATAGTCAATGGCTGACTAAAGAAAATATTTATTGCAGATAAACCAGGGTGGCCAATGTTCCTCTTCTTCCCCACATAACTCGCGACCTAAACGCACCATTAAGATCCCTTCTTGTATGGGTGCTGGGACATCTGTGAGTGTTGATAGATATTTTCTCGAATGAATGTTTATCCAAATCTTTGTTGAACTTGAATTCTTTGTGTGCAGGTTGATGTTCATGTTGTTGAGGCTAGGAAGAAGAAGAAAAGACAAATGGAAGTAGTTTATGATGATGATCGTGTCGATGATGACTCAATCAACTTTGTAGATGCTGATGTTGGAGTTCCTGTTCATGAGTATTCGACTGCTGGACTTTCATTTGACATTCCTATGGAAAATTCTTGCCCGGATACTCAACTTTTCGGCGGTTTCATCGCCCCCAAGTGTTATACCTCTCTTTACACTAGTATCTGGAGAAAGTATGGGCATATTGATACTACTGAAGTGTGGAATAATTTTCCGTCAACCCTTTTGACCGCAGTTGCTGGACTATTGCCGATCATTGATGAGATGAACAAGAAAAATCTGAGAGATGTGAAAAAGAGAGAACTTCATTAATGTGACGCCATGATATCGAATTCCGAAGCTCTGAGATTTAACGTGAGCTGGCTTTGTCGTCGTCTCGAGATCATCAAGATTCATAGGGCTTCCATTGTTGCCAATATGATTTCCTCTTCAACTACTATCATGGAGGAAGAGAGAGCACTAGCTCTGGAATCGGTGAGGGTTGACAAGGCAATTGAAGATCTGAAAGTGAGAACTGAAATCTTCTGGACGAAGTTCAAAATAATGTCTAGTAAGAATTATCTGTTATCAGATGATGTGCTATAGATGAGCGTTTATGATTTTGTTTTGAGTAGGTTTAGGCTTTTCTTTAGGTAGAATTATTGATCATGGTGTGAAGGAATTTTGTTCAATTGATGAAATGTTTAATGAAAAAATGATCATTTTGCACGCTCTTTGAAGGAATATAAATTACATTTTTTAAAAATATGCTTGAATGATGAAAATGTAATTGTTTTCTGCTGATTAGCCGTAATATGCTTTGAGCCATTTACTGTTGATTACATTTACTTCCACTCCTCCACATTAATAGTTAAGATCTTGTAAAACCCACTGGATACTGCCTTGATGACTACATATGGTCCTTCCCATTTCAGAGAGAACTTGGGAGCAAACATGTCTTGTTGAATGTGCTTTGCTATTTTTAATACCAAATCTCTTACTTGGAATATTCAGGGTCTTACCATTTTGTTGTAGGCTCTGGAGATCCTTTGTTTGTAGGATTCTACATATTTTTCTATCTTATCCCTCCTTGACTCGAGCATGTCCAGTTCAGAAATCCTTGAATTGGACACTTCAGTTTCATCCCATTGTACTTCACTGCCTGTTGCAATCCTTGTTGAGGGAATTCTGGTTTCTGTTGGGAGTATGGCATCAGCTCCGTAGATGAGGGAGTATGGTGAAGTTCCAATCGAACTTCTCGGCGCGGTTCGATAAGCCCATAAAGCCATAGGCAGTTGTTCATTCTGCGTTCGAGGATTATCATGAACTGTTCGACTGATATTTCTCATGAATATGGAGAAATGATTTCCTCTTTCCTTGATGCTCTCCCTCATGTATTTATTTCAAAATTGTCGAAATTTCATGCTCGGCTAAGCATCTCATCAAGTTTCCCCCGAAGCTTTTGCGGTATAGGATTCCATCAAGAAAGACAAACCTTTTAGCGCTCTGAGTGAGTTTGAGTGCTTCTTTCTTTTCTGACGAAAAGTCATTGTCCCGAAGGTACTTGATGCAAAGTTCCCTCCAATCCCCAGTGTGGTGGATTTTCAAAGCCTCTAAATGATGTGGAGGCGTCTGACAATTGGGATAAGATCCTTGTAAAGTTCTTGATTAAGCCTCCATGGAAGGCCAATAATATCCGAGCCTTTGAATCCTTCTTTAGAGTGTTACCACCAACGTCTGCACACATATTTCCTCATGTATGTGTTTGAGTTGTTCGTTCTCTTCTTCATCTCCAAGGCATCGTGATAAAGACCTATCAGGATTTCGATAATACAATCCCCCATGAAGCAATAAGTAATTCTTTAATTCCTCGAGGCTGACTTTCCCTTCTGAAAGAGAAATGCTCAATTCATGAATGATAGGTGCTTGCCAGTCGCTTGCTTGAGCGTCTTCAACCTAAGTGAGCCAAGTGGATGACATAACACACCTCTGCACTATGATGGCTTACTTTGATCCCTTAAATTGTAACTTGGAGGTGAGAGTTGCTAAGCAGTCAGCATGCCTGTTGTTGGTTCGACTAGTATGGACGATCGTTGCATCAGCAGAATGAGCCAGTAGGTACAATGGAAATCTAACTTGAACGAGTGTGAGAAGACTTCACCGGACGGAGATACTATCACGACTCCCGCTCCTCCAGTATCTTTGCTAGGGGTGGTGGATCCATCGAAGTATAACAGTCATGTTTCTTCTTTAACAACTGAAATCTCTGGAAATTCACTGGGCACGTCTTCATGTAACATTGTGATATCTTCCCCTGAAAAGGCAGCGAGTAAATCTACAACTGCTTGTCCTTTGATTGCCTTGGGTGGGACACATGCTATGTCAAACTTTGACATCTGAAGTAGCCACTTTAATGGTCTCCCTATCAAAGCTGGTTTTGATAGTAAGAACTTTATTGGGTCGTCTCTAGAGACTACCACGACCCTGTTGGACATCAAATAATTTCTGAATTTTTGAATCGTGTGAGCCAATGCTAAGAACGCTCTTTCAGCCTTTGGGTATCAAAGTTCAGCATCTCTCATCGTATGGCTGAAGTAGTAGGTCGGACGTTCGATGCCTTCTTCATATTCTTGATAAAGAAAAACTCTAATATCAACATCGCTGGAGGCTGTGTAGAGTATTAACAGTTACCCTTGCAATGGAGATTTCATGATAGTAGGTGATAATAATATTTGTTGTATTTTCTAGAATGCATCTTGTTGAATGGTCGTCCATGTGAAACTTACTCCTTTCTTTAGTAAAGGGGTGAATGAAGCAATGAGTTGAGCTAATCCAGTAATGAAGTGTCGAATTCAATTTAACTTGCCCATAAAGCTCTGAAGCTCTTTCACAATGCGTGGAGGAGGCATGGTAGTAATAGATTTGGTCTTGTCTGGGTCAACTTTGATCCCTTCTGCAGTAACTTGGAATCCTAGGAATTTTCCAGATGAGACACCAAAATCACACTTCAGAGGATTAATCTTTAACTTGTATTCTCTGCATCTTTCAAAAACTTGTTTCGGAACATCTAGGTGGGATGCTCGAGTCTTCGAATTCACCACCACATCGTCGACATAGTCTTCTACCTGTTTATGCATCATATCATGAAATATTGCAGTCATGGATCATTGATAAGTGGCACCTACGTTCTTCAGTCCAAAAGGCATCACAGTGTAGTGAAAAGTCCAAATGGGAGTTAGAAATGCATTTTTGGTGGCGTCATTCTCGTACATCTTTATTTGGCTGTATCAACTGTAACCATCCATGAACGAGAACATGCGGCGACCACTGGTTGCATCGATGAGCATATTAATGTTAGGTAAGGAAAATTGTCCTTCGGGCAACATTTATTCAGATTTCTGAAATCCACACAACATCTGATTTGACCATTCTTCTTCTTGACTTGGACAACATTTTCTATCCATGTTGGATGTTGAATGGGTTTGATGAATCCTTCTGCTAGTAGTTTCTGAACTTCAACTTTGATTTGTTCCTCGACTTCATGTTTAAAATGTCTGGGATGTTGTTTCACAGGTTTGGAGACAGGAGTGATGTGCAGATGCTGAGTGACTAACTTGTCGTCTAGACCAGGCATTTTCTCGTATGTCCAAGCAAAGATATCTTGATACTCCTTCCGCGGACTTATCAATTATTTTCGTTCCTCTGGTGACAATGCAGAACTAATCAAGATTGGTCTTGGATCATCCTTCGTTCCGATGTTGATTGTTTCAAGATCATCAGTAGTGGAGTCAGTGCCATCTTGAAATTGTTTTTGAGCATCTTGAATTTCTTTATTAGGTGATTCTTCACTCTGACATGATTCCTCAGGGTGGGAGAATTTTCATCGATCTCCCATGTTAATTGCTAATCTTTGCGTCGGTGGTAAATGATCCTTCCTTCCGTATCATGACTAGCTATAAAATTAGATCCTTGAGTTGAGACTTGAACTTTATGGCGCTTAAGTGATGTGGCCGGTGACTTGAATGGTTTAATACCATTCATTCAAGATGACGGTTTGTCAACATCTTTCTCAATGGACTTCCAGCTTGGGAGCGGGGTGCTATAGATCTTTCTTGAAGGTTCAGGGATGCTTTTTGGTGGTTCGAGGAATTCAGCATCATAAACCAGAGCATAAGGAGATGAAGAGGCTGGAATATGAACGATCCTGATATTGAGAAAAGCCTTCATACATTGGTGATATGTCGAGGGAACAACCTTTTTATCGTGGATCTATGGTCGTCCGAGTATCATGTGATAATCAGGATCTTTCCCAATCACGTGAAATTTGACTGTTGATAAAATAGGTCCCACTTTCATATCCACATAGGCATACCCGTATGTGTGGCTATGGCTTCTTTCAAAACCCATCATCAATGTGGGATGATGAACGATTTTTCTTTGTGAGACTTTAGCTGCCTTGAGAGTCTTCATTGTGATGATATTCGTAGAAGCGCCTGTATCGACAAGAGCTCTCCTGAATTCATAGTCTTTGATAAAAGCAGTCACATACATGGTCTGGTTATGTCCTTTTTCTGCCATTCAGTCTTCTTCAGTGAAAGCAATATTTTTTATCGAATGTTCAGCCACCATGGATACTTCTTCAACTGCTAGAGATGACAGGGTCATTTTCATATCAGGTGATATTTGGTTGAGTGCAGCAAACATGTTTATACGCTGATCTGTGTAACTTCCCGATCTACTGGCTTCTCATAAATAGTGAAACTGTTGGCTTGAGGACTGGCATCAGTGGTGTCAAGAGACGAGCGTTCCACCACCTGATCTCCTAAAATTATCGTCATATCTACCACGCAGTTGAATAAATTATCGATTGCTCCTTTTAACCAATTTATATTTCTTTCCAAAATTCCTTGCCTCCGTCAACCAATGATGGAATTTCTCCATAGTATGCACCGATAGAGAGAAAAGGAGTAGTAAAGTATGAATGATGAACATTACCAGAATCATTCGTATGAACATGAGGAGCGTCACCGTTCGAAAGACTCTGACCATCTAGAATAGTTAAATCAGACCTAAGACCGACCATCTTTGTGAAAGTTGGGATTGCAACCGAGAGATTAATCTCCCACTGTGGTCGCCAATCTGTTGATGGGAGAAAATGATCTATTGGTTTTCTAGGAAATGAAAAGACGGCAGTGTGGACGAAGACTCCTCAACCGAGCAAATTGCTTTAACCTTTTTTTAAACAGATGTACTGCACGGGAGTGCTTTGAGTTCAAGAGATCAATTTGTAGGAATCCGGCCTAAACCAAGATAATATCCATTCTAGAGTCAATTCGGTCATAAGATATGATGTGTTGGTCTATAGGAGGGAAGCTGAGAAGTATGTGTGAGATCAATGATGATCAAAAGAATCGTAAATTTGTTATGGGTTTCTGCAAATTGATGAACAGCTGGGTTCAAATAAGTTTGAATTCTGCTCAATTAAAAGTGATTATTCAGATGAGAATTGTTGTGATAATTCCCGTGTTGTTCTTACTTATTCAATCATGAATTCAGAGCACTTATTTATATTGCTAGAACATGGACACATTGATCTCCAGTATGTGTGACGGTTATTTGAGTGAAAGAGTAGGAAAATGGGAGATCGTGGTGTAACCAGTTCCATGTCGTGCGGAGGCTGGGTTGATCATCCATCCACTACTTTCCCAACTTCCTCAACCGCTTACACGACTTACTCACATATCTAATCGTGGATGAATACACGTGCCATAGGCCGCCAAAACAAAACCCTAGTTAATATCCCCCCATGTAACGATTGTGTCTCATGAATGTGGAGTCTGCAAAGAAGACATGTATTTAGTCAGTTGTTGAATTGACTAGACGATGAGTCTTAGTATTGTTGAATCGAGCATGATTGAAGAATGCTCTATGGTTCATGAATTGAGCATGTCTTCTAGGATATATGTATAGTTCTCGGATTAACGTGATGAATATTGAGTCTGAGCAAATATTGCTCGTCTGAGAAAATATTGCTTAACTGAATATTGATAGTTGAATCAATATTATATTCAGAGAAAACATTGCCCGCCTGAGCAAATATTGCTCGTATGATGAATTACTGAATATTGATAGTTGAATCAATATTCCTCATCTGAGAAAATATTGCTCATCTGATAAATTACAGAATATTGATAGTTAATCAATATTCTTTGTCTGAGAAAGTATTGCTCATCTGATAAATTATGGAATATTGATAGTTGAATCAATATTCCTCGTCAGAGAAAATATTGCTCATTTGATAAATTACTGCATATTGATAGTTGAATCAATATTCCTCATCTGAGCAAATATTGCTCGTTTGATGAATTATTGGTTGCACGACCAAAATAAAATACTCATTTAAAATACTGGTAGCTGTACCAAGTGTAATTAATTAGAATGTTGATTGCTGGATCAACATAAAATTATTAGTGTTTGAATTTGTTCGGAATTATGCTTTGAAAGAGCATCCGATTTGAAACTCTAATTTTTGATCGATTGTTGACCAATTCATGATTTACTGAAAATAAATTATCGAGTGAGAGAGGGACCGGTTACATGGGATGATGGCCGACCATCTAGCGCCTAGATGTTCGAATGAACAAGCAGCAAAGTCCTTTGCAGGCCAGTTGGTGAAATAATGATCAAATGTTGGTTTAAACATTTATTAAAATAGTGCTCGTATGAGCATTAGGTAATAAAACCAAATTATGGAGAAGTGAGGGACCGACCAAGAGGGAAAATAACCGGACCTTGGCGGTGTGGGACCAGCTGACAGTCATTTGATGAAATTCCAAATTGTTTGGAAAGATTTTGAACCCAATATGAACAAATTAGGTCAAATTATGAAGATACGTGAGACCATATTCTTGCAAGCCAAAGGGCCGACCTTGGTCGGTCAAGCTGGCATGCCTGTGTCACCATGTTGGTCGTAGCTCAATCCTGAGAATTTTGATATTTTTTTGACAAGCATTCGAGCAATATTTTGGATTTTCAGAAGAGTTTGATCTTGACTGAAACTCTCAATTTTGTTTGAATGAGCAAGTAGGACATTGCTCGTGCGATCAATATTTTGAGAATATTAAAATAATAATATTTTAACATTTGTCGTGAGTAGTCTAGTCAGTCATGTGACTATTTGACTTTTTGGCTTTTTCACCGTTTGAGCAATATTTTGAGAAAATATTGAAAAACCAGGGTTTTTGCTCAAACGGAGGAGTTTCATGAGATGAAGGAAATAATAATAATAATAATAAAATAAGGGATTTTAGGGTGTGGGATTGGCCACGACTAGGTCATGGCCGGTTAGCTAATAGGCCAGCTCTCGTGGCACCTTTTCCTATTTTATATTATTTTTTCATTGTGTGAAGGAAATATGGAGAAACTGGGAGTTTTGCTCAAACGAAGGAGTTTTCTCAAACAAGGAAAATAATAAAATAGGTTAAAATTAAAATTAAAATAAAGTAAAGGAAGAGGGGGACCGGCGGTCCTGAAAAGACGAGGGTACCCAAATATACCTAAATCTAAAATTGTTTCACCTATAAGTCCTTTCTCCGAAAGTGATTGTCTATAGACCGAGTCGAGACAGTACAACAAATTGGTTCACACTTCGTGTGATCGTCTATGGATACGAGATCGAGATAATACGACAACATGATAACTTGCGTGATTGACTATGGATACAAGATCAAGACAATACAACAACGAAGTATGTTTACTTGAAAAATGGTTCAGACTTAACCAAACACAATAAGATTACTATCAAGTAAATAGGAATTAACGTTTGTGTTATTTACTTTAAATTATAATAACAACAATTATAATTACGGAAAATAAAAGTAAATGACACATTTGTTAATGAGGAAAACTGCAAATGTAGAAAAACCCTGGGACCTTGCCCAGAATTGAATACTCTCAGGATTAAGCCGCTATACAAAATCAAACCAACTTCGTATAGTTGAGACCAAGCAACTAAACCTATATCTCACCTAGTTCCGTATGTATTCCCACACCTCCGACCTGTAATAAGTCACGTACTTGGAACAATTCCTTTGGTTCGTATTCCAAATAGTAAAGGAACAACAAATATGTTTGGTATCAACTCTTTTCAACCATGTGATGTGAGTTCGACAAAAGGCTCTTCTGTTTATCTCAAATAAACTCCTTTGTTAGGTTCTTAGATCTATCTTATCAACAACTACCAAAGTAATTGTAAGATTTTGCAATCAATACTTTTAATCACAAAGAATTGTATTGATGCCGATCTACATAACTAATCAATCCAATCTACCACAAGGATAAACCGATTATAGTTGGATCCTCTTTTACCGAAACAAGTATTGTGCACACCAAAGATTATGAACCCAAATCAGAAATCTTCAAAGTCTTCTTTGTCTTCAAATCTTCATTAATCTTTAATCAGCACCTGCACACAATCAACTTAAATCTCTTGTGATCAGTCATACACAGAACGGAGTCTGTTAACAATGGATTATCACAAGACGTCTTTAGATCTACAAACAGTCTAAATATCCCCGTCGAAACTTCGATCTAGTTTGAGTGAATCTTATATCAGAAGAGAAGATTCTCTAGCATAAACAAACTAGGTGCAATCAAAGTTCAACCACCGTTAGTCAATCAAATCAATCAAAAACAAAAGATAAACTGCAATAATCTAGTTTCCCACCAATGGTACTAATAGAGCTTCTCAATCCCAAAGAAGTCTTTAAATTGAGCAGCCGTAAGAGATTTCGCCTAATTAGGTTACTTTTCTCTCCGAATAGGCGGCTCCACCAGTAACAACACACTGAGGTAGTTTTTGTGGCTCTGAGGATTAGTTTGCTCGAAATGCAAACTTTGATATTTATAGACAAGAAAGTTTGGACACCAAGGAAATTCCAAAACCGAAAATATTCTCAAGATATACAATATATTCCAAATTCTATTTCCATAATTCCTGGAAATGCTTTGTCCAAATATTGACCGAAAATCTCTTAGAAAATTTCCAACTAGTAAATGCACATTACTAATTTTTATTTTTCCAAAAATAAAATTAACAACCTTAAATAAAAGATTCTCAATTTATTTTTCGATATGGGATTTTTCCTTTAGCTATTAAGGAATATATTTGAACAATAAAAGATATGTGTTACTGCACATGTTCAATGTATGTCGAATCTTTACTTTGTAAGTCCTCTTTCATACTTACAATCTTGAAACCAATTTTCCACACTTCCAAACAAGTTTAGAATTGGTTCATATGACTTTCAAGAACTACGTGATTGATCGAGAACACTCAATCACTAAACATGGGTTTCACGGTTCTACCAAAAATAAGTTTCGGTTCTACCTCCATGTGGGTACTGGATTTAGTCACACTAGATTTCCAAAAATTCGGTTGACTAGGTACTAGGATCGGTTCCCACATATATATGGTATCTAAATTGTACTTGTTGCACATGTCCATAGGATCGGTTCCCCTTTCTACTAAAAACTTGTTGCACCTCATACAAGGATCGATTCCCCCTTTGTGATAGGTTGCACCTCATACTAGGATCGGTTCCCCTTTACCTAGAGTTGGTCATACCAATAACACTAAATCGATCATACCATCTCAGGTGATTACTTAAGATCGGTTTCATTAATAAAAGTCATACCAATACAAAAGTCATGCCTCTGTGAATAGTTTTACCAAGAACATAAACAAGTCATGAACGGTTATACTAATCACACATATTGGCAGTTCAAAAGATATGCAATGAATAACAATACCAATGAACCTAGCGATTTCCATTTCGATTCACAAAACAAGATCATGAATTTACTTCCTATAAACAAATGTAAAACATTGTTCCTAGGATGAAATCTTCACCTTATACCAATACATAATCACAATAGAATTCAAACGATTATGTCGATATCTTATATACAAAGTTTAATGGTTAATCAATAAACCTCGTATTGTATTCCTTAATACTACGTCTAACTAGAATGTAATCAAGCATGCTTCGTAGTTATGATTTCAATATGCACGACTTGAAAGATACGATATGGAATGAAACATTTCAAGTCAAATATCACTAACCTCAAGTGGAAGGATGATGTTGTCGTTGTGGCTCCTTACTTCTTCACTTTTTCAAGTCTTCGCAATACTTGTAATGTCTCATATCCTAATACTTTCAAGCTAACCTATATGAAGTTGACTCTAGTACATAATCAAGTGACTCTTTAAATGAGTTTTGGCTCACTAAAATATGACAACCAAACTTGACATACCAACGCTTGGAGGGTTCAACCGAGCTATGCTCTAACAAATCCCATGCCTCTTGTTTATTTTATTTTAATATTATTTTCCTCCCTATTTTGCATAGGTTCCTCATTCATCCATATTTTTAAATGCCCGTTCGTGAATTTGAGTGCTCGTTCGTGCATCATTGTTGAGTACACTTGCACCATTTTATCGGGGCTTACTCGGTGGTGGATCAGATGCCCGTACGTTGAATATTTATTACTAACCCATGGAATTCTACTGGGAAAATCCATGAATTGAAGTAACGAAACAGTATAAGGAACATATAATTCTTTCTAAGAACTCAATTGATGAATCTTACGACTAGAAAAAATTAATTGATGCACGTTGTCTAGGAGCATTATGAATATTCGAAAATCGAGGTATGAGCTAGTTGAAGAGCCATACTCGTTCTGAATGTTTATTATGTATAATCAGGGAACATCGAGACATCCTGAAGATGTTATTGCTCTATACTAGTGATTAATACATCTAGGAGTCGTCCAACCATTTTCCATTTTATACAAAAGTAATTACTGAAATTTCTCAGTTTATGGAATATGTCGTGGTCTCAATTGAGAGACTGCATATTTATGTATGCTCTGAGAGGCAATATACTCAGTCAGAGGTTCTTACAAATGATCTGAGAGGCAATACACTCAATCAGAGATCATTGTGGCATGAGTTTTCATGCTTAAACGAGAGACATGAGTCTCAATATTCGTCTGATTACTGGATCAGGGATATGCAAGATTATGATTTTACGATTTTAGCCTTTGTCAAAAATCCACCATCAATAAATGTATTTCTACCAAAAAATCTAAAACAAAATATGAAATGATTAAAAAATGGAATAAGTAAAACACACAACTGAAATTTAAAGGAGTAGTAGTACAGAAAGTTTTGAAAAAATACCTGATTCTCCTTCTGTGCAGCTTTAGTTTGGTTATCTCATGGAGTGACTTTTTGAGAAGTTTGGTCGTTTGTAATATGGTCAGTGGTTTTGCAAATGGAAACATGTTCATTATCACTTTCAATTGTAGAAGAGTCCTTAGAGAATCTGTGTCATTTTCCAAGCCTAGTATCATCACTAACTTCAGCATCTCCATCATTATTGAGAAGAAAGTTCATATTAATGACTTCACCATCCTTAGGAGGAATAAAAATAGCATTCTTGACGAATTTTTTCTGATTACCTTTAGTAACTGGAGATGAATTTCTTGCAACAGTTGAGACAGTTTTCCTAATGATATTAGTGTTATCAAAGAAATAAGGCTTCTCATGTGCTTGAACCAAAAAATTAAATGCATCTTTACAAGCACCTTTGCAGTGTTTAATAACATAACACTCGGTGCAAATACCTGATGGTTGCCTTTCATAAAAAAAAAACTTGATCCATTTACTAATTCCTGCATTAGTTATAGCTTTGACTCCTCTTCTCAAAGGGTTAGTTAGATCTATGTTGACACAAACCTTCATTGGAACTACACCCACTTGAACTGTATCTTGTGGCTCAATCTTAACAACTTCTCCCATGATACTACCAATTTTTGTGACATCTGCTACATTCATATGTTCCGGAAATAAATAAAAATTAACTGAATCCAGAATAGTTGAAAACTCCAGTGCTTTTCACTATAGATCATATCGGGTATATACTCATGGACCACAAGAAGCTGTTGTTAACACTCCATGGGCTTTCCTCTATAACCTTATTATTCAAAAATTCCCATTTGCTGAATTTAAAGATCATGATATTAGGATCTACATCCACTATGTTGATATCTTCCGATGACATGAAAGACCATGTGAATTTAATATATTTCTCCACCGAATCATAACTCATTTTCCCTTCAGTAATGACTTTGCCAATGGCACTAGCTTCCCATTTAGCTTCTTCTTCTTCTTCATGATTATTTTCTGATTGAAAGACAACAACTTCATTGGTATCACCTAAATCCATCTGATTGAAGGAGCTTGGGACTAAAGGATCCAGTGAGAAAAAATATATCTCATATATAGAAAAAAAAAAGATAAAAAAAAAAAGGATCACTTATTTTGGGACGGCAGGAGTCATAAGAACTATAATGCTATTGCCCCTTATAAAAAAAAGGATCACTTATTTTGGGACGGCAGGAGTCATAAGAACTACAGTAAAACATCTATAAAATAATAAGCTTGGGACCACCCAAATCCTATTATTTTAAAGATATATTACTTAATCGATAAAATAATAATTTATTATTTTAAACATATAATAATAATATATTAATTTAAAGAATAATTTTTAATTTAAAAAATTTCTTTGGAAAAAACCATAATTTCCATCTTAAAAAATAAAAATAAAGTATCTTAGGATAAATACCGAAACAAATCTTTAAAAGTGGAAAATATAGAAAAAGGTAAAAAGATATGAAAGGAAATATTTTTAAAACAACATGCATTTGTTTTTAAAGTGTATGAAAAATATTTTTTATTTTCTAATGAAATTATTATTTTATATAATACTAGATCTTAACCCGTGCCGTAACGGCACGGGATGTTTTGTCTCTAATACGATATTGTTCACATTCCTCTTGCTTCATTTTATTCGTGAGCAATTATTTTGATATTCAAATAGGTTTTGGGAAACAAAATGGGTTACCTGATCTTTTTATTTTTTACTTAAGCATGTTATTCCAATTTATTATCTGGATGGAGTAATAATGTTGTGCCAACATGAAAATAAAATAAAAAATACAGTAAATAAAATTTTCCCCATTTATTGTTCCATCATACCATAATTTCAAACTTCAAAAAGAATATTTCATCTAACAGTACATATACCTAAACTGCCAATCCAACTCCATGATGTTTATGAATACATTTGTTCCGAAATTATTGATAACTAAGGCTCTAAGGAGTGAAGCAAAAACCCACAATATTTTTCCTACTATAGATAAACACTATTTATTTATTTTTTGCAAATGTGAGAGTTATAAAAATGAAGAACCCTTGACTATTGGAAGGCTGAGATATACACATGTGAGTTGAAAAAATAAACTTATAATAGTAAATCAAAACATGTGTAAGATTCTTTCTCAATCATATTGATAACATAAAATTGAAGAAATTCGTGGATAAAAAGATTTCACACCAACTATGCTAAGTAGTGCATGAATGACGTTCTCACATCTAGTGTTACTCAAGTAATTTGGAGTTTTAAAGAGCATAGTCATATTGATATTTGTATCTACATAAATTCAACTAACCTTCCGAAGAAAAATTATTAGTTCAAGGGAGAGCCGACACAAACTTCTGTCACCTTCAATGTATACAACACACATTGGGTTTAATCGGCCTTGAGATTAAACAAATACCCCAACATTAGTCAAATAATGTCTACAAATACGGGATCGAAACAAAGTGCTAACGGGAAAAATGAGAGACTAACATCAGTTCTACAAAAAAAATACCCTATATGTATCAAAGTTTGTTAACCAAACATGTATTCAAATTAAAAAGTCATCAACTTAACACAAAAATATAAAAGAACCCAAGTTAAATCAATATTTGCATAAACAAAACTTATAAGAGAATTTTGTAATTATTAAATACCTTTAAAATCACTATTAGAGATCTAATTGCATGCCTCGTTAAAAACTACGGTAGGACGAAATCACCAGATTAATCTGTAGAAATTTCACTGGATATGTAGCAATTCAGAGAAGTTTACACTGGTGGTGATGCGTTCCATCTAAGTATTGTTCGATTGATTATTTTTTTAGAAGGTTTCTGTTTTCATTGGAGAAACCGAGAGGGAGTGTTTCATTATATTCATTATCATTTAGAAATCCAAGACCAACCTGCCCTATGCTTACGAGATCTCAATACAACCTTAGATTTATCTATTGGACGGAGAAACCTTGATACTATATATGTAGTTTTTAGTGTTATTTATTATATAACGTGACATCCAAATGTTTTTTTCTTCTTCTTAATTTTCATGTATTTTAACCGAGTTTATATTAGCATTAAGACGATCAACCACATTTCTAATTTATAGTGTTATTCTTTTGTAGAAGCACATAATTAACATAGTCAATTACTACTCATCAAAACCGGTCAGTACCACAAACCACCAGATATCACTTCTTTCTCCACCACCACCATTTTCCATCCCTCGTAGAATATTGGGCACACTTATAAATTTTAATCCCACACGTCATGTATAAAGTTTAGATTTAATTACAAACTTAGGTCGTCAATTAATTTATTCAACTATATGTTTTTTGTTAATACTGAAAATCATGCGTCATTTAACGTTACCTAAAGATAGCAGTGGTACCAAAAACAACCATTTTGTCTTATATGATTTGGTATCACCCCAAAAGTATTTGTTATCCGCCTTTTTTGATCGTGTCAAAAACAACCAACTATACTTTTCACAATACAATGTTACCCGTCATGTAAAATTTTTTATTATTTTTGATTCAAAAAGAAAAAACCAATACCACCGCCATAAAAACCATCCAGCGCCACTATTTCTTCCACCAAAACTAATGTTACCACCTCCACCACTTAGTAACACCTTCCACCGCTTCCACCACTTACTTCTTCCTCTACTACCACCACCACCACTAATATCTATTGAAATAATTTTTGTCAAAATTATTATTTATTGATTGAGATATGTATTAATATTAATTAAGGGATATTTATGATGTAAAATTAATAAATTATTTATCATGAGAAATTAATGAGACATCAATTAATAAAACACTTATACTAATTAATATTTAAGTTGAACAAACCATAACCATAGATTTATATTCTCTCTAGACAAATCACTTATACTAATTAATAAAACACTTATACTAATTAATATTTAAGTTGAACAAACAACCACTGTTGATTTATCTTTTCTATCAATTCCAACCAAGGTGGAACAATGGTTAGAGGCCACTCTTATGACACAATAGGTGTTGGAATGAACACCACGTGTGCGACTTGTAGGGTGTGGCACGGAGAACCACAGCCTTTGATTTATCTTTGCCAAGGATAAATCCTGACCACCACTCAGATAGGCAAAGTTAGCCAAACTCTGCTTTATACTCTTGATTTGGGACCTATTAATGTTTATGGGGAACTTTTGAAATGTATCATATTATAATTTTATCGAATTTATTATTTTAACACTGAAGACCCGAATCGGGACTGTAACATTTTATTATTTTAAGGAGACTATTATATTATTGAGTATTATTTTAAAAAAGTTTTACCGTATAATGCTATTGCCCCTTGGGCAAGAGCAATGACCATAAATAAATTAAAGGAGTCTTTCTAACAGAGCAGTATTGTTTTGCACAAGCATAAACTGAACATTTATTTATCAGATTGAAAATCACGCTATAATTTTGTGTTATAAATATTGCCAATTCTCTGCCATAGCTACGAGTAATGGCCATCAACGGGCGAAGAAGTACTTGTACATCTACAGTTTTGGTTTACTAATATATTCCCAGATGTATACAGCAAAATTTGAAAACAAATGTTGGACATCCTGATAAAATCTTCATTTCATGGCTGACTAGCATGACAATATGACTGATACCTTGATAGTTACAAACTTAACTGCTACGAAATCCCGCCAGAATTTGCAGTTTGATTAGATAATGGTCGTTTGCACTAGGATGGCAGGAAGAAAGGGTCTTCTTTCTTCTGATATATACTGAATAATTGCTTCGAGTAGTTTGTTGCCAATCTCTTACAGTATCCAAGGGATTTCTGATCAAACATCTCCAAGTCCTTTACAGATTTCTTCAGGTCACCTTTTGGGTCTCCATTCGTCAAAAATTCAGCTAAAGCAGTTCCTCTGCAGTAAAATTCAGGAAATTAAATTATTAATGGAATTAAAGGAATACATGCATAAATTATTTTGCTAATTTTGTACTTTCATTATTAAACAAACAGATAGTTCGGTATGCAACACGCAGATCCCCCAACTATCTTGGGATGATTACTAAAATCAAGCATCTATTTTCTCCTGTATGACTTTCAGAATGTTATCATAAAATCTCTCCTTTAGTACTGTCTAATGATAGTAAACAAAGAGAAAACCGTGAATGTAGTTCGACAAGTGCAATTATAACTAAGGTTGCAATTAGATACTCTGTCCCATAGCTCACCACTTTTGCAAAATTATAGTTCTCCTCATTTCACCCACTTGATCCTACCACTAATTTGATATAACAAGTTTACTATTAGTACCTCCAGTAAGATACAGTATCCCTCTTAAAAAGGTTTTAAAAAAAAAAACAGCTTAAAACTAGATGTTAAAGAAAAGAAACGATAATCTTGCTTACTGCAAAGCAAAATGGAATTTAAGAGTAAGTTGCTATTTGGAAGAGAGTACACATAATCATCTGCTATTAATAAAAAAAAAATGAAATTACATAACCAAGAGCATTGATCCCATACCTGAGAGCATCATACTCATTAAAGCCTCGATTAATGGAATGTGAAGATCCGGTCATTAATTTTTCCATAGTGAACTTCTGCCGATAGAGAGCACAAACAGCCTTCATGCAGAGTTCTGGGTCCTCTTCAAGTGAAGAAAGCATGTCTGCCTCAAATTGCCACTTTGAATTTTTCAGTCTGTTTCTTTTCATCATAGCTAAAGCTTGATGAAAAGACGAATCTACATTGCTTGAATCTTCCGAGTCACCAGAACTATCGTGACTACCTAAACTGTAAGAGCATCGTACTCTGATTCCACCAGCACATTGACCCTCACTTTCATAGCCAATTTCTTCAACCACATTCTCTTTTCCATTCTTAAAGATTGGGTTTCCAACTTTCTGACAAGGATTATTACTCATGTGCAAATGATTCAACAATGTACTCTCTGGAAAAGAATTTTTTTCTTGACACCGTCTCAGCAAAATCAAGCTCTTATGACTACCAACTGGAATTGTATCATCAACCGTACTCTCGGATCTGCTGATCACTGTTTCTGCACTCCTACTTCTTTTTGAAATGGAAGATAATGGGACTAATGTGATATCCTCTTTAAAGATGCTTTCATAATCTTCGCATCTCTGATTTTCCAATGGCCTCTTTGAACCTTTCATGGATGACAAATTCTTCCCATTATCTGAAGGACTTTTGAAGGCAGCATCACTTGAAAACTGGTCTCTTTCTTGTCTGTGATGTTACAAATATATTTTGGAGCAATATCCTTTCCATCCTTGCTATCGTTAATTTCTGTAATACCTCTTGACGATGTTCTTACACTCACTTGACCGAGTATGTGTAGCTTTTCACTTGAGCTCCCTTCTAACTCATGACCTAGTTCTACTTTCACCGTTCTTTGAAATTGTGTATTATTTTTCTTGTTCTTCACATTTTCCAAAGGCTTATATTGGTTATTAGTTGAACTAGGACCTGCAGATAATAAATGTAGATATAAAAATTATGATATTGTATTATCAGTTTCTATCACTATATCCAGCAGTGATATACCGAAGTTACTTTCTGATTGAACTTTGAAAAATATGATTTATGACAAGACAAAAGTTATGGATTACAGCACTACCAATAAAATATGACCGGCTCTTCATATAGACCATTAAACAGCAACTATATCGCAGGCAATGTTCAACCAAATGATACTTCTTTCAACAAAAAATATACAGCGTTATGTCTATGCCATGTAATCAGTGAGACTTGTGATAAAGAGAATCACATCGTTCTGGAGTAAACAGTTTCAACATTAAGATTACAAGTCAATTCATAGAGAGAGAGAGAGAGAGAGAGAGAGAAAGCTGATGAATGTACGAACTACAGGCTTGGGTCCCTTGCTTTGCAAAAAAAAATGGAATTGTATCAAAAGAGAAAAATAGAGTGCAACAATTAGACAGGATTACGATTCATATACATGCATATAAAAAGAAAAAGAAAAGATTGCACAACTGGACCATAAAACTCAAAATAGAAAATCTTCAAATTGAGGTTCTTTATGTCATTCATCGTGTGAAAGATTCCAACAGAGTATATACCAAATCTTACGAAAAACTTTAGAAGCTAGTTGAATAAACGCTAAAATAGTGAAATTGTTAAGTGGCAAAGCACCAATTACTCGGCATTGGATAAACAAGGGATTTAGCAAGTAGCCTATTTGGTGGCAAAGAACTAACCAATTAAAGATGAACTATTATTCCTTATAAGGTTGAACACTTCACTGGTTAAAGAAACGGAGAATAAAATGGTCTAATACGATGCTGATAACATATAAAGATTGTCAGAGATCCAGCAAGGTTTATGTGAACACACAAAAATAGAATATGAACTGTTCTACTAAAAGAATGGACCATGTGAAGTGATTCATTAGTACCTGAGACATGTTCATCTCCTTTGCTTGTTGACGGAGCCACATTAGCATCATTAGTCCCTCTATCGATTTCACAGTGAAGATTGTTTGTATCGTTCTTCACTTTATCTTGTAAACCTCTTAGTTCAGATCCGCTTTCTCTGTTATCATGGGAATCTAAACATCTCAAAGCTGATTTCTCTATGTCCAGCCTCAAAATCTGGGCCTTTAACTCTCTTTCATCACTTTCAAATTTTTTAACTAGCTCCTCCAAGTAAGTAATTCTTTGTTGTGATTTTTTCTCCTTTTCGCAACTAACCTTTTGATCTTCTCCTAGACCCATAATTTTCTCTTTTAGTTCATTAAAGGCCGTCTTACATCCTTCAAGCTCATCATCAAGAGCGGCTTTTATTAGCATTAGATTCTTCAATTTTTGCTCAAATCCAACATACTCCATCTCTTTCTCCTTCAGCGCCACAGATAAACTATTACACTTAAGTCGACAAATTTCCAATTCTTTCCCCAGTCCAATTCCCTTGCACTTCAGAAGATCTGTTTGACTCTCCAATTCTCTAAACTTTGTCTTTAAAACTTCAGTCTCATCCTTGGCTCTTCTTTTCTCACATTCCAAATCCATAATCTTCTTATTTAGCTGAACACACATGTCTGCATCATCACTTTTCATCATTTTCTTATTTTCCTTTTCCAAGCAAGTAATATTTTCTTGTTGTGTCCTCTCTTTTGCACTGAAGTCTTTTTTATCTTCTTCTAAACTCTTAACCTGCTTGTTCAGCTGAGTGCACATGGTTTTGTACTTTTTGAGCTCATTTTCTAGAAAAAGCAATCTTGCTTTCTTCTTCTTATAACTGGCACACAACTCATCATGCTTTGTTTTATAACCTTCCAGTTTTTTCTCCAAATCAAGTTCATATTTCAGCCTCAAGTCTGCTTGAATCCCCAACTCCCTAGACTTTCTATTGAATTCCTCAATCTGTATAGTCAAAGCTAATTTCTCTTCTTCAAGTTTTAATACCCATGTCTCCAGCTCCATACACTTCTTCTTAGTTTCACCTTCTGCTGTTCTTTCCCCGAACACCACATCCATGTTTTCAGTCTTGGCATGAATGGATGCCTCCTTTGCACCACTTTCCATCCTCTTAACAATTTCTTTTAAGTAAGTGATTCTCTTTTGTGCTTTCACCTCTGTGTCGACCATAACCTTTCGCTCTTCTACTAGACCCAATATTTGCTTTTGTAATGCAGTGCATGTAGTTTTGTATTGCTCAATCTCTTCATTTAGAGCAACTTTAATTGCCAACAAGCTCTTCAATTGACCCTCGACTCCAACACGCTCCATTTCCTTCTCCTTTAACTGACCCTCAAAATCATCACACTTCTGTCTATACACTTCCATTTCTTTCCTCAATTCAACCCCAATGTTCTGCCACATTGCTGGTTGACTCTCTAACTTTGTCCTCATAACTTCAACTTCGTTTTCTACTCTCTTTTTCTCAAACTCCAATTCTTTAACCTCCTTACTGAGTTTAACACACATTTCCGCAGTAGATATCCTAATGGATTTTTGGTCATTCAACTCTCTTGTCTTCTCTAATAACTCCACATACAACTCATCATACTTTCTCCTATAAGTCTCTAACTTGTCCTCTATTTCCACTTCATTTTGCAAATTCAAGTCCAGTTGAGTCTCGAGATCAGTAACCTTCTTCTTGAAACCCTCTTTCAATGCTTCACACTCATCATAGATTCTCCTATAAGTCTCCAATTTCTCCTTCAAATCCACTTCATTTTGCAAATTCCAGTCCAGTTGAGTTTCGAGATCAGTAACCTTCTTCTTGAAACCCTCTTTCAATGCTTCACACTCATCGTACTTACTCCTATAAGTCTCCAATTCCACTTCATTTTGCAAATTCAAGTCCAGTTGAGTTTCAAGATCAGTAACCTTTTTCTTGAAACCCTCGTTCAATTCTTCACACACTCTTTTACAATCATCATACTTACTCCTATAAGTCTCCAATTTCTCCTCCATCTCAACTTCATTTTTCAACTTCAAGTCCAGTTGAGTCTCGAGATCAGTAACCTTCTTCTTAAAACCCTCATTCAATTCCTCACACATTCTTTTACACTCATCGTACTTATTCCTATAAACCTCCACCAGTTCCACTCCATACTTCCCCTTCAAAGCCGCTTGAGCCTCGAAATCGTTAAGCTTCTTTTTGAACCCCTCGTTCAATTCCTCACAAATTCTTTTACGCTCTTTGAGTTCATCTTTAACCACATTGTTTTCCATAGTTAGGGTTTCAACCTTTTTCTTAACTACAACAAACTCCTTTTTCATTTTCTCAAAATCAAAATGTAAAACACTATACTGACTTTTACCTACCTCAAATTTTTTCTGTAACTCAGATTTCTGGTTTTCAACTTGCCAAAACTTTCCTTCCAACTCAAAATACTTAGATTTCCAATATTCAGTTTCATTGTATGATGAAACCCTCGTAGTTCTATGATCCATTTTGTACTACAGAAAGAAGTGCTCTTCAAAAAAGTGATTCAAACCTAGAAATGAAGTAATGAAACGACGGACTTCATCAACTATGTTAGTATGCCCTAAAAACTTGCCGAAATTTGTAAATAGATATTTCGTTTTGCAAACTAGAACTAGGAAAGAGGAAAGTGAGACATCATAAGTACATAGCGACGAAACAGTACTTAACTACCATCATAAGTGCTCTATTCCTTTTTCTTCAGTTTCAAAATTATGTCCAGCTTCTGTTTATAGTCATACTTTTTCAATGAACTCTTTAATATACCCTTGAATTCTTTATATTCATAAATCCATTTTTAACGTGACCCAATCTAAAATATTAAAGAAATTAGTATAATTAAGGAAACAAATATATCCTTCATTCCTTTTAAGAAAATATACATTTAACTCTAAAAATTAAATTCCTTATAAAGTTTATACTTCATAAATTCGATATCTTTTAAATTTTCCTTTTATATTTCGTATTTATAATTTTCACAACAATTTTGGATAGTCTTTATTACAAGCATTTTTATTAAAATAAAATAGGTAAGTAACTAAGGGTGGTCAAGTAAAATAGTATGGTCTCCTTAATATTTTGGCAAAGTCAAAGCGGATTGTCTTTGTGAAACGGAGGGAGTAGTAATGTTTTGCAAAACGGGAGTTTAAAATAAATAAATAAAAATCAATGCATGACCTAAGAGCAATTGCAGTGGTGCGATCAAAACCAAAAACTAAAGAGCAAAAAAAAAACCAAATTTTGGGTTTAGTCCGTATTGCAACGCTACGGTAGTCGATTATATATGATCGAGCGTACATTTTACGCTCGTTTGTTGATGGGCGTAGGTATTATGCACGTCTGGATGGAACGTATATAAACATTACGCCCGACAACGGGCGTAGACTTTACAAGGGTCGGGTTTGGGGCGAACGTATAACATACACCCCATAACTAGACGTACATATAATGTTCGCCCGATGGGGCTTGAATAAAAATTCTGCATGTTGCCAGGCAAACATATAATGTGAGCCTCCTTCGTGCGTGCAAACCACACGTGTGGCGTTAAAACCTATAAACCCTTCGATAATTCCCATTTTCTTCTTTTCTACCGACCTTCTTTCTATCCTATTTAGTTCTTTTCTTTTCTCCGGTTCTAAACAGCATCCAGATAAAAAAAATCCCTATGTAATTCCGTTCGAGGTATGTTTCTTCTCTTTTATCTCTTTTGTTTTCTTTATTTTGTAGCATAGTTTATGATTTAGTTTTACTTTGGAAATTAGGTTTAATTAGGTTTTACACAGTTGGGTTTCAAAGAATTGATATGAATTTGGAATTCCTTAAACAAAATCGGGTATGTGTGTTTTATGTTTATAGAGATGAATCTGGTGTTGCATGTGAAAAAGACCATATTTGGTGTTTATAAATTATGTTACAGGGAGTTTTGAAATTTTATCAAACATTCCTAATTTGTGAATATGTGTTTTGAAAATTTGTGGTTATGTAGTAGATGTAGTAGAAGACCTAATTTGTATGTATGTAAATAGGGTTAAGAACAGTTGATTTTGTATTGATTTTTTTTGAATTTTGAAGTGATTAATTTGAGTTGTTTTTTGATTAATTTTTGGTGTTCATGTAAAAAAAATTAAATTTTTTTTTTTAATTTTCACAAACCTGTACAAGGCCTAATATGTGGGTTCTAAAGATGAATATGTGTTATCAAAATTGGTGTGGTTATGTTAAAAATTGTGGTTATGTAAATTATGTGTTTTAAATGTGTAGAAGAGGTAATTTGTATGTATGTAAATGGGGATAAAAGTATGTAGATGATTTAATTTGTGTTGGTGGAATGATATAATTTGGAATTAATATAATTTGTCTTAAGGAATTATATAATTTGGAATATAAATGTTTATGGACTTATAAAAATATGGATATATGATGAAGTTTTGTTGAGTTCAATATATGTGTATTTTTGTTTGAGGGTTGGTGTTTTAATTATGAAGTTACATCTATCGTGTGTGCACAGATGTTGAACAAATTAACATCGAGGTTCAATGGTCGCATAAAGACGAACAAGAAACAAAAATCTGTAGCCGACGAGGATTATAATTTAATCTCTACTGGTCAAATTAAGGAGGTCGATGTTTCCGGGTTAGGGAGGTTTCCTATACTGGAAGATGATAAAGATCACACTTCTATGGACATCATATTTGTAGAGAGTCAAAAATTTAAGTATCAACATTGTGGATCCTTGGCATCGGTAATTCATCACCATCAAACTATTTCAAAACACTATCTTAGAGCTAAACTCATTATTGAAAAAGCGGGATGGGAAAGTTTATTGAACATAGAATGTAGCAAAACCCAACATTCCATGGTTGATTATATTGTTGAGCGGTTTTGGGATACAACAAACACTTTTCACTTCCCATTTGGTGAAATGGGATTCACACCCCTAGATTGGCTCATGTTGACTGGACTGAGTATCGGTGAAGGGCCTGACGTTCCGTATAATTCTGGGAAGTACCAATTTGAATATGTTTGTGAGCATTTCTTTTCGGATATCCAAGATGTCTCGCTTTGTCCAAAAGGCGCGTCATGGGTTTCAAATTCAATTACAATTACATATTTAAGCTCATATTTCTTAGAAGAAAAGTTGGTAGCAGCTGCGAATGATAACACCCTTTCTTATAGAGTAGCAATTGCCTTTTTTATGTATGTTTTGGGACATTTCTTCTTTTCTAATGCAAAGACCTATATCGATGCTGGCTGGTTAGATGCTTTTGAATATCTTGATGTAGTATCCACGTATGACTGGGGTGGTGCCACTTTTTCGATATTATATGAGGCACTCCGTTTAGATGGTAGGAAACAGAAGGCACTATCCGGTCCATTCCATGTACTAGAGGTATTTTTTTATCCAGTTATTTCTTCCCTTCCATGTTTATTTTGTTGGGAATTTATTAATTTAAATATTTATTATTATGGAGTAGTTTTTGCGGTATGAATACCTGGTCATTTGTCGACCAGACATCTCAAAGATGAGTAAAGAACTTAAATGTTCTACAAGTTCTAGATGGAATGTACCGAGGAATATGAATGATATTGTGCGTTGTAGGATTTTACTGAATAAGCTAACTGCTGAAGAAGTCACATGGCGTCCATGGGAATCATACAGATAAGTCCTTGCATCTGATATGGGATGCACGGTTACGAGGCTATCATACGCGAGATATATATTTTCTTATAAGGGCGATGTGAGTAAATAACTAAATTTTATTCGACCGTTGTTGTTAAATGCCAATAACACCGTTTTATAATTTTTGATGCTTATTAAAATAATATCTGATTTAATACTTTCAAATTCCCTTTTTTGTTGTACAACATAGCATGTATCTCGGAGAAAGGTGTTGGAGGCAAAACCATCACACATTTGTTGTTCCCAAACAACTACACACAATTATTGGGAATATCTGCGATAAGCAAGCAGGACGCTTAAAAAAGGAAGGTTTGCTCGATGCAACATAAATAGTGCAAGTTGTTACGTACGATTTATATTTTCAGTACTAGAAAAAGGTAACTAACTTCAAGGATTATGTGACTCATCCTGTTTGGGAAGCCCAAACATATGGGTATGTCGGTGACTTGTATACGTCCCCAATTGAACAACCTGCTGAGCATGTACTTATTCCTCCTCCACAACAATTATCCCACGTAAGTGTACGTTTAACTTTATATTGTATATTTCATAAATATATGTACTTATTGCTAGAGCATTTTTTGGTTGAACCCACAAAGCGTTGGTATGTCAAGTTTGGTTGCCATATTTTAGTGAAGCAAAACTCATTTAAGAGTCGCTTGATTTAAATGTACTAGAGACAAATTCGTATAGGTTAGCTTGAAAGTATTAGGGTGAGACATTACAAGTATTGCGAAGACTTGAAGAAGTGAAGAAGTGCGGAGCTACAACGACAACATCATCCTTCCACTTGAGGTTAGTGATATTTGACTTGAACTATTTCATTCCCTAACGTATCTTTCAAGTCGTGCATATTGAAAACATAAAACTGCGAAGCATGAACACTCTAGATAGACATAGTATTAAGGAATACAATATGAAATTTCTTGCTTAACCATTAAACTTTGTATATAAGACATCGACATAATCGTAGGAATGCTATTGTGATTATGTATGGGTATGAGGTGAGGATTTCATCCTAGGGAACAATGTTTACATGTGTTCTAAGGAAATAAGTTCATGATATATGTTGTAAACCGAAAAGGAAATCGCCAGGCGTTATTGGGGTTGTTCTTCATTGCATATCTTATGAACGACCAATATGTGTGATTAGTATAACCGCTCATGACTTATTTGTGTTCTTAGTAGAACTATTCACATGAGGCCTGACTTATGTATTGGTATGACTTTTATTAGTAAAAACGATCTTAAGTAATCACCTGGGGTATGATCGGGTTGTGTATGTCTGAACTTATTACTGGGAAGAAGGGAACCGATCTAGTAAGAGGTGCAGTGCATCACAAGGGGAATCGATCCTTGTATGAGGTGCAACAAGGTTTATGGAAGAAAGGGGAACTGATCCTATGAACATGTGCAACACGTTTTTGGGAAGGGGGAACCGATCCTATGGACATGTGCAATGCATACAAGTTAGATACCAAATATATGTGGGGAACCGATCCTAGTATCTAGTCAGCCACATCTTTGGTAATCTAGTGTAAATATGCACAATACTCACATGGAGGTAGAACTGAAACTTATTTTGGTATAACCGTAAACCCATGAGTTGTGATTGAGTGGTACTTGATCAATCATGTATTTCTTGAAAGTCAGATGAAACAATTCTAAACTTGTTTGGAAGTGTGGTAAATCAGTTTCAAGTGAGCAATCATGGAAAAGACTTGCAAGGGTAAGATGTCGTCACTCTTTGAACATGGTGCATTAATGCTTATTCTTTTTTTTTTCAAAGATATTCCTTAACGGCTAAGAAGGAAGTAAATCCCAAGATCAAATGTAAATAAGTTAAGAATCTTTTTAATTAAGGGTTTTTAATTATATATGGAAAATAAGAATTAGTAATGTGCATTTGTTAATTAAAGATTTTCCAAGGAGATTTTGATCATTATTTTTTGACAGTGCGTTCATAGGAATTATGAAAACCGAATTTGGTGGAGTAATGAAAAATATCTTGAGAATATTTTCGGTTTTGGAAATTCCTTGGTGTCCAAACTTCCTTGTCTATAAATACTTTGAGTTTGCATTTCTAGCAAACTAATCCTGCGTAACCTAGACTTACTCTTTTGTCTTTTTTACTGGTGTAGCCGCCTATCGAAGAGGAGAGTAATCTAATTAGGTGAAATCTCTTACAGCCGCTCAATTTAAAGTCTTCTTTGGGATTGAGAATCTTTAGCGCGACCCGTTGGTGTGAAACTAGATATTGCGGTTTATCTTTAGTTTTCATATTAATTTGACTGACTAACGGTGGTTGAACTTTGATTGCACCTAGTTTGTTTATGCTTGAGAATCTTTTCTTCTAATATAAGATTCACTCAAACTAGTTCAAGGTTTCGACATGGATCTTGTGATAATCCACTGTTAACAGACTCCGTTCTGTGTGTGATTGATCACAAGAGATTCAAGTAATTGTGTGAAGGTGTTTATTGAAGATCTAAGAAGATTTGAAGACAAAGAAGATATTGAATATTTCTAACTTGGATTTTACAATCTTTGGTGTGCACAATACTTGTTTAGGAAAAAGAGGATCCAATTAATAATCGGTTTATCCTTGTGGTAGATTGGATTGATTAATTGAGGAATATCGGCATCAACACATATCACTTGGTTGAAGAGTGTTGTTGGATTAATCTTAACGATTACTTTTGGGTGATTAACATAAGATAGATCTTGGAACCTGGTGTTTATATATGGGTAAAAATCATTTCCGCCGATTTTGGTAAATTCGGTAGGTGAGTGAGAAACTGGTTTAAACCCTAAACAAATGTGTTGCACGTGAGCACTTTATAGATTCGAGAGATCAATCTGTACAAGTCCGGCCTAAACCAAGAAATGGTCGTTCCAGACTTGCTTCGGTCACAAAGTGTAGGAGAAGGGTTGATTTGGGGAGGGAAGCAAAGAAAGGTGTTGAGACCAGAATAATTCTGGGAGAGTAGTGTCTCGACTTGTATCAGAAAGTGAAAGCTTAGGAAGCTTGCAAGAGATGAAAGCTTTTTGGATAGCTTGCAAAGTTGCCTTTTCTGAGAGTGTTGTATTTTTCTCCTGACCGAGACTTGTTGTCTAGTGGAAATAGGTAAGACCTATTTATACAAGTCGAGATTGAAACGTACCATGGCCTCATGAAGGAAGATAGTAAAGGGTGAAATAATGGGAGGAGGTGGTAACCGCAAGGTGTTTATGGGTGAAAACGTTTTCACCATTATTTCCTCATTTATTTGACCGCTTTATTCCTATTCACGCTTTCTTAATGTGAGTGTAGTGTACGCTGCAAGATGTGACCGCCAAACCAAGACCCTGGAAAGCATCCCCCAGTTTGTGTTGATATCTCGAGTGTTGTTTGCACCTTGAGTGCAAGTGGCACTGCTAGGGGCGCGTGTGGCATGTGTGGAATACCTTTGTTGCGGGTTGCACCTCGAGCGCAAGTGGCAGTGCCAGAGCTGCTAGTGGCGTGTGTGGCATGTGCCAATGGCATGTGTGGAATGCCTTGGTGGTAGGTTGTACGTTGAGTGCAAGTGGCAGTGCCAGAGATACTAGTGGCGTGTGTGGCATGTGCCAATGGCATGTGTGGAATGCCTTGGTGGTAGGTTGCACATTTTGCAAGTTAGGCTAGCAGCATGGGTTTTGGCATGTGCCAATGACATGCGTGGCCAACTTGGATCATGGCCTGGTAAGAAAAGCTACCAGCGATGCGTGTTGGCATGTGCCAATGGCATGCGTGGCCATTAGGACCACGGCTTGGTAAGAAAAGCTACCAGCGAGCGTGTTGGCATGTGCCAATGGCATGCTCGGCCATTAGGGTCCCGGTTTGGTAAGAAAAGCTACCAGAGAGCGTGTTGGCATGTGCCAATGTCATTCTCGGCCATTAGGGCCACGGCCTGGTAAGAAAATCTACCAGTGATGCGTGTTGGCATGTGCAAATGGCATGCTTAACCATTAGGGCCACGGCTTGGTAAGAAAAGCTATCAGCAAGCGTGTTGGCATGTGCCAATGGCATGCTCGGCCATTAGGGCCACAGCTTGGTAAGAAAAGCTACCAGCGAGCGTGTTGGCATGTGCCAATGACATACTCGGCCATTAGGGCCACGGCCTGGTAAGAAAAGCTACCAGCGTGCCAATGGCATGCTCGGCCATTAGGGCCACGGCTTAGTAAGAAAAGCTACCAGCGAGCGTGTTGGCATGTGCCAATGGCATGTTCGGCCATTAGGGCCACGACTTGGTAAGAAAAGATACCAGCGAGCGTGTTGGCATGTGCCAATGGCATGCTCGGCCATTAGGGCCACGGCTTAGTGAGAAAATCTACCAGCGAGCGTGTTAGCATGTGCCAATGGCATGCTCGGCCATTAGGGCCACGTCTTGGTAAGAAAAGCTATCAGCGAGCGTGTTGGCATGTGTCAATGGCATGCGTGACCAATTTGGCCTAGGTTGCATGGTTTGCAATCCTAGGTGCGGGCGCTACTTTGTCATGGCATGGCTAGGGCCAAGGTAAGGGTGTTTGGCTTGGCGTGGCGTGACCAGCGTAGCTAGGGCCAAGGCAGAGTGTGTTCGGCATGGCGCGGCTAGCTTGAGCTAGGTGTGGATGGCATGATTTGCCATTGTCACGGAGGTGCGTCTAGCATGGTTGGCATGATTTGGCGCGTTTGGTGTGACTAGCATAGCTAGGGCCAAGGCAGAGTGTGTTTGGCATGGCGCGGCTAGCTTGATCTAGGTGTGGCTGGCAGGATGTGCCATTGGCACGGAGGTGTGGCTAGCATGGTTCGCATGCTTTGGCGCGTTTGGTGTGGCTGGCATGATTTTCCGTTGGCACGGAGGTGCGTCTAGCTTGGGCTAGGTGTGGCTGGCATGATTTTCCATTGGCACGGAGGTGCGGCTAGCATGGTTGGCATGTTTTGGCGCGTTTGGTGTGACTAGCATAGCTAGGGCGAAGGCAGAGTGAGTTTGGCATGGCACGGTTAGCTTGGGCTAGGTGTGGCTGACATGATTTGCCATTGGCATGGAGGGGAATTAAGGTTTTGTTCGTTGTAACCCTAATTTGAAAAAATACCCCCTATTAATTACTGACTACATGCATTAAATGTCCTAATAAATATGTCACCGGTGACATTAGGTTATTTGGGGTTTTATAATTTTACCCTTTGTTTAAAAAACCACCATCAACATTAAGTCCCCTGCTTAGCTCGGAACAGGAGCTTTGTTGCGAGGTAAGCATAAGATGGTGACAAACTACCAACAAAAAATCGTAAAGAGAATTGAGGAGGTTTGTCTGACCTTTTTTATAAATAGGATTTGTAACCCTTGCCTTTGGCAGTTTTGCACAAATCGGGAGGCTGGCACAATTAGGAAGTCAGCGTCATTGAGAGACAGAAAGATGAGCGGTATTGAAAAGTTGACGCGAGTTGGGAAACTGAGCGTGCTAGCTGGCGGGACCGGCACAAAGGTGGGGAAACTGAGTGTGCTAGCTGGCGGGACCGGCGCAAGGCGGGGAAGATGATTGTGCTAGCTGGCGAGACCGGTGTAAACAAAGAGGGAGTAGGTGTTTCTACAGATAGCAAAGTTTCCTTGTTTTTCCTTCCTTCACGCGCACGGCTTCAATCAGGGCATTATTCATGCTAAAATCTGGAAGCGTTATGTCCCTCGTTGCTTCCTTTCCTTTTTTATGGTTCTGTATTCATACCCAACGTAATTGCATCATCTCCCTCATTTGAGAAAGGGTTCTTCTTGTCGAATTTCTCTCTTTGTCATGTCGCACAAAGATGAATCATCTTCTAACCATCCAGATTCTCCAGGTGAAGGCGTGAGGCCCGACTCTTGCAGGAGCATCCCAACAAAGGTTATTCGGGTTAAGAAAATCATATCGGTATGTTTTCTTCTTCTTTGGTGGACTGACGTTCGTTTTACCACTTGTTTGATGAATGGAAAATTTCCCTTTTATGCAGAGATATCCCGTTGGAGCATGCGTTACTATTATCTACGAGGATAACCTAGTCGTTCCCCTCCCTTCAAATCCAACCTTGTTGACTGCTGCAGACTAGGAGAACACTGATTTAGGGCTCTCTTGTCATGAATACTCCTATGCAGGTTTGTATCTTGGGACTCGTATGAGGTGTCTCTCCTCTAATTATCAGAATGTTGGCGGTTTCCTGGTGTGGAAAGAATTCGTGGTCCTTTATACGAGGATATGGAATACATACGGACATATCGCTACCAGGAGCGTAGTGAAGTGTTGTTCGTCCGCCTTGGTTTCCGTAGTGAACTTTGTTTTTCCAATGATTGCTGAGATGGATAACATGTCCATCCGTGCTATTGCAGAGTCAGTCATTCAAAGGTGGGAGAACATGGTGTCCACCTGTGAATCCTTGGAGTTTAATATTATATGGTTGCGGCATCGTCTCAATATTGTGAAGGTCGACATAGCTGGTATTATTGCTGGTGTGATTCCTGCCACAAAAGCCATGTTGGAAGAGGAGAAAGCTTTGGCCCTGGAGTCTCGGAGGATTGAAAAGTTAACTCGAGACTTGAAGAGTAGGACTGAAAGATATCATGGTCGATTGAAGATAATATTTTGTAAGGATTATAATTTACTAGATGGGCTTTTCTGATTTGTATCACGAGATTTGAAGGGTCCTTTTTTTTTTTTGAAGAAATAAAGAAATTCCATTAATCTGTTGGATTGTATTGAAATTCGATAATTGGCAAGAAAGAAAGTAAACGCAGAGAGGGTGTCTGGGCGTTCACATTTTTGATGTAGCATGTTGCAGGGAAGTGATTAGGCGTAGTATGCCTTAAGCCATTTTCCGTTGATAACTTCCTCTAGCTTTCCCCCATCTTCTTTGATAATCTTGTAGTAACCATTGTCATACGCTTTAGTGATTATGTACGGACCTTATCATTTGGGAGAAAATTTCGGTGTCGATGCATCTTACTGGATGTGCTTGGCGGTTTTTAGCACCAGATCTCCTTCCTTGAAAACCCTGGATTTTACATGGCTGTTGTACGCCCTGGAAATCCTGTTTATGTATTCTTGTGCATGTTCCTATGCCCGGGATCTTCTGGAGTCCATAGTATCTAGTTCTGAGATTCTGGCATTGAGTGATTCGGCTTCATTCCACTGAGGTCCACTCGCTGCGGCGATTCTGGCAGACGGGATATTGATTTCTGCTGGGAGGATCATATCTGTACCGTAGACGAGGGAGTATGGAGACATGCCGGTGGAGCTTCTAGGAGATGTTCTATACGCCCAGAGAGCCATCGGTAATTGCTCGTGCCAGGTCCTGAGATTATCGTGTATTGTTCGGCTCTGAACTAGTTCATGTACTTGCTTGTTAGCAAAAGGCATGCCGTTGTCGGTGATGACGTGTTTAGGTACGCCAAAACGGCAGATGATGTGTTCCTTGACGAATGCCGCTATCGTGGCTCCAGTGGTTCCTTTCAGCAGGACAGCTTCAACCCACTTGGTAAAGTACTCGGTCGCGGTTATTATGTATTCATGATGTTTTGAGGATGGCGGGTTGATCTTCCCAATGATGTCGAGTCCCCAGCTATAAAAGGGCCATGGGCTAATTATCGAGTGCAAGGGTGTTGGAGGCGCGTGGATGAGGTTTTCGTGAATCTGGCATTCTCGGCATTTCTGAACGAAAGTAGCTGCGTCGTCTTCCATGGTCGGCCAGTAGTACCTCTCGTGTATCTGTAGGAACAATTTATGTTTCCCTTGGTGTTCGCCTTCGTGCATTTCTCTTAACATAACTGAGATTTCTGTACCGCCCAAACACCGCAGTAGACTTCCTCCGAAGCTCTTGCGATATAAAACCCCATCATGGAACACGAATCTTTTGGAATTTTGTTTTAGCTTGGACGCATCCTCTTTGTTAGTAGGAAGAATGCCGTCGCGAAGGAAGCTGATGTACGGCTCCCGCCAGTCCCCAGTGTGACTGATGTTGAGGACTTCTGTCTGACATGGAGGCGCCTGGAAATTAGGACACGCCTTCTGGAGTAATCGGGATTGAGCTTCCATCTCCGGACAATAGTATCCAAGTCATTGTAAACGACGGTAGAGGGTTACTAATGATGTTATTCCACAGACTTCGGTATGAACATGTTCAAGCTGTTGTTGTGCTTCCTCTTTTCCGAGACACCTTGACAGAGAACTGTCTGGATTTCGATGATACAGAACATCTTGAAGCATAAAGAAATTCCGCAAAGTCTTGAGGTCGACCTTCCCTTGGAAAAGTGAGTTGTTGAGTTCTTGAATGATAGGAGTTCTCCAGTCATCCTCTTTGGCTTTCTCAGGTTGTGAAAGCCATGTTGAAGCTATGGTTCGCCGTTTTACTGTCAGGGTTTCCTCGGATCCTTCGAACTGTAGCTTTGATGCTAGTGTAGCTAGGCAGTCAGCATGTTTGTTACCGCTACGGCTGACATGTATGATGGTTGCTTCGGCGAAATAATTTAGTAATTTTTGTGATTCAGCCCTGTATGGTGCCATCGTCAGTTCTTTCAATGCGTAAATCCCGTTTACCTGGTTGACGAATAATTTGGAATCTCCTCTTATCTCCAAACGCGTGGCCCTGGCTCGTTTAGCTAGTGATAGTCCAATGAGGAAGGCTTCATATTCAGCTGAGTTATTGGTGCATGGAAAGTCTAGCTTGAAAGAGTGCGAGAAGACTTCTCCAGCAGGAGATACTAGTACCACACCTTCTCCTCCGGTATTAGTGCTGGGGGTGTAAGAGCCGTCAAAGAACAGTAGCCATGCTTCTTCTTTGACTAAGAAGATATCTGGAAGGTCTTCTGGGAGATCTTCTCGTAACTCCGCGGTGTTTTCTCCTGGGAATGCTGCTAACAGGTCTGCAACAGCCTGTCCTTTTATGTCCCTCGGGGAGACGCACGTTATGTTGAACTCTGACAGCTATAGGAGCCATTTAGCCGGCCTCCCTATCAAGGCGGTTTTCGAGATGAGAAACTTTACAGGGTTTGATTTGGATATTAACACCACCTTGTTGGAGAGGAGGTAGTGCCTGAACTTCTGGATGGAATAAATTAATGCTCAACACGTCTTTTCCGCTTTGGGGTATCTGAGTTCAGCGTCTCTCAACGTTCGACTGAAGTAGTATATGGGATATTAAATTCCTTTGTCGTCTTCTTAAGCGAGGAGGTCTCCAATGGAAGTATCGCTAAAGGCTGTGTAAAGACATAGTGGTTTCCCTTACATAGGAGGCTTCATGACGGTCGGGGAGGACCACGTTTGCTGGATCTTCTGGTACGATTTTTGCTGAGACGTAGTCCATGTGAAATTCGATCCCTTTTTCAGCAGAGAGGTAAATGCAGTAATGAGCATTTCTTCGTAAGTCCATGCGAAAACGTCCTGGTATTCTTTAAGTAGGTCGACTAGATTTGAGCGTTCCGCAGAATGTAGAGTCGAACTGATCAGAATGGGTCACGGGAATTCCTCATTCCCTATATTGACAATTTCGAGTTCGTCGGTGGTTAAGTCGGTCCCGTATTGCATATTCTGAGGGGCGTCTGGAACTTCCTCCTGGTTATTGTGAAAACATTCTTTCGGGCGGAGAGACCGGGTCATGGTCTCCCCTGATAATTGCTAACAGCGGTGGTAATGTGTGAGTTTTCCCTTTTTGCTTCTTCCTGCGGTAAGGGTGCACTCTCGCTTGGTGCGGGCACGGGTTACGCCCGGCGGCGGGAGTCTGGAGGGTCTTCCTTCTGAGGAGACGGTGGGAGGGCGGTCTCTTCTGCGAAGTATCTCCAGTTTGTCGCTATCTCTGAGCGATGTCCATTTTGGTAGCAGAAAACTGTGAATCTTGGTCTTCACGCCTTTTGAACCCTCCTTCGGCCCATGTGCTTCTACGTAGTAGACTAGTGCATAGGGGGACAGTGACGCGGGGATACAGACAACTTCTTCGTTCAGTACTATTTTCAGGCATTGGTGGTATGTTGAAGGAACGATTCTGAGATTGTGCAGCCACGGCCTTTCCAGTATCATATGGTAGTCTGGTTCTTTTTCAATCACTTCAAACTTCACGCTTGATTGAATTGGCCCTACTGCTAGCTCCAAGTTGATGTAGCCATACGTGCTAGCTCGGTTGCCTTAGAAATCCTTCATCGTAGTGGGTTGTCGTATGATCTCGTCAGGTCGCACCTTGGAAGCTTTAAGTGTCTTGAAAGTGATGACATTGGAAGATGCACCCATGTCAATGAGCGCTCTCCGAAACTCTATGTTCCTGACGAGAGCCGTAACATGCAAGGCCCGGTTGTGACCGTCTTCTACCATCATGTCGTCATCGGTGAAAACAATATTGTTGGTGGATCTTCCGGGGATCCTTGGAGTCCCCTTGGGTGCAGGAACTAGTGATACGTTCAGTGCTATTCGGTTGATAGCAGAGAATATTTTTGTTCGTTGGTCCTTGGAGAGGTGTAGTAATTCACATAAGTTTTCTACCAACATGGCCGCCTCCTGGTCTGCTGGCTTCCAATCAGTGACGAAACCATTGATTTGAGAATGCTCATTCGGGATGTTAGTCCCCTGCTCATGATCTCCTGGGGAACATGAACTACTTAGCTCCGATGTTAAGCTGATGAGGAAGTCGAGTATGCTGTTAATCGCATCTTTTATTAGATCCTTGTTTTTGGCATGGATCTCCTGAGCTCGCATCAGGTCAACCAGTCTTGGGATCTCTTCATTGGTCATATTTCTTCCAGAAATCGACGAGTTATCATGACCTTGATTGGGATCAATGTTTGTGGAGATGGCCTGATAGCCGACCATGCTTGCGCAAAATTTGAAAATGGAAGGTGGAATTTGATATTGTAACCGGAAGATCAATCCTCCCGCTGTGGTCGCCAATTTGTTATGGGTAAAAATCGTTTCCGCCGATTTTGGTAAATTCGGTAGGTGAGTGAGAAACTGGTTTAAACCCTAAACAAATGTGTTGCACGTGAGTACTTTATAGATTCGAGAGATCAATCTGTATAAGTCTGGCCTAAACCAAGAAATGTCCGTTCCAGACTTGCTTCAGTCACAAAGTGGAGGAGAATGGTTGATTTGGGGAGGGAAGCAAAGAAAGGTATTGAGACCGGAATAATTCTGGGAGAGTAGTGTATCGACTTGTATCCGAAAGTGAAATATTTTTGGAGAGCTTGCAAAGTTGCCTTTTCTGAGAGTGTTGTATTTTTCTCCTGACCGAGACTTGTTGTCTGGTGGAAATAGGTAAGACCTATTTATACAAGTCGAGATTGAAACGTACCCTGGCCTCATGAAGGAATAGAGTAAAGGGTGAAATAATGGGAGGAGGTGGTAACCGCAAGGTATTTATGGGTGAAAACGTTTTCACCATTATTTCCTCATTTATTTGACCGCTTAATTCCTATTCACGCTTTCTTAATGTGAGCGTAGTGTACGCTGCAAGCTGTGACCGCCAAACCAAGACCCTGGAAAGCATCCCCCAGTTTGTGTTGATGTCTCGAGTGTTGGTTGCACCTTGAATGCAAGTGGCGCTACTAGGGGCGTGTGTGGCATATGCCAATGGCATGTGCAGAATGCCTTTGTTGCGGGTTGCACCTCGAGCGCAAGTGGCAGTGCCAGAGCTTCTAGTGGCGTGTGTGGAATGTGTGGAATGCCTTGGTGGTAGGTTGTACGTTGAGTGCAAGTGGCAGTGCCAGAGCTGCTAGTGGCGTGTGTGGCATGTGCCAATGGAATGTGTGGAATGCCTTGGTGGTAGGTTGCACGGTTTGCAAGTTAGGCTACCAGCGTGGGTTTTGGCATGTGCCAATGACATGCGTGGCCAACTTGGATGCCTGGTAAGAAAAGCTACCATCGATGCGTGTTAGCATGTGCCAATGGCATGCGTGGCCATTAGGACCACGGCTTGGTAAGAAAAGCTACCAGCGAGCGTTTTGGCATGTGCCAATGGCATGATCAGACATTAGGGCCATAGTTTGGTAAGAAAAGCTACCAGCGAGCGTGTTGGCATGTGCCAATGGCATGCTCATCCATTAGGGCCACGACCGAGTAAGAAAAGCTACCAGCGATGCATGTTGGCATGTGCCAATGGAATGCTTGGCTATTAGGGCCACGACTTGGTAATAAAATCTACCAGCGAGCGTGTTGGCATGTGCCAATGGCATGCTCGGCCATTAGGGCCACGGCTTGGTAAGAAAAGCGCCCAGCGAGCATGTTGGCATGTGCCAATGGCATGCTCGGCCATTAGGGCCACGTCCTGGTAAAAAAGCTACCAGCGAGCGTGTTGGCATGTGCCAATGGCATGCTCGGCCATTAGGGCCACGACTTGGTAAGAAAAGCTACCAGCGAGCGTGTTGGCATGTGCCAATGGCATGCTCGGACATTAAGGCCACGACTTGGTAAGAAAAGCTACCAGCGAGCGTGTTGGCATCTGCCAATGGCATGCTCGGCCATTAGGGCCATGGATTGGTAAGAAAAGCTACTAGCAAGCGTGTTGGCATGTGCCAATGGCATGCGTGACCAATTTGGCCTAGGTTGCATGGTTTGAAAGCCTAGGTACGGGCGCTACTTTGGCATGGTGTGGCTAGGGCCAAGGTAAGGGTGTTTGTCTTGGCGTGGCGTGACCTGCGTAGCTAGGGCCAAGACAAAGTGTGTTCGGCATGGCGCGGCTAGCTTGAGCTAGCTGTGGCTGGCATGATTTTCCATTGGCACGGAGGTGTGGCTAGCATGGTTGGCATGCTTTGGCGCATTTGGTGTAACTAGTGTAGCTAGGTCCAAGGCAGAGTGTGTTTGGCATGCCGCGGCTAGCTTGAGCTAGGTGTGGCTGGCAGGATTTTCCATTGGCACGGAGGTGCGTCTAGCATAGTTCGCATGCTTTGGCGCGTTTGGTGTGGCTGGCATGATTTTCCGTTGGCACGGAGGTGCGGCTAGCTTGGGCTAGGTCTGGTTGGCATGATTTTCCATTGGCACGGAGGTGCGGCTAGCATGGTTGGCATGATTTGGCGCGTTTGGTGTGACTAGCATAGCTAGGGCCAATGCAGAGTGGGTTTGGCATGGCGCGGTTAGCTTGGGCTAGGTGTGGCTGGATGATTTTCCATTGGCATGTATGGGAATTAGGGTTTTGATCGTTGTAACCCGTTTATGTTAAGATAAACAAGGGAACCTTTGTGCAACTCATATCACTTGGTTGAAGATAGTTGATACCAAACAGATTTGTTGTTCCTTTACTGTTTGGAATACGATCCAAAGGAATTGGTCCAAGTACGTAACTTGTTTACAGGTTGGAGGCGTGGGAATACAGACGGAACTAGGTGAACTATATAGGTTTAGTTGCTTGGTCTCAAATATACGAAGTTGTCTTATTTTGTATAACGGCTTAATCCTGAGAGTATTCAATTCTAGACTATGTCCCCAGGGTTTTCTACATTTGCGGTTTCCTCGTTAACAAAATCTTGATGTGTCATTTACTTTATATTTCCGCATTATAATTGTTCTATTATAACTAAATTAAATTGTACAAACGTTAATTCCTATTTACTTGATACGTGAATCCTATTGAGTTTGGTTAAATATGAACCTTTGTATCAAGTTATCGATGGTGGATTTTAGATAAGGGGTAAAATCGTAAAACCCCATGACCTAGTGTTACCAGCAACACATTAACTAAGAGAATTTAATACAGGTGTCAATAATTAATGGGGGTATTTTTTCAAAATACCAGATTAGGGTTTTCGACACAGAACCCTAATTCCAAAACCAAGTCGCATACTGCGCACCATGGCCACAACGCCAAAACCAAGCCGCATACTGCGCACCATGGCAACGACGCCAAAACCAAGCCGCATACTACGCACCATGGCAACGACGCCAAAACCAAGCCGCATACTGCGCACCATGGCAACGACGCCTTCACCAAGCTGCATATTGCGTACCATGGCAACGACGCCAAAACCAAGCCGCATACAGCACACCATGGCAACGACGCCAAAACCAAGCCGCATACTGCGCACCATGGCAATGACGCCAAAACCAAGCCGCATACTACGCACCATGGCAACGACGCCAAAACGAAGCCGCATACTGCGCACCATGGCAACGACGCCAAAACCAAACCACATATTGCACCCATAGGCAACCATGCCAAACTAAGCCGCTATACCATTTGGCACATGCCAAAAATAGCGCCATATTCTTGCAAACCGTGCAACTAGGTCAACTTGGCCGTGCGTGCCATTGGCACATGCCAACACGCACCACTAGCCAATTTCTAAGACGCTATACCATTTGGCACATGCCAAAAATAGCGCCCTAGGCTTGCAAACCGTGCAACTAGATCAACTTGGCCGTGCATGCCATTGGCACATGCCAACACGCACCACTAGCCAAATTCTAAGCCGATATACCATTTGGAGCATGCCAAAAATAGCGCCCTAGGTTTGGAAACCGTGCAACTAGGTCAACTTGGCCGTGCGTGCCATTAGCACATGCCAACACGCACCACTAGCCAATTTATAAGCCGCTATACCATTTGGCACATGCCAAAAATAGCGCCCTAGGCTTGCAAACGGTGCAACTAGGTCAACTTAGCCGTGCGTGCCATTGGCACATGCCAACACGCACCACTAGCCAATTTCTAAGACGCTATACCATTTGGCACATGCCAAAAATAGCGCCCTAGGCTTGCAAACCGTGCAACTAGGTCAACTTGGCCGTGCGTGCCATTGGCACATGCCAACACGCACCACTAGCCAATTTCTAAGCCCCTATACCATTTGGCACATGCCAAAAATAGCGCCCTAGTCTTGCAAACCGTGCAACTAAGTCAACTTGGCCGTGTGTTCCATTGGCACATGCCAACACGCACCACTAGCCAAATTCTAAGCCGCTATACCATTTGGCACATGCCAAAAATAGCGCCCTAGGCTTACAAACCGTGCAACTAGGTCAACTTGGTCATGCGTGCCATTGGCACATGCCAACACGCACTACTAGCCAATTTCTAAGCCGCTATACCATTTGGCACATGCCAAAAATAGCGTCCTAGGCTTGCAAACCGTGAAACTAGGTCAACTTGGTCGTGCGTGCCATTGGCACATGCCAACACGCACCACTAGCCAATTTCTAAGCCGATATACAATTTGGAACATGCCAAAAATAGTGCCCTAGGTTTGCAAACCGTGCAACTAGGTCAACTTGGCCGTGCGTGCCATTAGCACATGCCAACACGCACCACTAGCCAATTTCTAAGCCGCTATACCATTTGGCACATGCCAAAAATAGCCCCCTAGGCTTGAAAACGGTGCAACTAGGTCAACTTGGCCGTGCGTGCCATTGGCACATGCCAACACGCACCACTAGCCAATTTCTAAGCCGCTATACCATTTGACACATGCCAAACATAGCGCCCTAGGCTTGCAAACCGTGCAACTAGGTCAACTTTGACGTGCCTTCCATTGGCACATGCCAACACGCACCACTAGCCAATTTCTAAGCCGTTATACCATTTGGCACATGCCAAAAATATCACCATAGGCTTGCAAACCGTGCAACTAGGTCAACTTGGCTGTACGTGCCATTGGCACATGCCAACACGCATCACTAGCCAATTTCTATTTTAAAGCCGCTATGTCCAGCTAGCGCCCACGACTTGGACCAATAGCCGTGCCATTGGCACATGCTAACACGCATCACTAGCCAATTTCTATTTTCAAGCCGCTATGCCCATCTAGAGCCCACGACTTGGCCCAATAGCTGTGAATGCCATTGGCACATGCTAACACGCATCACTAGACAATTTCTATTTTCAAGCCGCTATGCCCAGATAGCGCCCACGACCTGGCCCAATAGCCGTGCGTGCCATTGGCACATGCCAACACGCATCACTAGCCAATTTCTATTTTCAAGCCGCTATGCCCAGCTATCGCCCACGACTTGGCCCAATAGCCGTGCGTGCCATTGGCACATGCCAACACGCATCACTATCCAATTTCTATTTTCAAGCCGTTATACCATTGTAGCGCCTGTGACTTTGAAAAAGTGGTCGTGCGTGCCATTGGCATATGCCAACACGCAACCACTAGCCTATTCCCATTCCAAATCCGATATACCATTGTAGCTCCCGCGACTTGGCTTAAGTGGTCGTGCATGCCATTGGCACATGCCAACACGCAACCACTAGCCACTTTTATCCCCAACCTGCTAGCCAATTTCCAAGGCATTCCTCACATGCCACACATGCTCCACTAGCGACTTTGGCATTTACATTCGCACTCAAAGTGCAACTCGCGGCCAAGGCATTCCGTACATGCCATTGGCACATGCCAAATGCTCCACCAAGCGACTTTGGCATTGCCATCCGCACTCAAAGTATAACTTGCGGTCGAGACATCCCGCACATGCCGCAACGCTTCACTATCAGCTTTGGCATTTCCACTTGCGCCCACTCCCTAGACATCAACACAAACTGGGGGATGCTTTCTTGGGATTTTGTTTTGGTGGTCACAGCGTGCAGCATACACTACGCCCGCAATAAAGCAAGGCGTGCAAGGAATGAATACGGTCAATTAAATAAGGAAATTTATGGTGAAAACGTTTTCACCATAAAGCCAATGGTTTCCACCTCCTCTATTTTAATTGGCATATTTACTCAATTCCTTAATGAGGCTAGGGTACGTTCAATCTCACTTGTATAAATAGGTTTCACCTATTCTGCCAAAACACACAAGTTTTGGTCAGGAAAAATACAACACTATCAGATAACAACTTTGAAAGCTCTCTCAAAAGTATCCATCGCTAGCAAGCTTCTACACTTCTGATACAAGTCGAGATACTACCTAGCCAGAACTCTCTGGTCTCATCACCTTTCTTCGCTATCCTCCCCAAATCAACCCTTCTTCTCTACTTTGTGACCGAAGCAAATCTGGAACGGTCATCTTCTTGGTTTAGGCCAGAGTTGTACAGATTGATATCTCGAATCAAAAGTGCTCACGTGCAGCACATTTGTTTAAGGGTTTAAACCAGTCTATCCACCATCGAATTTACCAAATTCGGCAGAGGCGATTTTCTCCCATAAACAATTGGCGACCACAACAGGAGTTTCAATCTCTCGGTTACAATATCTGCTTTCAGAAATCGATCTCACGCCTCGATACAAGCATCAAGATGGCAGAAGAAGGCACATGGTTTAGGGGATCTACAACTAAACCCAGTTACCAGTTGTAAAAACTATACGGGAAAACTGGGGACTCGTTTAAGATACCAGCGATTTGGGGACTTGCTAGCATTCCTACCTGCAAAGCCGCTGCTACCAGCGATTGAAGACTTGCTGGCAATCCTACCAGAAAAGCCGATGAAGATGCTATCAGCGAATGAAGACTTGCTGGCAATCCTACCAGCAAAACCGCCTTTTACATGGAAAAGGGGATTACTCACGGCAAAACCTATAAACACACACTTTCATAAAAATAATATTCCCTTCGCAAGGCATAATCAAAGTTATATATTAAAACCATTCATCCCAGAAAATAATCCAACATCTCAAAAAACATCAACCAACTACCAAAATCAGTCAGACACCGAAATCAAGCACCCAAAGTGTTTCTCGAAATAAACAAAAAGGAATCTAAAGGAGAAATATTCAAGGGAAGTTGTCCAGCAGTGGTTTACTCTTCTTAGCAAGACGGTCCTTCGCATCTTCAATAACTGCTCTCTTCATAGCTAACACCTTGGACAACTCCTCAGCTTCCGCTTCTTGCTGTGTGATCTTCTCCGCATAAGGGATTTCGACTACTGTATCCTTCAATTTCCGAATCTCAGCAATATTTTCGATGAACTATGAAGCATTGAATTCCTTCTCCACACACACATCGCGGTGGTGTTCCCAGTTAGCAATGACGTTTTCAGAAACGGTGTGGCCAGTCACCCCGCACATGTCCTCAATAGAGGATAAAGCTTCTTCCACACGTTTAACCAACACAATACGACTAGTGACCTTCCTTGTCGTAGCCATGTGTCCATACTTATTCCAGATTTTGGTATACAACGCCTCATATTTGGCCAGCACGCTGAAACCGCCGACCAACACGTGACCTAGGTAAGGAACCAAGTACGGAGGATCGAAAATGGCGCCTGCAACCAAATCCGCAATCTTCGAAGGGTTCCCTTCCGTATCTGCGCCAGCAACCAGAGAATAATTTCCCGGTCGAGCTGCATTTATGCTTTGTGATTGATCAACTTCCATCTGCAAGCCATCATCAGCGGTCACAGTTGCTACAGGCGGATTTTCAACTTCCATCTCCAGGTCATCACTAACAGTTGTTGTCACCAAGGGCAAGTCTTCATGTGCCTCCACCTCAGATCCATCTCCTGAGTCAGATTCCTCCTGCAAGATTTGAGTTAGACGTTTTCAAAGGGAGGAGGAAGAAAAACAGGCGCGAAACCTACCGAGCCACTTTCCGAAAGGGGTCCAGCGCTGCTATCGGAAGAATCACCGTCACCTTCCGAACTTTCTTCTTTCTCTGGCGCATCGCCATTGTGAGAAGGCTCGATACCGCCAGAATTACTCAAAGGAGTTACCGTCTCCTGACAGCGAGCAAGAGCAGCAAAAGAATTAACACTACCAAAGCCCTGGAAGAAACGAGACACATACCTTCAGCAGAGATTCACACATTTGGAAACAGACCAGCAAAGTGGCGACACATACCTGGTTATTGTAAAAACTGAAAGACACAAGGGTTGTAAGAGGATCCTTTGAAGTCATTTGAAACCCGCCAGCGCGGTTTTTCGTCCTCTTCTCTTTCACTTGGGGACTTTCAGAATTTCCAGGAGACTTTCGCTTGAAATCTCTCAACATCGGATACTTCTTCAAGACTTCCGGGGAGGCTTACCATGAACATTCTCCACCGAATCATCCACAAACTTGGGTGCTCTCTCCGGTTAAAAGAAGGGAAGACGGATACCTGGCCCAAGGGCACTGGCATCGAGGGCAGCACACAATAAATCCTCAGGAAGCTCCAGCCGGCAAGCAAGGGGCACCCCCTGATCAAAATCCATGTGACGAGCCGCGCGATCAATGTTGTACTCAGCAATCTAGAAATCCCCTCTAAAGAAAGACGGCATGTGACCGGGGATACAACTTTGAATAAACAAGTTTTCACCAACGCTCAAGTCGTCATCTGAAGACAAAATCACATCCGGAGCAGAAGCAAAAGTATCAATTTGAGTCACGGACCTATGAACTGGCTCCCACGGGAGAAAATTGATCTCGTGTGATTTATCAAGACGGCTAACCAAGATCACACCAACTCTTGGACGCTTATTCGCCCATCGAAGAATTCGAGAGCCACCCCAACTCGTAGGAATCGTAGGCAACGGCTTTGGATCTTACTTTTCAAAATGCTCCCATAGCCACGCTTGCAGAAAAACAACGTGCACATACGAATCCACTTTCATGAAACCATTCGAAACTCGCATATTCGCGACTAAGTAATCTAGATGCGCATACAAGGAGCCAAGGAATAGCTTGCCAATGAGGAGAACTTCACCTTTCGCCAAGTTCAAAGCAATTGGTAGCAGCTCTGACCTTATCTCCTTCTTGCCGGAACCGTCGTCAAGGATGTCTCTAGACAACCAGAGGGCCAAAAATGCTGCAACGTGGAGATCGCTGCTTTTTTTTCTAGCCTCCAACTCTTCCAGAAACCACTGAGATATCCACCAGCTGTAAACGCACCTTTCATCCTCTTTCCGGACAGAATCCTTCGACTTCGTAGTAGAGTCTTTTCGGGAAAAATCTCCTAACTTAGCAGCAAGGTCATTTCGCATCTTCTTCTCATCTCTTGATAATTGGATGTTAAGATCCCCGGTTACCGGAAGATTCAACAAGAGAGCCACGCTCTCCAAGGTGAAAGCTATTTTGCCCCATCTATAGATAATTATGTGAGTTTCCGAGCACCACCTAGAGAGGAAGGCAACCAAGCCCGAGACATCTTTCCTAATCTGGAGACTTAGTGAAGCTCTGACGGCATTAATAATCCTCGCTCGAGTCAAGTTGAAATTTATATGCTCCATACTCACCATAAATTCGTTCCACACATCAAAATAACGCAATGGGCTTTGACACATCCTGAAATCAATACTGGAAGAAGCATACACTCCTTTACGAAGACAAAACCGTATGGTATGCTCCGGCCGAACTGTGCGGGTCTTCTTTTCATTTTCACCATCAGTCAATAAAGTTGGCTCGAAGTCTGGAAGATTCCTCCGAGAAGGATCAAAGGGTTTGGTAAAGAACTCATCATCTATGTTTGGTTTCGAACTATCAACATCTTTCGACGAAACGGAGCCTTGTTCAGGTAACATCTTATCGGTTTTCCTCGCTTAGCAACAAGATATCTGCACAAAACAAAACATGGAAATTATGAAATTATCTCGCAAACACATAACCGCGCTCGACAAGAGGAAAATCCCTGACACATGGGAGAATAGTATTTTCTATGGTTTCGAAATACATATGCAGTATCCTACTTCGGGTTCAAAATTATATGCGCAGTATATTTTCTGGGTTCAAGAGCATATACATTATTCTTCTTCAAGATTCATATACAATGATTATTTCGGGTTTATATGAAGAGCATATACAATATTCTTCTTTGGGATTCATATATAGTAATTCTTTCGGGTTCATATGAAGCACGTATGTAGTATTTTTCTTCGGGATTCATGTGCAGTATTTCTCGGGTTCAAGTGCATATACATTATCCTACTCCAGGTTCAAAATTACATGCGCAATATATTTCTCGGGTTCAAATACATATACCGAATCTTTCTTCGGGTTCAAAATTATATGCGCATTATATTTTCTGGGTTCAAGAGCATATACAGTATTCTTCTTCGGGATTCATATACAGTAATTCTTTCGGGTTTATATGAAAAGCATATACATTATTATTCTTCGGGATTCATATACAGTAATTATTTCGGGTTCATATGAAACACATATACAATATTCTTCTTCGGGATTCATATACAGTAACTCTTTCAGGTTCATATGAAGCACGTATGCAGTATTTTTCTTCGGGATTCATGAGCAGTATTTCTAGGGTTCAAGTGCATATACAGTATCCTACTTCATGTTCTAAATTACATGCGCAATATATTTCTCAGGTTCAAATACTTATACGGAATCTTTTTTCGGGTTCAAAATTATGCGTGCAGCATTCTCTACGGGTTCGAAATCATATATGCAGTATTTTTTACGGAATCAAATCATATATATACAATATTCTCTACAAGAAGCACGCCAACCAATCGTGCACGCGATATCAACGCAAGATTTATAAAAAAAAAAGCACCTGCTGCTAGGGTTTACACCTACAAAGGGAAACGAGAGAAGTATTAGAAGATACACCTGGATAGCCGGTTTCTCCTTTATCACTTTACCGCTGGCAAGGAAGAAGGAAGGAACAAAGCGCAAGATAAAAGAAAAGACTTCATGTATATATATGCGGGCGGTTTCCACAATAGGGAAGGATTCCTTTTCTCCCAAAGTCGCGCGTGTAAAGGAAGTTTGGGCCCACAAGGGCGCCCAACTTCCCAACAGCCGCTCAAGACCAATCAACGGCGCCAATACCTCCCAAGTGCGCTCCCTTTGCGCCGGTCTCACCACACCAGCCTCTCAACCTTGCGCCAGTACCACCCAAGCTAGCATGCTCCTTTTGTGCCGGTCCCACCAATCGCGCCGACCTGTCAATGTCGCCCAAGTCGCACCAGCTATCACATCAATCTCCCACCGGCCCCACCAGGAGGCACGCTCATTTTCTCAACTCGCGCCAGCAGCTCAATACTTCCCAGACGTCCATTTCCGCCAAATTGTGCCAACCTCCCGCTCCATGCAAAACTTCTAAGGACAAGGATTCCGAATCCAGTTCGCATCTCAGAAAAAAAGGTCAGATAAATCTCCCGTTTCTCTTTCAGATCTTGTCTTGGCACCATATTATGCTTACCTCGCAACAAAGCTCATGTTCCGAGCTAAGCAGGGAACTTAATGTAGATGGTGGATTTTAGATGAGGGGTAAAATTGTAAAACCCCATGACCTAGTGTTACCAGCAACACATTAACTAAGAGCATTTAATTCAGGTGTCAATAATTAATGGGGGAATTTTTTCAAAATACCAGATTAAGGTTTTCGACACAGCACCCTATTTCCAAAACCAAGCCACATACTGCGCACCATGGCAACGACGCCAAAACCAAGCCGCATATTGTGCACCATGGCAACGACGCCAAAACCAAGCCGCATACTGTGCACCATGGCAACGACGCCAAAACCAAGCCGCATACTTCGCACCATGGCAACGACGCCAAAACCAAGCCGCATACTGCGAACCATGGCAACGACGCCAAAACCAAGCCGCATACTGCGCACCATGGAAACGGCGCCAAAACCAAGCTGCATATTGCGCAACATGGCAACGACGCCAAAACCAAATCACATACTGCACCCACAGGCAACCATGCCAAACTAAGTCGCTATATCATTTAGCACATGCCAAAAATAGCGCCATAGGCTTGCAAACCGTGCAACTAGGTCAACTTGGTCGTGTGCGCCATTGGCACATGCCAACACGCACCACTAGCTAATTTCTAAGCCGCTATACCATTGGGCACATGCCAAAAATAGCGCCCTAGGCTTGCAAACCGTGCAACTAGGTCAACTTGGCCGTGCGTTCCATTGGCACATGCCAACACGCACCACTAGCCAATTTCTAAGCCTCTATACCATTTGGCACATGCCAAAAATAGCGCCCTAGGCTTGCAAACCGTGCAACTAGGTCAACTTGGCAGTGCGTGTCATTGGAACATGCCAACACGCACCACTAACTAAATTCTAAGCCGCTATACCATTTGGCACATGCCAAAAATAGCGCCCTAGGCTTTCAAACCGTGCAACTAGGTTAACTTGGCCATGCGTGCCATTGGCACATGCTAACACGCACCACTAGCCAATTTCTAAGCCGCTATACCATTTGGCACATGCCAAAAATAGCGCCCTAGGCTTGCAAACCGTGCAACTAGGTCAACTTGGCCGTGCGTGCCATTGGCGCATGCCAACACGCACCACTAGCCAATTTCTAAGCCGATATACCATTTGGCACATGCCAAAAATAGCGCCCTAGGTTTTCAAACCGTGCAACTAGGTAAACTTGTCCGTGCGTGCCATTAGCACATGCAAACACGCACCACTAGCCAATTTCTAAGCCGCTATACCATTTGGCACATGCCAAAAATAGCGCCATAGGCTTGCAAATCGTGCAACTAGGTCAACTTGGCTGTGCGTTCCATTGGCACATGCCAACACGCACCACTAGCCAATTTCTAAGACGTTATACCATTTGACACATGCCAAACATTGCGCCCTAGGCTTGCAAACCGTGCAACTAGGTCAACTTGGACGTGCGTGCCATTGGCACATGCCAACATGCACCACTAGCCAATTTTTAAGCCGATATACCATTTGGCACATGCCAAAACTAGCGCCCTAAGTTTGCAAACCGTGCAACTAGGTCAACTTGGCCATACGTGCCATTGGCACATGCCAACACGCATCACTAGCCAATTTCTATTTTAAAGCCGCTATGCCCAGCTAGCGCCCATGACTTGGCCCAATAGCTGTGCGTGCCATTGGAACATGCTAACACGCATCACTAGCCAATTTTTATTTTCAAGCCGCTATGCCCAGCTAGAGCCCACGACTTGGCCCAATAGCCGTGAATGCCATTTGCACATGCCAACACGCATCACTAACCAATTTCTATTTTCAAGCCGCTATGCCCAGCTAGCGCCCACGACTTGGCCCAATATCCGTGCGTGCCATTGGCACATGCTAACACGCATCACTAGCCAATTTCTATTTTCAAGCCGCTATGCCTAGATAGCGCCCACGACTTGGCCCAATAGCCATGCGTGCCATTGGCACATGCCAACACGCATCACTAGCCAATTTCTTTGTTTATGCCGCTATACAATTGTAGCGCCCGCGACTTAGGAAAAGTGGTCGTGTGTGCCATTGGCACATGCCAACACGCAACCACTAGCTTATTCCCATTTCAAAGCCGCTATACCATTGTAGCTCCTTCGACTTGGCCAAAGTGGTCGTGCATGCCATTGGCACATGCCAACACGCAACCACTATCCACTTTTATCCCCAACTTGCTAGACAATTTCCAAGGCATTCCGCACATGCCACACATGCTCCACTAGCGACTTTGGCATTTACATTCGCACTTAAAGTGCAACTCGCGGCCAAGGCATTCCGCACATGCCATTAGCACATGCCAAATGCTCCACCAAGTGACTTTGGCATTGCCATCCGCACTCAAAGTACAACTTGCGGTCGAGACATCCCGCACATGCCATTGGCACATGCCGCAACGCTTCACTATCAGCTTTGGCATTGCTACTTGCGCCCACTCTCGAGACATCAACACAAACTGGGGGATGCTTTTTTGGGGTTTTGGTTTGGCGATCACAGCGTGCAGCGTACACTACGCTCGAAATAAAGCAAGGCTTGCAAGGAATGAATACGGTCAATTAAATAAGGAAATTTATGGTGAAAACGTTTTCACCATAAAGCCAATGGTTTCCACCTCCTCTGTTTTAATTGGCACATTTAATCAATTCCTTAATGAGGCCAGGGTACGTTCAATCTCACTTGTATAAATAAGTTTCACCTATTCTGCCAAAACACACAAGTTTTGGTCAGGAAAAATACAACACTATCAGATAACAACTTTGCAAGCTCTCTCAAAAGTTTCCATCACTAGCAAGCGTCTACACATCTGATACAAGTCGAGATACTACCTAGCCAGAACTCTCTGGTCTCATCACACTTCTTCGCTATCCTCCCCAAATCAACCCTTCTCCTCTACTTTGTGACCGAAGCAAATCTGGAACGGTCATCTTCTTGGTTTAGGCCAGAGTTGTATAGATTGATATCTCGAATCAAAAGTGCTCACGTGCAGCAAATTTGTTTAAGGGTTTAAACCAGTCTCTCCACCATCGAATTTACCAAATTCGGCAGAGGCGATTTTCTCCCATAAACAATTGGCGACCACAACGGGAGTTTCAATCTCTCGGTTACAATATCTGCTTTCAGAAATAGATCTCACGCCTCGATACAAGCATCAAGATGGCAGAAGCAGGCACATGGTTTAGGGGATCTACAACTCAACCCAGTTACCAGTCCTAAAAACTATACAGGAAAACTGGGGACTCGCTGAAGATGCTACCAGCGATTTGGGGACTTGCTAGAAGTCCTACCTGCAAATCCGCTGCTACCAGCGATTGAAGACTTGCTGGCAATCCTACCAGCAAAGCCGCTGAAGATGCTATCAGCGATTGTAGACTTGCTGGCAATCCTACCAGCAAAACCGCCTTTTACATGGAAAAGGGGATTACTCACGGCAAAACCTATAAACACACACTTTCATAAAAATAATATTCCCTTCGCAAGGCATAATCAAAGTTATATATTAAAACTTTTCATCCCAGAAAATAATCCAACATCTCAAAAAACATCAACCAACTACCAAAATCAGTCAGACTCCGAAATCAAGCACCCAAAGTGTTCCTCGAAATAAACAAAAATGAATCTAATGGATAAACATTTAAGGGAAGTTTTCCAGCAGTGGTTTACTCTTCTTAGCAAGACGGTCCTTCGCATCTTCAATAGATTCTCTCTTCATATCTAACACCTTGGACAACTCCTCAGCTTCCGCTTCTTGCAGTGTGATCTCCTCCGCAGAAGGGATTTCGACTACTGTATCCTTCAATTTCCGAATCTCAGCAATATTTTCGACGAACTATGAAGCATTGAATTCCTTCTCCATACACACATCGCGGTGGTGTTCCCAGTTAGCAATGATGTTTTCAGAAACGGTGTGGCCAGTCACCCCTCATATGTCCTCGATAGAGGATAAAGATTCTTCCACACGTTTAACCAACACAATACGACTAGTGACCTTCCTGGTCATAGCCATGTGTCCATTATTCTTCCAGATTTTGGTATATAACGCCTCATATTTGGCCAGCACGCTGAAACCGCCGACCAACACGTGACCTAGGTAAGGAACCAAGTACGGAGGATCGAAAATGGCGCCTGCAACCAAATCCGCAATCTTCGAAGGGTTCCCTTCCGTATCTGCGCCAGCAACCAGAGAATCATTTCCCGGTCTAGCTGCATTCATGCTTTGTGATTGATCAACTTCCATTTCCAAGCCATCATCAGCGGTCACAGTTGCTACAGGCGGATTTTCAACTTCCATCTCCAGGTCATCACTGACGTTTGTTGTCACCAAGGGCAAGTCTTCATGTGCCTCCACCTCAGATCCATCTCCTGAGTCAGATTCCTCCTGCAAGATTTGGGTTAGACGTTTTCAAATGGAGGAGGAAGAAAAAGAGGCACGAAACCTACCAAGCCACTTTCCGAAAGGGGTCCAACGCTGCTATCGGAAGAATCACCGTCACCTTCCAAACTTTCTTCTTTCTCTGGTGCATCACCATTGTGAGAAGGCTCGATACCGCCAGAATTACTCAAAGGAGTTGACGTCTCCTGACAGCGAGAAAGAGCAGCAAAAGCATTAACACTACCAAAGCCCTGGAAGAAACGAGACACATACCTTCAGCAGAGATTCACACATTTGGAAACAGACCAGCAAAGAGGCGACACATACCTGGTTATTGGAAAAACTGAAAGACACAAGGGCTGCAGGAGGATCCTTTGAAGTCGTCTGAAACCCGCCTGCACGGTTTTTCGTTCTCTTCTCTTTCACTTGGGGACTTTCAGAATTTCCAGACGACTTTCGCTTGAAATATCTCAACATCGGATACTTCTTCAAGACTTCCGGGGGAGGCTTACCATGAACATTCTCCACCGCATCATCCACAAACTTGCGAATCATAAGACGCCCACGGCACCAGAACTTGTTGTAACTAAAGGTCATCAAGGGTGCTCTCTCCGGTTAAAAGAAGGTAAGACGGATACCTAGCCCAAGGGCACTGGCATCGAGGGAAGCACGCAATGAATACTTAGGAAGCTCCAGCCGGAAAGCAAGGGGCAACCCCTAATCGAAACCCATGTGACGAGCCGCGCGATCAATATTGTACTCAGCAATCTGGAAAGCCCCTCTAAAGAAAGACGGCAAGTGACCAGGGATGCAACTTTGAATAAACAAGTTTTCACCAACGCTCAAGTCGTCATCTGAAGACAAAATCACATCCGGAGCAGAAGCAAAAGTATCAATTTGAGTCACGGACCTATGAACTGGCTCCCACGGGAGAAAATTGATCTCGTGTGATTTATCAAGAAGGCTAACCAAGCTCATACCAACTCTTGGACGCTTATTCGCCCATTGAAGAATTCGAGAGCCACCCCAACTCGCAGGAATCGTAGGCAACGGCTTTGGAGATTACTTTTCAAAATGCTCCCATAGCCACGCTTGCAGAAAAACAACGTGCACATATGAATCCACTTTCATGAAACCATTCGAAACTCGCATATTCGCGACTAAGTAATCCAGATGCGCATACAAGGAGCCAAGGAATAGCTTGCTAATGGGGAGAACTTCACCTTTCACCAACTTCACAGCAATTGGTAGTAGCTCTGATCTTATCTCCTTCTTGCCGGAACAGTCGTCAAGGATGTCTCTAGACAACCAGAGGGCCAAAAATGATGCAACATGGAGACTACTGCTTTTCTGTCTAGCCTCCAACTCTTCCAGAAACCACTGAGATATCCACTAGCTGTAAACGCACCTTTCATCCTCTTTCCGAACAGAATCCTTCGACTTCGTAGTAGAGTCTTTTCGGGAAAAATCTCCTAACTTAGCAGCAAGGTCATTTCGCATCTTCTTCTCATCTCTTGATAATTGGATGTTAAGATCCCAGATTACCGGAAGATTCAACAAGAGATCCAAGCTCTCCAAGGTGAAAGCTATTTCGCCCCATCTACCGATAATTATGTGAGTTTCCGAGCACCACCTAGAGAGGAAGGCAACCAAGCCCGATACATCTTTCCTAATCTAGAGACTTACTGAAGCTCTGACGGCATTAATAATCCTCGCTCGAGTCAAGTTGAAATTTATATGCTCCCTACTCACCATAAATTCGTTCCACACATCAAAAGAACGCAATGGGATTTGACACATAATGAAATCAATACTGGAAGAAGCATACACTCCTTTACGAAGACAAAACCGTATGGTATGCTCCGGCCGAACTGTGCAGGTCTTCTTTTCATTTTCACCATCAGTCAATAAAGTTGGATCGAAGTCTGGAAGATTCCTCCGAGCAGGAGTAAAGGGTTTGGTAAAGAACTCATCATCTATGTTTGGTTTCAAACTATCAACATCTTTCGACGAAACGGAGCCTTGTTCAGGTAACATCTTATCGGTTTTCCTCGCTTAGCAACAAGATATCTGCACACAAAAAAATAGGGAAATTATGAAATTATCTCCAAAACACATAACCGCGCTCGACAAGAGGAAAATCCCTGACACATGGGAGAATAATATTTTCTATGGTTTCGAAATACATATGCAGTATCCTACTTCGGGTTCAAAATTATATGCGCAGTATATTTTCTGGGTTCAAGAGCATATACATTATTCTTCTTCAAGATTCATATACAATGATTATTTCGGGTTTATATGAAGAGCATATACAATATTCTTCTTCGGGATTCATATACAGTAATTCTTTCGGGTTCATATGAAGCACGTATGTAGTATTTTTCTTCGGGATTCATGTGCAGTATTTCTCGGGTTCAAGTGCATATACAGTATCCTACTATAGGTTTGAAATTATGTGCGCAGTATATTTCTCGGGTTCAAATACATATACCGAATCTTTCTTCGGGTTCAAATTATATGCGCAGTATATTTTCTGGGCTCAAGAGCATATACAATATTCTTCTTCGGGATTAATATACAGTGATTCTTTCGGGTTTATATGAAGAGCATATATAGTATTCTTCTTCAGGATTCATATACAGTAATTATTTCGGGTTCATATGAAGCACATATACAGTATTATTCTTCGGGATTCATATACAGTAACTCTTTCAGGTTCATATGAAGCACGTATGCAGTATTTTTCTTCGGGATTCATGAGCAGTATTTCTCGGGTTCAAGTGCATATACAATATCCTACTTCAGGTTCGAAATTACATGCGCAATATATTTCTCGGGTTCAAATACATATACGGAATCTTTCTTCGGGTTTAAAATTATGCGTGCAGAATTCTCTACGGGTTCGAAATCATATATGCAGTATTTTCTACGGAATCAAATCATATATATACAATATTCTCTACAAGAAGCATGCCAACCAATCGTGCGCGCGATATCAACGCAAGATTTATAAAAAAAAGCACCAGCGGCTAGGGTTTACACCTACAAAGGGAAACGAGAGAAGTATTAGAAGATACACCTGGATAGCCGCTTTCTCCTTTATCACTTTACCGCTGGCAAGGAAGAAGGAAGGAACAAAGCGCAAGATAAAAGAAAAAACTTCATGTATATATATGTGGGTGGTTTCCACAATAGGGAAGGATTCCTTTTCTCCCTAAGCCGCGCGTGTAAAGGAAGTTTGGGCCCACAAGGGCGCCCAACTTCCCAACAACCGCTCAAGCCCCATCAACGGCGCCAATACCTCCCAAGTGCGCTCCCTTTGCGCCGGTCTCACCACACCAGCCTCTTAACCTTGCGCCAGTACCTCCCAAGGTAGCATGCTCCTTTTGTGCCGGTCCCACCAATAGAGCCGACCTGTCAATGTCGCCCAAGTCGCACCAGCTATCACATCTATCTCCCACCGGCCCCACTAAGCAGCACGCTCAGTTTCTCAACTCACGCCAGCAGCTCAATGCTTCCCAGCCGTCCATTTCCGCAAAATTTTGCTAACCTCCCGCTCCATGCAAAACTGCTAAGGACAAGGATTCTGAATCCAGTTCGCATCTCAGAAAAAAGTTCAGATAAATCTCCCGTTTCTCTTTCAGATCTTGTCTTGGCACCATCTTATGCTTACCTCGCAACAAATCTCATGTTCCGAGCTAAGCAGGGGACTTAATGTAGATGGTGGATTTTAGATGAGGGGTAAAATTGTAAAACCCCATGACCTAGTGTTACCAGCAATACATTTACTAAGAGCATTTAATTCAGGTGTCAATAATTAATGGGGGAATTTTTTCAAAATACCATATTAGGGTTTTCGACACAGAGCCCTAATTCCAAAACCAAGATGCATACTGCGCACCATGGCAACGTCGCAAAAACCAAGCCGCATACTGCGCACCATGGAAATGACGCAAAAACCAAGCCGCATACTGTGCACCATGGCAACGACGCCAAAACCAAGCCGCATACTACGCACCATGGCAACGATGCCAAAACCAAGCCGCATACTGCGTACCATGGCAACGACGCCAAAACCAAGCTACATACTGCGCACCATGGCAACGACGCCAAAACCAAACCACATACTGCACCCACAGGCAACCATGCAAAACTAAGTCGCTATACCATTTGGCACATGCCAAAAATAACTCCCTAGGCTTGCAAACCGTGCAACTAGGTCAACTTGGTCGTGTGTGCCATTGGCACATGCCAACACGCACCACTTGCTAATTTCCAAGCCGCTATACCATTTGGCACATGCAAAAAATAGCGCCCTAGGTTTGCAAACCGTGCAACTAGGTCAACTTGGCCGTGTGTGCCATTGGCAAATGCCAACACACACCACTAGCCAATTTCTAAGCCGCTATACCATTTGGCACATGCCAAAAATAGCGCCCTAGGCTTGCAAACCATACAACTAGGTCAACTTGGACGTGCGTGCCATTGGCACATGCCAACACGCACCACTATCCAAATTATAAGCCGCTATACCATTTGGCACATGCCAAAAATAACGCCCTAAGCTTGCAAACCGTGCAACTAGGTCAACTTGGCCGTGCGTGCCATTGGCACATGCCAACACGCACCACTAGCCAATTTCTAAGCCGCTATACCATTTGGCATGTGCCAAAAATAGCGCCCTAAGCTTGCAAACCGTGCAACTAGGTCAACTTGGCCGTGCGTTCCATTGGCACATGCCAACATGCACCACTAGCCAATTTCTAAGCCGCTATACCATTTGACACATGCCAAAAATAGCATCCTAGACTTGCAAACCGTGCAACTAGGTCAACTTGATCGTGCGTGCCATTGGCACATGCCAACACGCACCACTAGCCAAATTTTGATCCGCTATACCATTTGGCACATGCCAAAAATAGCGCCCTTGGCTTGCAAACCATGCAACTAGGTCAACTTGGCCTTGCGTGCCATTGGAACATGCCAACACGCACTACTAGCTAATTTCTAAGCCGCTATACGATTTGGCACATGCCAAAAATAGCGCCCTAGGCTTGCAAACCATGCAACTAGGTCAACTTGGTCGTGCGTGCCATTGGCACATGCCAACACGCATCACTCGCCAATTTCTATTTTCAAGCCGCTATGCCCAGATAGCGCCCACGACTTGGCCCAATAGCCATGCGTGCCATTGGCACATGCGAACACGCATCACTAGCCAATATCTATTTTCAAGCCGATATGCCCAGCTAGCGCCCCCGAATTGGCCCAATAGCCTTGCGTGCCATTGGCACATGCCAACACCCATCACTAGCCAATTTCTATTTTCAAGCCGCTATGCCCGTTAGCGCCCACGAATTGGACCAATAGACGTGCGTGCCATTGGCACATGCAAATACAAATCACTAGCCAATTTTTATTTTCAAGCCGTTATTACCATTGTAGCGCCCGCGACTTGGCCAATGTGGTCGTGCGTTCCATTGGCACATGCCAACACGCAACCACTAGCCAATTCTCATTCCAAAGCCGCTATACCATTGTAGTGCCCGCGACTTTTCCAAAGTGGTCGTGCATTCCATTGGCACATGCCAACACGCAGCCACTAGCCACTTTTATCCCCAACCTGCTAGCCAATTTCCAAGGCATTTCGCACATGCCACACATGCTCCACTAGCGAATTTGGCATTTCCATTCGCACTCAAAGTGCAACTCGCGGCCAAGGCATTCCGCACATGCCAAATTCTCCACCAAGCGACTTTAGCATTGTCATCCGCACTCAAAGTACAACTTGCGGTCGAGACATCCCGCACATGCCGCAACGCTTCACTAGCAAATTTGGCATTGCCACTTGCGCCCACTCTCGAGACATCAACACAAACTGGGGGATGCTTTCTTGGGGTTTTGGTTTGGCGGTCACAGCGTGCAGCGTACACTACGCTCGTAATAAAGCAAGGCGTGCAAGGAATGAATACGGTCAATTAAATAAGGAAATTTATGGTGAAAACGTTTTCACCATAAAGCCAACGGTTTCCACCTCCTCTGTTTTAATTGGCACATTTACTCAATTCCTTAATGAGGCCAGGATACGTTCAATCTCACTTGTATAAATAGGTTTCACCTATTCTGCCAAAACACACAAGTCTTGGTCATGCAAAATACAACACTATCAGATAGCAACTTTGCAAGCTCTCTCAAAAGATTCCATTACTATCAAGCTTCTACACTTCTGATACAAGTCGAGATAATACCTAGCCAGAGCTCTCTGGTCTCATCACCCTTCTTCGCTATCCTCCCCAAATCAACCCTTCTCCTCCACTTTGTGACCGAAGCAAATATGGAACGTCCATCTTCTTGGTTTAGGCCAGATTTGTACATCTTGATATCTCGAATCAAAAGTGCTCACGTGCAGAACATTTGTTTAAGGGTTTAAACCAGTCTCTCCACCATCGAATTTACCAAATTCGGCAGAGGCGATTTTCTCCCATAAACACAAGTAAACACACTTTGTTGTAGTATTGTCTCGATCTCGTATCCATAGACGATCCCACAAAATGTGAATCGATTTGTTGTATTGTCTCGATTCAGTCCATACACAATCACTTTCGGGGAAAAGACTTATAAGAATGAAAAGTTATAGCTTGAGGTATATTTGGGGTACCCTCGCCTTTTCAATTGGTATCATAGCATGCAAACACGAAAAGATCTAACAATTTGTGTTTGGTGCAATCCATCCTATAAGAATCGAATCCATGTATGATTCAGTTAACCTTAAGCAAGAGTATGACTACTCAAAGGTTGAAGATGTTACCCATTTATTGACTCATGATCCAGGAGTTGCAAAAATATCTGTGTCTTTTTATGATGAAAAAGAAGATGCTGATAAAGAGTTGGTAAAACTCCTAAAGGCTATAAAATCTCTGTCTTCTAAATTGATGCTTTTAAAGACATAGTCAAATATTCTTAAACAGGAGATCAGAAATAAAGACAGTCAACTGGATAGTTTGACTGAAGAGAATATGAATCTCACTGTCAAACTAGAAGCTCTTGTTAATTCTCTTTGAAAAGGCGAGGGTAACCCAAATAAACCTCAAGTTATAACTTTTCCTCCCTATAAGTCCTTTCCCCGAAAGTGATTGTCTATAGACTGAGTCGAGACAATACAACAAATCAGTTCACACTTTGTATGATCGTCTATAGATACGAGATCGAGACAATACAACAACAAAGTGTGTTTACTTGATACAAAGGTTCGAACTTAACCAAACTCAATAGGATTCACGTATCAAGTAAATAGGAATTAGCGTGTGTGCAATTTACTTTAATTATAATAAAACAATTATAATGCGGAAATATAAAGCAAATGACATATCAAGATTTTGTTAACGAGGAAACCGCAAATGCAGAAAAACCCCGGGACCTAGTCCAGAATTGAATACTCTCAGGATTAAGCCGTTATACAAAATAAGATAACTTCGTATAGTTGAGACCAAGCAACTAAACCTATAGTTCACCTAGTTCCGTCTGTATTCCCACGCCTCCAACCTTTAAACAAGTCCCGTACTTGGACCAATTCTTGTGGTTCGTATTACAAACAGTAAAGGAACAACAAATATTTTTGCATCAACTCTCTTCAACCAAGTGATATGAGTTGCGCAAAGGTTCCCTTGTTTATCTTAACATAAACTCCTTTGCCAGGTTCCAAGATCTATCTTATGTTCAATCACCCAAAGGTAATCACTAAGAATAATCCAACAACACTCTTCAACCAAGTGATATGTGTTGATGCCGATCTTCCTCAATTAATCAATCCAATCTACGACAAGGATAAATCGATTATTAATTGGATCCTCTTTTTCCCAAACAAGTATTGTGCACACCAAAGATTATAAAAACACCAAGTAAGAAATCTTAAATATCTTCTTTGTCTTTAAATCTTCTTAGATCTTCAATAAATACCTGCACACAATTACTTGAATCTCTTGTGATCAATCACACACAGAATGGAGTCTGTTAACAATGGATTATCACAAGATCGTCTTTATATCTAACAACAGTCTAAAGATCCCTGTCGAAACCTTGAACTAGTTTGAGTGAATCTTATATCAGAAGAAAATATTCTCAAGCATAAACAAACTAGGTGCAATCAAATTTCAACCACCGTTAGTCAGTCAAATTAATACGAAAACTAAAGATAAACCGCAATATCTAGTTTCCCACCAACGGGTTGCGCTAGAGCTTATCAATCCCAAAGAAGACTTTAAATTGAGCGGTCGTAAGAGATTTCACCTAATTAGATTACTCTCCTCTCCGATAGGCGTCTTCACCAGTAACAAAGACAAAAGAGTAAGTCTAGGTTACGCAGAATTAGTTTGCTTGAAATGCAAACTCAAAGTATTTATAGACAAAGAAGTTTGGACACCAAGGAATTTCCAAAACCGAAAATATTCTCAAGATATTTTTCATTACTCCACCAAATTCGGTTTTCGTAATTCCTGTGAATGCACTGTCCAAAAATAATGTTTGAAATCTCCTTGGAAAATCTTTAATTAGCAAATGCACATTACTAATTCTTATTTTCCATATATAATTAAAAACCCTTAATTAAAAAGATTCTTAACTTATTTAATTCGATCTTGGGATTTACTTGCTTCTTAGACTTTAAGGAATATCTTTGAACAAAATAGAATAAGCATTAATGCACCGTGCTCAAAGAGTGACGACATCTTACTCTTGCAAGTATATACAATGCTTGCTCACTTGAAACCGATTTACCACACTTCCAAACAAGTTTAGAATTGGTTCATCCGACTTTCAAGAACTATGTGATTGATCAAGTTCCACTTAATCACAACTCATGGTTTTATGGTTCTACCAAAACAAGTTTCGGTTCTACCTCCATATGAGTATTATGCATAGTTACACTAGCTTACCAAATATACGGCTGACTAGGTACTAGGATCGGTTCCCCACATATATTTTGTATCTAACTTGTATGCACTATACATGTCCATAGGATCGGTTCCCCCTTCCCAAAAACTTGTTGCACATGTTCATAGGATCGGTCCCCCTTTCTTCCATAAACCTTATTGCACCTCATACAAGGATCGGTTCCCATTGTGATGCACTGCACCTCTTACTAGGATCGGTTCCCCTCTTCCCAGTAATAAGTTCAGACATACACAACCCGATCATACCCCAGGTGATTACTTAAGATCAGTTTCACTAATAAAAGTCATACCAATACATAAGTCAGGCCTCATGTGAATAGTTTTACCAAGAACACAAACAAGTCATGAGCGGTTATACCAATCACACATATTGGTCATTCATAAGATATGCAATGAAGAACAGCCCCAATAATGCCTGGCGATTTCCTTTTCGGTTCACAACACATATCATGAACTTACTTCCTTAGAACACATGTAAACATTTTTCCCTAGGATGAAATCCTCACCTCATACCCATACATAATCACAATAGCATTCATACGATTATGTCAATGTCTTATATACAAAGTTTAATGGTTAATCAAGAAACTTCATATTGTATTCCTTAATATTATGTCTATCTAGATTGTTCATGATTCGCAGTTTTATGTTTTCAATATGCACGACTTGAAAGATACGTTAGGAAATAAACAGTTCAAGTCAAATATAACTAACCTCAAGTGGAAGGATGATGTTGTCGTTGTAGCTCCGCACTTCTTCAAGTCTTCGCAATACTTGTAATATCTCACCCTAATACTTTCAAGCTAACCTATACGAAGTTGACTCTAGTACATTTAAATCAATGCGATTCTTAAATGAGTTTTGCTTCACTAAAATATGACAACCAAACTTGACATACCAACGCTTGGTGGGTTCAACCGAGCAATGCTCTAACAATCTCCCCCTTTGTCAATTTTAGTGACAAAACTCTTACAATCATATGGATAAACAAATTACAATAATTCATTACACATACGCTTGATTCCTAATCCACAACACATAACCTCGCATTCATTCAATCCTCAAAAATGCAGTAGCTGCACTATAATAACAAAGCTTATACTCTCCCTAAATGTGAGCTAGGTAGATATTCAATCCGCACATCTTTGTTATCCCAATCATATGATATGTTACTCCCCCTTAGTCTATGCTTTTCCTCATTCGTTAGATAAACGTTCAAGCACCATTGTCATCTTCCCTAGTGACACCAATCAACCATAAATTGATACCAGCATCACTTGTTTACTTCATATATTTCTCCCCCTTTTTGTCACAAAAATGATAAAGTATAGAACAAATAATGGACAACACGAAAAGGATCTTACAAATCTCAAAAATAGACTTGCAACCTGTTGAGTCAAGCACAAGGGTTTTACACACACTTTTTGATAACCAATATCAAAACAGAAACTACAAGTAATTACGTTTTGATATGTTATCATGGAAATAATTGCCCGAAGTAATTTTCCCAACTAGTTTAGCAAACCAAAAATCAACTAAGTGAGTTAGTCCCTTTGATAAACCAATTGTATAAATACAACCGCTTCATTTGATAAGACCATAACAAAGATAGACTTCATTTTTCTCATCAGGTTCTAATTATCATATATCTTAGACCTTTAGATTTCAAACAAGACAAATACTAGGTTAGTTAACTAGCATTTCCTTGTTTAGGTTTTCGGCTAGACTTGAATAACTGAAACCTCCACTTTGATAAGTCTAACTAGGATCAGAATTAACTTATCTTAGCTTATCCAGAATCGAATTGGACTAAACAACTCGTCCCGTCAACATATTCATTCGTTGAGCCATAAATAATTCATACAAACCAATAAATAAACTTGCATAATTATTCACCTCAACCGGATACAATAGAAACAACATATATAAACCACAGTTTCACTATTGCACCGAAATTTTGTAAGCTTAAACAATTCATACTACACAATAAGAAAAGTAACAATTGTTTTACTTAACTGGAAGCAATTGAATTAACATAGACATTAAAGCACTGCAATTGAACCAAATTTTGTAAGCCTAAACTATTGATATCACACAACAAAGCAAGATAACAAAAGTTTTACTTAACCGGAAATAATTGAATAACACACACATCCATACATTCATAATTCCATAAACACATCAATTGTAGCAACAATTTCTTTTAAGCAGAAGCAATTTATATATCAAATAAAAATAGGCTTTTCTTAAAACAGGAAAACAATTAAATAACAAGATTGTTACCTCATTTTCGCATCTAACTTCTCCAAATATGATTCCATCGCTTTCTTCTTCCGGGAGAATTGATATCAAAATATCATCATGTTGTCATTCCCATGCCAAAAACAAAAGAATAACAACATGATGGTATTTCGATATCAATTCTTCCGGGAGAATTGATATCGAAATATCATCATGTTGTGATTCTCTAGTAAAGGTTGGTTGTTGTTATTCTTTTGTTTTTGGCATGTGAATGACAACATGATGGTATTTCGATATCAATTCTCCCGGAAGAAGAAAGCGATGGAATCATATTTGGAGAAGTTGGCTGCGAAATTAAGGTAACAATTTTGTTAGCTAATTGTTTTCCTGTTTTAAGAAAAGCCTATTTTTATTTGATTTATATATTGCTTTTGCTTAAAAGAAATTATTGGTACAATTGATGTGTTTATTCCATTATGAATGTATGGATATGTGTGTGATTCAATTGTTTCCTGTTAAGTAAAAATTTTGTTATCTTGCTTTGTTGTGTGATATCAATAGTTTAGGCTTATAAAATTTGGTGCAATTGCGGTGCTTTAATGTCTATGTTAATTCAATTGCTTCCTGTTAAGTAAAACAATTGTTATTTTGCTTTATTGTGTAGTATCAATTGTTTAAGCTTACAAAATTTCTGTGCAATAGTGAAACTTTGGTTTATATATGTTGTTTTTATTGTATGTGGTTGAGGTGAATTATTATGCAAGTTGATTTATTGGTTTGTATAAATTATTTATGGCTTAACGAATGAATATGTTGACGGGACGAGTTTTTTAGTCCAATTCGATTCCGATAATCTAAACTAAGTTAATTCTGATCTTAGTTAGACTTATCAAAGTGGAGGCTTCGGTTATTCAAGTCTATCCGAAAGCCTAAACAAGGAAATGCTAGTTAACTAACCTAGTATTTGGCTTGTTTGAAATCAAAATGTCTAAGTTATATGGATAATTAGAACCTGATGAGAAAAATGAAGTTTATCTTTGTTTTGGTCTTATCAAATGAAGAGGTTGTATTTATACAATCGGTTTAGCAAATGGACTAAGTTGATTAGTTTATTTTTGGTTTGCTAAACTAGTTGGGAAAATTGCTTCGGGCAATTATTTCCATGATAACATATCAAAACGTAATTAATTGTAGTTTCGATTTTGATATTGGTTATCAAAAATGGTGTGTAAAACCTTCGTGCCTGACTCAATAGGTTGCAAGTCTATTTTGATATTTGTAAGATCCTTTTCGTATTGTCCTTTATTTGTTCGCTTCTTTGTCATTTTTGTGACAAAAGGGGGGAGAAATGTATGAAGTAAACAAGTGATGCTGGTATCAATTTATGGTTGATTGGAGTCACTAGGGAAGAGGATGATGGTGCTTGAACGTTTATCTAACGAATGAGGAAATGCATAGACTTAGGGGGAGTAACATATCATATGAATGGGATATCAAAGATGGGCGGATTGAAAATATACCTAGCTCACCTTTAGGGGAAGTATAAGCTTTGTTATTATATTACAGCTACTGCATTTTTGAGGATTGAATGAATGCAAGTTGTGTGCTGTGGATTCGGGAATCAAGCGTATGTGTAATTAATTTTTGTAATTTTTTTATCCATATGATTGCAAGAGTTTTGTCACTAAAATTGACAAAGGGGGAGATTGTTAGAGCATTGTTCGGTTGAACCCACCAAGCGTTGGTATGTCAAGTTTGGTTGTTATATTTTAGTGAAGCAAAACTCATTTAAGAGTCGCTTGATTTAAATGTACTAGAGTCAATTTCGTATAGGTTAGCTTGAAAGTATTAGGGTGAGACATTACAATTATTGCGAAGACTTGAAGAAGTGAAGAAGTGCGGAGCTACAACGACAACATCATCCTTCTACTGGAAGTTAGTGATATTTGACTTAAACTGTTTCATTCCCTAACATATCTTTCAAGTCGTACATATTGAAAACATAAAACTGCGAAGCATGAGCACTCTAGATAGACATAGTATTAAGGAATACAATATGAAATTTCTTGCTTAACCATTAAACTTTGTATATAAGACATCGACATAATCATATGAATGCTATTGTGATTATGTATGGGTATGAGGTGAGGATTTCATCCTAGGGAACAATATTTACATGTTTTCTAAGGAAGTAAGTTCATGATATGTGTTGTGAACCGAAAAGGAAATCGCTAGGCGTTATTGGGGCTATTCTTCATTGCATATCTTATAAACGACCAATATGTGTGATTAGTATAACCGCTCACGACTTATTTGTGTTCTTGGTAGAACTATTCACATAAGGCCTGACTTATGTTTTGGTATAACTTTTATTAGTGAAACCGATCTTAAGTAATCACCTGGGGTATGATCAGGTTGTGTATGTCTGAACTTATTACTGGGAAGAGGGGAACCGATCCTAGTAAGAGGTGCAGTGCATCACAAGGAGAACCGATCCTTGTATAAGGTGCATCATGGTTTATGAAAGAAAGGGTAACCGATCCTATGAACATGTGCAACACATTTTTGGGAAGGGGGAACCAATCCTATGGACATGTGCAGTGCATACAAGTTAGATACCAAATATATGTGGGGAACTGATCCTAGTACCTAGTCTAAAGTATCTTTGGTAAGCTAGTGTAACTATGCACAGTACTCACATGGAGGTAGAACCGTAAACCCATGAGTTTTGATTGAGTGGTACTTGATCAATCACGTAGTTCTTGAAAGTTAGATGAACCAATTCTAAACTTGTTTGGAAGTGTGGTAAATCGCTTTCAAGTGAGCAAGCATGGAAAAGACTTGCAAGAGTAAGATGTCGTCACTCTTTGAACACGGTGCATTAATGCTTATTCTATTTTGTTCAAAGATATTCCTTAACGGCTAAGAAGGAAGTAAATCCCAAGATCAAATTTAAATAAGTTATGAATCTTTTTAATTAAGGGTTTTTAATTATATATGGAAAATAAGAATTAGTAATGTGCATTTGCTAATTAAAGATTTTCCAAGGAGATTTCGATCATTATTTTTGGACAGTTCATTCACAGGAATTATGAAAACCGAATTTGGTGGAGTAATGAAAATTATCTTGAGAATATTTTCGGTTTTGGAAATTCCTTGGTGTCCAAACTTCCTTGTCTATAAATACTTTGAGTTTGTATTTCTAGCAAACTAATCCTGCGTAACCTAGACTTACTCTTTTGTCTTTGTTACTGGTGAAGCCGCCTATCGGAGAGGAGAGTAATCTAATTAGGTGAAATCTATTACGGCCGCTTAATTTAAAGTATTCTTTGGGATTGAGAAGCTCTAGTGCAACCTGTTGGTGGGAAACTAGATATTGCGGTTTATCTTTAGTTTTCGTATTGATTTGACTGACTAAGGGTGGTTGAACTTTGATTTCACCTAGTGTGTTTATGCTTGAGAATTTTCTCTTCTGATATAAGATTCACTCAAACTAGTTCAAGGTTTCGACAGGGATCTTTAGACTGTTGTTATATCTAAAGACGATCTTGTGATAATCCATTGTAAACAGACTCTGTTATGTGTGTGATTTATCACAAGAGATTCAAGTAATTGTGTGCAGGTGTTTATTGAATATTTAAGAATATTTGAAGAAAAAGAGGATATTGAAGATTTCTAACTTGGCTTTTACAATCTTTAGTGTGCACAATACTTGTTTGGGAAAAAGAGGATCAAATTAGTAATCGGTTTATCCATGTGGTAGATTGGATTGATTAATTGAGGAACATTGGCATAAACACATATCACTTGGTTGAAGAGTGTTGTTGGCTTAATCTTAACGATTACGTTTGGGTGATTAACATAAGATAGATCTTGGAACCTGGAAAAGGAGTTTATGTTAAGATAAACAAGGGAACCTTTGCGAAGAGCAGTAAATAAGATTCGTTCCCACAAAGAGTAGGGAGTTTTAGTTGTCAAATGTCACAAAAAAGGGGGGGGGGGGTTTGTAAAATATTTTTGAATAAAATAAACAGCAAAGCAAATTGAAATAATTAGGTTGAAAACAATGATGAGAAATATGATCAAGGAATCCTTCTTCGTTACTAAATATTCATTAAATTAATATATTCATCTATTTATTGTTAATCTTAGATTTTCACCAACCATAGGATAACAGATACGCTTAGTTAACCCCAAAATCCTTAAATCTCTGGAAAACAGGTACGCTTAGTCGCCATATTTTATCCATCTGAGCCACCTTGAGGTACGCTTACAAGATGTAACTCAGTAGAATGCCTTAAGGTTTGTGAATTTAGGTTTGGTCCTAGATGTTAAAATCAGTACGCTCAGTCCACTTACTAGGGTTGTTTTTACTTGCGATTGCTCCACAGAATCCCTCTGCAAGGTTTCGCAATTTCTACTCGTGTAAGAGCTATTCAACAATTACGGATATCCTAACTCTTTACTAGCATTAGATTAAGTAATAAACTAATTTAGTTGGCCACCCAAACAATTTAATAATTAATCATAAATATTAATCTCGGTAAAAACAAGCGAAAACCATGTGAAGAACTCAAAATAGATTTTTATAAGAATTTAAATCATTATTAGAACTTAGAATTCATCCTAATCAAATAAGTAAATTAGCTAGACATAATGAATTTTATAGAAAGCAAACTGTAGTTGTAGAAGAACTCTAGCTACTGATGCTTCTGTTGTAGGATATCAGCCACTGTCGCCTTGTTGCAGGAAAACTTTAGCTATTGCTGCATATACGAACTCTTTATGCTTCTGTTCTTTCTTTGGATACTTCTGTCGAACAGTTTCTGGACGGGAAAGTGAGGGTGAGGAGATGATTTCTGAGAGTTAGTCTACCCTCTATTTATAGCTTTTTCTCCCTGGAAATTCGAATCTGATAAACATATCACACTTCTTAGCGGACTTAAACCCTGAACTCATATTAATTCACAGCCGTTCATCTTGAAAATCGACGACAAAAGCATCAGTCGGTGGCTGTTTTGCCGGCCTGAAACTTATCATAAACTCTGGATTCTCGCACAAGTTCCGACTTCCAAAGATTACCCAATCTCTACAACCGCGTACCAATGATTCTACTTTATCTTTGACTCGGAAATATTCTCTTAGTTCTTCAACAGAGTCCACAAAATTCACGACAGTAACAAGCTAGATTATCCGAGTCGATTCTCAGTTCCGTATCCTGTTTGACTTCGAAAACCCATTCTTTGTTACTTCTAACTGAACCCAGCAGCACTGCAGACTCCCTCTACACCACAGGATCGAGCCGCTTCTCGTCATTCCTGCCATCGAACCATCTTCCATCACCATCAAATAGCCGGAACAAACTCACGTCAGCTTCTCATTCGTTTCTCTCAGCACAAAAGTGTTCTTCTAACTATCACCACTGCTGAATGGCAGCAGCATCACCTTCTTTCTCTACCATAATAACTACAGCACCTTCACTTCCAACAGTAGACTTCATCATCATTGCTGTTATGATCATCATGTGATCAATCAATGGCAGCCAAAAAATCATCACGAGACCCCCAGGCATCAACACACACTGCCTTCTCATCTTCTTTTGCAAACCACAGCTCTTCAATGGCAGCATCACTACTACCTGTTTTATAAGCCACAACAGACTCGAACTCCTCCATTATTTCTCATCACTGCCATTACCAGCGTCAATGCCCACCGACATCACAACACTTCATCATTCTCTGTCATTGTCACTGACAGCAACACAACAACAGCATCACAATCTCGAATCTTTACTCCATCTTATTAATCCCTACGAACCCATTCGAGCTCAATAAAATATCAGCACTCCATCTTTGCGGCAGCAACTCGAGCAACAAATATCCATGCGTGCAGAAGAGACTGCACGCGGGTTTTTTACCATTCTGAATTTTAATAGGAAGATGGTAGCCCTGAGTAAATGAGTCGTCTGCCTTTAACATCATTTGAATTTCAGCCTCCTCCTTTGTAAACTGCCCGACTGTATTTAGCGGTTCCTTTGTAACATGGCTGCCCCTTAACATAGTGGATGCCCCTTAACAAAAAACGGGGTGGCAATAGCATTCGCCACTAAAATGACCATCTTGCCCTTTTCTTTCAAATTCTTATTTTGCTCATAACTTTCTCATACGATGTCGGAATGACTCCATTCTTTCGCCATTACCTCCGTCTATTCGTCCTCTTCAAGATGAAAAGTAGAAATCTTGTACTTGAACGAGTTCCACTTGGTATTTGGCCCTTCTCCACTTGTAGCTAGCTTCTTTTATTGCACAATTAAGTGCCAATTCACTTCTTTTGGATGATTCACCTAATAAAACACAAATGAGAGAAAACAAGCGCAATATACAGTAATTTGCAAGAAAACCAACGATTACTAGCATGGAATTGACACCAAATATATGTAAACTATGCACTTATCAAATTCCCCCACACTTGGCTTTTGCTAGTCCTCGAGCAAACTACCTAAATAAATACAACAACTCTCTGTCGTACGGCTGCACTTAGCATGTGCAACAGGCCTTTAAACCCCTAGGTGTCCCTTGTGGACGAGTTATAGTCTCGTGAGGGCTTACGAGAGGTATACCCACAAAATCTACTCCAACTTCAAAGCGTTCCAGCGTCCCAAGCATCCAAAGAGCTATATGGACATAGAGTCTCTGCATGCTAGTAATAAGAAGTTAGAAATACCAAAGAACATATCATTCTTAAATATTGAGTGAGAAATAACTACACCATAATGAGAGAATGCGTGTTTGAGAGCGATCAATAAGAATTTCGCCTCGACTTCTGCCTCACTTAAAAGGATTTTATGATAATTGCACTCAATAAGACGGCTTTTTTATGGGTCTCACATGTGTGCAGGTAGGAATAAAGAGAGAAATCCTACAAACGTTGAATGGTGGGAAGGAAACCTTCCGAATTATTTCTGGAGACTCCACAAAATCGTGGAAAATAAAGATATTTTTCTAATGATCTCTAAGAAAGGAAATCAGCCATTATTGCGAGGATGAGAGTACTTACCACCTTCACATCTGATTGCAATGATGATAACACCACTCTCACAGCATCCAATAGAAACGTAGTCTTTAGCCCGTCTCCTTCATCTTCTTGGTCTTCGGTCTTCAACTGTTGATGATAAACTCTTGAACTTCGTAAAACTTCGACAATTTATAACTTTTTTCCTCAATTCCTTGTTGCTTGAAACTTCTTCATATATTTTTCTTCCCCATGGCCTTATTGAACAAATAACAACCTAAATGCAAATCTTTTTGTATTTTTCTTTTTTTCTTTTTTATAATTTTCTTTTTCAATTTTTTTTCATTTTATAAAAGATTGCAACTACAAAAACTGAAACCAAAATTAACATGGCCATGAAAGAAGTACTTTACCACTTTGATCTTCACAACTTGTATGTCTTCTTATCATAAACTTCAATAACTCTCATCTTTTGATTTTCTTTGCTCTTGTAAATAAGTCTTCAACTTGGATATAGAATTCCGATCCTTGTGTGTAAGTCTTCAACATGTATAAAAAAAAATCTGCTCATGTATATCTTGCTTTATATGAATATGAAATTTTCTCTTCCCTGTACTATTGCTTGTAAACCTCAAACGTCTTCAACTTTCCTTGTAGATTTTGATGTCGCTCCCTTGTTGATGATGGTTGTGTTTCTATGGACCTGTTATTGGCGAGAGAGAGAGAATGGTGCTAACTGCAAATCAAACTACAAGAAGGTGGTTTTCATCTATAGACGTCACTCTCATTGAAAAAATTAGCACTCAAGAGATCAAATAGTAGTGCTTCTATTGGTGGGAGGTTGGGTAGCTCACCATTCTACCCGTAATTAACGTACGGTGACACACACTCAAAAGAAATCTCTTTAGTCATTTATAAAGAAATCTGGTCTGGTGCCTCGGTTGATATGAAAATGGGTAGTCTCCACTAATGATTGATCAATAACTCTAATAATACATTCCCTCTGCTCCTCATTTGCATCACTGGCATGATTAAATCCATTATTTAACACTCCAATTCGTAAGAAATCCGAACATAGTTCCCTAACACTTCCAAGTTCAGTTATGTCGGTCAGAATTCTCAATGTGAACATACCTAGAAGTATGCTAGTGACTCTAAAATCTTTAAAAGTTGAAGGTTTTTATGCAAAATTAAAAACTCTATATGCAAAATACTCCCCCACACTTAAACTTTACATTGTCCTCAATGTAATTGACTCATCCTAATTAAAATCAAGGTGGGAAATCAAAATATGATATGAAAAGCTAAGAAACATAAAATACAAAAGATAGAGATACAAAACCGATGGGTTGCCTCCCATTTAGCGCTTAGTTTTACGTCCACAGCCTGACTTGGCAGTGTCCAAACTACTCCTCCAGAGGGAGTAAATCACGAAGCTCAATCACATCCACATTCTCCACGGGAAAGATTTCGTAATAAGGCTTCAATCTATGGTCGTTGAATTTTGAAATTATTCCAGTGTTCATGCTAGTGATCTCAACTGCACCATAAGGAAAAACATTAGTAACAACATATGGTCCAATCCATATGGACCTTAGCTTACCAGGAAATAGTCGAAGACAAGTATTGAATACAAGAACTTTTTGTCCCACAACAAAACGTGTACTTGAATGAGTTCCACTTGGTCTTTGGCCCTTCTCCACTTGTAGCTAGCTTCTTTTATTGCACAATTAAGTGCCAATTCACTTCTTTTGGATGATTCACCTAATAAAACACAAATAAGAGAAAACAAGCGCAATATACAGTAATTTGCAAGAAAACCAATGATTACTAGCATGGAATTGACACCAAATATATGTAAAATATGCACTTATCACTCATATCACTTGGTTGAAGAGAGTTGATACCAAACAAATTTGTTGTTCCTTCACTATTTGGAATACGATCCAAAGGAATTGGTCCAAGTACGTGACTTTTTTACAGGTTGGAGGCGTGGGAATACATACGGAACTAGGTGAACTATAGGTTTAGTTGCTTGGTGATAGACACATTTTTGTGTCTAAGTTGTCCTCAATTTTTTACTTACTATGGTTTTTTGTGTGTTTGTAGGTATTTTTGGGAAATAAACATTGTTGGAAATTTCCGCTCGAAAAGTTTATTTTGGTACCCCAGATGAACTGATGAAGGCACCCATTATTTGGATAAGGGCACCACCCAGGGCACCCTTGTTAAAGGATCCCGTGTAGTGGACTAAGGGCACCTCCCTTCTTCTTCGTTTGAACCTGGATTTTGGCAGGAAATGGAATTCTTAAGTGGAAAAAATTAGGGTTGGCATTTTGGATCGGTTTTGAGAAGACTAAAGGGCTGAATTTGATGGGCTGGACTTAATAGAGATAAACAGGGATTGTGTGATCAATGGTTTCGATTAGAAGTGGTTGAATCATCGGGATGAAGAAAATCAGAGCAGCACGGTTATGGGAGGAGAAATACACGGGATTTCGTGTGGTTGCAGTGAATTTTAATCAATCTACAACGTTACTAGTACGTGATGTGGTATTTTTGGAGAGTGTTAGCCTATGTGCAACGCAAGAAAGAGATAAAGAAGGAAATAATCCCGTAAATATGCAAAGATATTATTCCCGAGTAATGAGAAGATTGGAGACTTTACTGAGAGATTTCTTGTTCCCGTTTGCTTTATAAAGGGTGTTGGTTATCTTAGGAAAGGTTACGAAGAGTTTGGTATAGTTTAGAGCATCACAGAGGCGTAAAATCAACAACCAGGAAAATTGTTTCTGCTGGTGTAGTGAAGAACACGAAGAACATAAGACCACTTCAAACAGTCGTTCATGCTACAGTGCATGCGACAGTTTGGCGACAGTCTTACATGTTATAACAACAGCGACAGTTTATATATATCGTTTCTCAGAATAAATGTGATGTTTTGCAACAATTATAAGCGTTGCAAACACCCGTTTTAATTATTTTCTCTATATTTCATCTTTGTAAAAACCTATTTGAGCAATGAAATCACCTTTAGAGCGTGTTTCCATGATGAGAAGCTAATCCCATCCTCTGGGGCGAAGGAGGAAGCCAAGTTTCACAAATGTGGTAATTTTATCTTTTCTTGTTATGACTATTTGCACTGTTATTTAATTGATTTATGAGTTTCATTGAATGGTTGTGATTACAATTGATGGGTTATGCTTATCTTAGAAGTTTTTATGTCCCATGCTTTAGTTTTACACCCATTAGTTTCGATATCTACCTTAGGCAATGAACTAGAGTCAATAAATTTTTATCATTTGAGCTTTTACTGTTTAGAATTGATATGTGAACCATATGAGTGTGGAAATTGGTGGAATCCTAGCCCCGGTCTCTCCATATTATTATTTTTACAACACTTATTAATTGAGTTTATTATTTTTATTTATAAAAATTAAGTCTAAAAAATCTTCCTTCACAAGTCACTACACCAAATCCAGGTTTTTGTTACAGGGTATTTCTATTAATTTTTAAATTTGTAACACATATACGCCGTTACAGGAACGATGTGATTAAATTTGTTATCATTTTTTGTAACAATTTTTACTGTGACAAAAAATGATTACAGTCACACTTAATAACCATTACACAATTAAACAGCAACGATTGACTTAATTTTAAGGTGGCGACTCGTGTCTAATTTGTCACAATAATTCCAACAGTTTAGGTGTGAGTGAATTTCGCAACGATTCAGTAAAGGACACGTGTCCTTTTTTGTAATGGTTACAGTAACACCTATAAGTGTTACCTATCGCTTGTAACAAATCTTTGCATGACACGTGTCTCAGCAGCCACATTTACTGTAACGGTTAAAAGTGTTACTCTTGTTTACAACAATTACTAAGATGCCACGTGTCATGAAACTCACACTTTATGTAACGTTTATATTTGTTAATCAATCTTTGCAACAATTCTAAAATAAACACGTGTCTTTATTTAGTCTCAGTTTTCAAAAATTGATCCAGTTATTTTCGTGATAATCTTAGTTACATTTAAATAAAAAAAATTGGTGACCAGAACCTGGTCGGAGTTCAGAGCTACAGGCCACAGCTGTGATCATCTTATTATCGTCACCCAGAAAAGAAATATCTTCATTGTATGATCCCAAAGAAACCAATTTATTGTAAGCAAGCAACATTTGCATTTTTGGTTCCTGAACACCAACCTATGACGGATACAAGAAACAAGAATCAACTAGCTTAAATGAATGCAGATTCAGTAATTCAAAAATTAAGAAAGACAGATAAGATGGTAGCACATGTTAAGTCTGGAGTAAGTTTGAGTTTGAATAATACTTGATTGGCGAAGACGGTTGTGAACGGCTCGAGCCATGCTTGACGGGTGATGATAATGGCTTCATCAGAAACCAATTTATCAAAGAATACAAACTATCATCAAGCTTTTAATTTATCCAAACTAACACTGTCGTAGTATATTCTCCCCTAGTGGCAGCAATTCACCCCTTCTATGGCAGATGGCTCCCAAATTTGTCTAAGCTTCCCCATCCCCTGAACCAAATCATGCTTTTAAAAAAAAAAAATATTGAACAAAGTCATTACCTGTATATCATGATTTGTGAAGTCTTCAAACTGTAGAACAAAGTTAAAGTATGTCAGCAGAATTCTGAAGTCGCGAAAAATAGATTTGAGTGACCAAGTAACACAAAATCCAGAATGGTGAAGAGTATCTAGGATAAATGAGTATCAATAATGCTTACAACAAAGAGTTGGAGTCCTCCTAGTGTCGTATAAAGAAAAAGTTCTCCAACAGGTATTCTCATTTCCTACAATCAATCAGACACCATCAGCAATGGATACAGAATAGAAAATCCATAAGCAACAAGTATTAAAGACACGTCACTGACAAACGTCCTAACCATGTATGGCATGAAAGTTAAGAAGCAAAACTAAGGCATACCGATACATCACAGATTGAAGACATTAGGAATTGGGTTTTTTATAGAACTAGAAAAAAATTCAGGAATATTACAAGAAAAATCAATTAATTAAGTTCATTCTAAATAAGCCCTGCATCAACATTTTATACCAGTAAGTCGTCTAGGCTACTTACATCTCCTAATTGTTAAGTAAATAGTTGAATTTTAAAACTAACAAATACAAAGAAAACTCCTAACTCGAAATCCGCTAGAAAACAAAACCAAAGGGAGTGAATCGAAACTCAATAAGGGTTATACCAAAATAATCCGCTAAAAGGGAAATCAATCATTATGAAATTTGAACAAACAAAGTTGAGTATGTCCAAATTCCTAAATTTGAAAAGTATGGCAATACCAACATTCACTCAAAGGTACTATCAGAAACAAATATTAATTAATCAACCAATAGTGAACAAACATGACAAACACATGTAATTCAATATAAGTGAATCAAAAAAGTACCCATTCCTTCTTTTTGCAAAAGTTTGTACAGAAATTCGAGATAGAAACAAATACCCCATGCTGGATCAAATGAGTTAAAACGGGATATTTATATTTTTAGAAAATTCTTATGATTAATCCAGCAGCTTAACTGTCCACATAATTCAACAACACCATTTATAACTCATGTATACACATAACCACAAAACTCAAAATGAAAACATCCAATTCATGGACACATTGAGAATTAGCATTTTACAATTTCACATATTACAGAAATTCTGTTTCAGAACTCAAGAAAGACAGAGATTCAAAATTACCTTTCCACAGGTTAATAAGCATCATTTTTCACAAACTTGATGGTGTTATCAATTCTTATACACATCCAACTAGTGCGACTAGCAGTGACAAGACGCTCATTGAATCCCTAGAGAAACCAAATTTATCTTGGGTGAGAAACATTATATAAAGTAAAGAGATCAAAATTGGAGTATAAAAAATAGGGGACTCAACAAGAATACCTTGCTCATTGCATTAATTGCCATGATTAATTGTTGTATATTAGAAATTTTAGTATAAGATTCTTCCTGATTTTGTATGTTGGCATTTAAAAGCAGCTCCTGGAACTGAATAGAAGGGAAATTAGACTAGAAAGTATAAAAGCATTATATAAATTAACTAGACGATAGTGGCAGTAAATCAGAAAACATGCATGTAAGAGCAAAGTGTACACGAACTTTATAACTAACAGAAATGTCTTCCCATGCCCATCTAATAACTTTCCTTAAGAAAGGATTCATCCCTTACCTGATTGCATAAAGGGATAAATAGTGAAGACAAGTACTATCCTTGCTTCTATTGTGGTACATCTTCCATCCAAATTAATAAGCCAATTGCATGCACTCCAATGACAGTAAATCAGAAAACATGGGAAAATCCGATGTACCACATAAGAAATACTTGTAAGAATATACAAAGTATACCTCAAATATGTGTTTCCATCTTCAAATCCTGAATTTGTCATATCTCCTGATTTCCAATCCAACTGCAGGCCACTCTGTCTTGGAGACTCTGAAAACATATTTTCATTTATAAAGGCAAAGCAAACAAAAACAATGCAAGTGGACTAACACACATGGGAAACAATGATATATCAACTAGTGGAGAATAATAACCTGCAATATCTTTTCGATGAAAGGAATAAGCTGGGATTTGATGTTTTTCACAGCTCTCATGAAACTCACATTGATATTTGGATGGTGTATACCCCTTTCATCCAAAAAGGCGGTAAGAATGAGAGATGGGTCTATTTTGTTTCTTCTCTTTATTGAGATTTCATAATTTACTTAACCAAATCAAAATTTAATCAGTGAATCGCCAAAAGAGAGCTGCAATCAAGAAACAAAAATGTCAGAAACCCATTGTTCATAGTTATGAAGACCTATAACCAATGGACTTCACTAAACAAAACAAACACAAACCTAAATTTCTCTCAAATCCTCAACAATATTTGGTGTAGGAATTTCAAGTACATCAGAATGTTGTTAAACAAAAGTCTGAAGCTTGATCTGAAAACAAAAACAATAAAAATCAGCAAAAAAAAAATAGAAAAAAAAATCCCAGAATTTGATTAATCTTCTAAGGAAAAAACTAAACTTTAAATCATTATGAAGTCCATCATAATCCTCCGCACTCAAATCTACAAAATAATCAAAACACCCAAGCATAAAAAAAAACTAATTTAAACCAAATTAAATTTCTCAACATAAATTAAAAGATCCAACAAAACCTAGGAAGAGACATCGGGAAGGAACTTATCTTGATGGGAGAATCGAACGGAAAATAAAGATGCTCCATGACCATAAAAAAGAAATTGATTTTTATTCTCAGTTAACAAAACCAATCATCAAATCTTCTACCCTAAGCCGAATCGGGATCATCTAGTAGATCTGATGGTTGTTACTATTAGTGAGAAGTTGTAGCTGCAGTTTCTGGGAGTGAAGAACGATGAATGAATGAAGACGGTAGCTGCAGTTAGGGTTTTTTCTGCAAGGAAGGAAAAATAAAAGTGATGAGAGAAAGAGATGAGCGAAAAATGAAGAGAAGTGAGAGAGAAAAAAATCGATTTTTATTCTAAAACGTTTTGGACGGTGATAAGATGGATTCATGGAATCTTGGACGCTAGAGATTTAGATTGGGAATGTCATACGGATCGAACGAAATGTGCTTCTTTTTGTGCTTCTCTTTGTGTTTCTCTTTCGATTTTCGATTAATAGGAGGTCATGATATAGATTCTGAATAACGTCTAGAGAATCATGAATCGATTTTGATTATCTGGTGGTCATAATATAGAATCCAATTAACATTTTAGATGTCATGAAGTGGTATCCAGTTAATTTTTAGAGATCCAAAATAGATTTTGATTAGTCATAGATATCATGAAGTAGATTCGGGTTAATTTATCTGATCTTATCATCTCGGGTTAAGATATTACTAGATTTAGACCTGAGTTTCTCGTTTGGATGATCCGAAGACGAAATATATCAGAATTGAACATCATAGGTTCAAAGATTACTAGAGTTAGACCAGAGTTTCTCGTTCGGATGATCTGAAGACGAAATATATCAGAATTGAACATCACGAGTTCAAAGATTACCAGAGTTTGACTTGAGTTTCTGATTCAGATGAACAGGAGACGAAATATATCAGAATTGAACATCACAGGTTCAAAGATTACCAGAGTTAGACCCGAGTTTCATATTCGGATGAACTAGAGACGAAATATATCAGAATTGAACTTCACAGGTACAAAGATTACCATAGTTCGACCTGAGTTTTGGATTCGGATGAACTGTAGACGAAATATATCAGAATTGAACATCACAAGTTCAAATATTACCAGAATTCGACCTGAGTTTTGGATTCGGATGACCTGGAGACGAAATATATTAGAATTGAACATCACAGGTTCAATGATTACCGTAGTTTGACCTGAGTTTGATTGGATGAACTGGAGACGAAATATATCAGAATTGAACATCACAGGTTCAAAGATTACCAGAGTTAGACCCGAGTTTCGGATGAACTAGAGACGAAATATAACAGAATTGAACATCACAGGTACAAAGATTACCATAGTTCGACCTGAGTTTCTGATTCGGATGAACTAGAGACGAAATATATCAGAATTGAACATCACAGGTTCAAAAATTACCAGAATTCGACCTGAGTATTGGATTCGGATGACCTGGAGATGAAGTATATTAGAATTGAACATCACAGGTTCAATGATTACCAGAGTTTTACCTGAGTTTCTGATTCGGATGAACTGGAGACGAAATATATCAGAATTGAACATCACAGGTTCAAAGATTACCAGAGTTCGAATTTGAGTTTGATTCGGTTGAACTGGAGACGAAATATATCAGAATTGAACATCACAGGTTCAAAGATTACCAGAGTTCGACCTAAGTTTCTGATTCGGATGAACTGGAGACGAAATATATCAGAATTGAACATCACAGGTTCAAAGATTACCAGATCACACTTATCGAAAATAAGTAAAGAAAATATTACAGACTATGAAAATGACCATATTACCCTTATTGGAAAAAAGTAAAATAAATATTATGGATACATCGAAAATGACCAAACTACCCTTAGTGAAAATAAGTAAGTAAATATTACAAAATGTGAAAATGACCATATTACCCTTATTAGAAAAAAGTGCGATAAATATTATGGAGATTGTGAAAATGACCATACTACCCTTATTGGAAATAACTAAAGTAAATGTTACAGACCGTGAAAATGACCGTATTACCCTTATTGGAAAAAAGTGCAATAGATATTATGGAGACTGTGAAGATGACCATTCTACCTTTATCGAAAATAAGTAAGTAAATATTACAGACTGTGAAAATGACCATATTTCCCTAATTGGAAAAAAATGCAATAAATATTATGGAGACTATGAAAATAATTAGACTACCCTTATCAAAAATAAGTAAAGTAAATATTACAGACTGTGAAAATGACCACATTATCCTTATTGGAAATAAATACAATAAATATTATGGAGACTGCGAAAATGACCAAACTAACCTTATTGAAATAAATAAAGTAAATATTACATACTTTGAAAATATCCATATTACCCTTATTGGAAAAAAGTACCATAAATATTATGGAGACTGTGAAAATGACCAGATCACACCTATCGAAAACAAGTAAAGTAAATATTGCATACTGTGAAAATGACCATATTACCCTTATTTGAAAAAGAAAATACAATAAATATTATGGAGACTGTGAAAATTACCGAACTACCCTTATTGAAAATAAATAAAGTAAATATTACAGACTGTGAAAATGACCATATTACCCATACTGGAAAAAAGTGCAATAAATATTATGGAGACTGTGAAAATAACCAAACTACCCTTACTAAAAATAAATAAAGTAAATATTACATACTATGAAAATTACCATATTACCCTTATTGGCAAAAAGTCCAATAAATATTTTGGAGACTGTGAAAAATGACCAGACTACCGTTATCAAAAATAAGTAAAATAAATCTTACAGACTGTGAAAATGACCATATTACTCTTATTTGAAATAAGTGCAATAAATATTATGGAGACTGCGAAAATGACCAAACTAACCTTAATGAAATAAATAAAGTTAATATTACATACTGTGAAAATACCCATATTACCCTTATTGGAAAAAAAGTGCAATAAATATTATGGAGACTGTGAAAATGACCAGATCACACTTATCGAAAATAAGTAAAGTAAATATTACAGACTGTGAAAATGATCATATTACCCTTATTGGAAAAAATGCAATAAATATTATGGAGATTGTGAAAATGACCATACTACCCTTATTTTCACAGTCTCCATAATATTTATCGCACTTATTTTCAATAAGGGTAATATGGTCATTTTAACAGTATGTAATATTTACTTTATTTATTTTTTCAATAAGGGTAGTTTGGTCATTTTCATAGTCTCCTTAATATTTATTGCAATTATTTCCAATAAGGGTAATATGGTAATTTTCACAGTCTGTAATATTTATTTTACTTATTTTCAATAAGGGTAGTTTGGTCATTTTCATAATCTCCATAATATTTATTTCACTTTTTTCCAAAAAGGGTAATATGGTCATTTTTACAGTCTGTAATATTTACTTTATTTTTTTCCATACGTGTAGTTTGGTCATTTTCATAGTCTCCATAGTATTTATTGCACTTTTTCCAATAAGGGTAATATGGTCATTTTCACAGTTTGCAAAAAATTTCTTTATTTATTTTTGATAACGGTAGTCTGGTCATTTTTCACAGTCTCCATAATATTTATTGGACTTTTTTCCAATAAGGGTAATATGGTCATTTTCACAGTCTGTAATATTTATTGCACTTTTTCCAATAAGGGTAGTTTGGTCATTATCACAGTCTCCATAATATTTATTGCACTTTTTCCAATAAGGGTAATATGGTCATTTTCACAGTCTGTAATATTTACCTTATTTATTTTCCATAAGGGTAGTTTGGTCATTTTCATAGTCTGCATAATATTTATTGCACTTATTTCCAATAAGGGTAATATGGTAATTTTCACAGTCTGTAATAATTACTTTACTTATTTTCGATAACGGTAGTCTTGTCATTTTTCATAGTCTCCAAAATATTTATTGGACTTTTTACCAATAAGGGTAATATGGTAATTTTCATAGTATGTAATATTTACTTTATTTATTTTTAGTAAGGTTAGTTTGGTTATTTTCACAGTCTACATAATATTTATTGCACTTTTTTCCAATAAGGGTAATATAGTCATTTTCACAGTCTATAATATTTACTTTATTTATTTTCAATAAGGGTAGTTCGGTAATTTTCACAGTCTCCATATTATTTATTGCACTTTTTCCTGTAAGAGTAATATGGTCATTTTCACAGTCTGTAATATTTAGTTTACTTATTTTCGATAAGGGTAGTCTGGTCATTTTCACAGTCTCCATAATATTTGTTGCACTTATTTCCAATAAGGGTAATATGGTCATTTTCACAGTCCGTAATATTTATTTTTCTTATTTTCGATAAGGGTATTTTGGTCATTTTCACAATCTCCGTGATATTTATTGCACTTTTTTCAAATAAGGGTAATATGGTCATTTTCACAGTCTTCGAAATTTTTATTGCACTTATTCTGATAAGGGTAATTTTGTATTTGTCTAAGTCAAATTTCCTTCAAAGTCATGACTTGTTGACTTGGTCTTGATCATGTTTTCTAATATTAAGAAAATAAAAAAATCAATATTGATTTTTAGAAATTAAATAAAATTGGTATTTTATATAAAGGTTGTGAAAGTAGTGACAAGCAAAATTCTAAGTGTTATTAATTTGGGGCTGTTTTAGATGTGGTTAATTTTTTGGGTGGAAACATAAGTTTAGATTATAATTGTGATTGTCTGGATAATTGGCAACAAATATTATAGTTACTTATAATTTTTTTTTAATATTCCTAATCATTATCACGAATACAAAATTTAACAACAGTTATAATTGTTACAAGACTTATCACAGGTGTATCAGTGACTGAAAAATAAACTGTGACAGGTTACATAGTGAGAAAATCCTGGTTTTGGTGTAGTGAGTCTCACCGAACCTTTTACTACAACATCATTGAAAATAACCGTCAATTTTTGGCGCCGTCGACACGGACTTGTCTTTAGGCTAGAGTTTTTAGATTTATTTATTTTAGGTTTTGTTTTAATTTTATTTGTTCTACTTTACGTTTTTTGGGTATTGGTCTTTTTATTACATATTCTTGGATTTCGGAGCGAAAGAAAAAGGAGTTGCCAAAGCTTTTGGTGACCACTTAAAGATTTGGAGTCAAAAGACAAAGCGAAAAGAACAAAGAAAAAAAAATCAAAAAAAAAAAAAAGAGAAAGAATTTTATTAGATTTTTTTTTATCTTTTAGATTTTTCTTTCTAGCTTTTAGAAATTGTATTAGGATATTCTCTATTTTTTGTAATTTTTCTTTTTATTTTGGACTTTAAACTTTGGGACTTTATTTTTAGTGGTAATTGAACTTTTGTCCTTACTTTTGATGGTCTACACAAATATCCTTATCACATAATAATTTTGTCCTTCTTTATCTAAAAGCCCATCAGGGGTCCAATAAGATTTTTATTTCTTCCAAATTTGCCCTCCCATCTATCTACCTATTTCTTTTAAAATCACGGATTCAATTAGTTCATATTCAATTTTACATCTGAAAAAATCATTTCTTTCTTCTCTCCATTTCTTTCAACCACCACCAGCTCCACCGCCACCACCACCACCAGCTCCACCGCCACCACCACCAGCTCCACCTCCGTTAACATCAGATCTATTAATATGTGTAAGTTCTTTTTTACCACCTCCTCCTCAAATCGATAATTGATGAATTAATCCGTCAATTCATTTCTGATCTTGAATCTTGTTCTATCGATATTCAAAAACAAGCAGCTATGGAGTTGAGATTACTAGCCAATAATAAACAAGAGAATCGGTTGAAGATTGCTGAAAACGGAGCTGTGAAACCGTTGATTTCATCATCAGATTTACAACTGCAGGAATATGGAGTTACAACGATTTTGAATTTGTCTCTGTGTGATGAGAATAAAGATTTGATTGCTAATTCAGGTGCTATTAAGCCGTTGATTAGAGCATTAAGAATGGGTACACCAACAGCTAGAGAGAATTCAGCATGTGCTTTACTTCGATTATCACAAATTGAAGATAACAAAATCACAATCGGACGATCAGGAGTTGTTCCTTATTTAGTTCATTTATTAGAAAATGGTGGTTTCCGTGGGAAAAAAGATGCATCAACGGCTTTATTTACACTGTGTTCGTTGAAAGAGAATAAAATCAGAGCAATTCAATCTGGTATTATGAAACCACTAGTGGAATTAATGGATGATTTTGGTTCAGGTATGGTTGACAAAGCTGCTTTTGTGTTGAACTTATTGGTTTCAATACCAGAAGGTAAAACCGCTATTGTTGAAGAAGGTGGTATTCCAGTCTTAGTTGAAATCGTTGAAGTTGGTTTACAACGGCAGAAAGAAATCACTGCCGTAATCTTTCTACAGATCTGTGAGGACAAGTATGGTTTATCACACTATGGTTGCTCGTGAAGGTGCAATCCCACCGTTAATTGCTTTATCACAGTCCGACACCACTAAAGCTAAACAAAAGGTTAGTCTCTAAAAATCCTCATCTTTCCGTTTATGGGGTTAGGTTTTTTTGTTAATTTTAATCGGTTTGCCGTTAAACCTTCGTTTTCATAATTAAAATAAAAAAATACTAATTTTTTCATGTTTGTTTTAGATTTGTTTATATTGCTTAGTTATGATGACATTTTGGTCGTGAAACACTATTTGGAACAATAATCTCAAGGTCTATTATTTAGTATTTAGAATGGTATTTCTATTTTTGGATCAACTATGGTTGTTGATCCATATATTTTGGATAAACTATGGTTGTTGATCCAACTGCAATGGATAAACATCCTTTGTTGATCCAATGAAATGGATAAACATCCATTGTTGATTCAACTGAGATTGGTTTTGAAAGCTGGTCTTGGAGTTGTTGGTGTTTATGAAGCTACAGGTAATGAAATATGGTGGTTATCTGGGTTGAAGCAGGTACTGATATTGGATCAACTATGGTTGTTGATCCATATATATTGGATCAACTACTGTTGTTGATCCATATATATTGGATCAACTATGGTTGTTGATCCATATATATGGGATCAACTACTGTTGTTGATCCTTTGAACTCGTGTTTTGTAGTTTAAATCATATAAATTTGTTCCAATGTTGAACTTGTGGTGCAATGGTAGCATGACTGACTCCATGTCAGATGATGCGTGTTCGACTCACGCCAAGTTCACTCCATTTTACATGGATCAACTATCATTATTGATCCAATTTTCATGGATCAACATCCATTGTTGATCCACTAAAATTGGATCAACTTCCACTGTTGATCCTTTTTTCTTGGATAAACTAGATAAACTTCTATTGTTGATGGTTATGTTGGTGGATCTGAAACTGCAGCTGATGAAGTGGTAGCATTTTTCCATCAGCATGGATAAACATCCATTGTTGATCCAACTAAAATGGATCAACTACTTTTTGTTGATACAAAAAAATTTGAACCGACAGCGGTGGTGGCGGCGACGAATTTGTGGTGGTGGCGGCAACAGACTAGTGGTGGAGGAGGACTAGTGGTGGTGTAATGGTGGCGGTGAAGGAGTGGTGGTGGAATATTGGTGGTGGTGGCGGTTGGTATGTGGTGGTTGTTGAACGGTGGTGGTGGTGGTGGTGGTGATAGTGGTGGTGGTGAAGTGGTAGAGGAAGAAATTTGTTGTATTTTTAAATAAAGAAAAATATTATATGAGTGAGGGTATTAAGGTAATCTAATATTAAATGGATAAGGTTATAAAAAAGGAGGGACATATTTATTATTGCATAAGGATATATTTGTAGGGAGTTAAAAGTAGGGACATATAATTAATATACCCTTATTTTTAAACCCTACGGAAGGGTAGTTTAAAAAGGGCTTGCGGCGCAGCTTGTTGCTCGCTTGTCTTCTATGTAATAACTCGTGAATCTGTTTAATCTCAAAATTACTGTAAAAAAAAAAGTTTAAATATTAAACTGTTTGCAGAGAAGGACGGTGATTACGATATCACCTCGGCCCCTCGGGTTCGTACATGACATAGGAGTCGTGGCCCGAGTCGACTACAACGGTTCATCCCCCGTCTGGAACGGGAGGTAAGTTTGTCGAAACACTCGCGAATCCCCTGTCAGCGAGTTACTGTATTCCTTCGTTTGCATATATGTCAAGGACTTGAATACGGCTTCTTTAATTTCCTAGTAAAGGGCAAGGACTGGCCATACAAGATAAGGGTTCGGATTTCATCACCGTTCTCTTCTTGCCCGCCTTAGGAAAACGATACCAAACGCGAACCTAAGCTTTAAAATTTGGAATAGAACGAGACCTATAGGGTAACGATCTTAGTAGGAAAGTCATTCGAAAAATATTGGTTACTCTTTAAGCATACTTCGAAGTTCATGATGGTTTATGTAAGTTGAATGCATTACTGCGCCGCCTTGTAATGAGGTGAGGCCTTGGGTATCAAAGCTCCACGCAGCTTTCCTCGCCTTTATTCAACTTACTTAAACTCGGATTGATTCCATAGGGGTATGCTCAGATTGTAACGAATTCCCTTTCGAAGGATTAGAAGCTGGTCTAGAAAACAATCTAAGTGGAGCCATCATGCTTTTTGTTTGCTAGAAATCAGTAGGTTTGTTGTGGTGGAGCCATCCTTGTTTGTGTTTGCATAGAACTTCCCTTCCTTTTAGGATTTTTCTTTTTCTTTTTCTTTTCTTTTTCTAGTGTATGCCCGAGGTCATTAGAGAACGGGCTTGTAAAAGAAACACTATAGGTCGTTTGATTAGTGATAAACCTAGTAGTTCTTCTTGTGAAGGCGGGGAGCTCGAAGACTCTTCTTTTGAGAACCCCGTTTTTGGAAACTTCAGTTTTGAGAATTTGTCTCTTCGTGAGGAAAGTACCCCTAGTACTTCAGCTGTGCCAGCAATGGCTACTTTGAAAGATTACATGTACCCAACTAGGACCAACCGAGCTTCGTGCATTAAATTGCCAGACTCTATGGATAATTATGAGTTGAAACCTGGTATCCTTCAGATGGTCCCTTTATTTTTAGGAAAAGACGATGAGAACCCTTATTTTCATATTAGGGACTTTGAGGAAATTTGTGGGACAGTTAGAATAAAAGACCTTACTGATGAAGTTTTGAAACTTAAGATGTTTCCCTTTTCCTTGAGAAATAAAGCCAAGACCTGGCTGAGTAACCTACCATCCGGGTCTATAGAAACATGGGACCAACTTACTGTTGTTTTCTACTTAAAGTTTTTCCCTAAGCATAAAACCGCATCTTTTAGGCTGAAAATTAGTGCCAGTATGCAACAAGAAGGAGAATCCCTTTATAGGTTTTTAGAGAGATTTAATGATCTTTTGTCGCAATGTCCTCACCATGGGTTCGAAAAAATGAAACTAGTTGAAATTTTGTATGAAGGTTTAGACTATTCGACCAAAGCCATGGTCGAGTCTATGTGCGCTGGTTTATTCACGAGTAAAAGCGTTGATGACGCATTTTCCTTCTTATAAGATGTAGATGAAAAATCCCAACAGTGGGAGTCTTGTGTTGAACCCCCTAAAAGACTCTTGGTCAATAGAAGTAGCACCAATGTGTTTGATACAAGCTTTGGGTCAGATGCTCAGTTTGCTGCTTTGTCTAAAAGGTTAGAAGCTTTGGAAATGGGTCAGTCTAAAAATAGGACCCCCGTTGAACCTAATGATAGAATTAGAGCCTCTCAAGTCTCTAGTTGTGGAATAGAACCCAATAACTCGTTTTGGGAAGGTCACGTTAGTGAAGAGCAAGACCATGCTATTTATAACAATACTAGGTTTGAAAACAGTCAGAAGTTTGACCTATACTCAGAGACCTACAACCCTGGTTGGAGAAACCATCCTAATTTTTCTTGGTCTAAGGGCCAGAATCAAGGCCAGTCTAGTAATTCTCAGCCTCCCCCAGGTTTTGGTTATGCTAAGAACTCTTCAGGTCAACCCCAGTTTCAGAACCCTTCGGATAAAAAGATCACAAGTTTAGAAGAGACTCTCGCCTTGTTTATTAAAATCTATGAAAAGATCAACCAAATGGTTGCGCAAGGGATAAAAGAAAGTAAGAGTATAGGTTATGCTAACTCTCAGGCTATTTCCGAGTTGAAAACCCAGGTTAGTCAGATAAATGAGACTTTGAGAGAAAAAGGCAAGTTCCCTAGTCAACCACAGCCCAATCCTAAAGGAGTCCATCAAATATATTTAGATGGTGAGTCGTCAAACCATGCGAATTCTATAACAAACCTTAGGAGCGGTAAAACAGTAGACAATAAGGTAGCCATTCCTAGTGGACATACTATAGTTCCACCTTCTACTCCACAAAAGGAACCCGTAGCTTAGGAAACTGAAACAATTCATAAGGAGTCCCAAGAAATTCCTGATAGGACTACTTTGTGCCTAGAGCCCCATATCCACAGTTGTTATCCCCAACAAATAAGAAGTCGATTTTTAACGAGATAATGGAAACATTTAAGAAGGTGAACATCAACATTCTGTTATTAGAAGCAATTAGGCAAATGTCTGCTTATGCCAAGTTCCTTAAAGTTCTTTGTACACGAAAGCGTAAGCTTAATGTCCATAAGAAAGCCTTTTTAGCTGGACAAGTAAGTTCAATTCTTCTGAACCAAACACCCCCTAAGTATAAATACCTTGGATTCCCCACCATATCTTGTGCAATCGGTAATCACATGGTCGATAAGGCATTGCTTGACTTAGGAGCTAGTGTTAACTTACTTTTGTATCATGTGTACACCCAGCTAGGGCTTGGTAAGTTGAAACCTACCAAAATGACACTTCAATTAGTTGATAGGTCTGTGAAAGTGCCTCGTGGTGTCATAAAATATGTTCTTATTGAGGTTGATAGGTTCATATACCCAGTGGATTTTGTTGTAATAGATACCCAGCCTGTTCAGGACCCAAGTGTTCAAATCCCGGTGATTTTAGGTCTCCCATTATTAGCCACATTTAATGCTATCATCAATTATAGAACCGGACTTATGAACATATCTTTTTGTAACATGACTATTGAGCTAAATGTCTTTAATGTGATTAAGTCTTCTGAGGTAGATGATTTAGAAGTGGTGAACATGATTAGCACATTAGTTCCTGATCCTTTAGCATGCATTATGTTTGATAATATATTATTTGATGAACCCTCCAGTGCTTCGGAGCACGTAACCATGACGAACACCTTAGTTGATGAGCCTATACTAGAGATTTTCTTTGATAATCCCTTATATGATGATGTTGTTCGTATAGATGACCAGTCTCCCAAAGAATCTAGTTATTGTGTTGACTTTATGGACCCTACAATCCATCCCATAGATTGTGGTCCATTTGTGGATATGGTTCACCCTAAGTTTGGGGGTAATGATGACTCTAGTGATCGTCATGTATCCCTAATTAAAGTCCCTAACTTGGTACTCGAGCTTTGTGCGTATAAGATACTACTTGAGTTTCTTCAAACTCTGCTACCCGATCCTCCAGATACTGTCCATGAAAAAACCCAGATCTTAGAGACATGTCATTAGGTTTCCCTAGACAATTATATAGAGCCCAAAGAGACACCCCAGATAAATATAGTTTCCTTGATAAAATCCCTAGATCAAGCTATGCTCCGTCTGCTCATTTTTCTAATCCAAGATGGTAATCTTTCATTTGTGTCTGCTCAATTTGGTTATGAGGACCCACATCTATTTCGGATATTGGTATATGACTTTGGAAGGTGATAATCATTTTTGGGGTATTTGATGTCTAGCTAAAGACTTTAAATTTAGCATTTACTGGGAGGCACCCACGCTCATGCTTACGATAATATCCTTCCTTATTTCTTTTTCCATCCATCAAGTGGTAACATTTTCTCCTTTTTCATGCTTTTAATTTCATCTTTAGAAATAATGAGGACAATGTTAGATTTAAGTTTGGGGGTGGGGAAGAAACTTTTTGTTATCTTTTAGTTGCAATAAATAAACTCCAGAGCCTAGAAATTTATGTTTATTAAGGTTGGCACTAACCAATCTAAGTGGATGGAAACATTTTGGTTGTAGGAGTTGAGGAACCAATCTGATTAGATGGAAACATCTAGAAGAGTCTATTTATAAAATCACAGAGCTCAGGTGTTAGAAAAGAAAACATGGTAGTTTCGCCATATCCTCGTGATGGAAACATCGAAAGAATCCTGATCACTTCTTTTATTTTTATTTTTACCATTGCTAGGGTGAAATAGAGTGACTGGGATACACAAAAAAAAAAGACCACTAGACCAACCGGAATAAATACAATAAAGTGGACCACTGGTACCCTTGTATATGCCAGCTGAGTTGACCTAGAGTTAGGATTATCGACCACGGGTTCCCTTGTATACGCCAGTGTGTTGATATTAGTCCGGACCAATATCTCAGTCCATTAGGATAGGTTCACCTTAGTCAACATCATCCACGTTTTTCTCTACATCCATCTTCTTAATCTATCCATGTGATTGGTTGACTCCGGTTTATGATGTCCAGAAACTATCTAAGTAGAGCTCTGTCACTTTATATGAATTTTAGTATGCTTGAGTGCAAACTCGTGTACATCAATTGGAATTTCGCATCAGGGTACTTCCTCCTGTAGTCAATAAGTATGCCAACCAAGGAGATTCTTTAGTGTCTGGAGTAAAGGTTTTGTGGGTATACCTCTGGTAAACCCTCCGGAGACAACACACCGCCACTAGGGCCACCTAGCGGTTTAACGACTTGTTGCACGTGCTAAGCGTAGTCATTTTATTTTCTAGATTAGATTTTCTCGAAGACTAGAAAATAATGAGTTTGGGGGTATTTGATAGACACATTTTTGTGTCTAAGTTGTCCTCAATTTTATGTATTGTTGGTACTCGATTTTGTACATACTATGGTGTTTTGTGTGTTTGTAGGTATTTTTGGGAAATAAACATTGTTGGAAATTTCCGCTCGAAAAGTTGATTTTGGTACCCCTGATGAACTGATAAAGGCACCCATCATTTGGATAAGGGCACCACCCAGGGCACCCTTGTTAAAGGAGCCCGTGTAGTGGACTAAGGTCACCTCCCTTCTTCTTCGTTTGAACTTGGATTTTGGCGGGAAATGGAATTCTTAAGTGGAAAAAATTAGGGTTGGCATTTTGGACCAGTTTTGAGAAGACTAAAGGGCTGAATTTGATGGGCTGGACTTAATAGAGATAAATAGGGATTGTGTGATCAATGGTTTCGATTAGAAGTGGTTGAATCGTCGGAATGAAGAAAATCAAAGCAGCACGGTTACGGGAGGAGAAATACACGAGATTTCGTGTGGTTGAAGTGAATTTTAATCAGTCTACAGCGTTACTGGTACGTGATGTGGTCTATTTGGAGTGTGTTAGCCTATTTGAAATGCAAGAAAGAGATAAAGAAGGAAATAATCCCGTAAATATGCAAAGATATTATTCCCGAGTAATGAGAAGATTGGAGACTTTACTGCGAGATTTCCTGTTCCTGTTTGCTTTTTAAAGGGTGTTGGTTATCTTAGGAAAGGTTACGGAGAGTTTGGGATAGTTTAGAGCATCACAGAGGTGTAAAATCAACAACCAGGAAAATTGTTTCCGCTGGTGTAGTGAAGAACACGAAGAACATAAGACCACTTCAAACAGTCGTTCATGCTATAGTGAATGCGACAGTTTGGCGACAGTCTTACATGTTATAACAACAACGACAGTTTATATATATCGTTCTCTGTAACAGTGTTTTGCAACAATTATAAGCGTTGCAAACACCCGTTTTAATTATTTTCTCTATATTTCATCTTTGTAAAAACCTATTTGAGCAATGAAATCACCTTTAGGGCGTGTTTCCATGATGAGAAGCTAATCCCATCCTCTGGGGCGACGGAGGAAGCCAAGTTTCACAAATGTGGTAATTTTATCTTTTCTTGTTATGACTATTTTCTCTGTTATTTAATTGATTTATGAGTTTCATTGAATGGTTGTGATTACAATTGATGGGTTATGCTTAGCTTAGAAGTTTTGATGTCCCATGCTTTAGTTTTACACCCATTACTTTCGAAATCTACCTTAGGCAATGAACTAGAGTCAATAAAACTTTATCATTTGAGATTTTATTGTTTAGAATTGATATATGAACCATATGAGTATGGAAATTGGTGGAATCCTAGCCCCGGTCTCTCCATTTTTTTTTACAACACTTATTAATTGAGTTTGTTATTTTTATTTATAAAAATTAAGTCTAAAAAATCTTCCTTCACAAGTCTCAACGAACCTTTTACTACAACATCATTGAAAATAACCATCACTTGGTCTCAACTATACGAAGTTGTCTTATTTTGTATAACGGCTTAATCCTAAGAGTATTCGATTCCGGACTAGGTCCCGGGGTTTTTCTGCATTTGCGGTTTCCTCGTTAAAAAAATCTTGTTGTGTCATGTACTTTATATTTCCGCATTATAATTTTTTTATTATAATTAAAGTAAATTGGACAAACGTTAATTCCTATATATATAATTGATACGTGAATCCTATTGAGTTTGGTTAAGTCCAAACCTTTGTATCAAGTAAACACACTTTGTTATTATATTGTATCGATCTCGTATCCATAGACGATCACACAAAGTGTGAACCGATTTGTTGTATTATCTCGACTTAGTCTATAGACAATCACTTTCGAGGAAAGGACTTATACGAAGGAAAAGTTATAGCTTGAGGTATACTTTGGGTACCCTCGCCTTTTCACTTATGTATTTTATTTTTTCATGACAGTACGAAGCTTACACCTTATTTCAAGAACATGCTGATTTTAATCAACAATTTCGCGATTTTACATTAATTCAAACAAAGGAAAGGATGGATTCTCTTATGGAGAAAGATATAGAAATAGAAAGGCTGAATAATATGAACAAAGATTTGATTCAATAGCAATTATGCAAAATAACATGGCCGTTAGTTTGGGAGTCCTTGTTACAAATTCAAAATGGCCTCAAACTCGTATCAAAATACCAAGAGATCATGAGACAAGAGCTGAATTTCTATGGAACGACTATTTTTCTCCGTATCCAAGCCAGCCACCTAATGTTTTTCGTAGAAGATTTAGAATACATCGACAATTGTTTAACCGAATAGTGGAAGGTGTTAGGGACGGAGACATATATTTTGTTCAAAAGACCGATGCTTGTGGAGTTCTTGGATTAAACCCTCATCAAAAAGTAACAGCAGTAGTACGAATGTTAGCTTATGGATGTGCTGCAGATGCAATAGACGAGTGCTTATGCATAGGAGAAACCACTGTTTTGGAAGCTACTCATAGGTTCTGTAAGACGTTGTCAATGTGTATGGGAAAAAATATTTGCGTGAACCAACCGCTGGTGATGTTGACTGTTGCTCAAGAAAAAAAAAGACAGGGGATTTCCAGGGATGTTGGGTAGTCTAGATTGCATGCATTGAAAATGGGATAAATGTTCGTCGGCAGAATCAGGGGCTTACACCGCGTATAAAGGGAGCGAAAGTATCGTGTTGGAGGCGGTGGTGTCCTATGATATATGGTTTTGGCATGCATTTTTTGGTATGTCAGTCTCTAACAACGATATTAATGTCATGAACCGTTCATATGTTTTTCGAAGTCTTGTCACTGGAAAAGAACCACCGGTGAACTATGAGGTAAACGGTCATTCATATGATATGCCGTATTATCTAGGTGATGGCATATACCCAGACATTGATACTATTATTATGGCCATTAAACATCCGGTTGGTAGGAAAAAGGAAATATTTTCAGCGATGCAAGAGGGTGCAAGAAAATATGTAGAGCGGGGATTTGGTATACTACAACAATAGTTTGGAATCATCAAACAACCTGTAAGAATGTGGAATCCATATGTGCTTGCCTATATCATGAAAACCTGTATTATCTTACATAATATGATAGTTGAGGATGAGCGTCTACCCGGTGACTGGAAACATGTTTATGAACAACGTAGCAACCCAGCACCGATTAATACATTAAGAGGCAATAGTGAGGAGTTTTCCCAAATTAGAGCTGAGCAACGCCGACGTGCATTGCGTAACAAAGATATGCATATTCGCTTGCGTGATGAATTGATCGAACATATATGGTCAGAATATGGGAATTAAAAAGTTGGAGACGAGGACATGTTTAATTATATGGGTTGTTTTTTTATGAAAATTTTTGTTTGTTATTTTCTTTATATCTTAACTTAGGATAATAATAAAATCCTTTACTTTTCTTCTTATCATTTTCTTTTTGTCGATACTAAATTCTTATCCCTGCATATTACTGTTTTCTTATCCCAATAGGTTATGATTGATTCACGTCCATTAATTCAATTCAACGGAAATAAACTTAAAATCCAAAAATTACATAATAATACGGCTAATTATAATAATTAAGACTGGTTTCTTCTATTTCGAACTATGTCCGCCTTACGAAGTTCGAAGTACTCCTTTTGTACAAGATCCAATTTTTCAAGGTATATCATAATGATGCGAAATTCTTCGTCTTCAGCTTGCTTGGCTAATTTTGTTGCATGTTCGGCTTGTTTTGCTGCAAACTCAGCTGCTCTTTATTCCATCTTGAATCTTGATTGTGCTTGGTAATGAGTATTGAATTTTTTTTTTCTTTAATAATTATTCCCATCAATTCCTCTTGTGCAGTGGATTTATCTATCCTAGTTTTCTTCAATTGTTTCGCTATTTTTTTTCCATAGCTTACAGAGATATGTGTTCTCTATGTATCCCTTATCTATGTCTCCCATATCTGAGTTGTTGGATGCCGTCCTTCGTCATCTTCATCATTATTATCATAATTGTCCAAATCGTGTGTCGTATCGAATATAAAAGTAAATCGCCGATTATATTTTATATTTTATAAGACGATTGGGTAGCACTCTTCGTGCTTAATTTTTTTTACATCATTGAATTCCTTGAACCGCTTGTTTACTTCTTCAACCTGTCAATGTTTTTAAAAACAGTTAAGTTCAAATAATAGAAAATAAATGTTCAACAAATTAAGAATACTTGCCTTCTTTTCAGGACCCCATCCAGTATGATATTTACCTTCTACTTCCACCTCTTTTGCCGAGAACAACACCACATCTTTACTTATTACCTGATACCGTTTTTTCCACGAACTCCAAGATCATTATGGATTATTAGGTAATTGAAGTTCAATATCATCTTTGATACGAGTCCACAACACTGCTTCTGATTGATCAGTTCCGACACCAGGATCTTATGATATTGAAAAATGAATTCTACACATCGTTACATCTTCGATTGATGAAAATTTTGGACCTCGAGCTACTCGTGGTGCCATTGCAAGCGATTAAATGAAAAATTCCTAAATAATTTGAAAGAGGAAATAATACTAGTTTGAACGACTAGTTGTGGGAAAATACAAGCAGAAATCATGTGTATATATAGGTTTATGAAAGAAACCTTTAACGTTGAAATTTCGAACGTTTAAAAATGTCTAACGTTCAATTTTCTCCAACGTTCCAAAATTATAAACATTTTCCAAAAAAATTTTCAATAACTCAAAAAATAAAAAAAGAAAAAAATAGGTTAGGCGTAAACTTTATGTACGCCTGGTGTGGGGCATGCATATTATGCACGCCTATTGTGGGGCGTGAAATATACGTACGCCTGATGTGTGGGCGTAAAATTTATGTACGCCTCGGTTCAAGCGTAAGTATATTGTTCGTCTCATTGGAGCGAACATTAAATAAATGCCTCATGACAAGCGTACATATAATTAACGCCATACCGGGCATACTTTTTATCATTTCTCCAAATGAGCGTAATTTATATATTCGCCTCACCATCGAACGGGGATTTTACATACGCTTCACGAGAAATGGACTTTATAACTTTGACTAGATTCAAACGCACGTAATATGTTCGCTCGACTATATTTAGTTTTGGTCTTGGTTTCAGACCAAATATAGTCTAAGATTTGGTTTTAGTCGAGCTTTTAGTATTTAGTCCGTCCCACTGTGCCTTATTTCTGGACCATATTTTTAGGTTTACTCGTCCACTGTGATTTCTCTAAGGGGTTCGCTTTTGGCGCTATTGAGAGAGATAATGTCGCTGGGTTTCAAGGTTGTCAGAATAAAAGCTTCTTTTATTGCGCAACTGTTGAGGCCGAGGCGTACGGGGATTTCCTAGCAATGGAGTTGGCTGAAAGAAAGTATTCAAAGACATAGTGATTGAAGGGGATTCGCTAATTTTTATAAATGCGTTTAAGTACATGCAATGCAAACCTATTTGGCGTATCTAGAACACTTTAAACAAAATCAAATACCATATTGGGAGATTCGACTCAGTGGAGTTCAGGTACATTAAAAAGACTGCCAATAATGTGGCACACAGTTTAACAGCTATGATTGTTGATAAACACTCAACAAATGAGTGGATCACTTTCACTCCTTCTTGTATCGCTCAGATCATTGAGATTGAGCAGTCTATCGTTAGTTAGTTTCGGTTTTTTTCCCTCTTCTTTTTGTTTTTTCTTTTCCTTGTTGTTTTTTCCTTAAAAAAAGTTGTTATTAAGAAATGGGAAGATACACTCCCTATGTTTAGATCCCGCAATGAATCCCAATTAGATCCTTAAAGAAGATGGTATGACATGTTAGATCCGGGCTGATTTCATATTTATTTTGGGGAACTTCCACTTTAGGGTTCAGGAAGGCAATCCAACGGTCTTTGGAAGTGTTCTCAACATTGGGATTATTAATGTGTAAAATATACATATACTCTTTTGTTAGAGCACTGCTCGGTCAAATCGCATGCGTTGCTATATCAAGCATGTTTGTCAATATTAGTGATCAAAACTATAAAGTCTTGATTTCTAGTCTACTATAGCTAAGGTCTCGGACTAGGATAGAAAGTGTAGTTGAGCTCAAGAACTCCATGGAAATCATCATACAAGACGAAGGACTACTCAAGGAACCAGTCGATCTTCATCGACTAAAAGGTATGTGGAGACTTGAACTTATTTATCACTCAAAAGTCTATCTACTCTATCTCCTATCTTGAGACAAAAGTCGTTTTACTATATAGACTAAAGATATACACATGTGACATTTCGAGCTGAGTATATATCGCTTATCTATTTCTCGAAATGTGTATTGGTAAAGCTTTTGCTTTAGCCAAGTTCATCTTTGCCTAGTGGCGAAATTCATGTTATGTTTCAATCACCTTGGAAATTACTCTGACGAATACTAGTTCGTGAATAACAACTATATGACGTCCTCTGATAATGTTTCAATGATTGAAATGAGAGTTTAGACAATATAACCACTGGGGGATATAAACATTGTTGTGGTAACATATATTTGTATAAGTCCTTATGCACTTGAACCGAAGTTTGCGAACTTTGTTGATCAAGTGAAAACCGGAACTTGAGCAGTCAACCTAGTCCGCGAACGAGCGTAGTTCTCGAACCCGAGAATTTCTGTTGGATTTGAAGCTTGGTTTCAGTACGCGAACCCAGTCCGTGAATTGACTAAAGTTCTCGAACCCGAGAATTTATGTTGGATTTTGTGAACTCCAACCGGTTACTTAAGTCCGCGAACCCAGTCGGCGAACTTAAGTGGTTATGTCCAAAAACGATGTTCGTGAACTTATTTAAATTATCTAAGGAATGCTATTGAAAACCGTGGCTTTATAGTTCATGAATCGATTCGAGTAAATCACATCGTTTTTGCTTCAATTGTGTCTTGTGTAGTGCATAAGATCTTATAGCAATTGAACAACTCTCTAACTAGTTCATTTGAGTCATTTGGACTAGTTATGGTGAAGAAGAATATGGTTGATATGAAAGTTATCATTTGGCTAACCATTTGGTTGACTAATCTTGAACCAACTATTGTACACGTTTGGGTACGGTTACACAAACCCAAAATCGTCAAGTACATGTGTGTATGGAAAGCTAAGTTTTCGATCTAACGGTTGAGAGATATTAGCTTGTATATAATCAAGTTTTCATCTAAAGGTGAATATTGAATGCTTTATTACTAAGTTAAGATTGATTGCAAACCCTGATTTGAAAGACAATATAAGGGAGAACTTTAGCAACTGGGAAACCAAATCCCCACACATTCTGTGTGATACTAGTTTGCTAAGCTAGAGTCGATTCTCTTTTAACCTTTGGTTTTCTTCTTCAAAAAACAGGTTAACGACTTAAAGACTTCATTGGGATTGTGAAGCCAGACCAATACTACTTTTCTTGTAGTTATATGATCTGATCTTGTTGTTTCTATCGTACGAGTATAATTGTAATAATTGGCTTGATATTTCTATCTCCGATAGGCAAGATATAAATGTAATCACAAACATCTTCGTCTCATTGTTTGTGATTCCACAATATCTTTTTTCGCTGCGTCGATTAAGACTATTGTGAGGTGATTGATAAAACTGAGCTGTTCTTCGGGAATATAAGTCTGGTTTTATTGATTGGTTCTTGTTCACCTTGATTTATCAAAAGACGAAAAAAAACTCATAGTTTTATTCGTGGGAGACGAATTTATCTATCTTGTAGACTTTTCTGTGTGAGACAGATTTGTTTGCTAAAGTCTTCGACTTTGGGTCATAGCAACTCTTGGTTGTGGGTGAGATCAGCTAAGGGAATCAAGTGCGCAGTATCCTGCTGGGATTAGAGGCGTAGGAGCATAATTGTACCTTGGATCAGTGTGAGATTGATTGGGGTTCAACTACAGTCCAGACCAAAGTTAATTTGGAGTAGGCTAGTGTCTGTAGCGGCTTAATATTGTGTATGTTTAATCTGGACTAGGTCCCAGGGTTTTTCTGCATTTGCGGTTTCCTCGTTAACAAAATTATGGTGTCCGTGTTATTTCTTTTCCGCATTATATTTCGTTATATAATTGAAATAATACAGGATGTGCGTTGTTCAATCAATTAGAATATCCGAACTTATTGGTTGTTGATTTAAATTGATTGACACTTGGATATTGGTATTGGGTACCATCCAAGTTATCTCTCTTTGATTAGACTCGCAAATTACATTTGCTTGAGTAAATCAAATTGAGAGATTGAGATAATAACTCGTTGAGTATTTTCTATTGATTAAGTCTAGTTGATTCTCTAGAAAACAACTCGGATTTGTCCATACATATTGCTAATCGAAATATTAGGTGAGGTTGTTAGACCCCCGCTTTTTCAATTGGTATCAGAGCAGGAAAACATGTTTAAAGACCTTATCAGTCCATGTTTGTATCGATCTGATTATGGACGATTCTATCTATAATAACGTACCAGTTCAGAAATTACCATATGATTCTAAAAGATTGGATTCACCTGAGAGAACTATCACATCTAAGTCAATATCTAAACATTCTATTGATGTAAAAACTGTTGATTTAGAAACACTCCTAGAACAACAGTTGGATGAACTTTCTGATGAAAGTGATTCAGATATTGATAGAGAAGTTGATGAGGAAGTCTCAGAGTATGATAATTTTTTGGATTCGTTAAAAATGAAGAAGGTTACAACTTCTCATGTCACATCTCTTCTGACTCCAATATGTCAAGAAAACAAGAAATTGAAAAGGATCTATGGTGGTCTTTTTTGTCAGAATCGCTCTTGCGAAGCAGTCCTCAAAGATACCGAGGAAAAACTGAGTAGAAAGTCACTTGAATGTGATTGTGTATGTCAAAAATACTTCTTGTTGGAAGAGAAACTTGCAAAAACTGAAGGAAGGATTAACTCTCAGCAAGCAAGGTTTGATGACAGAGAAAGCGCTTTTCTCGCTCGAGAAAAACGGCTTGAGGCTGATTTAGCTGCTGCTCTTGATAAAATCAAGATGTTGGAAGATGACTTGAAAAAGTTCAATACTAGTTCAAGCAAATTAACCACTATGCTAGGAGCAAGTAAAAATTATCGTGATACACGAGGATTGGTCTATAAGGGAATAGATGTTCCAAGTATTAACAAAGAGGTAAAATTTGTCAAGGCTAGTGATTCTTATCAAAAAAAGGTTTCCACTTATGGAAAAAGTGAAATACCTTCACCGGCAGTTAAGGTTCAGAAGAGAAAAGTATATCAACCTCCAAAGTCAGCACACACGGATTGATGTAAGAACATTCCTTATGTTTGCCACTATTGCGGAAATAAAGGTCACCTGGAAAGGAGATGTCGCTACCGTATAATGAATGATAAACTTCATGATGTTCTTGTTTGGGTATCACAAGAAGTTATGAAACCAAGATCATATGTTAATACTAATCCCCTTAACGTTACATGTTGTAATTGTACAACCTTTAGGCAAAGGAATCAGTGATGTGATCAACCTAGATTTGCCTATAAACGTCATACGAAGCCTTTCCACAATCGTAATGGTTATCAAAAGGATGACTTCTTAAAGACTAAGACAAGATACAATGTTCCCAATTGGAGAAAAACTAACTTGCAAAAAAGTAGTCAATCCAATTCTCTTCTGAGAAATATTGAAGAAAGTAATGGGAAGAACGTTCTGGTTGTTCCTAAACGCACTTAGAAGTGGGTACCAAAGAAAGCCAATGATGCTTTGAGTGTGAAAAGGAATGACCTTCCAGAAAACTCCATGACTATGGAAAAGGCAGTATCCATGATGTTGGAACTTAACAAGTTTTTTGGAAAAATGGAATTGGATGTGAAAGGTTCTAAAAGCGATCTTTTTCATGATAATCCAAAGGTCACTTGTGGTGAGCAAGACATTGTTCACCCCAACACAACTTAGTTGTGTTGTAAGTGCATCCTTACCAAGGAATGCCCTGCTATGTATACGGTGAGGGAAGCACGAGAATTTGGGCACACAGATTATGTTCGGTAAGACGATTGGATTCTTCTAAAAAGGTATGTCTGTGAACACAAAAATAACGATGGTACCTTTGTGTTCACAAACAAAGTTCGTCATAAGATCAACAAAGGTTTAATCTCAGAAAAGACGTAAACAATAGGTAAAGATCATGTATGATAATAATATCACAGGAAAGACATATTTGCGAAGTTTGGTTAAAAACACCTTGCAAGTGTTGCAAGATGATTTGAAGAACGACGTAACAGATGACGATATCAGAAACATGAGAGAAGTGTGATGATTCTGCGATGATTGGAATGTTTGCGAAAATTAGTAATATAACTCTTGCGAGAATATCGCAGGCCAGATCCGAAATTAAAGGGCAGATTAGCTATCATCCACTTTGTAATTTCCTATATAAAGTGTTGAACAAACGTTAGGAGGGAGAGATATTTTTAGAGTGTTGAGCAAGTCATTTAGGAGAGATAAAGTCCAGTGCGGTTGTTAATTTGTTAGTTTTATTCCTTTCCATTCTTGTAAAATTGTGAGATTCATTAATAAAGATTGTGATTGATTATATAAAAAATGACTTAATTGTATGAATTCTTGTGAGGGGTGTAGTGTAGGATTTCGTGCAACTACATATTGGCTCTAGAAACAGGGATTTTCCCTTGTTTTTAGTGTGAAAATTAGTATTGTGATTTGGGAGAATTTGAGATAGTTGGTGAGAAGTTTCAGACAATCTTCAATAATTCTTTGAAAATTGAAGATATGGCTAGGAGAAGAAATGCTTCAAGACAACCAAGTACTATTAGAAGGAGCAAGAGGCTTGCTGGAGAAAGAAGAAATGAAAATGGAAAATCATCAAGAATGAATACAAGAAATGAAGGAGAAAATCAAATTCAACAACCAATTCAACATACACCAGTGCAGAATAGAACTTTGGATTGTGATAGAGTGAGCGTACATACTTGGCGATCAGACTCAGCGGAAGAAATGGAAGAGGAACAACAGTTAAGAAATGAAAGACATGAGGAAAGAGATGAAGAAGCAGTTGGAGGAATAATTCTTGGAGATGATAAAGTTGGAGTATTAGAGGCAACATAGGCGTTAAGACAAAGAATACACAAAGAGAGGAGATTAGAAGCGGAAGAACGCGCAAATTTGACAAGGAAAAACCATGAATTGAGAATGCAAAACATGAGGTTACAAAATAGGAGATCAAGAAGTACAACAAGATCAAGTTCAAGATCAATCAGAAGTGAGGCAAGAAGAATTTCACCTATGACAAACATTAAAGAAGAAAATCAAGATCCAAATGAAGGACGTCGCGAAAGGAGAGAAGTTATGGAGGATCGTTACATACCACAAGGTGAAATTCACCAAAATGAGAAAAATAACAGAGGTCAGGAGAATGAGCAGCGTCAGGAACAAAATAACCGAGATGGCGAATAAAATCGTGAAGAAGGGAGGAGAATATTACGTGGAAGAGAGATTCAAAGAAATCAACAGATAATTGAAGGAGAAATTGAGAGACATTATGCTGAACAAGCACGTTTAGCTTGCGAAAGGGAAAGGTTGAGAGCAGAGGTGGAAGAACAAGAATTCCAAGAGGCAATTTGCCAGAACAATCATGACAATCGAGAAAGGAGATGCGAACAAAACGCAACAATTGTAATATCAATGAAGAATATGATAGGGTACAAAGAGGAGCTGAAAGGCAACATAGAGAATTAGTAGGGAATTAAAAAAATCGCAGAAGAGAAAATGAGAGATATAATGGTGTGCGAATTCATGAAAGAAGTGAGAGAGAAGATCACAGAGAAAGACAAGAAGATAATGAAAGGGGAGAAAATCAAAATCTCGCAGCACAGAACAGGCAAGAACGCAGGAGAAGAGAAGCATAATTAAAGAGACCAATGGGATCAACATCCGGGGTAAACGAGCAAATCTTAAGAGAGTTGACAGAAATGATAGGAATGCTAAATAACAGAAGAGAAGGAGGCAGGAGACAATTGGATGAAGCTATATAGGAAGCTACAAAAACTCCATTCTCGCAAAAAGTACAATTAGGAGGAATTCCACCAAAATGCAGTTTGCCTGCGTTAACCAACATCTTTGATGGAACAACTTGCGCAATTCAACATATTAAAGCTTATGTGAGATGTATGCTACAGTGGGAGAATCATGATGTTGTGTTGTGCAAGTATTTCGCATCAAGTTTAACATGAGAGGCGCTAAAGTGGTTCGAAGGTTTACCCAGGAATACTATAACATCTTTCAACTATTTGCAGACTACATTCTTAGGGGTGTACATAACTAATAATTCCTCGCGGCCAGGCATAGAAGACGTATTTGGGTTAAACCAGAGAATTGGTGAAAGTTTGAAACATTTAACCATAAGATGGAAGATAATGTGTAGTGAAATGGCTGGATGGGTGGATGAGAGATATCTTATCTTATCATTCATTAACGCAATGTTCGCAACTAATCTATTGTATATTCGAATTTTCAGAATCAAGAATACAATTACAATGACAGCGCTGCGAGAATCGCAGGAGGAGTACATTGCTCTTGAAGAAAAGCAGAATGAAGTAGAATCTTATCCAGTTGCGAACATAAGTTCCAATACAGCGAGTGCAATCTTATTTCCTAAATTGATAAACACAGTAGCGAGCACCTCGCAAGTACAACAAGAAAATAAGAACAATAATCAACAGAAGTTGGTATCTATGGGAAGCAGAGATCAAGAAGAATTCGAAAGGGAAAGAAATTTTTATAGTCGAGGTGGAAACAACAAAATTCAAAGACTTGATCAGCCACAAGAGATTTATGGGGGACAAAGACAAAATTATCAAAGAGGATCGGGAAGTCAAAAGACGATATGGGAAGAGATCAAGATGCCACCATTGAATGCTAGTGTGGAAAAATTTTGGGAAGCTATAATTTTAATGGAGAACATTCCAATACCCTGGAACATGGGAAAAGAACCACATCAAAACAACCGAAGTCAAGAATTTTGTTCTTACCATCATTTGCATGGGCATTCAACAAATAATTGTAGAAATATAAAAAGGATAATTCTCAAGATGATAGACCAAGGAAAATTAAATCATTTTTTAATAGGATATCCTCAATCTCATCCCTTACCGCCACTACCAGAAATTCGCAGGGTAAATGCAACAAAAGGAGGAGAAACATTTGTCATAGAAATTGGAGCAAAGGCGAAGAATCTATTTTGTAACTCTATTGTACATTCGAAGATTTTCACGATAATGTTCTAAGCAGAGTTTTCGCGAGGGATGCTGATGAAAAAGAGATAATGAACATTGCGAAAATCTCGCCGCTAAAAGAATGGAAAAAGCAGACTATCTCTTTTACCACAGAAGAAGTACCATAGTCTGGCGAAATGCATGATAACCCATTAGTAGTGAGGCTGGAAATAAACCCAAAACCAAAAGAATATGAAGATGAAGAAGAGGATGATAAGGATGGAGATACATGGGAAATTAATAGAGTTTTAATTGACACATGAAGTTCTTTGGATATCTTATTCTATCATACTTATAAGACTATGGGAGGCAGAGATGAGGATCTAATACCTTCAACCTACAAAAATTATGGTTTTAATGGTACTTCCAATAAGCTTAAGGGAGAGATCACAATGACAATTCCATTAAATGGGATGTCTTCCAAGATTTTATTCTGTGTTTTCGACGTAGAGTCACCATACAATGCTCTAATTGGCCGACCTTGGCTACATGGGATTTTAGGGGTGGCATCGACTTTCCACCAGTGCATTAAATTTCCACATCCTAGCGGTGTTGGAGTAATAAAGGGAGATTGGATTGAGGGAAGGAAAAGCTATGAGATTGATGTAGAATCTTGCGAAGAAAGAGCTGTCAAGAAGGAGAGTTGTAAATATAACATCAAAGAAAGACAAAGAAGTGAGAGATTGATGGTTGATTCAGTAGAACTGAGAGAAGAAAGGTTGCTGCGAACTCAACGCCAGCTGAAAATAACAAATGATGAAAATGTCGCAGAAAAAAAGACTGTAGCGAATATCAACAAAAGAACAGAGGTAAAAAATAACAAAGGTAAAAAATTCAAACTGTGAAGTGAAAGAAATATTGAGGAAAGAAAAAGAAATGTATAATTGATTTGTTGCGAAATTTCAAAAATATCTGTTAAAATGAAGTGAATATATACAAAAATTTTATGAAAAGGAAGACGAGAAATTGCAAATATCAAAAGCAGAATGAAAATATGCGAAAATTTCGCAAGAAATGATCTTTAAGATCCAGAATGGGACAAACATTTATGGCGTACACCCTAGTTCGCGAATAACACTTCGTAAGAGGCAAATGTAATACCTAAAGTACGTCATATAAGGGGGTATCTGTTACATGACTTAGCAATAAGGTTACACCGCTGCTGGAACCTGAGTCATGAAGATTTCGGGTCAATGAAAGCCTATCCAGGAGAGACACCTTGGATTCTCAACTTGAGCATATGACTTGAGTTGGGCGACTAAGGTAATAAGAGATCTCCTAAGGAGTGCAGAGTATGACTAAGGCGCCGAGGTACACAGTTGATCCAAGAGTGCCCGGGATGGATGAACCTATCCTGGCCATTCTTGGCAAGTCTTGGCTATGATGCAGTCAGCCCGAAGAAAACCCCACTTAGGGTGCAGTCTTGTAACCATAAGCCATATAGGCAAAAGGGATAAGAGGATGCGAAAACAGCTGGTTGTTGTTAAGACTGGATGGGAGGATCTAGTATTGTATGGCCGATGTACATCTCCTTGAAAGGGAAACCATGGGGAAGATAAGGGAGGCACCCTCCATTAGGGAGCTGGTAAGTGTCTTAAGACGCAAATGTCATGAGGCTATATTTTCGGAATAATTTTTAGACTTGTCATTTGTGCAACAGTCTTGAAGAGGAAATAATACAAAAGAAAAGATAAGACGAGATCAATGGGTCATTGCATGCAAGTGTAAAGACGTCCTGCGATTTCGACGCAAGACGACAATGTTACGGGGCTTTAGTTTCACAAGAAAATTTAGGCCTGTCATATTGTCGCAGAAAAAATACAAAATAACAAAAAGTTAAGGCAAGATCAGTGGGTTTTTACATGAAAGTGTAGAGACGTCCTGCGATTTTGTCGCAAATAAAAAGGATGGAAAAATAAGACCTTTACTTAGGAAGGAAAAATAAGACCACATCAGAATACAAGAACTTTAATGTCAATGTAATTTTACAGTTTATACTTGCGAGATTATACAGAGGAAACTGCGAGTTTGTCGCAAACTACTTTACCAAACAAAGGTAATATGCTCAATCACTCATTTGAATACAAATAACAGAGGCAAGTATGGGAATGCATAAATTAAATGTTATTTGTTTCACATGATAGATTTACACATAAAAAAATAATTAATTTTGGATAGTCAAATTGCAAGAAAGAAAATTCTTCTAACACATGCAGGAAAGAGCAAAAGAAATAGAGCTTGTATTGATGATTGGAGAAATTCGCAGTGACAGATTACAAGTATACAAAGATGAAAGATCAAGAGCAAATATAAAAGTTTTGCAAAAAATTGAACAAGAAAATATAAGGAAGCGAAAACTATTTTCTACTTGATTCTTCACCAGAAGTCTCTTCCCCAGCAGATTCTTCATCAGATTTCTCTTCTCCATTTTCTCCAGACTCTGTTTCTTCATCAGCCTCACTATCAGAGATGACCAAATTAGGCACATTCTCTGGGATGTTGTCTAAAAGATAAGGATATTTGGAGTGAGGAATCTTGTTGTCATCACAGATCGCTTTGATAGTATTATTGTGATAAGAAATTACGTCATTCCCAAAATTCGCAATAGTAATCTTCATTTGAGCCTTCAGTTTTGAAAACTTCTCATTGCGAGAAGAAAGATCCGTTGCGAGCTTCGCCTTGTCATTCTCAAGCTCTTCAATTCTAGTGTGATATCTCCCTTCAGCTTCTGCGAAAATACAACGATAAATCAATAATTGGATGATGAAAGCTTATGAAAAACAAACAATTAAATAAGGAAGAACAGTTAACAACCTTCTCTGTTAGAAATCATATCTCTAATCAGGGCCGTTTGCTCAGTTCGAAGACTAACATCTACACCTAAATTATTCCTGGCATTATCTAGAACTTTTTCAGCCCAAGCAAATTCATCATCGTCATTTATGAGAAGGCGAGAGCGAGTTTGATTCTTTCTTTCGCAGATTACAACATTTCTATGTTTGAGGTCATCTCTTTCGATTTGAATCTCAAGAAGAATTTCCTGAAATTTCGCTAATGTCTGAGTACCTTGGAGAGAAATACGGTCTTTTTCATCTATCAGATCACTATATTTGGCTTTTAATTTATAGATTTCATCCTTTGAGTTATGAAAGAATTGTCTAAATTTATTAGCCATATCCAAGACAGAACTATGTTCAATTTCTAAAAGACGAAGCTTGGATCTAAGCTCATTTATGGGAAGAGACTCAATCTTATTGTTTGAAAAACTATCTAGAGAAGTATTTAGATGTTCAAGAAGGGTATCATCATCCATGTGATTGGGAAATGAATGAAGAAGAATAGCTTCATCAGTAAGACCATAGACGTCTGCGAAATGGTAAACTCTATAAGAAGAAAAAAAAATTGAGACAATAAAATATAGGGGAAAGAAAAAAATTTGAAGACTAGATACTTTTTCCTTCTGAAAAGAATTGTCTGATTCCAGTTGTTTGATTTTTTTACGAAGATTCGCAGATTCGACCTCCAATCCTTTATTTTGCTTATTTCTCTCGCGAAGACCAGCAACTTCAGTCTCCATTTCTTTATTTTTGTTGAGAAGTTTAAGATTCTTCTTTGCGAAGGCCGCACGCCTCTTTTCCAAGTCTGAGACAACAACAAAGGAAGCTTTCCCAGCCTGCGAAATAATGCAGCGAATTTTGGGAATGAATTATGAATTCAAGATAAAAACAAAAAGAAAAAAAAGTATAAGTACGAAAATTTACCAATCTATTGAGTGAGTGCAAGAAATTCGGAGATATAGATCTTGATACCCCGCGAATAGATTCATTATTCTCTAGGAGAGGGGCATCACAGATGGAAGCTATGGACTTGCAAGCATTATTTAGAGGGGTATCACCTTATACTTGCATAGTATTAGCAAAAATGCCGGATAGATGAGCCATGGAAGATTCAGGCTGAGAAGATTCTTTCGCAGAAGAGATATCGTCATTATCATCATCATTATTCCCACTGGAACTTTCACTATCTTGAGGAATTGAGGGAGAAGGAGATTGAACTTTCCGTTTCTTTAAAGGAGGAATAACTGAATTCTCTCTGCGAGGAGCGCCTTTGCCTTTACCTTTACCCTTGCTTTTCACAACCTTGGAGGGTTCCTCTATCTCATCAATAGCCTTCAAACACAAATAAAGATAAGAAATAGAGGCAACAATATATTGTCAAGAATATTAAAAGAATATTTCTTACTTCATCTGTGATTGATTAAAAAGCTGATAAAGTACTAGTTTTCCCAAACTTCTTGTAGTTTTCTTTCAGCCTTTTAATCTGGTAATTTCGCAGTTATAAAAATATTGGAGTAATTAGCGAGAATATATGTAAGAGTACAAGAAAAATAATAATGAGGATTCGGGCAAAATGTGGAAACGTGCCTCGTCATTCTTTTCGGGCCAGCTGAATACCCAGGGTCGGTAATCTGCGACATTCACATGTAAGGCATGAGAACCAGAAATATATGGACCCTCTATAATTAAGGGGAAAACTCACCACTTGTTATCATTATAATGACGCGAGGAATAATTATCGCCAGGATGCTAGTCAATATCTTGCATGATTAATTGGTCATCAGCAATATTATCTCTCTTATGTAAGCGAACACCCCAGCAAGTACTGTCTCTCTTCATAGGAATAAATTCATAATTCGCAAAGAAGTTTTTGACGGTATAGTTCGCAGGAACAATCGCAATGTCTTTAAACTTAGGATTTTTAGCTTCATCAGGATAATGAGATCCCTTGTCAGCACCACGATTGGCGAACTCAAGCAGGAGACGAATGCAATCCCCACTCAATTGGTACACAGCTCGCGAGAATTTCGTATGTGAAGGAATTTCATAAAACAGGGCAAGCTCAGGATCATAAAGGGGAATGGGAAGACCAGCTTCAAGCTGACCTAGCGAGACTATGATCTTTCCCTGATTCCAAGGATGATCAGAAAATAATTTGGCAGTAAGTTCGGATTTAGGGTTTTGATCGGGAATACGAGATAGAGTAAAACCTTTATTCTGAAGCTTCTTTTGAGCCTTTTCAAAGGCAATCTCATTCTTGCGACCGACTGGGGGCATTCTTTAGTATGGGAATGGAGAAGAAAGTAAAAATTTGAAAAGATGAGAATTGAGAAAAATTACAGTAGCAGGAGAAGAATTCACGAAAGAACAGTGAAGAAAGTTGCAGAGAAAATAAGAAAGGAAGTAAAAAAAGAAGAGTAAAGAAGAATGAAAAGAGTATATATAGAGAGAAGAATACTCGAAAAGATAAACACATTTAATGAAAAGATTATACGTGAACAGTTGGAATACGGTGGTTGAAAAATACGTGTCAGAAGCTGGATGAAAGAAGGATACGTGTAATAAATTTGGAGAAGAATGCAGAATCGTGTCAGTACGGAGAATATGAAAAGATAAAAAGTTGTGGAATTTTGAAGAACAATTTCTCATGATATTCTACCCTTCGCAGAGAATACATGAGAAGAGGCAAGATGTAGGATCAGAATATCGCAGGAAAGACATATTTGCGAAGTTTGGTTAACAACACCTTGCGAGTGTCGCAAGATGATTTGAAGAATGACGTAACAGCTGACGATATGAGAAACATGAGAGAAGTGTGATGATTCTGCGATGATTGGAATGTTTACGAAAATTAGTATTATAACTCTTGCGAGAATATCGCAGGTCAGATCCTAAATTAAAGGACAGATTAGCTGTCATCCACTATGTAATTTCCTATATAAAGAGTTGAACAAATATAAGGAGGGGGAGATCTTTTTCGAGTGTTGATCAAGTCATTTAGGAGAGATAAAGTCTAGTGCGGTTGTTAATTTCTTAGTTTTATTCCTTTCCATTATTGTAAAATTGTGAGATTCATTAATAAAGATTGTGATTGATTATATAAAAAATGACTTAATTGTATGAATTCTTGTGAGGGGTATAGTGTAGGATTTCCTGCAACTACAAATCACGTGAGATACTCTGAGCCTTCGGGCTCGTCATTGTTTCTCGTCGTGGGAGTACCAGCGTCGGTGATGACGCTGACTATACTAGCATTTCTTTAGACTTTAAATGCATAATGTAAAATAAGACAATGATTTACGTGGTTCGGCACTAAGTCTTACGTCCACGGGGGGTTGGTTCTTCACTATATGTGTTATAAGGTTACAAAGTATAGTCAAATGACTCTGAGTAGAGAGAATGAAGCTATGAAGATAAAAAGTAAGACTTACCTACTCTCACAAAATTTTTTTTCTCTCTCTCCCTTTCCCTTTTCTCTAAAATTGGTCCACCCCCTTTCTTTAAGAGGAGTGGGGTATTTATAGGTGGATTACATGGGTCCCATTATTCTGATTCTCTTATCCTTATCTTCTTGATTTATGCGCCAATCTGAAGGTACCTTCGCTCCAGCCCGAAGCATCTCAACGGTCGTCTGCTGTTCCGAAGCTATACCTTTCTTTTGTTCCAGGGAATGCTTGACACGTGTGTAGTACTTGGCGTGTTTAATGCTGGTGGTTAGGTACAGGACGCATGCGTGAGACAGCTATTCTCTGCAGCTGTCAACTCCTCGTCGGGTGCTCCTCATCCATGTCGTCCAATTTGAATCTGCCTTGGGATGGAGTAAAGTGTGTTTTGGGTCTTCTAGGGTGCTTCTCGGGCTATTGGTTTTCGGGAAGCCCTTGGTTGGGGTGCCGTTGGATCTTGCTGATGATGGGAACGTGTTGGGGGATGAAGAGGTCTCTCTTGTGATGAGGGACACGTGTACTAATAGATATTTATGCACCTACAATTTTCCCCTTTTCTTTCTAACTTTTGGCGGGTCTAGCCAAAATTTTGAAGAAAACTGTTCATCATCTTCCCGTAATAACTTTTCCTTTTTCTTAGGACACGTTTCCCACTTCTTTGCAATAACTTCTTCCTAGAATAACGGGATATCTTTCTCTTTCTTACTTGATAATAAATACATGAGGGGGGAATGAATGTAAGAATTTTTATTCTCTCTTCTTTTTCTTCTTCTTCCGGCTGCTGTCCCTTTCTTCTGGTTTTTTCAAGAAACCTAAATTCCATCTTATCTTTTTGTTCTTTACTTCATCTGATAGCTTAACTACCTAGTACGACGCCTTTACTGCTGCCTTAATCTCATTCGGTCGTTCGCCGTCATTCCTTTCCTTGTACTTCTTCATTAATCTTTGGTAAGTACTGATCTGATGTAAATAAATTTCTGCTCCTGTAAATTCTTATCCACAGACTTTTACTTTTGCTTCGATGTATATGAGTTTATCGATGGGGAACATCTTCTACAACAGTATATATACTTTCCCCTATTCTCCATCGCTAAACTTTAAGATGTGGTTGCCTCTGTTTTCAAGTTGTCCTATTTCTCCAATAATGGTGTTTTTGAAGATTAGGGTTTTGTTTTTGATTTTATTTCTCAATGTTGCCCTTTGTAGGTAATCATGTCTGGTAATAATCGAAGAGGCGGATCTTTTAGGACACCCAGCTCGAGCCCTTATAGGTCTTCACCTCGCCGAAGTCCTGACGTATCTCCACCGAAAGATCCTCCGCTTCCTTTGCATTCTTTTCTTCGTTCCAAACATTCTTTGTCTTCTTCTCAATAGCGTGGGGAACATGTGAGGGGTTCGCGGTATCCCGTTGGTAGGGCATCAAGTAATCCTTCCCAATATTTCTCAGAACCATTAATGGCTCAACCTCTTCGGTCTATCATTCCTCCTAAGACTTCATCTTCTCAGGGACAGGGAGGGTCACTCACTACCCCGTTGTCTAAGAAGGACGTTGATTTGTCTAGGAAACCTACTGCTAAGATAAAGTACGATGATCTAAGTCCTTCAAAACGATCATCAGCTCTGCACCCAGTATCGGACGTTGCCCCTCCGGGTCGTACCGCTGCCAACCCAAAGAAGAAAAAGAAGGTGTCTTTTCGGGACATTAATTTGGGGGAGTTTAAGGCTAGGCATGGTCTTGAATATTTTGAAGTTCGTTTCTACAACCAAGGTGACGAGATTATGTATAACATGATCACCAATTATAAGTACGATTTCCAACATCTGCTAACGACAGATGGTGCCTTCGAAGCGGGCCTGATGCTTCCTTTGTATAAGTCTGGTGATTCATTTTTCTATGATGTCTTGTCATGTCGAGAAGGTTCTACCCCTCATACTTATTGTCATTCAGTAGTACAGTTGAGTGAGAATTATCTTCGGACTCTTCGGGAGGCTTATCTTAGAAGCAAGGGCAGGACGCTGATGACATGCTACCAGCCTAATCTGGCGGAGAGAAACGTGTATACCCCTTAGAATTTCAATGCTTCTTTCAAGTATTATGTCAATGGTCGAAACCGGAAGCCTTGGAGCGTCGATTTACGTACAATGCTAGCTCCTCGTGGTGAGGTTAATCTTATGAGTGAAGTGAGTGATACTAAGCTACGCTTCGTTCCAGGCACAGAGAGCAATGCCCTTCCGGAGCCATTTCCAGGCAAGGAAAATCTTCGTCGAGATCATGACTATGAATGGTACGCTACTCCTGTCGAGATTATTGGCCCCTAGGCTTATGGTTGGGTCCCTGGGGATCATGGATGGAAACCAACTGCTCAAATTAAGGTTCGTGAGTGTGCCCCTGCTCGGTACGACGATTTCTTCCCCTGGACTTTGAATTTTGCCGGTATGAGCTTCAATTATCGCCTTGAGGCCGCTGACTATGAGGCAGATGAGAGTTTCGAGCATGTTCCTCCTCCCAAGGCTTCTGCTGTTACGAAGGTAAGATTTATTATTTTCTTTCTGTCATGCTATGTAGGTCTTTTCCCCTAAGATAGGAAATCTTACTTTCTCTTTTCCGATAGGGTTCAAAGAAGAAGAAGATTAGTCCTCTTAAATCGTTTACTTCCGGTGTTGTTGATTCTAGGGTCCCCGAAGTTACCAGCCCTGTTGGTAATGAAGAAGAATTTGATGAGTACGAAGAGGAATCCGACGAGGAGGAACGAATAGAGACGACTCTTCTGCTACTGAAGATACCGACGAAGAGATTCATGTTGGATGAAAGACAAATGGCAACGATGTTACTCCTAAAATCGCTCCTCCACCCCCTTCGGATAAGCACGCCGATTTTGGTCTTCCCGGTTCTCTACTGGAGGATATCCCTGAGATAAATCCTGAGTTTTTTTTCGGGAAAATTCATTCATCTGGTGGTGCCGCGGATATTGGTACCGTCTTTGGTTCAACTCCCGAGTTCCGACTGTTGTCTCCAAGTGATAATTGGGAGGTGTATGTCAAGGAAGACATAGAAGAAGAGAGCTCCGAATGCGAAGATGCCGAGCTGCGTGCTTTGAAAGAGGCTAAAAGGAAGAAGAAAGTCATCTCGAGAGGGGAGAGAGATGATAACGCTGCTGGTGGAGAGGAGGAGCAGCGTGGTCCTTTTGTGTTTGGTGATGCTCTGGATAAAAGGCAAGAAAATATAGCTCTGGTATGAGTGGTGATGCTGATGTGACTTCCCCAAAGGATTTCGTTTCCCCCGTGAAGTGCGGTGGTGAGGATGAGACCTATAGATGGTTGAAGGAGAAGGGTATCCTGAACGTTCCTCATGGTGCTCCGCCCGTGCCCGAGGAGGGACCCTCTGATACCTTTACTCGTCAGCGGATGCAACTATCGTCCCGTGAACTGGTAGCCGAGATCTAGGATTGAGATCTGATCGCAGCCGCCTCAAACTTGTTACCTAGGGCCCCTACTTCGATTTCTGATATGATGGCTATGGCTGATGGTTACCAATATGGCTATTCCCAATAACGTATCCTTGAGGTGAAAGATTTGTCTTTTTGGAGACTTGGATATGCTTCGCTGGTTTCTGCTAACTTTTAGTTTTGTTGGTTTGTTTCAGCTTGCAAATAGTGAGTACTGCAACCACACGATGTATCAATACTATAAAGCCAAGGCCCTTAAGTTAGAGGCTAAGCTTCTCCAGAGAGATGATGAACTTTCCAGCGCTTATTAATCTATTGGGGCCAAAGCTAAGGAGATTGAGAAGTTGCAGAACGCTTTGTGAGGGAAGGAGTGGGTGGGTGCTTCTGAAGAGAAACTTCGCCAGGAAGTGGCTTGTCTTCGCTCAGATTTGGAAAAGGAACGTGCCAAAGCTTTGTCTTCGATAGGTTCATTCTTTCTGCTTCCCATTTTTCATTTCTTTTGGAGTGTTCTTTATGAGTTGGCCAGTCCTATCTTCAGCGGGCGATGCCAGAGATTTGACCTGGATTCATAGTGAGAAAACTCTCCAAGCTTCTCGAATAAGTGATCTAGTAGCCTGGGTGATTGAGGCGGAGGAAAAATGGAATTCTCATGCCGATGAGTATAATCAGATGTCTGCTCAGCATAGGTAGAGGCTTTATCAGATGGTCGATATGTAGAATAGCATGAATGCTGAACGTCGCCAATTTAATGGTGCCTTACTTTAGACTCGGGAAAATCTTAGCGAGGCACGTACTTTGGTTTCCAGTTTGGAAGCTAAGGTGGCTGACTTGGAAGGGGAACTTCGTCAGGCTCAGTATCCTCATGATTATGTACAACGTCTCGTTCGTTAAAGGGACGATTCCAGGGCCGAAGCCCATGCTCTTAGTAAATCTTTATCCTCTTCCAGAGCCGAATTTTCTCATTCAGCTAAGTCATAGAGGGATTTGGAAGTGAATCTATATATACTTACCAAGGGGATTGAAGAAATGACTACTGAGGGCAATCGTCTTCACCATTCTAATTTTATCAAGCATGTAGAGTTGGATCAGTGTCACTTTGCCCTCACCACTCTTCAACTGGATTATATAAAAATATCCCATGAATATGATTTTTTTGACGATGCTCGAGACACTATAGTAAATGAGTTAGAGATAGCTTCGGCTAGTATCGAAGGTATATGTTCGTTTGTTCACGAATGATCTTCCTATGCCTTGTTTTTTAATTCTTTTTGCTTTGATTTTATTTCCTTTCAGAGATTGAGAAATAACTTCTCCGAGCAAACGAAGAACTTGAAAAGGCTCAAGCTACATTAGAGGTCCAGCAAAGGCAAGCCAAGCAGTTCGAAGAGTTATCCGAGTCTCGAGACGTGGTAGCGAAAAAAGCGTCCCAAGAGGTGGAGAAGTTATCATCGTTACTAAGCCAATCTGAACTCAAAACAACGTATATTAAGCATGAGGCACGCCGTCAACTTGCCGAAGAAGTAAACAAGATGCTGGCTTCGATTGAACAATCCCTTTTCAAGGACCATGGTCTTTCCTAGAAATACAAGCGTCATTCCGTACCTGATCCCTTCAAGTCTTCCTCATGTCCTTCCTCTGGTGGGAGCGTTCCTTCGCCCCACGCGGAGCTTCCTTGATGTAGTTCTTTGGGATGACTCTTGTTGGGTTTTGATCCTTGCTGATTACTTTGCACGTGGCCCTCTTTTCTGTATATTGGCCCTGTTATTTAAATTCCTTTTAAGACTTGTAATCAACTTTTTTGAGTAATGATCATTATCCTGCTTTGGTATTTACAGCTTCCTTTCTATTTTTTCCTGCATTATAAAATTGTTTTTAGATAGGATATGGAAGAAAAAATGTAAAATATTTGGGGATAGTATCGAAGGTATGTCTGGTGATACCTTTGTTATTATCTGTGGACCTGTCTCCCCGTTAGCTAATCCTTGGGCCAGAAGGTTACCGAACGGTGGGGGTTTATACAATGTTTTCAGGATATGTGATGCCTTGATAAAACATGTACAAGCATCCATTCTGTCGAACCGCTGCTTTATGGTTTGGTTGGGTATCCCTTTCTACTGGAATCCTTCCCCAGGGTCGTGCAATGTTACATGCTGATAGGGGATTCCGGAAGGATTATATTCTGGTACTTTCCCCAATTCAAGAAAATGTGCATTTTATTAATACGTTGAGGTCTGCTATTCCTCATCCAGAGATAGAAACATGTTCAGCAGCTACGCTATCTTCTTCTACTGGTGTTCTTTGCACAGGTGCAGAACTGTGTTGTTTTATGGATAGTATGGCTTGAGGTACTTAGTATTCCAGGGGTGTCTCAGGATTTCTCCCTTAAGATTGCGCAGGTAGTACGAACCATTTCCGGCAATATCATGTATGACGAATGGCCCTCCCCAATTTGGTGCTAATTTCCCCCATTTTCTTTCTCGCTGATATTGCGGTATTGTCCGGAGCACATACTGTCCTTCTATGAAGTTTCTAAGTTTAACCTTCTTATTATATTTTCTTGATAATCTTCGTTGATAGTTCTCCATCATTTGTAGCGCTGCCTCTCTTCTTTCCTCTAGATCGTCAAGTCTTTCTAACATCATATCTGTGGTGAGGTTTTTCTCCTATGCTTCAGTCTTGGTGGTGGGCATGATAATCTCAGTGTGGATGACTACTTCGGTTCCATATGTGAGAAGGAACAGAGATTCTTCGGTGGCTGATCTCCTTGTGGTGCGGTATGACCACAGCGCATTATGAAACTATTCACACCACCGGCTTTTATGTTCATCCAAGGACTTCTTGAGAACTAAAGCCAGCGTTTTTTTTTGTAGCTTCGGCTTGGACATTGCTTTGAGGGTAAATGGGAGTGGATTTGTTCTTCCTAATTTTGAACGTATCGAATAACATGTCTATGTTTTTTTCCTTATAGTTGCTTGCCATTGTCAGAATCGATCTCTGCGGGAATGCCAAATCTGCAGATGATATTTTGGAAGATGAATGTGAATACATCGGAGTCTCTGATTCTCGAAAGAGTTTTGGCCTCTACCCATTTACTGAAATAGTATGTCGCTACTATTAAGAATCTTCTTTTCCCTGATCCGTCGACCAAGGGTCCTACAATATCCACCCCAACTTAGCAAATGGCCAAGGGATATCCACTTAATTTAACTTTGTTGATGGGGCATGGATCTTCCTGGAAAACCTTTGACATTCTTCGCACCTTCGTGACATCTTGGATGCATCTCCCATCATCTGTGGCCAGTAGTACCCTTGTATTTAGCTTTGTCGGTCAGTGACCTCATTCCGCCGTGATTGCCGGCGTCTCCATAGTGAATGTGTTTTAGTATGTAATGGCCTTATTTTCTGGATAAGCAGCATAACAGGGGTCCTAGGAAGGACTTTTTGTACAGAATTCCGCCACGAAGCTCGTATCTTCCTGCCTTTGCCTGTATTTTTCTTGCTTGTTTTATGTCTGCTGGCACCGTTCCTTCTTCAAGGAACAAATGGACCTTGGTTCTCCAATCTTCCTCTTTGCTGAAATATTCATCTTCCTTTTCCCTTGCTAGGATGTCATCTTGGACGAAGTCCTCTTCGATGTCCTCACCCACATCATCATCGGCAATGTTCTCTTATGCATTGTCTTCTCGATTTGTAGCGAAGGATTGCTGAGGGGTGATCGACGGGGTTATCTTGATGGCTTTTACACTTTCATCCCTTAACATGGATGAAATATATTCCAAAGCATCTGTATGCCTTAGATCCTTTCGACATAGGTGTCGGAATTTGATAGTGGGTATTTGAGATGCTAAGGTCTGAACCAAAGTCATGTACGCTGAGAGAGTCTCGTCATAGACATTGTATTCTAACTCGATTTGTCGAATAACCAGTTGTGAATCGCTTGTTAGACGTACATTTGTTATCCCCATCTCTAAGATTAAATGAAGGTCATGAACAATGGCTTCGTATTCCACGATGTTGTTGGTGTGCCCCTTGAATTCCAACCTTAGCGCGTGCACAATCCTATCTCCGGTCGGGGAGGTGATCACGATGCCTATGCCTGCGCCTTTCCTATTTCTTGACGCATCGATGAAGATCTCCCATCGTCTTTGGTTTGAGGGTTCGAGGACGTCCAGCGGATCCTTACCATCTTCTTCAGCTTCTGCGGAGTCCTTTACTTCTTCGTCGTCTTCTAGAGGCAGATCTGCTAAGAAATCCGCCAGGACCTGTGACTTCTGAGCGGTTTGAATCTCGTGGATAATATTGAATTGATTAATATGAGTTTTCCATTTTGCTATTCTTCCTACTTTCCCTGCGTTTTTAAGGACTGCCTCTAACGGTGCTTTACATTGGATACAAACATAATGCGTGAGGAAGTAAGTTTTCAGTTTTTGTGTTGCCCAGACCAGCGCCAAAATGAGTTGTTCGATCTTTGTGTAGTTCCTTTCGCTGAGTTGAGGGTTTTGATGACATAGTATATTGATTGTTCCACATTCGTGTTCGTTTTGACTAGCACTGCGTTGACCGCATCCTCCGTTGCTGCTATGTACAGGGCTAGTACTTTATCCGGATCGGGTTTTTGAAGGATCGAAATCGTGGCTATATATTCTTTGATCTTTTGGAATGCCTCTTCGCACTTATCAGTCCATTCAGACGTGCTCCCTTTTTTGAGGATGTTGAAGATATGTTTGCATTTGTCTGAAGACCTAGCGATGAACCTTCATAGTGCCACTAAGGATCCGTTTATCCTTTGAACTTCCTTTAGATTCTTTGGGGATGTCATCTCCACAATGGCTTATATTTTGGCGGGATCGACCTCGATGCCTCTCTTCGTTACTAGGTACCCAAGGAATTTTCCTGAAGTTACGCCAAAAGTGCATTTTTCTGGGTTTACTTTCATGTTTTGCTCCCTCATTGCTTCGAAGATATTTCCCAAGTCTTGATGGTGGTCTTTTCGCAACTTGATTTTGACGAGCATATCATCGACATAAACTTCAAGGTGCTCCCGATCCATGGCTTGAAAATGGTGTCGACCATTCTCTGGTACGTTGCCCCTGCGTTTCTTAGTCCGAAGGGCATCCTTATGTAGCAATAGAGGCCGTGCGGAGTATAAAATATTGTATGTTGCTGATCTTCCTCTATCAAGGCTACTTGGTTGTAGCCTAAATACCCCATCCATGAATGATAATTCTTTGTATCTTTCCACCGCCTCCACCAATTGATCGATGCTTAGGAACGGATAACTGTCCTTAGGGCACGCCTTATTGAGGTTGATGAAGTCGATGTATATCCTTACGCCTCTGGTATTTTTTGAAACGATGACCATGTTCGAAATCCATGTTGGATATTTTACTTATTTTTAAATCCTCCCTCTAACAGCTTGCGGAATTCTTTATCGATTGCCTGATGGTATTATTGTGCCACTTTACATATTTTTTTCCTGACAGGGGTCGTGCCTGGCTTTATATGAAGCTCGTGTTGAATTATCTTCGGATCAATCCCCGGCATATCTCCCAACTTCCATGCGAAGATATCCGCATACTCCCTCAGTAGGCTTGCTAGAGCTATCTTTCTTTCTTTGTCCATTAAAGTTCCTATCTTGATCATCTTCGGGTTACTTCCGGTACCTATATTAATCTCCTCCGTTGGTTCTACAGGTGTGAATGTGGGCTTTGATTCCCCTAGGAGAGGGACGTCCTTTAATTGCTATTTGGCAGGATCTTCAACCTCCTTAGTCGCTGAGGTCCCTGCTTCACTGTTTAGGACTATGTTTTCTTTGGTAAGGCTTTTTCCTGAGATTTCTTCGAGGTATAGGTCAATTGTCTTATTCTTGGAGGCCTCTCTGTTCAGGATTCTTCGGGATTTCCGATGGGCATCTTGCTCGTTGTTGAGCTGGTTTTGCAAAGCCTGGCATTCATGGGCAGTGGCCTAGTCCCCTTTTATTTTCATTACCCCTTCGTGTGTAGGGAATCTAAGATACTGATGAGATGTAGCTTCTACCCCTCTGAGTTTGTGCATCCATCTTCGGCCAATGATTGCATTTTATGGTGAAGGGGCGTCTACTACGCTGAATCGTGCGTCTTCCTTCATTGGTCTCGCGTCCACTTGTAGAACAATGTCTCCCAAGGGCTTCTTGGGTGCTCCGTTGAATCCATAGATGGTGTAATAGGAAGACATAAGTTGCTCCTCCTTAAGTTCCATTCGTTTAAAGGTATCGTAGAACAGGACGTTAACTGAACTTCCTCCATCAATGAGAATTTTCTTAATGTTGCACCCTGCCACTAGCAGTGTGAGAACTAGAGGATCGTTGTGGTATTCCATGTCTTCTTCGATGTTTGCGGTGTCGAAGGTGAGAGATGCATTCATCCTTTGCTCGTGATCATCCACTTCTATACCGTCGATTTTATACAGTTCGAAGTAATCCTCGAATTGATTCCTTAACCTTTTCCCTATCTGAGCTGTCAGCGATGGTCCAGTAGCTTCAGAACATAAGATAGCATTGAGTGTTCGGTTTCCTTTGGGTAGTTGGACCTGCTTGCTTCGCTTTGCTCTTTCTTCTTCACCAACCTTTTGGACGTAACGTTTGAGGTCGCCAACATCGACTAGCTTTTGAATCATTATTTTAAGATTCTTGCACTTCTCTGTTTGATGACCGTTGAAGCAATGTTATTCGCAATAATCCCTAGAATGTTCCGTGCGCGGTGGTTGTTTCCCCTTGGACCATGGTCATTCCATGTTCTCCCGATCCTTGATCTCTCTCAAGATACGAGCATAGCTGGTATTCAACTTCGTGTAAACCTGATCTTCGAATTTCAGATTGTCCTTAGGGCGATCATCCCGTCGTCTTCTCTTGTCATCGTAAACCCGTTCGGTCGTTCGGGTATCCTTAGATCCGCTGGCATGTTCCACCGTATTGGTACGATGCGACTTGTGTGCGTGGGCTCTGGGGTTTTATCGCTGGATTTCCTCTAGCCTGGCGTGCTTTTCAATAATCACCCGAAGATCTCCTTCGGTGGTGGGTACACTCCCGTGAATCTCAACGAATAAAGGGCTCATCCTGTCCAGGCCCCACTTGTAGCAGTTGATAATGATGGCTGGATCATCATTTCCTATGTCCTGGCAGATTTTATGCTATCTGATAGACGCACTTATGTGTCTATTTTGTTCTCAATTATGTATATTGTTAGTGCTCGATTTTTTTCTTATTTTGCTATTTTATGTATTTGTAGGTGTTTTTGGAGAAATAAGCTTCTGCGGCGAAATTGGCTCGAAAAGTGGTTTTTGCGCTCGTGGGAGAAAATTACTATTCGGACTCTCAATTTGGATAAGGGGCTCCCAAATTACTAAGGGGTACCCAGATTATTATCGGCACCCCATCAGCAGGATAAGGGGCAACCACCTCCCTTATTTGAAGAAAGTCATTGTTTCACGATAAAACATGGAGGTGGATTTATTCTCGGGATTTTGTGGATTAAATTTGGAAGTTATGTGAAGGTTTTGGAGGATATAATCTCTGCTATCTAATATTGGAAAGGGTACGAAACAATTCAGGGCAGCGACGCGTAGAATAGGAGATATTCTCGTGACTTGGCCATGAAGAGCAAGAAAAGTATCGAAGATTTTGGAGAGGTTTAATCGGATTGTTGATATATAAAAAGGTTTTTTCGAGTTCCATAAAGGATTAGAGACTTTTGGGATAGTTTGGAGGAGTTTCAGAGCACCACAGAGCTGAACAGATCGAGTTGCAGGGAGCTGCGTTTTCTGCTGCTGCTGCTGAAGAACAAGTGTTGCAAGGAAGAACTGTGTCTCAAATTTGTAACACTGCTGAAGAACAACGTCTCAGATTCGTAACACAGAAACAGTGAATTTTCTGTAACAGTCCTAACAACTTCTTTGTAACGTCAGTGAACTGTTGCAAACAGTCTGTTTATTACTTTTCACTCTTTTAATCATCTTTTGAGCAACAAACACATATTTTGAGACCATGATTAATATGAGGAGCTAAACCCCAACACTGGGACAATGGAGGAAGCTATTCTTTACGCATGTGGTAATTCTATTTAATCCTTTTATGACTTTTGCACTAATATAAATTGATTTATGATTTTTCTTGATTATTTGTGATTTTGTTTGATAGTATATGCTTAGTCCAAGAACTCTTGATGCACTATGCTTATGATTTACATCTAATTCTTTATAAAATCTACTTTTGGCAAAGAAAGAGTCAATAGTTGTTATCTTATAAGCTATAATTGTCTAGAATTAATAGTTGAACCACATGAGTATTAAGAATTGGTGGAATCCTGAGTCTCAGTTCTCTCTCGATATTGTGACAACTTTGTATATATTTTAAGTCTAAAATCAATCTCTATATGTCTTAGAACGAACTTTACTACCAATTTCTACAACAACATAAAAATCACATCACTATCTATCAGTATACTCTCGGATGGTCTCTTTGTATGCAACTGCTAGTGAGAAGAGTTTGTCCATCCCTGTATTGACGGTCTTGTTGTACATGTAAGTTCTCAAGAACTTCTCGGAGAGCTGGTTGAAAGAGTCAATGGTATTGGGCGGTAAGTTGTCAAAACATGACAATGCCGATCCCTTTAAGCTGGAGGGGAAGTACCTGCAGAGGACAACATCGTTTTGATCCTAGCGGGCCAAGGTTTGGTTGTAATACCGAAGGTGAGCTGCGGGGTCTCTGGATCCATCGTAGCACTCAAATGCTGGGATATGACATTTTTGAGGAATGAGTGCTCCGGATAGCCGAGGTGTTAAATGGGTAGTGGCGGCTTCTCTCATAACTTCTTCCAGTCTTCCTCCACCTTGCCTTGTCTTTAGAAGTTGAATCTCTGCCATCATTTCTGCCCGAAGATCCTCTATGGCGAGATGATGCCTATCCTCTACTATTGACTGTACGGATCTCTGGTCTTCGTCGTCAAAATAGTTTGAGTCATCGGGGATAGAATCCATGTTTGACATTCTGCTTACTCTTGCCATTCTTCGCAATAAGGGCTCGGGGTTATGCTTACTTGCCAATACCATTCTTCGATCACAATTCGGAGGAGGGGCCTTGGAGTTGGCTTCGTTTCGATGATCTTCTACTCCAGCGCTCCTCGCTATTCTATCCCTTAATTGTTGATTTTCTTGTGCGAGCAAAGCCACAGCGTCAGCGTATATCTTCTGATTCCTTTTTACTTCTTCAAGTTCCAATGCGAGTTGAGCGGAAGGATTTGATCCTTGGTTTGCAGTCCCTACTCGCAAGTGTCCTTCGACAGCTACAGTGTGATCTTCATCAACGATCTGTATTAGAGGTGCCAATGGGTCTGTCTGCGGGTCCTGTAATCCTTGTGCTTGAACAACCGTGTGATCCGCTGTCAGGGGATGTTGAATGGCCATCAATGGTTGGTTGCGTTCGTCCGTAGGTGGCATTCCTAAGTTAGGTGGTTGCATGGTGGATTCTGCCATGCCTTTTCTTTGTTCGTTGACTCGTGCTCCAGCCGTTATCCTGAGAGCATCGGCTTTGGATGCGGCCTCTTTTAATGATGCCGCTGCTATAGTGATGGCGTCTGGGAGTGCCATGCTTTCTGCTATGTCAGGATTCTGATCCGGTGTCTTTGATTTTTCCCATTTCTGCTTGTTGTGCGTCATAACGTGAGTTGTCTTGGGTGCTTCCTTTGATGGTGCTTTAATCTTTCCGGCGTCCTTAACTTTGTCCATCTTCAATTTAGTCTGCGGGAACAAAACATTACCAAAGAAGTAGTACCCGTGCGTACTTTGTTAGTACATGAATCATGAATAAATTCCATAGTATATTTCTCTGAAGGTTTTCCGAAGGAAAGAAAAACGAAGATTCGAAAACTGAATCATAGATCTTCTTGGTAACACGTTTTTCTCAAAGATTTTCAAGGGAAAGGAAGAAAAACGAAGATCCCAAAAACACACAGACATAGATCTACTTGGAAATACGTTTTTTCTCAAAGATTTTCAAGGGAAAGAAGGAAAAACGAAGATCCCAACAACACACAGACATAGATCTACTTGGAAATACATTTTTTCTCAAAGATTTTCAAGGGAAATAAGGAAAAACAAAGATCCCAACAACACACAGACATAAATCTACTTGGAAATACGTTTTTTCTCAAATATTTTCAAGAGAAATAAGGAAAAACGAAGATCGCAACAACACACAGACATAGATCTAATTTTTGAAACTATGGATATATCAGGACCACGCAAACTCACAGGAGAAAATAAATATTTTACTGGGACTAGAGTCCCTGTTTCTAGTTCCAGATTGTGAACACAAAAATAACGATGGTACCTTGGTGTTCACAAACAAAGTTCGCCATAAGATAAACAAAGGTTTGATCTCAGAAAAAAGACGTAAACAATAGGTAAAGATCACGTGAGATACTCTGAGCCTTCGGGCTCGTCATTGTTTCTCGTCGTGGGAGGACCATCGTTGGTGATGACGCTAACTATACTAGCAGTTCTTTAGACTTTAAATGCATAATGTAAAATAAGACAATGATTTACGTGGTTCGGCACTAAGTCCTACGTCCACGGGGGGTTGGTTCTTCACTATATGTGTTATAAGGTTACAAAGTATAGTCAAATGACTCTGAGTAGAGGGAACGAAGCTATGAAGATAAAAAGTAAGACTTACCTACTCTCACAATTTTTCTCTCTCTCTCCCTTTCCCTTTTCTCTAAAATTGGTCCACCCCCTTTCTTTAAGAGGAGTGGGGTATTTATAGGTGGATTACATGGGTCCCATTCTTCTGATTCTCTTATCCTTATGTTCTTGATTTATGCGCCAATCTGAAGGTACCTTCGCTCCAGCCCGAAGCATCTCAATGGTCGTCTGCTATTCCGAAGCTCTACCTCTCTTTTGTTCCAGGGAATGCTTGACACATGTGTAGTACTTGGCGTGTTTAATGTTGGTGGTTGGGTATAGGACACATGCATGAGACAGCTGTTCTCTGCAGCTTTCAACTCCTCATCAGGTGCTCCTCATCCCTACCGTCCAATTTGAATCTGTCTTGGGATGGAGTAAAGTGTGTTTTGGGTCTTCTAGGGTGCTTCTCGGGATATTGGTTATCGGGTAGCCCTTGGTTGGGGTACCATTGGATCTTGCTGATGATGGGCACGTGTTGGGGGATGACGAGGTATCTCTTGTGATGAGGGACACGTGTACTAATAGATATTTAAGAACCTACAATGTCTATAATCTTGAGAAATATTTGTTTTTTTATTTTCTTAGAGTACTTATAATGATTCATGTACCTTGCTTATCGTTCATTTCTACCTAACTTGATCTGTGTTTAAGGTTCTTAATTGTTTAGGTTTGAAAATAATGGTTTGGGATGTTTGGACTTCATGGTACACATACAAAGTATGCATAACATCTTTTAAAACCAAAATCCAAGAGTTTAAGTTCGCGGACTTGAAAATTCGTGTGCAAACCCGTAAGTTCGCGGACTTGCCTGTAAACGTCGATATTCGGTCGACTTGTTTTGGCCTTAACTTCTTCGTTCGAACTCGGAATAAACTTATTCTTTTTGCATTCTCTTCCTCTTTAAATTATATTCAAAATGGAGATAAGAAACTTTCAATTTGGATGAGTTAAGATTGATATTTGTCCTGATTCTTGTTTTTGAGTATTTTGCTCCGTTTCGTTGCACTTGTTCCACTTCCTTGAACTTGGGCACTTGGAGTACTACTATTCTAAGATAATTTGTAGCTTTTACAAGAATATTGTTGGAAAATATTTTTATACGCCTTTGGTAGCTATTATTGGTATAAATCCGGGCGAAAAAGATTGATTCTACCTTCTAAGGACAAATCATCTTATATGTGCATTACGGGTTTGTCTTGGTGCCTAGGAAACTTCTTATGAGAATTTATTCTTGTATTTAAGAAGGATTACTAGAGTTTGGAATAGCAATTATTGTGATTACACATAGGTATGTCCAAAATTTTCATCTTCTTGTTTTTAGATTTATTGGTTTAAATTCTGAACTTGTTTGGAAGATGATTTTTGCAGTATTAATCTTTATGATTTCGTATATTGCAATATTTTGATGGGATATGTGTGTTTACGTCCGTGAACTTGATTGTCCCATATTTTGTCAAAAGTAACGTCGTTCGTGAATTGATATGCAAATATTGATAAAAGGATGAATAGACTTTTGACAAACACAAAAGTTAAGCCTATATTGTCAATTATTGATGTAAGATAGGTTAAAATCTCTTGTGATTAAAGGATTATGTCTATTGTGTGTCATTGTGCAAATAATGATGAAAATATAGAATGAATCCTTGCTTATTCCACGGTATAGGTCGATCCTCTGATCCACATTTTTTGTGTAAATATTGTGTTGTTCCATGAAGTGTCTTATGTTGAGCACTAAAACAACAAAAGTTGATTGATTGGTGATTAGCATAGTTTTTGTTCCGTAAGGTACTTTATGTTGAACATGATTGGACTAAATCAATCATCTTGTGTGGTTGTTTAGTTATCACTCCGTAAGTTTTCTTATGTTGAGCATCTCTTCGACTGGGTTGGTTATTCGTGATTAACTTAGTCATTGCTCCATAGAAGTTCTTATGTCTAGTGTGTCCAATTAAATTGATTACCTTTGTAATTAGTTTGGTTGAGTATGGAAATTATATTATTTGCGAGTTTTCTTGTGATTAATCTAATTGATTTATTAAGTCTCCATAAGTTTACTTGTGTTGAGCATATTTAGTAAAATTAATCTTGGTTCGCTTTGGTTAATTTGATTGAATATTTCTTGTTGGATTCCAAATACATACTTGTATGAAATTTGTTGAGTCTAAAGAAAAATCCTTCTTTTCCCTTGAAATTAAGGTCGCTCTTGTTGTTCCTTTGGGAATGACATATTATGGGGGAGAGTTCTTTTGAACTTGTGATTAATTGCCAAATCTTTGTGGGGAGTGCGGATGTGGAATATTAGAGGGGTTATCTTGTGTCTTTATAAACTCCTTGATGAATGCATTTAGCTTCGGCTTTGTGATTGCATCTAAACAAGATGATACATATTTACCTTTGGTCATGAAATGTCTCTTACAGAAATTTCATTAGGATCTCGTTCTTGTACCTTTGCCAATTTTATTGACAAAAAGGGGGAGAATTAATTGTAGTTCACACTACAAATACATATGGTTTTCAGATCATTATGTAAGGGGTAGTGGTTTCCATGTGAGATGGAGTATTGACTAAGGGGGAGTAAAGTATCACCATAGTATTGTTGTTGAAGTTGTGATGCAATTGGACTTTGACGATGTGTAATAATACCATGACACTGTATAACAATGATTGAGAACCGATGCTTTTCTCATTGTTATAGCAACGGATTTTCAACAACGATGATGCTAAACTTACAACCTTTGGGATCATTGGATTACTTGGAAGTGACGAAGATTTCGAGTATTGTTGAAGATTAGACATGTGAAATAGTAGCTACAAAGTTTATTTGTATATTTTTTGTATTCCATATGTATTAATAGTTTTGCCACTAAAATTGACAAAGGGGGAGATTGTCAAAGCACTGCTCGGTCAAACTCGCATACGTTGTTATATCAAGCATGTTTGTCAATATTAATGATCAAAACTATAAAGTATTGATTTCTAGTCTACTATAGCTAAGGTCTCGGACTAGGATAGAAAGTGTAGTTGAGCTCAAGAACTCCATGGAAATCATCATACAAGACGAAGGACTACTCAAGGAACCATTGGATCTTCATCGACTAAAAGGTATGTAGAGACTTGAACTTATCTATCACTCAAAAGTCTATCTACTTTATCTCCTATATTGAGACAAAAGTCGTTTTACTATATAGACTAAAGATATACACATGTGACATTTCGAGCTGAGTATATCTCGCTTATCTATTTCTCGAAATGTGTGTTGGTAAAGCTTTCACTTTAGCCAAGTTCATCTTTGCCTAGTGACGAAAGTCATGTTATGTTTCAATCACTTTGGAAATTGCTCTGACGAAAACTAGTTCGTCAATAACAACTATATGACGTCCTCTGAGAATGTTTCAATGATTGAAATGAGAGTTTAGACAATATAACCACTGGGGATATAAATATTGTTGTGGTAACACATATATGTATAAGTCCTTATGCAATTGAACCGAAGTTTGGGAACTTTGTTGATCAAGTGAAAACCGAAAATTGAGAATTCAACCCATTCCGCGAACTCAGTCCGCGAACGAGCGTAGTTCTCGAATCCTAGAATTTATGCTAGAGTGGAAGCTTGGTTTCAGTCCACGAACCCATTCCGCGAACTGACAGAAGTTCTCGAACCCAAGAATTTCTGCTGGAGTTTGTGAACTCCAACCGATTACTTAAGTCCGCGAACTTGAGTGGTTATGTCTAAAAACGATGTTCGTGAACTTATTTAAATTATCTAAGGAATGCTATTTCAAACCATGGCTTTATAGTTCATGAATCGATTCGAGTGAATCACATCATTTTTGCTTCAATTGTGTCTTGTGTTGTACATAAGATCTCATAGCAATTGAACAACTATCTAACTAGTTCATTTGAGTCATTCGAACTAGTTATGGTGAAGAAGAATATGGTTGATATGAAAGTTATCATTTGGATAACTATTTGGTTGACTAATCTTGAACCAACTATTGTACACGTTTGAGTACGGTTACACAAACCCAAAATCGTCAAGTACATGTGTGTATGGCAAGCTAAGTTTTCGATCTAACGGTTGAGAGATATTAGCTTGTATCTAATCAGGTTTTCATCTAACGGTGAATATTGAATGCTTTGTTACTAAGCTAACATTGATTGCAAACCCTGATTTGAAAGACTATATAAGGGAGAACTCTAGAAACTGGGAAACCCAATCCCCACACATTTTGTGTGATACTAGTTTGCTAAGATAGAGTCGATTCTCCTTTAACCTTTGGTTTTCTTCTTCTAAAACCAGGTTAACAACTTAAAGACTTCATTGGGATTGTGAAGCCATATCGGTAATACTTTTCTTGTAGTTGTGTGATCTGATCTTGCTGTTTTTATCGTACGAGTACAATTGTAATAATTGGCTTGAGATTTCTATCTCCGATAGGCAAGATATAAATGTAATCACAAACATCTTCGTCTCATCGTTTGTGATTCCATAATATCTTTTTCGCTGAATCGATTAAGACTATTGTGAGGTGATTGATAAAACTGAGCTGTTCTTCGGGAATATAAGTCTGGTTTTATTGATTGGTTCATGTTCACTTTGATTTATCAAAATACGGAACAAAACTCATAGGTTTATTCGTGGGGAGACGAATTTATCTATCTTGTAAACTTTTCTGCGTGAGACAAATTTGTTTGATAAAGTTTTCGACTTTGGGTCGTAGAAACTCTTGGTTGTGGGTGGGATCAGCTAAGGGAATCAAGTGTGCAGTATCCTGCTGGGATTAGAGGCGTAGTAGCATAACTGTACCTTGGATCAGTGTGAGATTGATTGGGGTTCAACTACAGTCCAGATCGAAGTTAATTTGGAGTAGGCTAGTGTATGTAGCGGCTTAATACATTGTATGTTTAATCTGGACTAGGTCCCGGGGGTTTTCTGCATTTGCGGTTTCCTCGTTAACAAAATTCTGGTGTCTGTATTATTTCTTTTCCGCATTATATTTTTATATAATTAAAATAATACAGGTTGTACGTTGTTTAATCAATTAGAATATCCGACCTTATTGGTTGTTGATTTAAATTGATTGACACTTGGATATTGGTCTTTGGTACCATCCAAGTTATATCTCTTTGATTAGACTCGCAAATTACATTTGCTTGAGTAAATCAAATTGAGAGATTGAGATAATAACTCCTTGAGTATTTTCTATTGATTGAGTCTAGTTGATTCTCTAGAAAACAACTCGGAGTTGTCCATACAGATTGCTAATCGAAATATTGGGTGAGGTTGTTAGACCCTCGCTTTTTCATCTTTGATGAGGAATTTTCGTCGGGAGTGGGACTCGGTAAACCACTCATTTCCGATTAGAAATAAGAAATAATGCATGTGACTGATTTTTTTATAACGTCCCACAAACCGGTTTTTAGTTGCAATCTTGGAGGGAATAAGTAAGGATGATTTCTTGCTATACCATGTGATCTGGTAAACCGGTCGCACAACTATGGAAAAAGTGTATAACGATAAAAATTTTATCGAGCGATCTAAAAGGAAACTCATGCGATAGGAGTTAATCACTGGTGTTGAAGAGTCAATCGCTCGATCTTTATTATGTTGTTAACGACTACTTTGTAATAGTTATTTCCCCAGTTTGAGTCTAGTATATACACCCCCTAACTTTATCAATTTACTTATACCTATTTTTACTTATATTGTACACTGTTTACCTATTTCTTTTACCTTTATTCTCAATTTACTTACTTTATATTTCATAATCAATAGCTTATTCATATGGGATGTAATATCATATGGATCGGTTTAAATCACAGCAAGAAATGTGTGTTTAGTTGTTGCCACAACTTAATGATGAGGCATATGAAGATAGAGAACTAAACAACACTATGTTGTTGATACATTCGGGCCAAATACCTAGAGATCCAGAGCTAAATGAAGTATTTACAAGAAGATATAAGTATCTAGGGAGGGAATGGTTCCACCAGAAGCTGTTGTACGATTATTTTCTTCCTAATTGTGTGTACTCTGATCAAGATTTTCAATGTCGATTCCTCAATTCCCCAGTACTTGGTGATTATTAATGATCTTTGTCAGGTAAAACCTCGATTTAATTACCAATTTAATGCATTGAATATTAGAGGTCATAATCTTGAACAAAAGGTTACTTCGACTCTAAGGATTCTAGGTTATCCGTGGCTTCGAGTGATGAGTACCTTAATACGGGAAGAATAACTTCATACAAGTATATCTCATTGTTTTTTGAAGCAATGTTTAATCATTTTGGTCCAACGTATTTACAGAAACCAACTGAGGAAAATGTTAGAGAAATATGAAAGTAAACGAGGATAATGTATTCCTAGAAATGTTAAATAGTCTAGATTGTAAGTATGCGCTCGATATGGGCCTAATTCGGTATATGTAAAATAGTCATTATCGTGTTATATCTTCCTAATTTCGAGCAACATGCTAGGAACGGAAAGTACTACTCATAGAAACAAATGCATGATCATCTTTATATGTAATATATCATGTGTGTTGTGCAAAAAAAAAAAGTGCTCGGTAAAAAGATTTTATATATATTTGTATAAAATTAGAAAAGTACACCCCACATTAAAAATTAGTAAAAGTGCCCATACAACTTTTTAAGAAACCCCAACCGATGTTTGCACAACATTTTGAAATGACCAAAAAATTGGAAGGCCCAAGATTTACTAGTGAAAAACACATACACTTAGAATGTCCAAAGCCAAAAATTCATAATCCAACCAGGTAACCCTAAGTGGAATCTTATTTCACAAAATGAGTAGAAACCCTAATGCCACAGGCTGCTGGCGCACCATCGCAATATCTGAAAACCAGTAAATACCCTAGCACCACAAGTTGCTGCCACAAGATATAAATATCACCATCTCCACTTTTACAACCACCATGACACTCAAAGGAACCAACATTGACGAGATTCCAACATCAATGGATGACTATAACCTCTCAAAAATATTCATCATATGATCAGAAATCTCCATCACTATTCATAGTCAAACACCAGCTTTCACACGACCACCACTACCTAGAAACCCAAAGAAACCACCAGTGATAACATAATTTCTACCCAAAAACAGTGAAGAGATGAAGACGAGACAGAAGTTATGTGACATAAATTTGAAGAAAACAAGGTAGGATAGCGAGTGGCCAGAGTCTTTGAAGAGGAAACAAAAAAAAAAGGTGTGAAAGAAGAGATAGAAATTTAAATATGAGGGAGAAAACCTATGGTTACACTGTGCATTATTATCTGCAACACCCTAAAAACTTGGTTGAACAAGGATTCTCGATGAAGAACACTTCAAACTAAAGATTTAGCATAATTGCTAACCATGGATTCCCTCTCTACACACTCAATAGATGTTTATGGAACCCTAAAAAAAAGATGTAGCTAACTTCTAACCATTGGATTCCTTCTCTACAAACTCAATAGATAATGATTGTCTTTTCAATACACCTTCCACGGCTTTGTTGCTACCACGGGCCTTACACAATCAATTAGAACGCTAACATCAAGATGTAACGAAGATTCATGCTCGATCTAGTCTACTAGACTAGATACGAGGAGTGAAGGTTGAGTCTTTTAGAAGAGAGGGGGAGACTAGAGAAGGATGTCTCTCCATGCTGGTTGATTTCGTTGTTATGAAGTATATTTATTCGTCAATTATTATGAGGGAACAAAAAAGACTCTGTGAAGTAGCCGATGAACATGTTAATGAGTATACATACATCATCATCTGTATAATTTAGACATGAGAAAATTTCAAGTCGTGTCAATGGGTACATGAGATTTTTGGAAAGATTGCAATAACACAATTGATGAATAAAGACGATTGAATTGGGAAAAAACTTTGAACTAAGAATCCATGTAAAAATTTGGCTTTGTGTATAAAATAGATTTGACATCTATGGGATCTTAACATAGTACAGTTTAATTCATAACACGAAAAAATTGCGGTGATATATCAAATATGGAACTCTTGGTAGGTAATGTTCAAAATTAAGCGTGAAGATATATTTATTATTGCTAAACGATATGTGTAACTAGAACGCGACCACAAACTTCATGTCAAAGTTCGTGTTAGGATAAACTAGACCAAAGGGTAACTCCTATGGAACAAAAAATCATCCATATATTTGTGATGGTCCCATTTTATGGACCAAATAGTACGACCATGGGTGAATTTACCATCCACGTCTTTATGAAATCTATATGCTACCCCTGAAATTTGAGAGGGTCATTGCAGATGATCCATAAGGTCATTGGATGATCGGATATAAGAAAAGGTCATCCAATAATCATATATATATATATATTATTTTATTTTATTTTATTTTATTGCTTTGATTATTTCCCATCTGGTCACTCAATGGCCGGATGGTGATATATTTTTTCCATTTTTTTCATTTGATAATAAATTGACAATGGTAAAAAAGAAAATTAGTACTTTGATATAATAACAACAAAGAAGAAATGTGTGGGTCCCTATTATTGGATATTTAAATCTCCGTAGTAGAATAAATTTCCATAAAATTCTGATCATCCCTATTTATAGGGATTTTTCTTGAGATGTGGATATTTTAACATCCATATTATAGGAGTTGCCTTAATGGAGTGACATAATTTATTTTTTTCTTATCCATCCTTAAAGGGAGCATACTTTAACCTCTAAATTTGTGTTGCAAGATAAAATAAAATATTATAAACAATTTGATACTTTGTGCATCCACTCTCAATTCGGGAATGGATGAGTTGAAACGAAGAAACTTTATTATCGGGTCTTCAACTCAATAGGATTTTGAATTACACAGGATTTTAGAATCAAAAAAATGGATGGGGGAAGACTTAATGTGTCTAAAAAAATCAGTTATACCCTTTATCATTAAACTAATTAAATGAAAACCTAAAACTAATTCAAATCAGATTTACTATCACACTCTCGTATTCTTCTGTTCAAATACAAAACCCAACCTATCCAAAACCTCTTGTTCCCTTTTATCCATCAATTCTCTTCAACAAGCCTCTTTGATCCTCCAAACAACTGACATTAATTATCAAGATGACAACAAGATCAAGAGTGACAAGATCATGTCGTTTGAATCCTCATTCTAAAATATGCCAAGTGGTTAATGTATATAATAGAGATTTGGTGATTGAATTTTTCTAAACACTAGTGAATCCTCCAGAAATGGCTCCTACTAGGTAAGAATTAAAAAAATCCATTTATTTATTTTAGCTTTAGATTAGATAAGTAGGTTAGATTGATGAGGTTAGGGTTCTCAAAATTGGTCTTCTCAAACGAGTATGACTAAGAGTTCTTATCGACCTAGCGGTGAAATATTAGTTACAGTTGGGACAATAAATAATACCAACTGCAATGCTAAAAAAATTCCAAATCCAAACTGTAATGCTCAGTTTCGAATAAATGAGGAAGCTCTCAGAAGAGCACAAAAGGATACATTCTAATATTTTCTTTAAGATCTTTGGCTCCGATTTTATCATGAATATTCCGAGTTATTTCATGTTTTCTTAAATTCGCTACTTGTAATATTATACAAGGTAACTCTATAATAATATCGGTCCAAATTCGAGATAATAGGAAAATTCATGACAAATATACATACAATATATCTTTTATTTTCGGTCTTTCTGAGGAACTTATTCATCGGAAAATCTTCACTAATCGAATTCCCGATTTTAGTTCCACTTTACCTAGTTTAGGTATCAAGCAAATACTGATTTATTCTTGGTATTTCGGAAACTTGAATTTCACGGTTCTCACTTGATATATAATCTCTTGAACAATTTATTTTTCTCCCAAAATTTGTTCAAGATGTTGAAGACACTGTTGATATCGATTCTCAACTACAAAGGCTTCATTCATATTTTCCAATTGAAATTAAGTGTTAATTCTCAAAAGAACATAATAGAGATCAGTTGTCTCTTGTACTTATATGTGCAAGCTTCTGCGTGACTCAGAGATTGTGAAAACGCATGGGATACCAGATACACCTAACTTTTCATTCTGCAGCTTTTATAGACAAAAACTTAATACAATATCAATTAGACCAAATGAATGACCCTTGAAAATATGTATATATAGTTTATATCTCAACCTCTACTCAATCAGTATATTTATAGACACAAGGTTTGTGAATCTGATTATTAAGCAGAGTACTTGGACGATCTCAAAAATCAATATCCAAGATCAATCTATCCGAATCCAAAATAATCCAATCGGAATTATGCCAAGTGGTTAAAGTTGTCATCTATCTTTGAAGATACGAATTCTATAAGAAACTAGTCTCGTAATCGATTACAATTAAGCATACATGTCTACTTAAATTGAATGCATACAAACCTGTGTAAATCCAATTATAAAGATAAATAATATAATGCGGAAAGGGTAAAACACAAGACACTTGAAATTTTGTTAACGAGGAAATCGCAATAGCAGAAAACCCGGGGAACTCATCCATATTGAACACCATAGTGTATTAAGCCGCTATAGACACTAACCTACTATCAGACTTCGGACTGGAATGTAGTTGAGACCGAACCCATACTCCAAGCGATTTAGTTACAGTCACGCTCCTTATGTTTCTTGAACCTCGCAAGGTTTTATGCACTTGATTCCCTTAGACGATGTCCTTTCCAACCTAAGAGTTTTTAAAGCCGAAGTGAAGACTGTTGATACCAATATGCCTCTAACATATAAGACTATTTGATTTCCATTTAGAGCAAGAGATCAAAGTGTATGGAAATATGTTTACAGTAGACCAATATAGCAAACCTCACAATTCGGAACATTTACACTCACTTAAATGAGAAGCCAAGATATTTTACCACCTCTCAACAACAATCGTTGAAAGATCAATTAAGATCAATCTTTAGATAACTATCTTGAGGAATCACAAATTCTGAGATGAAGATAACTTTGCGATTTATATCTATTTTGCCTGAAAGATATTACGAAAACCTTAGTAACAGTAAAACAAGATTAGGGTACACGAACTATCAAGGTAAAGATAGTCGTACTTGACTTCACGAATCCCTAAAGTGAAGTCTTTTAGTCGTAGACCTAATTATGTTTCTCATAGGTAACCTAGGTCAATAGACGACGACTCTAGAATCAACAAGGATACAAAGTGACAGGGATTAAATTTCCAGTTGAAAGAGCTTATCTACTTATAGTTTTCAAATACAAGAGTTAGCTTAGAATTCAAGCTAAGATAACTTGGGAACCAAGTAAACACTTTTAGGTCTTCAAAATACAATAGAAGAGTATACACAAAAGTTCGGTTATTGTACCGTGTATAATGATTGTTCGGTTTGGAAAGTTAGCCAAAGAACTGAAAGCTATTTGATGTTCATTCAAACACTTCAGAATTAAATCATGACTCACACACATAAGTGTTTTAAGTGATCAATGAAGTCTTAGAAGTGTTTAAGAGAAATCTAGCAATGCTAAACATATTAAAATAATAAGTCTTTAAGCACCTGATAAACATGTCTCAACAGTTGGTACAACGGTTCGTGAACCGCATGGCTTGTTCACGAGTCAGGGTGCAACATTTCGTGAACTGAGTTCGCCAATGCTACTAAACTCCGGAACTCAGTTGACTTTAGTTCATGAACTGGGTTTGCCAACTTCTAGACAATTTATATCCAACTTAAATTTCAGTTTACCACGGTTTGCTAACCGGGTTCATGAACTATATCCGAGTGAACTTGCGGTTTTCGAACTAGTTCGCCAACCTTCTCTTATTTCTGCAAATCAGATACCTATGGTTTGCGAACTAGTTCACTAACCTACCATGAGTATAAATATCAGTAAGTTCATATTTCTCTCTAATGATGTTTGAAACATTCCCACGTGACAAATCATTTGGATGGGAAACTTTCAATTGATCCACAAATTCATTCATAGAACTAATATTGTTAAAGGACCGTTGAACATCTAATTGCTTAATCATATTTTGAGATTTTCATAAGATAAGCTTGACTCGAAACTTCTTCTTTGTAGCTCTACTACAAGTCATACGACATACTCTCAATATATAGAATAATGGTATAGTAAGTAAAACAGAATGGTTTAGTCTTCACATACCTGATACAGAAGTTCTCCAAATGTCTTCATCGATCTTCAGTCTTCAAGGGTGATCACTGATACTCAACTAAAATTCTAACCTAGTCTGAGACTTGACTTAGTAGACTAGTGTAGATGGTGAAATTTGGATAAGGGGCAAAAGCATTATTTCAAGACCATAAACAAAATTCAACTCTCATGGGAGAGATTAATCCCTTGGCCCTCAAGGAATTCTTAGCCACGATTTCAAGTATACGTCCCTACGAGAAACTGTTGGTCGTGATGCCATGACTCATAGTGCACATCCTCGACAAGACACTGCTAGTCACGTAGGTTCTGTAGAGCGTAAAACTTCTCCACTGGACTTATGAACCATAACAGCCACAGTTCTAGTATGTCTTTGCGATACAGAGCTGATTATGATGCCATGATTCCTAGTATACATCCTCGACGATATACTTCTGGTAATGTAGGCTCTGTAGATGCATAAAAACATCCCCGGGGGACTTATGACCCAGAGCGGAGATATGTATGTCTCCTGTAAGCACAAATTCTTAGAGCACTGCTCGGTCGAACTCGTATGCGTTGCTATATCAAGCATGTTTGTCAATCTTAGTGATCAAAACTATAAAGTCTTGATTTCTAGTCTACTATAGATAAGGTCTCGGACTAGGATAGAAAGTGTAGTTGAGCTCAAGAACTCTATAGAAATCATCATACAAGACGAAGGACTACTCAAGGAACCAGTGGATCTTCATCGACTAAAAGGTATGTGGATATTTGAACTTATCTATCACTCAAAAGTATATCTACTCTATCTCTTATCTTGAGACAAAAGTCGTTTTCCTATATAGACTAAAGATATGAACATGTGACATTTCGATCTGAGTATATCTCGCTTATCTATTTCTCAAAATGTGTGTTGGTAAAGCTTTCGCTTTAGCTAAGTTCATCTTTGCCTAGTGACGAAAGTCATGTTATGTTTCAATCACTTTGGAAATTGCTCTGACGAAAACTAGTTCGTGAATAACAACTATATGACGTCCTCTGAGAATGTTTCAATGATTGAAATGAGAGTTTAGACAATATAACCACTGGGGATATAAACATTGTTGTGGTAACACATATATATATATAAGTCCTTATGCACTTGAAACGAAGTTTGCAAACTTTGTTGATCAAGTGAAAAACCGGAACTTGAGCAGTCAACCCAGTCCGCGAACGAGCGTAGTTCTCGAACCCGAGAATTTATACTGGAGTTGAAGCTTGGTTTCAGTCCGTGAACTGACGGAAGTTCTCGAACCCGAGAATTTCTGCTGGAGTTTGTGAACTCCAACCAGTTACTTAAGTCCGCAAACCCAGTCCGCGAACTTTAGTGGTTATGTCTTAAAACGATGTTCATGAACTTATTTAAATTATCTAAGGAATGCTATTGCAAACCGTGGCTTTATAGTTCATGAATTGATTCGAGTGAATCACATCATTTTTGTTTTAATTATATCTTGTGTAGTACATAAGATCTCATAGCAATTGAACAACTCTCTAACTAGTTCATTTGAGTCATTTGGACTAGTTATGGTGAAGAAGAATATGGTTGATATGAAAGTTATCATTTGTCTAACCATTTGGTTGACTAATCTTGAACCAACTATTGTACACGTTTGGGTACGGTCACACAAACCCAAAATCGTCAAGTACATGTGTGTATGGAAATCTAAGTTTTCGATCTAACGGTTGAGATATATTAGCTTGTATCTAATCAGGTTTTCATCTAACGGTGAATATTGAATGCTTTGTTACTAAGCTAACATTGATTGCAAACCTTGATTTGAAAGACTATATAAGGGAGAACTCTAGCAACTGGGAAACCTAATCCCCACACATTCTGTGTGATACTAGTTTGCTAAGATAGAGTCGATTCTCCTTTAACCTTTGGTTTTCTTCTTGTAAAACCAGGTTAACAACTTAAAGACTTCATTGGGATTGTGAAGCCAGACCGATACTACTTTTCTTGTAGTTGTGTGATATGATCTTGCTATTTCTATCGTACGAGTACAATTGTGATAATTGTCTTGATATTTCTATCTTCGATAGGCAAGATATAAAAGTAATCACAAACATCTTCGTCTCATCGTTTGTGATTCCACAATATCTTTTTTCGTTGCGTCGATTAAGACTATTGTGAGGTGATTGATAAAACTGAGATGTTCTTCGGGAAGATAAGTCTGGTTTTATTGATTGGTTCATGTTCACCTTGATTTATCAAAAGATGGAACAAAACTCATAGGTTTATTCGTGGGAGATGAATTTATCTATCTTGTAGACTTTTCTGTGTGAGATAGATTTGTTTGCTAAAGTCTTCGACTTTGGGTCATAGCAACTATTGGTTGTGGGTGAGATCATCTAAGGGAATCAAATGCACAGTATCCTGCTGGGATCAGAGGCGTAGGAGCATAATTGTACCTTGGATCAGTGTGAGATTGATTGGGGTTCAACTACAATCCATACCGAATTTAATTTGGAGTAGGTTAGTGTCTGTAGTGGCTTAATACAGTGTATATTTAATCTGGACTAGGTCCCGGAGTTTTTCTGCATTTGCGGTTTCCTCGTTAACAAAATTCTGGTGTCTGTGTTATTTCTTTTCCGTATTATATTTTTATATAATTTAAATAATACAGGTTGTGCGTTGTTCAATCGATTAGAATATCCGACCTATTGGTTGTTGATTTAAATCGATTGACACTTGGATATTAGTCTTTGGTACCATCCAAGTTATCTCTCTTTGATTAGACTCGCGAATCATATTTGCTTGAGTAAATCAAATCGAGAGATTGAGATAATAACTCCTTGAGTATTTTCTATTGATTGAGTCTAGTTGATTCTCTAGAAAAACAACTCAGAGTTGTCCATACAGATTGCTAATCGAAATATTGGGTGAGGTTGTTAGACCCCCGCTTTTTCAATTGGTATCATAGCAGGCAAACACGTTTAAGACCTTACAAGTTTGTGTTTGTGGAAATTGGAGTCTGTGGACAAAATCTCTATTGCGCATACCAAAATGCCTCCTAAAGCTTTTGATCATGTCAAGTGTCTTGGAAACACCTCAAAGGATTACTCCTTAGTTGATTCTTCTGAATCCCGAGGTAAAAAGAATGTTCAATATGATAATGACATTTCTTCCTTTCATGAGGTATGTGACACTCTGGCAGAAGCGGAAAAGAAGATCACCAGAATTTCAAAACATACAGCTGAAGATATTGATTTTAATAATCATGATCAACTCATTGATGAATTTGAAAAGTCTCTTGATCGAGAACGTGATCTCTATAATATCATAAAGTCATTCTCTAAGAATATTGGTAAACTTCTTCAAGAAACTACTCTTCAACATGAAAAGATTAGTACTCTTGAGAATATTGTTAAAGAGGACTCAATTAGAGAAAAACGTTTGCTCGAGACTCATTCATCAGATCTCAACAGACTTCGTGCTAAAAAAGAGAAACTATGTGCATCTCTTACTCTATCCCATGAACAATGTAAATCCTTGGAAAAGGAAAACTTTGTCTTAAGGAGAAAATTCTCTGTACAAACTAATACTCGTGATGTTCTGTACAAGACAAAGTATTCTCCGGAAAAAGATTGTGTCAAGAAAAGTTTACATAACTTGCAGTCTTCTCATATGACTATGGAGTTTAAACAGGTGCCAGTCATTGCTTATCCTCCGCGAACCTGTACTTTTTGTAGGAAACAGAATCACTATGTTATCCATTGTTTTGCAAGAAGGAAACAAATTTCTAAGCTTCATAATTTGCTTCTCTTCATTGTCAATGGAACAAATAGTCAGTCGAATAATGCAGTGAATTGTATGCCCACAAGAAATCAGAAACCTTATAAGAATGATCTCTATTCTAGAAATCATCACAGGGGTCAAGTGCATTCTGGCATAAGTTCTTGTGTTGCTAAGGAAAGCATTCCATGTACTTATAAGAATGTTTTCAGGAAAATCTGAGTCTGGAAAATGGATGCCTATCTATTCTGATCCTCTTGAACCAGTTTCAAGAGGTCTCAGACTCAGTCCTCAGAGAAATCCATCTGATGGATTTGATAAAAACGCTATGTTTTATCCTTCAGGGTTGAATACCAACCGAAGAAAGGCGAATAAAATAAATATCAAACGGTCATATGATATATACAACCTCTTTCCCAATGATCATAGTGGAATTAACTTCCACTCAACTACCTGATTCCAGGTATTTCCTTCCTTGTTTCTAACTTGAGAGGTGCAAGGAAAATAATTGGGAAATACTCAAGCATGTTGTATATTATTTCTGTTTGAGTCTTTTTATTGGTAGTCCACAAACGTCCGCGTCCTCCTCTTGTATATCTCCAGGGTTTTCAAAACCAGAGTTTTTGTACTCTCGTTGATGAACACATATATACCTTGTCTATATTGTGATTGTCCCTGACCTAGAACTCTATGGAGAATTTTGAAAAATCTCAAGAGATTGTGTGTCTTGATATGGAGGAAGACAATCAGGAATATAAGTCGATTCAGGAGCTGGTTCTAAAGAAGATGCTTGAAAGAAAGGATCACAACTCCTGGATTGATGATTCTGTCAAGGATTTAACTCGTTTTCAGAACGATTCAAAGGTCGAGTTTGCAAATCTTCAATTGCAAATAAACCAACTTCTAGATGGTCAGGCCAGAATTCTTGTTAATCAGAACATTATGATACGGAATCAAAAGAAGCTTATCATGGACTGTGCCAAAGCTAGAAAGCTTGCTCGGGTGGTTGATCGCAAAGTTAGTGTTCTAAATCACGAACATGGTGTGTCTATGATCAAGAGAATAAAGGAAATCAGCGATACCTTCTTTGATGGCTTCATTGAAAGATACCAGGTTCTTAATGAACTCTGATTTCTTTTAAAGTCTATTAAATCTTCTATTGTTTCTCTTTTGTTTAGAAGAATAACTAGTGTTTTGGAATAGCCATTATTGTGATTACACATAGCTATATCCAATGATTTTTCATCTTCTTGTTTTTAGATTTTTTGGTTTAAAAAATTCTAAGTTTGTTTGGAAGATGATGGTTGCAGTATTAATCTCTTGATTTTATATATTGCAATATTTTGATGGGATATGTGTGTTTACGTCCGTGAACTTGATCCATATTTTGTCAAAAGTAAAGTCGTTCGTAAATTGATATGCAAATATTGATAAAAGGATGAATAGACTTTTGACAAACACAAAAGTTAAGCCTATATTGTCAATTATTGATGTAAGATAGGTTCAAGTCTTTTGTGATTCAAGGATTGTGTCTATTGTGTGTCATTGTGCAAATGGTGATGAAACATAGAATGAATCCTTGTGTTATCCACGGTATAGATCCTTATTGATCCATTTTTTTTTATTACCGTGAAGCCTCCATTGCGTATCTCATGTTCAGTACGATCCAACTAAGTCGATTCCTTATTGGCATGGTTGGTTGTTCCATGAGATGCTATATGTTGAGCATTAAGAACTAAATTAATTAACTTGTGTGGTGGTTTAGTTTGTATTCCATAAGTTTTCTTATGTTGAGTACATGTACGGTTAAGGTTGTCATGTTATGATAATCTTAGTCGGGGTTCCATAATATCTTATGTTGAGCCCAAATGAACTAAATCAATCATCTAGTATGGTTATTTAGTTAGCACTCCGTAAGTTCTTCTCATGTTGAGCATGATCTACTAGGATGGTTATTTTTATGATTAACCTAGTCGTTGCTCCATAAATTTTCTTATGACGAGTGTGGCCAATTGAATTGATTACTATTGTAATTAGTTTGGTTGAGTATGACAATTAGATTATTTGCAAGTTTTCTTGTGATTAATTTAATTTATTTTTAAAGTCTCCATAAGTTTACTTTGTGTTGAGCATATTTAGTCAAATTAATCTTGGTTCGCTTGGGTTAATTTGATTGAATAGTTCTTATTGGATTCCAAATTCATACTTGTATGTAATTTGTTGAGTCTAAAGAAATCCTTATTTTCTTTTGAAATTAAGGTCGCTCTTGTTGTTCCTTAGGGAATGACATATTATGAGGGAAAGTTCTTTTGAACTTGTGCTTAATTGCCAAATATTTGTGGGGAGTGCGCCTGTGGAATATTAGAGGGGTTATCTTGCGTCTTTATAAACTCCTTGATGAATGCATTTAGCTTCGGATTTATGATTGCATCTAAACAAGATGATACATATTTACCTTTGGTCATGAAATGTCTCTTACGGAAATTTCATTAGGATCCCGTTCTTGTAACTTTGCCAATTTTATTGACAAAAATGGGGAGAATTAATTGTAGTTCACACTACAAATACATATGGTTTTAGGATCATTATGTAAGGGGGAGTGGTTTCCATGTGAGATGGAGTATTGACTAAGGGAGAGTAAAGTATCACCATAGTATTTTTGTTGAAGTTGTGATTCAATTGGACTTTGACGATGTGTAATAATACTATGACAATGTATAACAATGATTGAGAACCGATGCTTTTCTCATTGTTATAGCAACGAATTTTCAACAACGATGATGCTAAACTTACAACCTATATGTTGAGCATTAAGAACTAAATTAATTAACTTGTGTGGTGGTTTAGTTTGTATTCCATAAGTTTTCTTATGTTGAGTACATGTACGGTTAAGGTTGTCATGTTATGATAATCTTAGTCGGGGTTCCATAATATCTTATGTTGAGCCCAAATGAACTAAATCAATCATCTAGTATGGTTATTTAGTTAGCACTCCGTAAGTTCTTCTCATGTTGAGCATGATCGACTAGGATGGTTATTTTTATGATTAACCTAGTCGTTGCTCCATAAATTTTCTTATGACGAGTGTGGCCAATTGAATTGATTACTATTGTAATTAGTTTGGTTGAGTATGACAATTAGATTATTTGCAAGTTTTCTTGTGATTAATTTAATTGATTTTTAAAGTCTCCATAAGTTTACTTTGTGTTGAGCATATTTAGTCAAATTAATCTTGGTTCGCTTGGGTTAATTTGATTGAATAGTTCTTATTGGATTCCAAATTCATACTTGTATGTAATTTGTTGAGTCTAAAGAAATCCTTCTTTTCTTTTGAAATTAAGGTCGCTCTTGTTGTTCCTTAGGGAGTGACATATTATGAGGGAAAGTTCTTTTGAACTTGTGCTTAATTGCCAAATATTTGTGGGGAGTGCGGCTGTGGAATATTAGAGGGGTTATCTTGCGTCTTTATAAACTCCTTGATGAATGCATTTAGCTTCGGATTTATGATTGCATCTAAACAAGATGATACATATTTACCTTTGGTCATGAAATGTCTCTTACGGAAATTTCATTAGGATCCCGTTCTTGTAACTTTGCCAATTTTATTGACAAAAATGGGGAGAATTAATTGTAGTTCACACTACAAATACATATGGTTTTCGGATCATTATGTAAGGGGGAGTGGTTTCCATGTGAGATGGAGTATTGACTAAGGGGGAGTAAAGTATCACCATAGTATTTTTGTTGAAGTTGCGATTCAATTGGACTTTGACGATGTGTAATAATACTATGACAATGTATAACAATGATTGAGAACCGATGCTTTTCTCATTGTTATAGCAACGGATTTTCAACAACGATGATGCTAAACTTACAACCTTTGGGATCATTGGATTACTTGGAAGTGACGAAGATTTCGAGTATTGTTGAAGATTAGACATGTGGAATAGGATCTACAAAGTTTATTTATATATTTTTTGTATTCCATATGTATTAATAGTTTTGCCACTAAAATTGACAAAGGGGGAGATTTTTAGAGCACTGCTCGGTCGAACTCGCATGCGTTGCTATATCAAGCATGTTTGTCAATGTTAGTGATCAAAACTATAAAGTCTTGATTTATAGTCTACTATATCTAAGGTCTCAAACTAGGATAGAAAGTGTAATTAAGCTCAAGAACTCCATGGAAATCATCATACAAGACGAAGGACTACTCAAGGAACCATTGGATCTTCATCGACTAAAAGGTATGTGGAGACTTGAACTTATCTATCACTCAAAAGTCTATCTACTCTATATCTTATCTTGAGACAAAAGTCGTTTTACTATATAGACTAAAGATATACACATGTGACATTTCGAGCTGAGTATATCTCGCTTATCTATTTATCGAAATGTGTGTTGGTAAAGCTTTCGCTTTAGCCAAGTTCATATTTGCCTAGTGACGAAAGTCATGTTATGTTTCAATCACTTTGGAAATTGCTCTGACGAAAACTAGTTCGTGAATAACAACTATATGACGTCCTCTGAGAATGTTTCAATGATTGAAATTAGATTTTAGACAATATAACCACTGGGGGATATAAATATTATTGTGGTAACACATATATGTATAAGTTCTTATGCACTTGAACCAAAGTTTGCGAAATTTGTTGATCAAGTGAAAAACCGGAATTTGAACAATCAACCCAGTCCGCGAACGAGCGTAGTTTTCGAACCCGAGAATTTCTGCTGGAGTTGAAGCTTGGTTTCAGTCCGCGAACTGACGGAAGTTCTCGAACCCGAGAATTTCTGCTGGAGTTTGTGAACTCCAACCGGTTACTTAAGTCCGCGAACTTGAGTGGTTATGTCTAAAAACGATGTTCGTAAACTTATTTAAATTATCTAAGGAATGCTATAACAAACCGTGGGTTTATAGTTCATGACTCGATTCGAGTGAATCACATCGTTTTTGCTTCAATTGTGTCTTGTGTAGTACATAAGATCTCATAGCAATTGAACAACTCTCTAACTAGTTCATTTGAGTTATTTGGACTAGTTATGGTGAAGAAGAATATGGTTTATATAAAAGTTATCATTTGTCTAACCATTTGACTAACCATTTGGTTGACTAATCTTGAACCAACTATTGTACACGTTTTGGTATGGTTATACAAACCCAAAATCTTCAAGTACATGTGTGTATGGCAAGCTAATTTTCCGATCTAACGGTTGAGAGATATTATCTTATATATAATCAGGTTTTCATCTAACGGTGAATATTGAATGCTTTGTTACTAAGCTAACATTGATTGCAAACCCTGATTTGAAAGACTATATAAGGGAGAAATCTAGAAACTGGGAAACCCAATCCCCACACATTTTGTGTGATACTAGTTTGCTAAGCTAGAGTCGATTCTCCTTTAACCTTTGGTTTTCTTCTTCTAAAACCAGGTTAACGACTTAAAGACATCATTGGGATTATGAAGCCAGACCGATACTACTTTTATTGTAGTTGTGTGATTTGATCTTGTTGTTTCTATCGTACGAGTACAATTGTAATAATTGGCTTGAGATTTCTATCTCCGATAGGCAAGATATAAAAGTAATCACAAAAATATTCGTTTCATCGTTTGTGATTCCACAATATCTTTTTTTGCTGCGTCTATTAAGACTATTGTGAGGTGATTGATAAAATTGAGCTTTTCTTCGGGAATATAAATCTGGTTTTATTGATTGGTTCCTGTTCACCTTGATTTATCAAAATATGGAACAAAACTCATAGGTTTATTCGTGGGAGACGAATTTATCTATCTTGTAGACTTTTCTGTGTGAGACAGATTTGTTTGCTAAAGTCTTCGAATTTGGGTCGTAGCAACTTTGGTTGTGGGTGAGATCAGCTAAGGGAATCAAGTGTGTATTATCCTTCTGGGATCAGAGGCATAGGAGCATAACTGTACCTTGAATCAGTTAGAGATTGATTGGGGTTCAACTACAGTCCAGATCGAAGTTAATTTGGAGTAGGCTAGTGTCTGTAGCGTCTTAATAAAGTGTATGTTTAATCTGGACTAGGCCCCGGGGGGTTTTTCTGCATTTGCGGTTTCCTCGTTATCAAAATTCCGGTGTCTATGTTATTTATTTTCCGCATTATATTTTTGTATAATTGAAATAATACAGGTTGTGTGTTGTTCAATCGATTAGAATATCCGACCTATTGGTTGTTGATTTAAATCGATTGACACTTGGATATTGGTCTTTGGTACCATCAAAGTTATATCTCTTTGATTAGACTTGAGAATCATATTTTCTTGAGTAAATCAAATCGAGAGATTGAGATAATAACCCCTTGAGTATTTTCTATTGATTGAGTCTAGTTGATTCTCTAGAAAAACTACACGGAGTTGTCCATACAGATTGCTAATCGAAATATTGGGTGAGGTTGTTAGACCCCCCGCTTTTTCACAACTCACCCTATTTGAGATCAATGACTGATTCATAATATATCATCACGATATACACTGGTCATGTCTGCTCTAGGCTCTGACTCGACTTACTAAGGTTTTCGAATAACTCCTAGGACATCCCCGCGTGATACGCTGGTTATTCTGCATCCAAGTCCTTTTGACAGACTCCTAGGACATCCTTCGGGATACACTGGTCTTGTTGTCCCATCATATGGACATACAGATGATTCCTATCACATATTTGAAAGATACGATGTTCAAAGACAAGTGAGCCAAAGTCTTACAGATGCATTAATCAGGCGTAAAAATCCTTTCTCTCTCTCCAGGACGAGTCCCATCTGACCGCAGAGAGATTCAGATCCGTTAAGAAAATTTTCGTAGAGATTTTGATCCGTCTGTAAAACTTCAAAGAGATTCAAATCTCTCTGCAAAATCTCTCTTCAAGACGGGAAATCTCGGATAAGGCTGAATATTCCCCATGGTAGGCACGAACCTCATGTAGGAATCAAGTCTCCTCTCCACACGAATTTTGAGGTATCACATGCCTTTTCACGTGAATCATCCTAGTCATTCTTACAAATCGGAGAATATCTCTCTATCTTGGCCAGCTTGGCTAAAGAGAATATTTCTCTATCTCAATACGTCATCACAAAGGCTGACTCAGCTTCACACAAATGGGGGGATAACAATTAGGGTTTTGGTATGGCGGTCTACGGTACGTGTGAGAAATACCCTACTTATTTCTCACCGCATAAGAGAGTAAAGGCGGTGGAATAATAATAAGATAAACTCAACCTAGTTTATCTATATTCCTGATGAGATGGGAGAATTGCTCCGCATGGCATAGAAAGAAATCATTATCTTCACCGACCTGATATTAGAGAATTCAGTTATAAATAGGTCATCTATTTCTCCCAGCTATGATCATCTTTATCATAACCTATCAGAGAAATTCCTCTTCAAACCCTAGAATTCTCTAGTCTCTCTCTTCATTTGCTTCCCTCCCTAAGACCAGCCCTAACATTTCTTCTCTGTGACTGAAGCAGACTTTGAATGGCCAATGTATGTGGTTTAGGCGAAGACTGTTCATGCTCAACCTCAACCTCCCGTAACTTACTTTCAGAAACCCTAGAATCCCACTTATATCCTTTCTCATATTTTAGGTAACTACAAGTAGAAACCAAGATATAGTTTTGATCATCTAATATTGACAGCAAGCTTGAGATAGCAAAACTTGTGGGTTCAACCGAGCAATGCTCTAATCCTCCCATGTCAATTTTAGTGACAAAAGTATTCAATACATGTGGATAAATAAATAAACTTTTCAACTCAATCCACTATGCTTGATTTTCTTGGTTCTTCAACATACTACGTGAATTCTTCGTACTTCAAGTTCTTCCAATATTCTGCATGTGTTCGTTCAACACTTTGTTGTTGAAGATCCGTAGAAATAAAAACTTATGAGAATTATTGATAAGAGATTTTATAGAATGTGATAAATATACTCTACTCATTAGTCGTTATATATAAAAATTGTATTGTTATCTTCCTCAAAGTTTAATTGCACCACAATTTTGAAGCAATACTATGGTGATATGTTCTCCCCCTTAGTCAATACTTACTACTTTTTTAAAATAGGTAAAACCTATAGATAATAATCCACTCATCCTTACATGATGCTCCATAAAGCCATATGTAATGTAGTAAGATACTACTTAATAATTCTCCCCTTTTTGTCAACAAAATTGGCAAAGGCAAAAAATCGAGATAATAGTGAATTAATCAAAAGAGTTTCAAAACTTGAGAACACATACCAACTTTTAGTTTGGACGATTTCTACCAAGAAATCTCGGTCTGCATCAAGGAGATAAAAGGTGTAAGCATCTCCTATAATTCCACATTCGTTCTGCCCACAAAGATATTACCATTAAGCACAAGTTCAAGAAAACTTTCCCCCATATATGACATTCCTGAAAGAACGACATGAGTGACCTTACTCTAATCACGAGAGAAGGATTTTCTTGGACTTTAAATTTAATAGGCAGTTACGAACAAATTAAATTTGTATCCAATATTTTTCTCTCTTCTTGCCAGTTACGAACAAAGAAGTTAAAAACAATGATCTTAATGTTAGAGACGCTAAGATACAATATTTTCGTGAGAAAAATCAGCAACACAAATTATTCTCTATGCCAGTTACGAACAAGAAAACAACTAGTGCGGTATGACTCAACATAAAAATTATAACATCTTTAGCCATGTACGAATATAGAGATTAAAGTTCACCGCTTATTCCCTGGTGGCGACACAGTCAAGGAAGTAAGTCGATCCCTAAAGAACATCTTACGGAATCCTGCAGCAATTTATTCACACAAGTGTAATCATAAAAATTGTAATTCTCAAAATAGTTTTCTCCTATTTTTCAAGAGTAAAAGACATAACCTATGAGAAAATATGAGATATATATTCTAATCACCAAATAATGATACCAAAGAACAAATCTCACGAAATAAGCAATACAGATATATAATCCATGAAGAATTAGGTATTGCAAGTCATCTTCCAAAATAAAATTTAATTAAATAAACTTTAAACATGCTAGATGGTAATATTTGGAATAGCTAATGTAACATAAAAACTACTCCAGAAACTAGTGTTCCTCCTTAAATAATAAGAACAAAATTCCTATAAGGAGTTAATTAGTGCAAAGAAAAACAGATAAAACATGTTAGAGCATTTCTTGGTTGAAACCACTATCGTTGGTATGTCAAGTTAGTTGCCAAATTTATTTTCCAAAACACATTCTTGATATAGTATACTAAACTTAGTTTCGGACTAGATTAGGTCTAAGAAGTGTAGTATAAAATCGAACCTATATCCTTGAAGAATGGATACTGAGGACTACAAGAATACATCCATGAAGAACTTCAATAAAGGTTAGTAACAAATACTTGATTCTCTTGTTCACTCTTCCTTTCTATCTATCGAAACAAGTGCTCACTTTATGTTATTCAATTTTATTTTATTTTGATTAAGTATGAGTGTTTTGAGGATTTATTTTTAACATTTTTTAAAATCAACCACCTACTATGATGAAGCGTAGCCTCAAAACACTCAAGGGAACCTTATATTTTGAGGATTTTGTTGATTCAAACCCTTAACATCCATCAGAAATCTAGTTTTTTTAGCATTTACGGCTCAGAAATAACGTCGATCCCGCCGTAATCGCAGTTCACGGTTGGGGATAACATAAAGTCTGAATCGTATGTCATATTCACAGCTGGGGAATGAAGAACTCCTATCCGTAAGCTCATTCCATAATCACATGAGTATGCATTACGATTTGTTGCTTCAAATCCGTTAAAGTGCGCAAAATTTAGACCTTTTCCAGTATTTACGTCTGGGAAACTAGTGCATCCTAACCAGAACCAACACTTTACGTGGGGGAAATAAATAACAAGAACACTCATCCAAAAATGGTTTTTTTAATTTTTAATTTTATTTTCAGAACAACGTACAACTAGAAACTATAGTGCCACTACTTGAGGCCTGAAAGGATTTGAAAAACTATGAACAAGACATGCAAGTCTTCTAATTCAACTCATGAAGAACTACGAAGGATTAAATGTCACCAACAAACTGTAAGTGTGAGTCCATAATACCACCATTTGCGACCTGAAAACCTCCAAACATTTGAATCATAACAGCTACTTTCGTAAGATTTCAATTACTAAACAAAAAAGGTGAAAGGATGTCACCTTGCCTAATGCCTTTATATGTATTCATTATTTTAGTTGGACTTCCATCTACTAAAACCGAGAATTTAGCACCTTTTAAATACCAACATATCAAACTAAACCATTTGTCTCTAAAATCATTCTTCTTCAATAAAGCAAACAATGTTCCATTTATATTGTCAAATGTGTTTTCCATGTCTATCTTGCACAATAATCTAGGAATTTTCAATTTGAACTTGCTATCAGTGCACTTATTTTATACTGGAATTCCATTAAGAAATCTATGACAAATTCACCCTTACGATAAAACATTGCTCGATGGAACTCACAAAGCGTTGGTATGTCAAGTTCGGTTGTTAAGTTTAGTAATTGCTTGAGTAGATTAATAAAGTCAACTTTGTTAGGTTACACTAGGGACATAAAAATGCTGAGACTTGATCTAGTGGCTCATAAATATCTGAAGATATGTTGACAACAACAAACACAACATCCTTAAATTCGAAGTTAGTAACTACATACTTGACTTGTTCTATTTTTATATTTGTTCTTTCAAGTATTTATTCAACGAAAATATAACATATGAAGTTAAGTTTATCATAATGACTTTAGTATTAGTGACTTGGTCATTATACTTTTTTCTTTTTTTGAATCAACTTTATAAAAAAAAAAGTATAAAAAAAAACAGAAAGAATGGTTTTTTTTTGTTGTTGTAAATAACGGAAATAGTGAATCGAAGCCTGACCACTAAAGAAAATAGAAGAAAAAAAACCTAAAAATAAAAGAAATACATGTTACATATAATCTAAAAAGATAGCAGGATAGACTTGATTTATCACTTCCCAAAGTAGCACGAATGAAGTGCGGTGGCTCCCTCCACCATTAATAGCTAGTAAAGACTCATTTTTTTTGCTAACAAATCTGCTACCGAGTTAGCCTCTCTGTACGTGTGAGAATATCACAAAGTAAATGTGTGAAACAGTAAGTATACGTTGTTCACTAAGTGGTTTTCCTAGGAAAAATGCTTAGGTAGTTCTTGAATGGACAAGCTTAAGTTGGAGTTTAATTATCACAAGTCTAAATCAGTTTGTGAACTGTCAAAACAATTATTAAACACAAAGTCGTCTCGTAACTTAGGAACCTTTTGAAATTGACAAGTCCCTGAACTGTCAAAACAATTTGTGTACTTGAAAACAAAAGGTGTACAAGAAACATTCAATATTGACCAGTTCGGGAACTACATAAATCAGTTCGTGCACTATTAAATTAAAAAGTATCCATGATTATCTCAAAAATAGGATAGTGAATAGTTTGTGAACTTTAAGAACCAACTTGACTATTCCTTATTGCTTGAATTTTCTTTGCAATGTCATCATATTACTAAAGTCATACAACATGTATTTGTAGATAAAATAATATATAATATGAGTAAATAGGGTAGTCAGTCTTCATATACCTTTGTTGATGAAGTTTCAATTGTCGTCGATGTTATCCAGTCTTCAATCTTCAAGGTCAATTGAATAATTCTGATATACCATGCTTTATTCCTAGTCCATGATGATTTTAGTAGACTTTATATAAAGATATAGTTTTGATTACTTAACTAAATACGACAATAATCTTGATTTACCAAAACCTGTGAGTTTGACCGAGCAATTCTCTAACACAGGGACATGTGAAGGACTGAGTAATGAGGGATGTTTACTTAGTCTCAACTATACTAAATTGAGGTAGTCAATTTGTATAGTGACTTAATTCTGAGAGTATTCAAAAAGGGACTAGGCCTCGGGGTTTTCTGCCAATTAGTTTTCTTCGCTAACAAAATCTTGTGTGTCGTGTGATTACTTAACTTTCCGCATTATGGTTGTCACTTGTATGTTAATCATATCTTGGTAAAGGTTCAATAATTAATTCGAATATAACTTTGATTATTACTAAGATCGCCTTGTTGAAATAGTCTTGAGGTTTTTATTGTTATAATAAGATTATATAATGCGGGTGATTTGTATAGATTGGTATCGAAAAGATTGTGGTGTACTTAGTACCTTAGTTATTTTACTTAACATTTGATATCACTCCTGGCATCACTACTTTCATTATTTTCTGTTAAAAGTTTCGAAACAATTTTATGGCAATCAAGTTAAGAGTCCTATAATCTTTTACAGTTGCATAATCTTCTTCCTTAGTAACTCACCCGATCAAATTACACAATAAAAAGCTAATTTTGAATACGTTTTCCGAATAAGTTATAATTTTTGTTTTTTAAATTCACTTTATAGTTTTTGTCATCTTATTGTTATTTAGTATGAAAATGGAGTAGTTGGTTAAACAAATATGGAAAGGATCCAATGACATGGTTGAAAAGACATTGTGATGCCATTCTTTTCTTAAAATTCAAAGGCCACTGGCTTTTGAGTTAATTTTTTGGTGAGATGTTCCTATTATAATACTTTACACTCCTATAAAAAAATAATCGCATTCCGAGATACAAAACATCACCAGACACGTATTTTAATTTTAACCGTCAATTTTGAGTGCTTATTTTTCAAACTAGTGGATTGTGGACATATACGTCCCGAACAAAACTCATTTTTATTAAAAATATATAGCTTTACAAGAAAAGTGTCATCATAAAATTATCTATAGATTTATTGACGTTTGAGTTTTATATAAAAAAAAATGGTGCCAAAAAATAACTATGTCATTGAATCTTTCCCCAAACATAAGCAGTAAACTATGAAAACATAATTCAACTTACAAAGAACAAGGAATTTAAAATAGAATGATTTTTTGGGCACCACTCCATTTTGAAGGGGACCATGATTTTTTTTAATAGGTCATTTGGAAGTAAAGTAAAACACCCCTTATCCAAATATTTACCTTAATGCTAAAATTACCCTTTCTAATTAAATTAGTGTAATGATTAGTAAGTTAAGCTAAGCTAAGCTAATTAATGATTAGTGAGATTAAATTAATAAGTTGATTTTTGTTTAAAATAAGAATTATGGAGAGGGAAAATAAGAAGATGGTTTTGGAAATATATCATTTTTTAACGAGCCACAACCAGAGTATGATGTTTTGCGTACTGAGGGATACTTCAAATTTAGTTAATGATGCTCGAATTGGCTAAAACATTCTTAAAAATAAAAAAATTATAAATTCATTTCAATAAGGTTAAAATAGTTCGGCTACAATATCCGAAGAATAGGTAGCTGAACTTATATGTAAATATTGTTCGGGGAATTTTTCAGTTAACGCAGGCAGCCGATCTAAGATTTAATGGAATTTTCGCCACCTAACTATTAAGTTCAGTTACCTTTTTCGCGTTGAACTCTGGAAGATATTTGTTCGTTGTGTTCGCAAAGTTGCTTATATAGCCGAACTTTTTATTTGGTTTAGTAGAAAAAATATCGACCTAATCGAACTCAACATTTGCTTATATAAAGAGGAGTTCGGTTAAGAAAAAAACTGCGACTCCACCGAACCCAACATTTTCCTATACAGAGAGGAGTTCGGTTAAGAAAAAAAGTTTGCGAGTCAACCGAACTTATGAGTTCGGTAGGAACAATTTTTTTCTTAATCGAAGTGTTTTTTGTGTTCTTCATCTATGAATGTTCGGTTAGCAAAACTAGGGTTTTCTAATAAATCTCTTAACGAACTACTATTTGTAACCTCTGTCTTCACCCTATTTTGATGATTACTACTCAAATTTTATGATCAAAAACGAATTAGAAGTAATGGGTTTGTGGGAATTTTTTTTCGAACTCAGGAAATTGGCGACCACGAGTAGCGACTAAAAGAGAGAAGAAGAAAATAAGATGATAATATCTTTTTCAAACTTAATAATTGGGAAGACCGAAGGAAGTCCCTTCTAAACGTTCACTAGGGGTATAAAATGTAGTTCTTCGTGACGTTTTTTATTTTTATTTTTCATCGCCAAAATTGGACCGCAGTTAACACTTATTCCTCAAAATTGGATCGACAATTGGAAAGCCACAATCCTCGACTGTGATTAGGCGCAATCCAAACGATGCCAAGTCGAACCTTGACGGTAATGACGCCATAACATGAAGATAATATCTAAGTAACTAACCATGTAACTGGATTCTTTTGCAAACAAAAAGTAAAGTGGTATTATGAGCTTAGAGTATCTCCAACGAGAGGATGTTAGGCTCCTTTTCTTATGGATTGTCTTATTTTTCACTAAAAATCATCTCCAATAGAAGCTTCAAGAGAAAATGTGAGGATTACATGGCAGACGGTTAGGCTTAAATCCTCTAGCCCATCTCTAGTTTTAGAGGATCTCTTGGAGGATTTAATCAATCCATGTCATCAAAAAAGTAAAAATTCAAATATATTCAAACAGATTTGTTTCATTTTTTTCCCTGAAATTTTCATTGTTCCTCGAAAGTTGATACTCTTTATAAATAAATCTCCCCGATGATGGGTTTACATAATGATGGAACCACATGAAGAATATGAGTAGAAGAATTTGATGTAATTAAATTTATGCAGCAATACTAGATACAAGTATAGAAGACAGAGGGTTTGCGTACCAAGCAAAATCAGTATATCAAATTGTGTTTTGATCTGGATTAGTTTATGCTGAATTCGAGATACCCAATGTTCAAACAAAAGTAAGTCTCTCGTTTTCCCTAATTTTTGCAATACTTTGTTACTGGATTGTGTCCTTTAATGATGGTTTTCATTTTTTTACCAAATTCAGTAAGAATGAATCCCAACTGTTTGATAAAATGCTTGATAGGGATTAAATAACTTATTAGTGTTGTTGTAATACTGTGTTAGCTTCAAAGAAAGCTTCAAGAGGTAAACCTTGAGCATTTATTTGCAAACCCATAGCATAAAGGTTCTTATCAGTTAATATTTTTGTAACAACATATGCATTAGGTATAAAATTCCTTGATTTGAGTGATTATTGAAATAGTTTTTAGTTGGTTTTTAATTCCCTAATAAGAGTGATTATTGAAATAGATTTCTACAAGTTAGATCAACCAGTGGTAGAATTTTTCAATTCATGAATTGACCATATTTGTAGGTGTATTTCTTTAAAAAACACCCGGTCCATGCCAAAGTAAATCTCAGATTCATAAAAAATGCTCAACAAAAATTATGTTAGTTGTTTGATACAAGGGAGATAATTCTTAAGAGTTTGAAATACTATATATAAGTATCAAATTAATCCCTTTTAACTAAATCTTCCAAGTCCAGTATATTTTGGTCTTATTTTGCAATTCTATATCCTAACCATGTATTCAGATTATGATGGGTCATCACCCAATTACGAAGACTCGTCATCACCCAGCGATGAAGAATCGTCATCATCCAGTGATGAAGAGTCATCTACCTACAAAAAATTACTGAAAGCAAGGAGAGAGTATGATATGTTATCATCATCTAGAATAACGAAAAGACTGACTGATACATTCTCATGCCAGCTATCGTAGCAATGTCGATGGTGAAGGGACCTCATGGGGGATCTGTTCCAGGAAGATGACAAATTCCTCGTGACAACATGCCTCATAATGAGGTAATTGTTAGAGACTACTTTAGTGGGGGGAATTCAAAATATACGTCGGAGCATTTTCGTCGTCGCTTTAGGATGCATACTGATCTCTTTAACCGCATCTTAGGTGTAATTGCAAGGTATGATGATTTTTTACACCTAAACCAGATGAAACTAATAAGTTTGTTAGCCCCTTCCAATAGATGGGAGCAGCGGTAAGAATGCTTGCATATGGTTGATGTGCTAATTTTCTTGACGAATATTTTCAAATGGGTGAAAGTACCATCATATTAAGCCTAAAAAAATTATGTGAGGCTGTTATCGGTGTTTTTGAAGAACAATATTTGAGGAAACCCAATGAAGATGATATTGCACGGTTACTTGAAGAAGGGGAAGAAAGGGGATTTCTGGGCATGTTAGGCAGCCTTGACTGTATGCATTCGCATTGGAAAAATTTCCCGACGGCATGCCATGGAACACACAGTAATAGTTTCAAATGAGTCCCCACCCTTATCTTAGAGGCAGTCGCATCGAAGAATTTGTGGATTTGGCATGCATTTTTTGGCATGGCAGGTACAAATAATGATATTACACTATTAGATCGGTCTCCGTTATTTGACGATCTTGTAAATGATGTTGTTCCACTATGTCAATACAGGGTAAATGACAATATTTATGATATGGGATATTACTTGTCAGATGGAATTTATCCTCCTTATGCTACATTAATTCAAACCATTTCTGATGGACCAACTCGTAAGGAAAGGTTCTTTGCTAAACATCAAGAAGCTGTGCGAAAAGATGTAGAAAGAGCGTTTGGAGTGTTGTAATCAAGGTGACACATTATTAAAGGACCAGCGCGTATGTGGCGAGTGAAATACCTTGGAAACATCATGAAGACTTGCATAATTTTACACAATATGATCATTGAGAATGAGCAGGAACAAGGAATTGACCCAGAACATTATGAGCCATACCAAAAGGTTGACAATGTTACGGTGGAGCATGACTCTTCACTGCTTGTCGCCAAAATGATTAGTCGTTTTTAGACAAATTCGAGATAAGGGAGGTTCACAATCAATTAAAACTTGATCTCATTGATCATATGTGGGACTTTTGTGGGGGCGAAGAAGTTTAGTTTACCAGTAATTTAACTAGGCTTTGTTGTTTCTATGTGTGTGTGTTTTCCCCCCTCTTTTTTTGCTTTTTTGATTAAGGGCAGTAGTAAATTTCATTAATAAAAGAACACATTTTTCTTTTGTTTGGTTGTATACCTGAGTTCTTTGTTTGACCAGTGCGCTTATGTGGAAATTGCAGTACTTGTAAAAAAGTCGCAGAAATTGCAGCAACTTCCCTGGAATCTCTTTGGTGAGCTGTGCAAATATTTTTGTTGCCCTTTTCATATAAACCTTGATGTGTGTCAGCAGGTATCCTGTTTAAACTTCTACTTGTTCATTTTAAAGTGACATTTATATCTGAATTGATAAAATCGAACGTGTGCATGGTATAATTTGCTTGGTATTACGGATTGCTAAAACATTATTCACAAAAAGGCTTGTTTAAGTTTCTTATAATTGGATAGATGGATAAATCACTTGTGCATAACCAAATATATCTCCAACATTGTAACCTAAACTATCTGCTAGGTTAGGTTGAAATCCACAGTGCTTCAAGTATCTCATTTAATGTATTTTTGGGATATCAACTAATGGAGGGCTCATGTACGATTTGTTATTTGTCAAAGCACTCATTATGTCTGACTATATTGCTTAATGACAGGGTCTTAAATTGGTGTTCCTTATGTGGGACTTAATAACACCATGTTGGAACTTTGTGTTTGTTCGATCCATAAAAGAAGCTAGCATGTAAAAATCTATCTCAAATGGCCTACTAATTAGGAAGTGAAAAGAAAGCTTCAGCATATACATGTAGTCTTAAGGAAAAATGCTACATCTACATAACAAATTTTGACTATTGAACATCTGCAGGTTTACTATTTTGCTAATGTTTTATCTCTATTTATATATATATATCTAATAAACTTCTTAGAAACTATGTACCTTTTTCTAAACAGATTTCTGAGTTAACCGATTTCTAAATGACGTTCACAACCACGGAAGATACTGATCTTTGCAGTGTTTATGTTTATTGCGCCACAGAAAACGTAATTGGAAATTCAGAGAGGTCGATGCGAATATGGGATCAATTTTTCAAGCTTTTGTCAGCATAAATGGTAATGATCGAGGTAGAACTGTACCTTCTCTAAGGAACAGGTTCACCATCATACGAATTAGTTGTCTCCGATACAGTGAGATGTTGAAGGATAATAATATGGATACAGAAGCTGCAATTATTGCATATGCTACAAATTTTGGGTGTGAATTCAGTTTCCAAGAGGCTTATGAAGTTCTCTATAGATGTATCTATTAGTGTTAAAATTGCATTTTGCATTGAGAAATGAATAAAGTTTTCTTTTAATTATTATCATAAGAATCACTTGTTAACTGCATAATAACAATCTTCTCAGAACTTGCATTTTTTTGGGAGCGTCTAGGGGTGGACCAATGGGTGGTGTACCAATGACGGACCATGAATTGGCCACCCCTCCACCACAGGATCTATAGGGGTGGGTTTTTTAAATCAGCAGTGGAACCCTAATATCCTAATCCAACGGTGCAGAAATTTGGTCCGCCAAATTGGTACACCTATTTGGTACACCCTTAGAATTTTCCCATTTTTGAGGAAGAAAAAATTCTTTAGAGGAACATGTCAGAAGAAAATAATTATAAAGTACTCCATTACAAAACATCTAATCAGCTATCATAAACTGTGACTTGATGTCTGAAAGTTTAAAACCAATAGGAAACTATTATGCCAAATTACAACCACAAAGTTTAGCTACTACATTAAAAGACGACAACAACATTTCAACTACTATGTTGAGTGACAAACTAAAAGAAAACAACATTTCAGCTGCAATGCTGAATGACAACCTAATAAAAACCAACAACTAACATTAGTAGAACCGAGAAACAGCTCAAAGACTATCGTCGCTGCTCTCAGCATCATTCCCCAAAGTCCCATCTTCTTTCCACTTCTTCTATATACGAGCCTGGATTATTTTGTAAGCTTTTCGCAGAGCTGGTTGCATTTTCTCAAGGTCCTTATTCAGGATGCGTTCTTCTTCAATGCGCTCTGCTAACATATCTTTCTTCTTCCGAGCTTCCTCCTTTAGCTCGTAAGCCTTCTTTTTTAGAGCCAAATCCTCTTTCATCATATCAAATTATTTTCTCTCTTTCTCAATTTTCAGCTCCAACTCTTCTTGGCTAAACATATTTTGTTTCTCAATGGTGGACTGATAGATGCTCAAAAATCTAATCACTCCCTTCTGTTCATGGGCTTTCTTAGCATTCTCCTTGCTCAACTTTCTTCCTTCATCTGGGCGAGGAATACCATCACTTTTGTTGTCCTCACTTCCACCAGTTGATCTAATTGGTTGCTTTAGAGTGTTGAGATTGATGACATCTGCTGGTTTATATTTCTATGGGGAGCCAGGCTTTGTAAGCTGCTGAGAACACCATTTTGGATTTTTTCTCATAACCTCCCAACAATGCTCAAACTTGAATGTGGTTCCCTCCAACGTTTTGTACATTTTCAAATCTTGATTTTTCTGTAGAGATTGGAAATGAGTTAGATGAAACACTAAAAAAAAACACCATCATTCATTCTACTCCTTGCCGTATACTAATACCAAAAGAAATCTAGAAATCTATAGTTTAACATAAACAACATTCACATTTTAACATGTGGCTACACATATAAAATGTCATTATAAACATCAAGGCCAGTAATGAGCAATAATTGTGACAACAATATAAAAAAAAGGTTTAACAATTCAACCATCAGTTCGATTGAAGTTCCGCTTTGCGGATTTCTGTTGAGTGATTCATAATGTCCATGAAACTTGTTAACTGCAGCTTCTATGATACCCCATCGGCAGGATAGAGCATTAGGATTGCGGTCCTCATCATGAGTTCCCATGTTTTCTCTCCAAACTTTCAAGATCCGATTCCATATTGTGTCACCTGACTGGTCACTTCCTATTATTGGACACTAATGTACAGATATGCCTTCGCTAGTGCAGTGTCTTCGTCAGTTGTCCAAATCCGTCGAGGAGGATTGGCTAATTGAGTTATTGAAGGATTACTTTTTCGTTTCTTTTTGGACTGATTGCCAACGTCCGGTGCTTGTGAAGTGGAACCAGGAGTTTGTGTTTGAGGAGGAGGAAAGCTTTGTGGTTGTGTCGAAGAAACAACAGTATTCATCATACTTTGAAACATGTAGCCAGGTCCAAAATTAACATGAATATTGTGAGGGAAATGGGTGGGAAACTGAAATTGGGTTGGATTAATGAATTGATTTTGTTGGGGAATATATGGACGAGGAGCAAACGAAGTAGCAGTATCACTATAGTCCTTAGTCGCAGCATTCAGATTCAAAATTGTTCTGTTCGCTTGCAGGATTCATGTCTGACAATATTTCAACAGTATATCTATAACATACCAAAAGTAAAACTCATCAGAACTCCATACAAACAAAATCACAAGTATCTAACGTGTGTGCTTAAATCAAAACAATCTGATTGATGTAGAAAGAACAAAAATACAAGGGACTACATCTAGTAACAAATATACTACAACAACACCAATTAAAAAGAAAGAGAAACTTACCAAAACCTAAACTTGCAGTTCGTGGTGAATGGAGAAGAATAAAACAACCACTCTGATTTATAGAGAACATCACAATCTGACGGGACTGAATTTTATTTTACCCGTGAAAGAAGGAAAAAAACTGCCCATCCTATCAATATAAGACAATTGTAACACCCCTTCCTCATAAACTTACGTGGTTGGAGATGGTTTTCTTGAACTTCCTATATATAATGAAAGTTTGAATACAAATCATCAAAGGATGTCTATTTTATCCATCCGTATATGTAGGACAAGGATGTGCCATTCGAGCAGCATATGTGCAATCACAACAGAATACATGTTATACCTGACCATATTCTTAACAACTTCCCTCTCTTATTAGAGGAAGCTGTTATTGATCTGCAACATGGCAATTCCAACTACAATTGGAATGTTGAAACAAGATTTGGGCAGCATATACGCATATGCACTATATATGGCTCTGAAAACTCTATTTATCACAATGCACTAATTATGACAGATTTTGCAGGAAACACAATTGAATCTAGAGGATATACATGATACTATGGAGAAAGGGGAGTCACAGGAGGAGCAGACCTAGCCTTCCAATGGGCCAAAGAGATGCAGCATACCAGCATAGCCATATCAGCTGAGTCAATGGACATCTTAGATAGATTCAAGTTCCGCTACACTGAAGCTGCCCAAGGGAGATTTCACCTATCTTACTATGAAAGAAGCACCATCCAAGCAAACCAAAATGGAAATATGGATATCAATCCCATATCTTTTGTGTTACTAAATCTTAGTCTTATTATGCGTGATCAAAATATGGAAACCTTTCATTTAGCTGTTTTGTGTAAAAACAAAGTTGGCAGGCTGAGTGGTTCCTCCACAGCCAGTGCCAACAACAACTTTGTGTATTTCACTTAGTGCCTTTCTAGGCCTAAGGTTTTCTTATAAAAAAAAAGAGATGCTCTTACAATATAAAACAATATAAAAACAATATATATAAAGAGAAATGATCTCTTCACACTTTTATTATCACACTATCTCACATGTTGGACGTTTTTTTTGCGAATCAAAACCAAACCGTAACGGATTTGAAGCTAATATTTTGAGGACGTGTTCCTCTTACCAAGTTCTACATGCCTACAAAAAATGATCTAATTCCGAAATATAAAACCTCATAATCTATTGGTCTTAATTTCAACGGCCAGAAATCCGTTGATTTTCAACAGTTCATTTTCGAAGTAGTAGATGGTGGTGTTATACTTCTCAGAATATGCTCATTTTTGGTAAGAACATAGAGCTTTGTAATATCAACATATCCCTACAGTATTAGCTTTAAATTGGTTACAGTTTGGTTTTTATCCATAAAAAAGATGACAACGTGTGAGATAGTGTGATAATAAAAGTCTGAGGGGATCTCTCCTCGTATAAAAACAAGAAAACCAGTCGTAAAGAGAAAAAAAGCATTAAAAAAAAATAAAAAAATATTATTATTATTTGTTCTAGTAGGCCAAGTACTCCGAACCAAACGAAACCAAACCAAACAGTACGAGCTTCACGATGCTGTTTTTGTATTTGTGTTTTTGATTAAATCATCTCTCCTCCACTCATCACTCACTATCTCTCTCCAATATAAAAGAAGAAACCCATTTTTCCAGGAACCACACTAGTCCTCTCTGTACACCTAATTCTTTATTTTCTCTGTGTAGTCAAAAAAACTAAAACAAGAAAGCAGAAGAAAGATACAAGAAATGGGTTCAACGAGCCCATTTAAAGATCATCATCACCACCAGCAACAACAATCATATCCAATCACAAAAAAGCTGTTACCTTGGGCATTGTATGCTCTTCTTCCTTTAGCTATCTTTAGATTATATTTACACCCTCTTGATTTCTTTTCTGAAAATGAAGTAATAACTAAAGATCTTCAAAATAAACCTATCATCGTCAGCACAGCTCCTATACCAGGTATGTCACCTCTTTGATCAGTAAACATAAAACCCTTTTCCTTGGGCATATATGATTTGTTCTTATAGCTTTTGTTTGTTTGAATTTGGGCAGTAGAAGAAGTGAGGAATGATTGTGATTATAGTAATGGAGAATGGGTTGAAGATAAGATGGGTCCTTTATACAATGGCACTATTTGTGGTACAATCAAAGATGGTCAAAACTGTATGGCTCATGGTAGACCAGATTCAGGTTATCTATATTGGAGATGGAAGCCTAGTCAATGCCAATTACCAAGGTTTGAACCAACAAAATTTCTTAGTTTACTTGAAAACAAGCATCTAGCTTTTGTTGGCGATTCAATGGCTAGAAACCAATTGGAATCCTTACTTTGCTTACTTTCTAGTGTGTCACCTCCTGATCTTGTCTATACAAATGGTGATGATAATAAGTTTAGAAGATGGCATTTTCCTTCACACAATGTTAATGTATCAGTTTACTGGTCACCATTTCTTGTTAAGGGGATTGAGAAATCAAACACTGGTTTCAATTTTAACAAATTGTTTTTGGATTCCGTTGATAATCGATGGGCATTAGATCTGGAACAAATCGATATGCTAGTTTTGTCGGTGGGTCATTGGTTCCTTCATCCAGCGGTTTATTATGAGAATGATTCGGTTCTTGGTTGTCATGCCTGTGAAGGTCTTAACCATGCTGAGATTGGATTTTTCGACGTGTTAAGGAAAGCTGTAAAGACTACCCTCAAGGCCATAACTGACAAGAGTATTACGGACGGAAACGAGATTGATGTAATTCTCACGACATTTTCGCCTGCGCATTTTGAAGGCGAATGGGATAAAAATGGGGCATGCTCTAGAGAGAAGCCATTTGAGGAAGGTGAAAAGGCTTTGGAAGGAATGGATGCTGATATGAGGAACATTGAGGTAGAAGAGATTGAGGAAGCAAAGAACAAGGTGATCCAAGTAGACAGATTAAGGATTGAAGCACTGGACGTGACCAAGATAGCATTCATGAGACCGGACGGGCACCCTGGTCCTTACATGTACCCAAATCCGTTTGCCGACGGAGTTAATGATCGCGTACAAAATGATTGTGTTCATTGGTGCTTACCTGGACCAATTGATACATGGAATGAGATATTGCTACAAGTCGTGAGACAGTGGGAAGCTCAATCAATGAGGAGAAGAGGCTGAGGGATAATATTTGCTACTAGCTAGGTGAATTAATACTGTTCCGAAGAGTTACAATCATAATTAAAAAGTAGTATTAAATTTTTGTTGTATGAGATTTAGTTTAGTTCAATGTAAAAGCCATTTGAAATTATGTTGCAGAATGAAATTAAATTTATAGCTCCAGTGAAGTAAGCTCGAGCAATTAGTATAAGAAAACTCACATCAATGTCACATCGGTGCAGAACATTGTGTTGGCTGGAGAGACACCAACTATTCCTTTATCATTAAATTTGAGAGCGCATACGCAGTCGTTTTCTCTATAGTAATATCAAATTCCATAGTCATTTTCTAACAATCTTATTACAGGGGAGCATTGTTTATTAGAGGGGCGTCATTCTAATAGGATAAAAAGAGTCATTACATTATCATTCAAGGTGTCCTTTATAAACAAAAAAATGGAAATGACTAATTAACCCTCATTATTGATAATCAAGTTTAGTGTTAATGATTAATTTCACTTATATTAACTCAAAATCAAAACAAAATCAGATTTTTAGAGTTAAAAAAAAGTTTAGAGGAGAAGAAAAAGAAAAACTTTTGTGATATTTGTGAAATCCTAGATTTTGATTCACTCAACCAAAATGAGTGATTCCAGTTACAAATTTGAGATGGGTGAATCTCTATATGATAGAGAAAACAAGTACTACGTACCTCTTGATGGAGATCTTGATTCCTGATATGGAGTATTTGTTAGATGGTATAGATGTTTTGACCCCAAGTGAAGGTCAATCTCAACCAATTGAAGAAATTAACCAATAAAGTGAAGAACCCAACACTGAAAATGACCAGGTATACTTCTAAATTAGTTCCCATTAGCTTTTTGTTGCTCAAAATTATCTAAAGTACGTAAAAAATCAATTTTTTTAAAATTTCAGAAGAACATACGGTTGGAATTAAACTCGTAACCAACCGTAACTCCATGTTACGGTTCGTAAAGTAGGAAATACCAACCGTAACTGGTTCAATTTTGGGAAAAACCTAATCATAATACCAGTTACGGTTGGTATAATTTGTTACATTACGAACCGTAGCATAATTACAGTTGATAATTTTGTTCAGTAGTTACCAACCGTAATTCATCATGTGCATGGCAGTATTTAGTGCACTATTTACGGTTGGTAATCTGTTAATCGATATCAACTGTAATTATGTTACGGTGTATTATTGACTTTTCTTGTCCAACCGTAAGTTACTCTGTGTGTTTTAATTTTTTTTTGATGTATTTACGGTTTGTTAGAAGATGACAATATCTAACCGTATGTTTGTTACGGTTTGTATAGGATTATAATTACAAACTGTAACACTGTTATAGTTTGTTTATACTCTTTCGTTACCAACCGTATCTTCATATATGTTTTCGTTTTGTTGCCTCGTTTAGACTAATGTTGGTATATTTTTGCCCAAGTCGTTAATGTACCTCCCCTAATGGATGAACAACCTTTAGCAAATGAAATTCTCACCCAAGATTCTAGCTTTCACTATTTAACCGATGAGACATGGAATAAAAAAGAAGATGCAAAGAAGTGGGCTAGAGAACAAGGCAATGGTACCACTAGTGATATTGACTTTCAAATGGTTTGCGAGTGTAGTGGACAACATATAAGTCACACAAAAAAATGTACCGTGCATGAAGCAAAGACAAAGAGGAAGATGACTACTTTCTCTAAGAAGACCCGATTCCCCTTCAAGCTTCAATTTAGAAGGAACGCGGCAAAAAACTGGTTTTTGGAGAAAGTTGTATGCGATAGTCATAACCACCCTATACCGGAGAGTTTTCTAGCACACTCTTATGTTGGACGCCTTACTGAAGAAGAAGAGAAGATCGTAGAGTCATTGACACAAATTCATATGAAGCCCATTGATATCCTCTCTCACTTAAAGGAAAGAAACCCACAAAATGCTTCTACTTTGCCTAACATCTACAACGCAAGAACAAAATTGAAGAACAAGAAATGGGAACAAAGGAACGAAATGCAACAATTAAAGCATTTGTGGGAGATGCATAATTATTCGGTTTTCCACGATAAAGATGAGAAAGGACGAATAAAACATCTTTTATTGGCTCATCCCGAGTTTGTAAAGTTGGCATGGTGCTCTCATCAAGTGCTTCTAATGGATTGCACATACAAAACCAACAAGTTTGAGATGCCGTTGTTGAACATTGTTGGGAAAGCTTCTACAAATGCTCCTTTTAGTGTTGGTTTTTGCTTCTTGAAATATAAGCTCAAAGAGAGCTGTGTGTGGGCATTAAACCAAGTGAAGATATTCTACGTAGAGGGATACACTCCAAAGGTGATTATTACCGACAAGGAGCAAGCTTTGTTGAATGCAATAAATAGGGTTTTCCCGGAAGCTCGTAACCTTCTTTGCAAGTTCCACTTGTGGAATAGTATTGAAACTAAGTGCATGCGCATTGTCCGTCCAACCAAAAAAAGCGAAATGGATAGAATAAAGAAACTACCGTTACATCAACAAGAGGAAGCCAAGGAGAAATATAAGAAGGATGACAAGTTGGCGGAACTAAAATGGGATAGTTTCAAAATGGAGTGAAGAGCCTTGATACATTCTATCACCGTGGATGAATATGAGGATAGAGCTCGTATGTTAGTGGCTCATTGAAAAAGAAGTTATCCAAGTGTTGTGAAGTATTTGTTGGATAATTGGTTGGATCCGCACAAAGAGAAGTTTGTAGCGGCGTTCACTAACCAATATAAGCACTTTGACAACCAAGCTACAAGTACGGTGGAGTCATCTCACAACCGGTTGAAGAAGAAAGTTCATAGTTGTAATGGTGGGTTAGTTACGTTATTCGAAGTCATGGATGCATATTTCCGCCATGATCACGATAGAGTTACAGAGTCTTTTGAAAAAAGAAAAGGTAAACTACATACCAAATGGTTAGACAATTCGTGGATAAGGGGAATTACATTTCAAGTTTCGCACCGCGCAATTGATATAAGATAATGTATGAAGTACAACATTTTGAATTGGGGGATTATGAAGAAGAGTGTGTTTTTCCAAACATGACAAGTTTGGGACTCCCATGTCGGCATGTTATAGCCACATACCAAGACAAAGTGATCCCGATTCAAGATGTTGATCCCTTTTGGCAACAATTATCATTCCGTGAAACAATAATTGATCGAGATTTTGGAGGAACGTTTGGCGATATCGAGATTAGAAAAGCTCTAGCCGAGAAATATGCTACACTAAGCCGGGGCCAAAGGAAAATATGGTTGAGTAACTTGAGAAATTTTTTATATCCACAATTTAGGTTTGATATCAAGGAACCATCAAATTGGAAGAGTAAGGGGAGGCCTCCTACCATAAAAAAGAGGTACGTAGGAAATAAAAAAGCAAGGAAATTGGCGGAAGAATCAAAGAAAAGAGATCCTTTGGGTTATGAATGGTTGAGAAAGAAATATGAAGCGGAGGATGAGATGAAAGAGGATGATGTTCAAGGTAGAAACAAATGAAAAATAGGTCAAGAGGATAAAAGAGAACCACGCCGTCGAAATGTACAACAAAAATGTATCCAGCTTCCTACTCAAGAAAGTGCAACAACCAAAGTTTATTTTAAAGGAAAAGGTCCGGGATTTCGCTACAAATAAGAACAAAGAAGCAGGGTTGTTGCTAAAGGAAATGGTTGAAAATAAAGTGGAAAAAAAGATGATAGCGTTAAAGAAAAAGGTTTATATGAAACCGGACCAATCCATAAAGAAGTCAAAGTTGTCGGTTCCGTGGTTTCCTCCCAAGAAAGTTCAGTAAAAAGACTTGGTCGTAACGTCGGTTTTAAACAATTGGCAAGGAACAATGGAAAGAGTCTGATGGTTGAAACATTTCCGTCAAGTGATGAGAAGCCGACGCTTCGGATAAAAGGAGTTCCTAAACCACCACCTAGATATGAGAATGGGCGATATAAAAGGAACTATTACCTTCCAAATTTCCCCGACTATATTCGTGATTATATCAAGGCCACGGATGATGTTGATGGTGATGGGAATTGTGGTTACCACGTATTTGTGGATCAACTTTGACCCTTTGAGGACGCGAAAGAATGGGGTTGTGACCAAGTTACTTATGTAACGCAAAAATGCTTAATGGAACTACGTGGTCACCGCGACTTCTATAAGACAATGATGAGAATCGAAAGAGATGAAACTGATGCGGTGTTAAACGAGAGATTTTCAGAGTGGGAAAGGCGGTTAAACGGCAATAAATGGTTGACAAGTGAATATTGGATGCGCATGCCAATAGGTGGCCAACTACTCACCAACGCCTTCAGTTGCGTCATTTATTTGATCTCCAGAGATATGAATTTTACATTTGCACCAACAAGAATACCGTTTGACGAAGGTTTGTCAACAACAAAAACAGTTGTCATTGGGCAAATGATAGGAAATCATTACATCGGCCTCCAATTGAAAGAAGGAAGCCCATTACCTCCATTGAGGATTGGATTTTATTGTGACGGTGAACTCCCCAAGACTTGGTGCAATCGATTTGAGGAAATAATATAATTATGGAAGGTGTAGATGCATTTTACTACAAACTACATCCAAAGGATAGAAACGTACTACTCTTCTCAAATGAAAGTAAACACTCAACCATGAACACAAGATATACGTGGTTCGGTATGATTACCTACGTCCACGGGGGTGAAATGATGAATCTTATTACTTCAAGGTGTTACAAAGGTGTTGATCTTAGTTGGATATCTTTACAAGATGAACTTACTTCTCACTCACTTCTTCCTAGTGTTTACTCTAGTTTCTCTCTCCTCCTCTCCCAAAATTACAACCTAACTTTCATGAATACAAGTCCCTTTATTTATAGGAGAAGTTCCATACACCCAAGTTAAGGTGTTGGTCATGTTACATCAATTAATAGATTCTCATGGTCGGACCAACTTATGTCACCTCACATGGCCGATGTATCTTGACTCTTCGCCTATCTTTCGTCCGAGCCGACCTCTCCAGATTCTTTCTTGACACGATGTCGCCTGTTTCTGAATGTCGCCCATCTTCGATCGTTTCTTTTATGGTTAGCCGGTGTGTCCCCTACTTTCTTATTCGTTTGACCATAGCACCTCATTTGTCCCGCCGCGTCTCGTCATGTCATCTTTGTCAGAAGTATGAATCAAGTCTTATTCGACAGCTGTAGAGCGATCATGCCCGATCCACGTGGCTCCTGAAATCTCTCACCACTAATCTTCATTCCATGCTTCGCGTCTTTTCATGTTTAGGTGCACCAGGCCTAGGATGTTGCCACATGGATCTGTGTATAATTTACACCTACATTTATGCCCCTTCTTCCGCTCGTGTGGGAGATACGTGTGGAAGAATATCGCCCTAACTGACCACGTCTTTGTTCATGCCGTGAATCCCGCCATGCAGCGTCCCACTAACTCCACTTTATGTCTGGTAACCGTCGGCGTCGGTTTAAATAGCCCGCTTCTTTCTTCCTTCTTCTTCTTCTTTACCCTTTCTTTCTCTATTCATCTACTGTGGTTTTCTCCCAAGTTTCTTCACATTTTGCGCTTCTCAAAAAACCCTAGCTCTCTTGGTTTTCTTTCGTCATCTTCTCCTCATCGATTGATATAGTAGCTGCCATCGCCTCATCTTTGATGAAAACCGAGTTCTGCATTATCTTTGTTAATGGCTTCTTCTCCTTCCATGGCTGAAAAGAGGTCTGTTGATGACGTTTTTTCCGAGTTTGACGTTCCTCCCCTAGATTCTCTGTTTTTGCTTGAAAGCCCTTCTAGGTATGATGATCGAGCGATGAGATCTATTTTTGCTGATAGCTCTTCTTCTATTTCGTGCAGGTCCGAGAAAAGGGTGAAGGATCTCTCTGATGAAGAGTTCATTGAGCAAATTGAAGGAGAAGTACGATCTTCAAAATTACGAAGTGACCCTTCTATCGGGCCGAAACGGTATCTTGAAGAAAACCGATATGAAGAAGCACGAGCAATTGGCTGATTGTGTGGTCATCACCTTGGGTCAACTGGAGCTGGGCCTTCGTCTTCCCTTATACAACCCTGATAGCCCATTTTATTACGAGATTCTGTCCCAGATTCGGCCTTCTCGTTCTTTAGCTCAATGGACTGGCAATACTTTTCGAATTATGAACGAGTGGAGGGATCGCCGCGATGGTCATGGTTCTACTGCCGAGTGGTCGACCTACAATCCCGAGGACGCTCTTGAGTATACCGTTGCCAATTTCCTTGTCAACTATCGAGCTGGTACTTCAACCTTAGGAGATCTTGCCGGTTTTGCTGCTAGTCCTCATCGGGTCAAAACTATGCCCGAGGGTGTTGAAAGGATGATGCTGGATGCCGATCCCATCGGCCATGGTTCCAACAAGCAAGCCCGTCATTCTAATTACCCGATTTATCCCCGAGTTCCGCTTCTAGTCCGAGGTACGATCCTTCATGGTGACTTCCCGTTGCCTACTTTTCCCGTCGATCCCTATTCTTTCTGGGTGGTTAATGATGACAAGGCTGATAAGGTATGCGCTTTTATTGATTTTTATCTTGCTAGCTTCGAGAGTCAGTTAGTCATTTGTTGTTGTTTAAAAATCTCAGGTCGGCTCCACCAAAACTATCGGGTCTAGGAAAAGAGGTGCTGGCACAAGGGTTGAGGAAGACCAGGGGAAGGTAACAAACATAATGATTTTCTTATAAGTATATGTACTTGCCCCTGTTTTTTGCCTTAACATGTTCTGACGAGACACTTGTGCAGAAACACCCAAGGCACGATGATGATGACGTGGGCGATGTTGACCCTACTCCGCTGAGGCGTAATCCTGGTAGAGGTAAGCAAATTGCTAAGCCACCGCCGAAAACAGGCCCCATCATTGATCTTTTCGATGAGGATGAGCTGTTTGGAGAGAATGTGTCGGGAGACAAAGGCGATGAATAAGGTATGGGCGACCAACAAGAGCCCTCGGAGACGCCCGTCGTAGAGAAGATCGTTACCGATGTACCGGTAGAGCTTCCTTGTGTGCCCCGGATTACTGAGGGATCGTCTTCTAGTGCTGAAACTTCCTTTATTGTCTCTGGCCCGATCATGAACTCCTTGGGTGCGCTTACTTCCTCCAACTTTGTGAAGTATACAGATGAGGAAATGTTGAATGCTGTGCCCCGTTATGGCGACATCGCCCTGACACTTGACACTGTGGTGAGCAAGTCGTTTCTGTATGGTTATGCTCCGCTTCCGATTTCTTTTTCGTAGTGTCTCTTATGAGTCAAACTATTTATGTTAGATTATGAACCGCGTACGCTTGGATGCTGCCAATCGCCTTCGAGATAAGCAGTTGATAGAATCTCTTCAACTTCAACTTTAGAATGAGAAGGGTCGCGCGAATGAGCTGGAGATCAAGCTTTCCGACACTCAAGGTATATGATCCTTCTTAACTTGTGTTGATTTAGTTTATCGTGCCAGTATCCTGAGTCGGGTATCCTTCTTCTTAGCCGAGGTATCTAGTATAGGTATAGACGCTACTTCGGAGTTTAGGATTATGAAAAGAAAATGGGATATTGAGAAGGATCTTGTGGAAAATCTTCGTCAACGAATGGCAAACAAAGACGACAAAATAGACCGTCAAACTGAGGAGATTGCAAGACTTGAGGACGAGTTAGAACGACATCGCCGGTTTGATTATGATCCTGCCGAGATGGACAACTTACGGGCTCACTTGGGGTCTTCTCAGCGCCTTGCTGCTGAAAAGGCTGATTTAACCACAAGTTTGGAGCAAAGGGTAGACGCTCTGCAATTGCAGAATCGAGACCTTCACGAGGACCGCCGACGAATATTGAGAGATAAAGATGTGGTGGAGCGAGCTAATAGCGATTTACTGGGCCGAGTAAGTGAATTTGATAAGGTTATGGGCGATTTAGAGTGGAGTAGATCGCAGCTTGCAGTGCTCCAAGCGTCGCGTAATCGGTTAATGGACGATTGGGCCGAGCATAAGAAGTATTGCCCTAGTAACGAGTTCAACGAGCAACATTATAACGAATTAACCATGAAGTTGTCCAGGGCCGAGGATGAGTTGTCCAAGTCGGTAGAGTCGCTTCAGTCGGTGTTACCCGCCTTGTCAGGTCTCTTAGAAGATGTGTTGAGGCCGCTCTTTTAGATATAGATTGTGCTTTATTCTTGCAAAAATACACCCGATGAATAACATTTTATTTTTGTGATCTTGTAGCCGAGCAACAACGCTCTCGGGAGCTGGATCTGAAGGTTCGCCGTTTGAAACAGGCCAAGGTCGATTTGGGCTCCAAGTTAGCTGAAGCTGAGGAAAACGCTTCCCAGATTACCCAACAACTCGAGGATGAACGCGTCTCCCATGCGGAAGAGTTAGATCAGAAGGTTCAGGCTGGCATTATGGACTGGGTGGAGAAGAAGCGGCTCGAGGTCGCGCAGAGGAAGGCCGGCGCGGCTCCTCCAAAGGCTTAAACTTTCCTTTTGTGGTGCTGCATCACTATGTTGCCCCTTCCATCGGGTTGTAAATCTCTCTAAACACTTCTCCTCTTTTTTAATTTCCGCTACCTTGCTTGTTTGTTTTAATGGGGGTGCTGCGTCACCGATGGTGTTTGTTTTATTTTCGTTAGACGCTTCGTTTCGCTTGGTCACATGACGCTTTCCATATTTTCTTAATAGTCGCATGACGCAATCGAGTTCTTCTTTGTTTCATATGTTATTCCTGCAATCATTGTTCAAGTAAGTCAGTATTCTAACCATTTCTGTCGAACACACCCAACAAGGAGGGTCATCGGGCCCTATGCCATGTCCTGATTGGGGTATCTCATCACTATCTCTTTGGATTCAGTGGAAGGGTACCAGTCATCCAATTTCTAGGCCCGACAATCCCGAGTGGTTATCGACCAACCGATCTCGGGCAAGTGGACACGCCAACTTGCGATGTTGGTGACCTTTCAGATGTAAGTAGGCCACCTAGCTGAGTATACCTCGCGTCTAAACAACCTTTGGAACTGGTTTCCAACCACCAAAACCCTTAGGCTACCTCGGCACTTGCACACTTCCACTGCCCCGAGTTCGAATATCCAGGCGACTGTAAGGCACCTTGGCACTTCCACACTGGCGTTGCCCCGAGTACGAATGCCCATTCGAGTGTAAGTCACCTCGGCACTTCCACACTGGCTTTGCCCCGAGTACGAATGACCATTCGAGTGTAAGTCACCTCGGCACTTCCATACTGGCATTGCCCCAAGTACGAATGACCATTAGTTGCTTGCGCCCTATCCCATACCCCTCACGGTTTCACAAGGATAGAAGACACGTTTGCTTACCGCTTATACTCATCGCCCATCAAGGATGGTACAGTTTTAGGAATCGGATGTTCCACGGCTTGAGCTCTCTTGTTCCGTCGAGTCACAATAGTCGATATGATCCCTCGCCCGCCTTTGATTCAATTATATATGTCCCACCCCACTTTAGTGCTAGTTTCCCGCCTTTTTTGTCGCGCTCCCATTCAGCTAGAAATTTCAATACTTGCTGCCCGGGATGAAATTCTCTTGGTCGAACGCGCTTGTTGTATTCCCGATGTAACCTCCTCTGATAATTTTCCATTTTTTGTAACGCCATTTCTCTTGTTTCTTCCAAGTCATCGAGTTTAGCCAAGATCAGGTCGGATGACACATTTCGCCTCCAATCTTCGGTTCTTGTGGTAGGAATCATCCCTTCTGTTGGTAGGATCGCCTCGGTTCCGTAGGTAAGCATGAATGGAGAAAATCCCGTAGCTTCCCTTCGTGTGGTTCTGTATTCCCATAGGACGTTGTATAGCTCCTCGCACCAGTTGCCATATTCCCCATCTAGTTTCTTTTTCATGTTATCATCGATGGTTTTGTTTGTGATCTCGGCCTACCCATTACACTGGGGGTAAATCGGGGTTGCTTTACTCTTGCGGATGTTGTAAGTGTTGAATAGAAGATCAATGTTCTCGCCTTGCAGTTGCTTTCCATTATCGGAGATGATAGCCGTAGGGACCCCGAAGCGACAAATGATATGTTCCCAAATGAACTTAAAGACATCTTTGTCCCGAATATGCCTTAGTGGTGCCGCCTCTACCCACTTGGTAAAATAATCAGTGGCCACGATCAAATACTTCCTTTGCCCCGTTCCTACATGTAATGGCCCGATGATGTCCACTCCCCATTTAGCGAAGGGCCACGGACTTATGATTGAGTTTAACGGTACGCCAGGAGGATGGATTTTCTTCCCAAAACGCTGACACTCTTCGCAAGCTTTCGCCATTTTCTTTGCGTCCTCGTTCATATACATCCAAAAGTGGCCCATTGTTTTTGCCTTAACCGAAAAACTTCTTCCCGAGCTGTGATTTCTAGCCGCCCCATAGTGTAGCTCGTATAGGATTATATGGCCCTCTTCCCTGCTTAAGCATCGTATGAGTGGTCCTAGGTAAGATTTCCGATATAAGATCCCTTCCCTTAACTCGTAGGCGCCCGATTTGCTTTTGATCTTGTTCATTGGTAGGATCGGAAAGATACCTACTGTTGTGTATACTGCAAGTGCAAAGTGTCGACAAGCAACACAGGGCAAGCACATGTCGAACCACAGAGACTTGGAGAGTGTAGAAGTTTGTTCTAAATCCTTACTAAGAACTGATTCAGATAGTAACCAAAGGGGGTTTGTTTTTGTCGATACGACGAGATATTGACAAATACTTAAACAGAAAGTAATTTGAATTAAAATATGCAATTAAATCAAGGTGTAAATATTGAGAATATGGATACTAGGGTATTCAAATCCACCACTAACCTATGATATGCATTCAACTTGTAATATTATTCTTTTCCTTACAGCAGATTCAAGTCTACCGTATATCTAAGGTGTTTCTCCAATGGATAATTTAATCACAACTAAAGTATTTCTCCAAAGCATTAACTGTCTAATTAAAGCACAACTAATCTGAGGATCAATATTTGGTTAAGCATGAGTTGTAGCATAATCAACATAGAGATATTCTAACTACAATGGATACATGACATACATTGTGAGAGCAAGATGTTGACAAACTTGGATTAAATTATATCTTTAAACAATTCTAAACTTTCAAGAACAAGATACAAGATATGAATACATACCAATGAGTTACGGCTTCATTTAAACCCTAGCAAATGAAACTAGAACATGAAGAACATTACAACAAGACTTAAATTTGATAAACTAACATGAACAAGCTATTCTTGGATGAGTTTTCAACACAACAACCCTCTCTATTTATACACAAAAATTCTCTCACACTTGGGATTCAAATTTATCAGTAGCAACCACTCAACAATTAAACAAAACATGTTTTCTTAATTGATGGATATAATGGAATACAATGGGGGTGAGGTGGATGTTTTGGAAAGAATCCAATGGGGGTGAGGTGGATGTTTTGGAAAGAATCCAATGGGGGTGAGGTGGAAATGGATTTGGGTCTTGGGTTTTGGATCATGGGTTGTTTAATCCCATGAATTTGTAAACAGGTTTCCATTGATGCGTGAGCGGGTTGCAACTCTTCCAACTTTCTTCTCTTTTGTCTTCTCAATTCTTCCAAGCTTTATTTAGTACTTAAAAACACAAAATTATTTAATACAAATATTTATTCTTGAAGATGGTAAGAATGCAGAATTTGGGATAATATATGACTTTGAAGTGCGAAAGATGAGTTAAGTGCCAATGAAAAGGTGTATGAATATGCAATATTTGGCACTCATCAAATACCCCCAAACCTGAATTTTACTTGTCCTCAAGTGAAACAGAAATCTAGAAATCCTAACTATACCATTGTCGCTGGTCTCTCGAATGCATTTAGCGTATGCACTAAGACTTTAAATCCCTAGGTGTCCCTAGTGGACGAGTTGTAGTCTCGTGAGGGCCTACCAAAGATGTACCCACAAAACCTTCTCCAATTTCAGAGCATCTATATAAATGTCTTCGTCTTCGGTCTTCAACTGTAGATGATGAACTTCGGAATTTCGTAGAACCATGAAAATTTGTAACCAATATATTTTTTTTTAAGACCCGCTACACAGCTGATCATCATTTTTTTTTTTAGTGACCCGCTACACAGCTGGTCATCAGATAACACACTACAAAAGACCCGCTCCACAGCTGGTCATCAGATAACAAAAAATGCAAAAGACTACAAAGGATCCTACAAAAGACCCGCTCCACAGCTGGTCATAAAAGATGCAAAAGACTACAAAACGCCATATGCAAATACTCCCCCAAACCTAAATCTAACATTGTCCTCAATGTTTCAAAAGATAACAGAAACAACAACAAAACATGAGAACAAAACAGATTCAAATGAAAGAGAATACCAGATGCAAAAAGGTTGGTGCTAACCATAATTGAATGAATGCTATGAAAGCAAACAATATGAGCGCAAGACAAAAAGTTCGGTTAGCACACAAATATATCAACAAGATTAAAAATTTACCTACTAGATTATACAATGATGACTCCCCAAACACCAACAATCTAAAAAGTTGAGGATCAACCCAAAAGACGGAATGCGGAAACATCTACAGCCTTACATATTTATAACATGACAACAATGCAAGTGAGACTGCATATGTGAATGAGTTACCCCCAAACCTAAATTTTTCAATAGATAAACTTTTAGGTACAAAATCTAACAATTTTAGTGGTGCATCATGCACAAGATCTAGTTCAAAGTGGATTTTTTCATGGATGGATGGGGAGACATGAGTAAACTCGAACTGTGGCTCATCAAAGGTATTATATTTAGCTGCAAAATAGTCCAAGAGGACTTGAGAGGCACACAGTTCCAATCCAAAGCTTTTACTTGTCCACAAAATGGGTTTGACAACCTCTCGGTTTACCCTAAGACAGTCATGTTGTGACTTAAACATCGAATCATAACTCTCCAAGTTATTTTTATCTGTGTTACTATATGATTCAGATTTCCCTAAGTCAGAAACAAGTACAACATCATGCTCATGCTCATAAAACAAATCAATAAGACCCAGTTCACAATCATCCACTACAACTTTAGTTTCATGCATAGGAATATCACAATAAACATCACAGTGTGACTTAGGCATAGAATCAGACACATCAAAGTTATTTTCATGCATATTATCATTGGTGTCTACAGAAGATTCAACATTTTCTAAGTCAGACACAAGATATGTGTCATGATCTTTTTCACAGGACAATTCCACAGGCTCAAGATCAGTATCACATGTATATAGAACACTAGAAGAAACATCATTCATTAAGGTCGAGGCAGAGAAGCCAAATGTCTCTGAACCCAAAGGTTCGACAATATTTTCAGCAAAAACATGTTCTTATAACATAACATCATCATCATCAAAAATACATGAATGCAATGTCCTATTCAAAACCCTAGTGTCTCTAGTCCAGTCATTTACCTCTAGATTAGGCTCATTTTTAACATTAGCAGCCTGAGTAGGACTAAACACACTATTTTCAGAATGCAATTCATTAGGACTAACATTAATTTCACCCTGAAATTCCTCCCTCTCCTCATTCAGTGCATCAAGGATTTGACTCATTTTGAGTTCTAAACTCGCAAACCTTTGGCCAGTTAACGTTTGATATTGCACAAGGTTTTGATTAAATTCTAAAATTTCATTATGTTGTTCAATGAAAGGATAGTCATCAATAGTAGGAAATTCATAATCAATGCTATATGGTTTATCATGCAATACACTCCTAGCATTATTTTGTTCGATGAGATTTTCCTCCACAGATTGAGAAGTACAAAATTGTTCAACTTCCCACTGTGGTGGATGATACATGAGTGCAGGGTCATTAGGGTCTATAAAATACTGATCGCAACCTTTGAAAGGTTGATTATGGTCCCAATGACTATCGGATTTGTAATCTGTTGGCATTTCATAGTTTGGATTTTCATGATATTCTCTAGATTGCCTAAAATCATGCAAAATATAGCAATTATCAGCAGGATGGCCTAAGCCTCCACATAAGGTACAAACATAGATTTCAGATTGCCTAGATTTAATTATATACGACGATTCATGCATTTGCATTTCTAAAGCTGTAGTTCCAGCTTCTAACTGGTCCAAAAGTGATGATTGTGAGAGTTGGGCACTGTAAAGGTGTTCATTTTCACCCTGTGGTGGATGATACATGTGTGAGTAGTTAATAGGGTCCATGTATTGATGCCCAGGACTGTGAAAATGTCCATAAAAATCCCTATAACTATTGACATCATGGTCTGTTGGAGTTTCATTATGTGAAGCATGCCCGTAAGCAAGCTCTCTGATGGATTTGTTTCCATCCCCACCTGCAGACCAGAATCCTGACATGATCTCTAACTAGCACTAGGCTTGTTGCAGAGATTGGGATGTACACACGAAAAAAGACCAATATATATTTTTTTCATTATTGGTTTTTTTTTTTTTTTTTTTTTTTTTTTTAAGCCCGTTCTCTAATTACGGCATACATTAGAAAAACAAAATAAAAGAAGAAAAATCATAAACGGAAGGGGAGTTCTATGCAATCGCAAACAAGGCTGACTTCACCACAGTATACCTACTGATTTCTAGCAAACAAAAAGCATGATGGATCCACTTAGATTGTTTTCTAGACCAGCTTCCAATCCTTCGAAATGGAATTCGTTACAATCTGAGCAAACTCCTCTGGAATCAATCCGAGTTTAAGTAAATTGAATAGAGGCGAGGGAAGCTGCTAGAGCTTTGATACCCAAGGCCTCACCGTATTACAAGGCGGCGCATTCACGCATTCAATTTACAGAAACCGTCATGAACTTCTAAGTATGCTTAAAGAGTAACCAATATTTTTCGAACGACTCTCCTACTAAGCTCGTTACCTTATAGGTCTTGTTCTATTTCAAATTTTAAAGCTTAGGTTCATGTATGTATCATTTTCCTAAGGCGGGCAAGAAGAGAATGGTGATGAAATCCGAACCCTTATCTTGTATGGCCAGTCCTTGCCCTTTACTAGGAAAATAAAACAGCCGTATTCAAATCCTCAACATATATGCAACCGAAGGAATACAGTAACTCGCTAACAGGGGATTCGCGAGTGTTTCGACAAACTTACCTCCTGTACCATACGGGGGATGAACCGTTGTTGTCGACTCGGGCCACGACTCCTATGTCATGAACGAACCCGAGGGGCCGAGGTGATATTGTAATCACCGTCCTTCTCTACAAACAGTTTGATATTTAATATTACCCATCCGTAGGGTTTAAAAATAAAAATAAAAATAGAATGTCCAAGTCCAAAGTCCAAAATAAAGTGCAAAAGAAAAAGAAAATTACAAGAGTAGAGGAATCCTAATACAATCTAAAAATAAATAAAATAAACTTTTTTTTTTTTTTTTAATTTAAAATAAAAACTTCTTTCGCTTCCTTTCCTTCGCCTTTACAATAGCTACTCAGGCACCTGTTGAGCTCAAAAGAGGTAGTTAGGGTTTCGAAGTTTTAAAGCAAAAGCAAAATAATAAAAAAATATCAAAAATAAGTGTAAAATTGACTGTGAATAGTTACACTGCTACAGTGAAATACCTGTTGTACAGTGAAATATGTGCAATGCTTTATGCTACAGTAAAATACTTGTTATACAGTGAAATATGTACATCGATTTATGCTACAGTGACAATATGAACAGTCCCAGGAGATGAAATATGAACAGTGACATGAGATAAAAACTTCAACTACACCGCTACCGAGTCCCCGGCAACGGAGCCAAAAACTTGGTAGGATCGGAAAGATACCTACTGTTGTGTATACTGCAAGTGCACAGTGTCGACAAGCAACACAGGGCAAGCACATGTCGAACCACGAGAGACTTGGAGAGTGTAGAAGTTTGTTCTAAATCCTTACTAAGAACTGATTCAGAGAGTAACCAAAGGGGGTTTGTTTTTGTCGATACGACGAGATATTGGCAAAGACTTAAACAGAAAGTAATTTGAATTAAAATATGCAATTAAATCAAGGTGTAAATATTGAGAATATGGATACTAGGGTATTCAAATCCACCACTAACATATGATATGCATTCAACTTGTAATATTATTCTTTTCCTTACAGCAGATTCAAGTCTACCGTATATCTAAGGTGTTTCTCCAATGGATAATTTAATCACAACTAAAGTATTTCTCCAAAGCATTAACTGTCTAATTAAAGCACAACTAATCTGAGGATCAATATTTGGTTAAGCATGAGTTGTAGCATAATCAACATAGAGATATTCTAACTACAATGGATACATGACATACATTGTGAGAGCAAGATGTTGACAAACTTGGATTAAATTATATCTTTAAACAATTCTAAACTTTCAAGAACAAGATACAAGATATGAATACATACCAATGAGTTACGGCTTCATTTAAACCCTAGCAAATGAAACTAGAACATGAAGAACATTACAACAAGACTTAAATTTGATAAACTAACATGAACAAGCTATTCTTGGATGAGTTTTCAACACAACAACCCTCTCTATTTATACACAAAAATTCTCTCACACTTGGGATTCGAAATTTACTGTAGCAACCACTCAACAATTAAACAAAACATGTTTTCTTAATTGATGGATATAATGGAATACAATGGGGGTGAGGTGGATGTTTTGGAAAGAATCCAATGGGGGTGAGGTGGATGTTTTGGAAAGAATCCAATGGGGGTGAGGTGGAAATGGATTTGGGTCTTGGGTTTTGGATCATGGGTTGTTTAATCCCATGAATTTGTAAACAGGTTTCCATTGATGCGTGAGCGGGTTGCAACTCTTCCAACTTTCTTCTCTTTTGTCTTCTCAATTCTTCCAAGCTTTATTTAGTACTTAAAAACACAAAATTATTTAATACAAATATTTATTCTTGAAGATGGTAAGAATGCAGAATTTGGGATAATATATGACTTTGAAGTGCGAAAGATGAGTTAAGTGACAATGAAAAGGTGTATGAATATGCAATATTTGGCACTCATCATTCATCTCGGGCCGACTCTTAGGAAGCTCACCCGTCTCTAAGTATTAATGTATTGGCTTTCTCCAGTCGCCTTCTTTGTATCTCTCGACTGTGATGACGGCCACCTCAATCCGTACCTCTGGTGTTTCAGGGATAGACGGGTTAAGAAGCCTCATAACGCGTATTCCTTCGATGCTCGGGTCTACAAGTTGTGAGGCGATATATGACAGGGCGTCCGAGTGTCTGTTATCCTTTCAGCAGATGTGGCGGAATTTAATATCTGGGATTTGCTTGATATAAAATTGGGCGAGCTCCCAATATTTTTGCAGCACCGGATCGTGTGTAGCGTATTGGCCCGTAATTTTCCGGATCACTAGTTGTGAGTCACTAGTCAGTCGAACCTCATGCAGCCCCATTTCCACAATTATCCGTAAGGCATGGATCACCGCCTCATATTCGGTGACGTTGTTCGTCGCCTTGAATTCTAACTTGAATGAATGCACGATCTTCCTCCCCTTTGGCGTGGTAAACACCAACCCGAGGCCCGATCCGTCTTTGTTTGATGCCCCGTCGACAAATACTTCCCATCGTGTTGCGCTACTGCCGGCTAGTAGGTCCGCTGGCTCCTCTTGTTCTTCGACCATTCCAGGCATATCTTCTACCTCGTCCTCATCACTAAGGGGGAAGTCTGCCAAGAAATCGGCCACTACTTGTCCTTTGATCGCGGTTCTTGCCTCGTATATTACGTCATATTGTTTGATTATGGCTCCCCACTTGGAGATTCTCCCCGATCGCCCAGCGCTATCCAAGACCGCTTCGATAGGCGATTTGGTGAGCACCCGTATTCGATGAGCTTGAAAATATGTTCGCAGTTTGGAGGTAGCAAAGGCTAGCGCGAGCACCATCTGCTCCATTCTGGTGTATTTCTTCTCGGCCGGACTTAAAGTTTTGCTGGATAAGTATTCCGGCTTTTCCACGCCCATCTCTGTTTTGACCAATACCGCACTAATGGCATAGGGTGTCGCGCCTAAGTATAGAGTGAGATTTTCTGACGGCTCAGGCCTTTGAAGAACCGGGAGGCTAGCTAAATATAGCTTGATATTTTGAAAAGCTTCTTCGCTTGCGTCCGTCCATTGGAATTTTTCTCATTTCTTCAAGATGTCGTAAAAGGCCTTGCATTTGTCCGATGACCGTGATACGAATCGCCCCAATGCGTCTATGCAACCATTTAGTTTCTGCACATCTTTTACCATTGCGGGGGATGGAATTTCGAAGACGGCTCGTACCTTCTCGGGATCTGCTTCTATTCCCCTGGGAGTGATGATGTAGCCTAGGAATTTCCCCGATGCGACCCAGAAGTCGCACTTGGCCGGATTAATTTTCATTTTGTGTTTCCTCATTGTCTGAAAAATCTCTTGAAGGTCTCGGACGTGGTTTTTTGATTTCCGACGCTTGACTAACATGTCGTCCACGTAAAATTCTATGGTATCGTGAATCTTGTCTTCAAACATGTCGCCTACCAATCTCTGGTACGTAGCCCCGGCATTCCTAAGTCCGAATGGCATCTTGGTGTAACAATACAATCCTCTTGGTGTGAAGAAGGAAGTGTGTTCCTGGTCCTCGGGCGCCAATGGTATTTGGTTGTAGCCCATTTATCCGTCCATTAAGGTCATCGCTTCGTATCCCACTATTGATTCTACTAGTTGATCTATGCTGGGAAGGGGAAAACTGTCCTTCGGGCAGGCCTTGTTCAAGTCGCTGAAATCAATACATATTCTGACTCCCCCTTTCTTTTTCGGTACCACGACCATGTTTGATATCCACTGTGGGTAGTGGGACTTCCTTATTATTCAGGATTCTTGTAACTTCTTCAGCTCGACCTCGACCGCCGCTTGTAACTCTGGCGAGATGCGCCTTATTTTTTGTCTAACCGGTTTGAACCTCGGATCGATTTTTAAGTGGTGACAGCAGACCTTCGGGTCAATACCCTCCAAATCATGCACTTCCCAAGCGAATGCATCCAGGTTTTCTTTTAATAGCATCGTGAGTTTACTTGCTTGTTCGTCCGATAGTAATGCCACGATCCTCACTATTTTGGGTTCTTCTATCGTTCCCAAGTTTACTTCTTTAGTCGGCTCGACTGTCGAGAAGTTTGATTTGGTCTCCCTGACTGGGGACGCTTCCTTTAATTCTATAAAGGGTCTTGCTCTCGAGTTTCGTGTGCCAGGACCTCTTGTGAAATCGCCTCCTCCAATTCTTTTGCCGCCTTCACTTCCTTTGCTTTGTTCTTTTCTTGCCTTTTCCGAGCTCGTCGTTCTTCATTTATTTCTATATCAACTTTCATGCATTGTCGTGCCGCCTGGGAGTCGCCCACAACTTCCGCTATTCCCTTGCAAGTCGGGAACCTTAACCTTTGATGGTAGGCAGATGCTACTCCCTTAATCCCAGCAATCCATGGGCGCCCGATAATGGCCTCATAAGGTGAAGCGACGTCGACCACACATAAAGTGGTTAGTGTGTCGAGGTAGCCACCACCATCAGAAACTCTCAAATTTACTTCGCCCTTTGGGATGGTTATTGTGCCGTTAAAGACGTAGATGCGATATGTTGATGGGACGAGCATGTCTTCTGAGAGTTTCATTCTTCTGAACGTGTCGTAGAACAGCACCTCAACTGAACTTCCGCTATCCACAAGAATCCTTCTTAATCCACACTTTTCAATCAACAGTGTGATGACCAGTGGATCACTATGTGCCTTTCCGTTTGCTGGGACATCCTTAGCCGAGAACGATATGTGCAGCGTCATCCAAGGTTCCATGGGAAGGGACTTGGATACGCTAAATATCTCTTTACCGTCACGATCCATTTTATGGATCTTAATGGTGATTACTGGGCCGAGGGTGTAGTTTTGCATAGATGAATGTGAAATGGTGCTTACGAACTGACTCACCCTATCGATGCGGACTTGATGAACTGGTGCATCGGGTGTTGCTTCCGGCCGAGGGGGTGTCGGACATACTGCCTCAAATATCTATCGCGGATGAGGTGTTGAACAATATATTTCACTTCTCGACAGTTATTGGTGGAATGGCCCCTATACTGATAGTAGTTACAGTATTCAGGATGATCTCGGGTCTCTTGGAACTGTACTCCCCTCGATGCTGGGTAGTTGATGTCGTTTCTCTTCTCAACTTCCTTGAACAACTCTTCCAAAGAAGCGTTTAGAGGGGTATACGACCGGGTTTCCTGCTTTGGCTTCTTCCCTTTGGCCATCCATTCCCTCTTCTCACTGCTCCTTGGTGGAGGGTCCGATCTCTTTTCTGATCGCCTGATATGGTCGTCCATGACCGTTTTAGTTTCGGTACCAACCTCAGCGCTAGCTTCTTGTACTCCTCTATCTCTTGATTCGGCCTGAATTTCTTCCAAGGCGATATAGTGCTCTTGCATTCTTCTCATATCCTTTAAGGTTTTAGTTTTTTCAGAAAACATGGCAATCCAGATGGGGTCCGACCTCCCCAACGCGTTTTCAAACCCAAAGATGGCTTGGTCCACCGGTACCTTCCCAATTTCAGTACACAGTTTCCTCCACCTGTCGGTCAGGGTTCTCAAGGGCTCTCTGAATCTTCGGGTGAGAGTAAACAGATTGTTCATTCTTGGCCGAGGTCGAATGTTATGCATGTAGGTCTCAAGGAAGGCCTCGACTAGCGCATCGTACCCGTTAATCGAACCAGGTGTGAGCGAATAAAACCAATCTCGCGCCTCGCCCTCCAAACTAGCTGGAAAGAATTTGCACATAACTACCGGGTTGCTTCTCCATTGGATCAGTGACATGGTATACATCTTAAGATGCTCGATCGCATCGCCCGTTCCATCAAATCTAGAGGGGAATGAAGGTAAAGTACACTTGGGTGGGAACGACATCTGCTCCAGTTCTTAAGAGAAAGGAATTTTCTCGGCTTCACTCATAATCTCGACCAACTTATTCTCTTCGCTTCCGCCCGAGAGTTCCTTGATTTTTGCTTCCAACTACTTAAGTTTGGCTTTAGTTGTCTGATCTTGTCGCTCATCCCTTCCTCGCCTTTCTTCGTCGGTGGACGAGTCCTCGGGTGGTCCATATCTCTGAGTGGGGGGTACCGGAGGTAATGGTGGCTGACCCGACTGATCGGGATGATTAAGGTTACTTGGCCCCATCATGGTTGGGGAGTGACCGGATCGGCCGCGATATCCTGCTGTCCCTCGACTGGACGACCCTCTTGATCTGGTCCGTTGGTTTCTCAGCTGGTAGTTCTCATACTCCAAGGCTAGATTCCTCTGCTGGAGTTCCCTTAGTGCCGCCTATTTCCTCCTCTGACTGTCCAAAATGGCCAACAACGTCGGGTCCGTACTTTCATGACTGGAGTGTCCATTGGATTAGTGTGGCCGAGGTTGTAATGGTGCTGATGTGGGTGGTGGTGGCGGTATCGGGTTGGCTACACGATCGACCGTATGAACGGTTGTCGGGACGATGTTACTTGCTGCTGCTCGCCCCAGCTGAATCTGTCTAAGACGCTCTTGTTCCCTTCCCAAAGCTTCCTAGTGTTCAACTTGATTCCTCATCCATTGCCTCTGAGCTCGCGCTGCAAGTGCTTCCTCATCGTCATCGGTGTCTGAAGCTGTGAGTCCATCGATTTGGTCAACTCTCCTCTGAGTCAATATAACCTGGTCCAGAGGTAAGGTGTTATCGTCTCGCCCCAAATATATTTCTTCGTCTACAACAGGCATCCCTCGCGCAGCTGCATGAGATTCCTCGGGCGGTGGTTGTCGACTGTCCTCTTGCCTCGGCCCCGTTATCCCTGCCTGCATGCTGCTGCTAGTGACTGTGCGATTCCTCAATATCCTTATCATCCCTGAAGCGCTAGCCATCGGTCACGTCACGTGATAAGACGAGTATCGCCCGTCCCTACGTCCGCAAATACAAAAAAGAACCCCTTACTTTGACCTGATTTTTCTAACAAAAAGTTCAGACAAAAAAGGAGAAACGTTCGACTCTATGACTACTGTCACTGTGTAGGGTCAACTTTGGTTATCAGGTGGGTTCCGTCTATCTACCCTATTTTGTTCTTATGTTGAATCTGTGGATGAACTCACTTCCCCGTCACTATCACTCCGTACGACGTCGCTCTCTGTACTCGACCTATGCATTTAAGTTAATTTGTCCTTTATTCTACATGTTCCAAATCATAGATCTTATGCACATGATGCTTAAAAAGTATGGCAAGTAACCCCTAGAATCAAATCAAACTTGTACCAACTCCACTTTCTCGAGATTTAATGGTTACCTTTCTGATGACTTATGCTACACCGCCGGCTAAAAATTCTATATGTTCGACAGTTTATTATATGATGAAATATCTAAAAACGCTAACTTTTGGTAACTCCAAGCACTCAACTTCACACTGCTGCGAGAAACAACTCGCTTAACGCTAACAAACATACAACTATCAAGAACAAACAGTCGTCCTTTCAACAGATTCTTCACGTAGCTTCTAACCCGAACTATTAGTCGCTGGTGAGCTCGTGAAGTTTCTCTGCCGATCAAACTGTTGAAAATGCTAAGAAGACGCTGCTACTGCTCAGACTTTAAATGCTCAGTAAATGACTCAAAACAACCATTACTTCGGCCAACATAGTTCATCGTAGCTTCTACTCCAACACATTAACGTGTATTGAGGAGCTGTTGATCGTCTCTGAAGGCTTTAACGGCAAGGTATCCGGAGATCTTAGTCGTGTCCCCTTAGTCGGCGCCAGAATGTAGATGCATTTTACTACAAACTACATCCAAAGGATAGAAACATACTACTCTTCTCAAATGAAAGTAAACACTCAACCATGAACACAAGATATACGTGGTTCGGTATGATTACCTACGTCCACGGGGGTGAAATGATGAATCTTATTACTTCAAGATGTTACAAAGGTGTTGATCTTAGTTGGATATCTTTACAAGATGAACTTACTTCTCACTCACTTCTTCCTAGTGTTTACTCGAGTTTCTCTCTCCTCCTCTCCCAAAATTACAACCTAACTTTCATGAATACAAGTCCCTTTATTTATAGGAGAAGTTCCATACACCCAAGTTAAGGTGTTGGTCATGTTACATCAATTCAGCAGTTCTGCGGTCGGACCAACTTATGTCGCCTCACATGGCCGATGTATCTTGACTCTTCGCCTGTCTTTCGTCCGAGCCGACCTCTCCAGATGCTCTCTTGACACGATGTCGCCTGTTTATGAATGTCACCCGTCTTCGATCGTTGATTTTATGGTTAGCCTATGTGTCCCCTACTTTCTTATCCGTTTGACTATAGCACCTCGTTTGTCCCGCCGCGTCTCGTCATGTCAGCTTTGTCAGAAGTCTGAATCAAGTCTTATCCGACAGCTGTAGAGCGATCACGCCCGATCCACGTGGCTCCTGAAATCTCACGCCACTAATCTTCATTCCATGCTTCGCGTCTTTTCGTGTTTAGGTGCACCAGGCCTAGGATGTTGCCACCTGGATCTGTGTATAATTTACACCTACATAAGGCTATACTATTGTCGAGGCCAACCCAATTCGTAGTTACGAGTGATAAAGAGGATGTGTAGATGTTCCTAAGGGTGGTGAGATACATTTTATATCTTGTATTTTGGTATTTTGACTAAATGTGATGTGATTAAAAGTGACAATATCATATCTATTTGATTCACGTTATGAATGAAGTTTTTTGTTCAATCTATATATCTTTTTTGTTCAATCTATATATCAGCAGAATTCAAGGTTTCAGGGTTATTTACGGTTCGTAATAATATCCAATTACCAACCGTAACTATCTTCACAAACACATTTAACTGCCATTGTTATTTACGGTTGGTAACGATAATATAGTTACAAACCGTAACTATAGTAGCAAACATATTTTCAATGTCATTGTCATTTACGGTTGATAACTATAATCTAGTTACAAACCGTAACTAACACTGACAACAAAGACAAAACATGTAAGTCATTTAAAACCATTAAAAAATCTTCATTACTAAACCAACATTACAACCATTAAACCATTACAAATATAAATGACATTACAACTCCTTCATTCATGCGACTTAAAAGGATACTAATATCCAGGTTTACGAGTGCGATAGAAGTCTTTAAGGATGTTGAAATGAGGTAAGTATTGAAAATTCGACATTTTCCATCGTCTCCATTCTTGAATAGAGATATCTAAAACTTCAGCGCCAGTTTCACCCCTTAATCGTATTTCACCTATAATAAGAACTAATGCCATAAATTCTTTAACGTTATCCCGAATAGTTCCATATCGAACATACAACATAATTCCATCGCGGTTATAAGGGTTACCTGTTTCGGAAACAAAGTTTTCAAAAAGAGTTCTCAAATAACTTGTACTCACAAAACCACATCGACGTCGTTCTTCTCCTCTTTTTGGATAACATAGAACAAATTTGCGGCAAATACATAAATCTTCTTCCAAAGTGAATTCAGGGTTTGGAGCCATAATCTAGTTTAAGGTAAGAGATGATTCATGTGTAGGTGTAACTTCTATCAAGGAGGATAAGCATATATATATAACAAAAAAAAAATCTTCAATAACGGATCTATTTTTTGAAAAAGAAGTTGTTGAAGGTCTCAACGGCTATATTTTCAAATTGCACAACGACATGTCAGTGTGATAGAAGTAACGTTACGTTTGGTAACTATAATGAATATACCAACCGTAACTATAAAGAATTTTGAATTCCAGAGTTACGGTTCTTAACTATTTTGCACTTAAAAACCGTAACTCTGGAGAAAACTGAATTCCAGAGTTACGGTTGATTAACTGCATAGGTTACGAACGGAAATTGGTCACATCCGAAAATTGAAACATCCAGGATGATTTACGGTTCGTAATTATAATAAATACACCAACCATAACTTGTGATGGTCACTTACGGTTCGCTATTTTGAAATAGTTAAGAACCGTAACTTAAGTTACGATTCATCCCGCATATTCAGTTACCAACCGTAAGTCTGAGTTCAAATTTCAGCCTTAGCTCTGTAACTACACAAACACACATATCCATAACTGTCACAAACAAACACACATATCCATAACTTCAAATTCATAGATAATATCCATAAGTTCAAATCCATAACTAACACAAATAAGTTCAAATTCATAGATAATATCCATAAGCTAAAATACATAACTAACACACGACTATTAATTTGTCATAATATCCATAAGTTGAAATTCATAACTAACCACACACAACTAATGCATATCCATAACTAACACAACAACCATAACTAAGCACGATGACCACCAAGACCCCTTTTGTTGGTTCTACCACCACCACGAGTTTTAGGACCATCACAATGACCACCGTGTCTACCGCGACCATGACCACCTCTTTGTCCAGTACCCACACCGTTCACCTCCTCTTCAAGATTTGTCTCTTCGCTACTAGGTGAAGGTTGACTATGGCTACTACTCGCACCTCCAAGAGAGTTTCTACTCCTCTTTAAGCCTCTTTCTTCCATGACCAACCCCTCATACGATTCTGCCATGTTTGGATTATGCATGTTCCTTATTCTCTCTTGTAAGATCTTTTGTTGAGGATCTTTGATCACATCAATACTACGGATGCATGTAGTCAAAAGAATGTTGGGCTCGCTTTTTCTATTCACATATAAAAAAGAATGTTAAGAGATTATTGTAGGATCAGAATATCGCAACAATATTACCCTTACGAAATCATCAACAACAATATCCTTGCGAATATCGCAGATTGGTTACAGAAATGACGTGACAAATAACGTCAGCATAAACACGAGAAATATGTGAGAACCTTGCGAAATCTAGGAATGCTGTGAACATAACATTTTGTATACTTGCGAGAATATCGCAAGCCAGATCCTAAAATAAAGGACAACTTAGATGTCCTCCACTATGTAATACCCTGTATAAAGAGCCGAACAAGCTTAAAGAAGAGATAGATCTTTTTAGAGTAGTGAGAAAGTCCGGAGGAGTGGTTGTATTCTTGATTTCATTTCTTGTAAAACTTCATAAATCAATTAATAAAAGTGTCGTTGTTGATCTTAAAGATGTGGTGATTATCGTGAATTCTTGTGAGGGATGTGTTGTGGGAATTCCTGCAACTACATAATGGCGCTAGAAACAGGGAGTGAAAGATTGTTTTAGAGCAAAGATTGATATTGAGATTTGAAAGAATTTGAAGTAATTGGTAAATAATTTTATATAAATTTCAACTACTCATTAAGATTGAAAAAATGGCCAGAAGAAGGAATGCTTCAAAACAACCAACAACAATTAGAAGGAGTAAGAGGCCTGCTAGTGGAGGGAGAAATGAAATTGAGAAATCTTCAAGATTGAACGCAAGAAACAATAGAGAAAATCAAATTCAACGTACGCCAGTACAAAATAGAACTATGGATTATGTCAGAGTGAGTGTACATACTTAGTAATCAAATTCAGAAGATGAAGTGGAAGAAGAGCAATAATTGAGAAATGATGGACGAGAAGAGAGAGACCGAGAAGCAGTTGGAGGAATAATTCATGGAAATGAAGAGATTGAAGCGTTAGAGGCGTTGAGGAAAAAAATACACGAAGAAAGGAGACTAGAAGCAGAAGAACGTGCGAATATGACAAGGCAAAATCATGAGTTGAGGATGGAAAACATGAGATTACAAAATAGAAGGTCAAGAAGCACTACAAGATCAAGTTCAAGATCAATTAGAGGAGAAATAAGATGAAATTCGCCTGTGGAAAATGCTAATGAAGATATTCGAGAGGAAGTACAAAATCCAGACGAAGAACGTCGTGAAAGAAGAGAAATAACTGAAGATCGTTACATTCCATATGGCGAAATTCTCCAAAATAGAAAAAACAACAGAGATCATGGGAATAGGCAACGTCAAGAATAAAATAATCAAGATGGCGAAGAAAATCAGGAAGAAGGAAGAAGAATATTACGTGGGAGAGAAATTCAAAGAAATCAACAAGTAATTGAAGATGAAATCGAGAGACATTATGCTGAACAAGCACGTCTAGCTTGCGAAAAGGAAAGACTGGGAGAAGAAGTGGAAGAACAAGATCTCTAAGAGGCAATTCGCCAGAATAATCATGATAATCGAGAAAGAAGCCGTGAACAAAACCGCAATAATGGTAATATCAATGAAGAATATGATAGATTACAAAGAAAAGCATAAAGGCGACAAAGAGAATTGAGGAGGAATGAACAAAATCGCATAGGAGAAAATGAGAGGTATAATCATGTGCGAATTCATGAGAGAGATGAAAGAGGAGATCGTAGGGAAAGATAAGGAGAAAATGGCAAAGAAGAAAATCAAAATAGGCATGAACGCAGGAGAAGAGAAGCAAAATTAAAAAGACCAATGGAGTAAGCTCCTGGTGTAAATGAACAAATCTTAAAAGAATTGGCAGAAATGAGGGGAATGCTAAATAACAGAAGAGAAGGAGGAAGGAGACAGTTGTACGAAGCCATAGAGGAAGCTGCGAAAACTCCATTCACAAAAGAAGTACAATTATTAGGAATACCCCCAAAGTGCAATCTGCCCGCGTTAACTAGCATTTTTGACGGAACAACTTGTGCAATTCAACACAAGTTGTTCAAGTATTAATTGATAACTATGATGCTATGTTGTGCAAGTATTTCGCATCAAGTTTAACGGGAGAGGCATTAAAGTGGATCGAAGGTTTGCCAAAGAATACTATAGCATCTTTCAACCATTTGCAGACTACGTTTTTAGGGGAGTATATAAGTAACAATTCCTCGCGGCCTGGCATTGAAGATGTATTTGGGTTAAAGCAAAGAATTGGCGAAAGTTTGAAGCATCTAACCATAAGGTGGAAGACAATGTGTAGTGAAATGGTTGTCCGTGTGGATGAGAGATGTCTCATTTTATCATTCATTAATGCAATGTTCGCAACCAATCTGCTATATATTCAAATTTTCAGAATCAAGAATACAATCATAATGACTGAGTTGCGAGAACTTCAAGAGGGGTATATTGCTCTTGAGGAAAAACAAATTGATATGGAATCATACCCAGTTGCGAACACAAGTTCAAAAGCAGCGAATGCAAGTTTATTGCCTAAATTGATAAACATAGTGGCGAGCACTTCGTAAGTACAACAAAAAAAGATGATGGGTGATAATCAACAGAAGTTGGTAGTTATGGGGAGTCGCAATCAATAAGAATTCGAAAGAGAAAGAAATTTCTATAATCGTGGTGGAAATAACAAGATTCATAGACTTGACCAGCAGTAAGAAACTTATGGGGGTCAAAAGAAAAACTATCATAGAGGACAGGGAAGTCATAAGATAATATGGGAAGAAATCAAAATGTCACCTCTGAATGCTAGTGTGGACAAAATATGGGAAGCTTTAATCTTGATGGAAAACATACAAGCACCCTGGAATATGGGGAATGAACCACCTCCAAGACACATGAGTAATGAATTTTGTTCTTATCACCATTTTCATGGACATTCAATAAATGACTGCAGAAATATAAAGAGAATCATCCTTATAATGATAAATCAAGGAAAATTAAATCATTTTCTAATAAGCCAGCCTCAAACTCAACTACTACCGCCTCCACCAGAAACTCGCAGAACAAACACAACAAAAGAAAGAGAAACATTTGTAATAGAAGTGGGGTTGAAAGCAAAGAATTTGTCTTGTCACTCTATTGTACATTCGTACAAAACGATTTAAGACTTTCACGATAACATTCTGAGCAGAGTCTTCGCAAGAGATGCTGATGGAAGAGAAATAATGAATGTAGTTGCGGATTATCTCACAACTACACCCTCATAAGAATCCATTAAAATGATTCCTAAACCTAATTAATTTGATATGAAACTAAGAATTAAGGTACTAAAATTATAAAAAGAGACACAAAGATTTTTACGTGGTTCGATCAATGTGATCTACATCCACGGTGCTTCACTAGTGATTGTATGTAATTACATGATTTTACAATTGAGACTCCATTAAAGAATATTTGGATCTCTAGTTTTTTAGGGAAGAAGATGATAAAGATAATAAATCTCTCCTAACATTTTCTCTCTCCTCCTAAAATTATCCTCTCTTGCTCAAAAGATCTCTCAAAATGTGTCTACCCTTCCTCTCATGCCTAAATGGCTATTTATATGATTTTACATATTGGATAACAACTACTTGTCCCTTAATTTCGGATCAAAGAATCATCATACGAACCTTCACAAATTCACTTCACGAACTTCCTTTACTCGCAAAACGTTCTTTGCTCGCAAGATGTTTTTCTCTCCACAATTTCGCAAGTTATCATTTGTTGTGATATTCCGCTCTTATATTTTGCCTCTTTTTTCTTGAATATTGCTTGAAGAGCGATTTTTAAGAAAAAATCCGTTGTTGTAGTAGTCTTTGATATTTGTTGATGAAGGAACGAGCGAAACAATACTAGTCTTGAAAAGTATATACTTGCCTATATTCTTTTGCGAAGTCCCGGAATGTTGCGAAGTAAATAAGAAGTATCAACCATTGAAGTATAATAAGTATGAAGTATCCTTGAAGAAGTATAAGAAGTACTTAATCCTCGAAATATATAAGAAGTATGAAGTTTCCTTAAGAAGTATAAGAAGTACTTAATCCTCTAAATGTTATAAGTATTGCGAATCTATCATGTGAAACTCTCACTCCATGTTTTTTGCCTCATGCTATGCTGTAATGCAAATAAAAATTTAGATTAATATTCAACATTTCTTTTATCAAAATTTCTTATTTTTTATTTATATGCTACTTCAAAATCTTTTTGTTTGTTTTGATTTCCTTTGTATTATCTATTTCATCTCTCTTGACAAATATTTTTCCATGGAAATGATCCTAATAGGTACCCCTCATATGACGACCGAGGTGCTTTGCCTTTTACGAGTATACGCCATAAAGGTTTGCCAGCTACTACTCTCCATGTCGAATATCATATCATTGGAAATAAAGTAAATTTTTCAAGAGAAATATATAAATTGATTTGTGTGAGATGTTTTTCTCGGTTTCTTTTGTAATTGTGAAATCTTGAGATCTTTGTAATTGTATCATCTTTGTAATTGTGTGATTGAATCGCTTTTTGTAAATCAAATCAAAAATCTTTTATTTTTCGTAAGCAAATAAAATGTTTAAGGAAAGAGATACTTAGCTTTTATGTGAGTCGTTGTTGTCTCTTGCGAAGTATGTGATTTTCTTGCAAAGCTAGCATCGTCTTGCATGTTCTCATAGCATACCAATTATTCTATCCCACTCTTGTGAAATAGAATTCTGCTGTTTTGCGGACTTTTGCGAAGTAAACAAACATTTGCGAAGTATTGGTGTTGCGAACGTTCGCAAAGTGAATATTTGCGAAGTGTAAAAAAGTAGAAATGCTGCTTCTGCGAACATTCGAAAGATTTGACCCTACGAAGATGATATTCGTAAGTATATGACAGAAAAGAATTTTGATAGGGACCATCTTCGTAAGCACCATCTTCGTAAGAATTTTGATGGGGATCATCTTCGTAAGTATATGGGACCATCTTCGTAAGAATTAATGTGGTAACACTAAAGTGGGGTAATATACTTCGCATATACTTAATTTGGTGTGATTTCCAGTAAGTAATCATAGTGGAGATTTCTTCGTAAGCTATCATAGTGGAGCTTTCTCATCTTCGTAAGAATTAAGTATATAATTAAGTATATACTCCAAGTAGCTAACTGGATGAGTGGGCTTCGTTATGTACATCGTAATTGGGTGTAGTTGTATACTGGACTTTGTATACTCCAAGCTGGGACGTATAATCATTTTGCGAAGTACATAACTTCATCTTTCTTCGTGAATTTGACTTATCTTCCTGGATGAGTTGTCAATGAACACATACATGCTTTCTTGGTCGACGATGGAACGTTTAATCAATTACTTGTAGTTTTCACAAGTTGAAGCTGTAATTGACCGACTTGGTGGAATTGAATGATCCGTCATTGAGAAATGAACATATGGAAATCCTTGTACAGATCCAAATGAACTCACACGAGTTAGTCTGTTCTGGTTATCATTTGTTGTGATATTCCGCTCCTATAATGAACATTGCGAAGATTTGGCCGCTAAAATAATGGCAAAAGAAAATTATTTCCTTCACCGCAGAAGAAGTACCTGAGGGTGGAGAAATTCACGATAACTCATTAGTGGTAAGATTGGAGATTAACCCAAAACCTAGTTATGATGAAGATGATGAAGCTGAGGATTCCTGGGCAATCAACCGAGTTTTAATTGATACTGGAAGCTCTGTGGATATCCTATTCTATCATGCTTATAAAACTATGGAAGGGAAAGATGAGTATTTAATACCTTCAACCTACAAAATCTATGGTTTTAATGCCAATAAGCCTAAAGGGGAGGTCACTATGCGAATTCCCTTGAAAAGACTATCTTCTAAAATTATGTTCTGTGTTGTCGACGTGGAGTCACCGTACAACGCTTTAATTGGAAGACCTTGGTTGCATGGGATTATAGGTGTAGAATCGACATTTCATCAGTGTATCAAATTCCCTCATCCCAGTGGAGTTGGCATCATAAAAGGATATTGGATTGAAGGAAAGAAGTGTTATGAAATTGACGTAGAATCATGCGAAGAACGAAGTGCAAAGAAGGGGAATTGGAAGCATAACATCAGAGAAAGACAAATAAGTGAAAGTCTGATGGTAGATGCAATAGAACATAGAGGAGAGGAACCTTGCGAAGTCAATGCTTGCTGAAAATAAAAAGTGACGATGATCTCGCAGAAGGTAAGACAATAAAAGAAATATCAAAATCGCAGAGGCAGAAAGTAGCAAAGGTAAGAAACTTAAAATGTGAAATGAAAGTAAAATTGAGAGTAGAAAGAAATATGTATGACTGATTTGTTGCAAAAAAATTTAAAAAATATATTTTATTGAATGACAAATATGAGATTGAGAAATTATAACATATCTGAAATGCAAAAGAAAAAACAGAACAATCAGAAAGGGGCGAACCTACTATGGCGTACACCCTAGTTCGCGAAATTGAAATTTCGCAAGAGGCAAATATAAGACCTAAAGTGCGTCATAGAAGGGGGTACCTGTTGTATGACTCAGCGAAAAGGTTACACCGCCCCTGGAACCCGAGTCATGGAGATTTGGGGTCAATAAAGCCCATCCAGGAGAGATGCCTTGGATTCTCAGCTTAAGCATATGACTTAGTTTGGGCGAATAAGGTGAGAAGGTCTCTCCTAAGGACTGCAGAATCTGATCAAGGCGCCGAGGTACACGGTTGAGCCAAGAGTGCCCGGGGAGTCTGGAGCGTACCTGGCCATTCTTGGAAAGTATTGGCTTATGCTGCACTCGGCCCGAAAAAAACCCCACTTAGGGTGCAGTCTCGTAACCATAAGCCATATAGGCAAAAGGGATAAGAGGTTGCGAAAACAACTGGTTGTTGTTAAGACCGGATGGGAGGATCCAACCTTGTATGGTAGAGGTACGTCTCCTTGAAGGGTCAACCATGGGGAAGATAAGGGCGGCACCCTCCATTAGGGAGCTGATAAGTGTCTTAAGACGCAAATATCATGAGGCTTTTTACTCATGTGAGTATCAAGGCTTGTCATATTTTTGCAACAATCCTGAAGAGGAAATAATACAAAAGAAAAATATAAGGCGAGATCAATGGGTCACTACATGAAAGAGCAAGGACGTCATGCGATTTCGTTTCACGACGACAATGTCATGGGGCTTTATTTTCGCAAGAATATTTAGGCCTGTCATATTCGCAACAAAAATGACAAGAGGAAAAAGTTAAGGCAAGATCAAAGGGTTTTTGCAGGAAAGTGCAAAGACGTCCTGCAATTTTTTTCCGCAGTGACAAGAGGTGGCAAAATAAGACCTTTACTTAGGAAGGCAAAATAAGACCACATTAGAGAACAAGAAAGAATGCAGTCTTACAATATATGATTGCGAGATTATGCAGAAACGATTGCGAAATTGAGGCATAAATGTACCAATCTTACTGTCAAAAAATAACTTGCTTAATCTTTCATTTGAACACAAATAACAGAGGAAAATATGGGAATGAATAGAATGAGAAAGTGTTATTTGCCTCCATATGATAAATTTACGCATAAAATGAAAAATTAATGATATATTGATTAGCCATATTGCAAAAAAAAAAAAAGAATTGCTTTTCTAACACATGCAGGAAGAAATAAAAGACATGGAATTTATATTGGAATTTGAAGAAGTTAACAACAATAAATTACCAGAACAGAAAATAAAAGAACGAATGTACAGATATTACAAAAATCTAAAGAAGGAAGCAAAACTATTTCTTGCTTGGTTCCTCATCATCTTCATCAGATTCTCTTTCTTCTTCATCTTCTTCGCTAGCATCACTATCAGATATGTCCAGAAGAGGTACATTCTTTGGGATTTCTTCTAAGAGGCAAGGATATGTAGAATGAAGAATGTTATTGTCATCACAGACCTTCTTGATAGTTTGGTTGCGAAAAATAATATCATAATTTTTAAAGTTCGTAACAGTGATCTTTAATTGACTCTTCAGTCTAGAACATTTATCATTGCGAGAAGAAAGATCCTTTGCGAGCTGCTCTTTTTCAGCCTTAAGTTCTTCAATTTTTCTGCAAAATATCTCCTCAGCTCCTGCGAACATATAACAATGAATCAGTAACTTAGTGAAAATTTATAAAACATAAATGGTTAATAAGGAAGTACAGTTAACAACCTTCTCTGTCAGAAATCATATCCCTAATCAAGGCCGTGTGCTCAGTTTGGAGACTAACATTTACACCTAGATTATTTCTGGCGTCATCTAAAATTTCGCAGCCCAAGAGAATTCATCACCATTATTTATGAGAAGACGGGAGCGAATTTGATTTTCTCTTTCGCTAAGCATAGCATTTTTGAGATTAGCCTCATCTCGTTCTATTTGAACCCCAAGAAGAGTTTCTTGAAATTTCGCTAGAGTTTGAGCACCTTGGATAGCGATGCGATCTTTATCATCTATAAGACCATTGTTCTTGGCTCTTAAATTATTGATTTCTTCTTTAAAATTAAGATAGAAACACTTGAATTAATTGTCCAAACCCAAACTGGATCTATGGTCAATTTCTAAGAGGCGAAGTTTGGATCTGAGTTCATTTGTGGAAAGAGATTTAATCTTGTCATTTGAAAAACTATTTAAAGATTTATTAAGGAGTTCAAGGAGAGTATCATTATCGATAGAGTCGGGAAAAGAACTAAGATTGGTAGCTTCATCGAAAAGACCATAAACGTCTGCGAAAATGATAAATTAAGATAAGAGAAGATAATGAGAAAACAAAATAAAGTAAAAGAGGAAAATCCCCATACTATAGAGTTGCTGATTGGCAGCTTGAAGACTAGATATTTGATTCTTTTGATCGGAAGAATCAATTTCTAATTGTCTATTCTTTTCGCTAAGATTAACAGCTTCAGCCTCCAGTTATTCGTTTCTCTTGAGAAGTTGAAGGTTCTTCTTTTCAAGAAACACACGTTTTCTTTCCAAATCTGAGGCAACAGCGAAAGAATCCTTCCCAGTCTACGAAAGAAGATGAAAAATTATCAAGATAGAATATAATTTTGAATTGTAATTATGAAGAAATAGAGAAATGAAGGCATACCAAAATACCAAGAGAATTCAGAAAGCTAGGAGTCACTGATCTGGAGACTCCGCGAAGAGAAGTATCACCATCCAATAAAGGAGTATCACAGATGTTCGCAAGAGACTTGCATGTGTTGGTAAGGGGAACATCTCCAATCCCTTGCAAGGAGTCAGAGAAAATACTGGACAGTTGTGCCATAGAAGATTTAGGTTAAAAATCTTCCCTTGCGAAAGAAGTATCAATACCGTCATTATCATCATCATCATCATCAGAACTTTCACCAGATTAAGAATTTGAAGGAGAGGGAGAACGAACTTTTATTTTCTTTGAAGATGAGGAAGCTGATTTATCCTTGCGAAGAACACCTTTACCTTTGCCTTTGGTTTTCGCAACCTTAGATCCTTCTTTTTCAACAACTACAACACCAATCTTCGCACACGAATGAAGATAAGAAACATAGGCAACAATATTGTTAAAAATAATAAAAGAAAATATTTCTTACTTCATCCGTGATTGAACGAAGCGCCTCCAGGGTGCTTGCCTTATTAGTCATGTTGTAGCTTGCTCCTAGCTTTTCAATCTAAAATTTTCGCAAGAGTTAGAAAACAAGAAAGTAACAATAAATGAAAGATTATGAAGTGAGCAAGACTTGAAGACATACCTCTTTCTCTTTATTGGGCCATTTGAATACCCACGGTTGATAAGTAGCGAGATGCTCAGGTAAAACATGAGAACCAGAAATATAAGATCCCTTCAAAATCAACGGAAAGACGCACCATACATCATCTTTAGAATGACGCGGGATATTATTTTTACCAGAATTCCAATCTATGTCCTGCATAAGAAGTTTATCGTTCGCAACATTCTCTTTTCTCTTTAAGCGAACACCCCAGCGAGTTTTATCATTCTTCATGTTTATTATTTTATAATTCTCAAAGAAGTTGTTTACTGTATATTATTCGGCGAGAATTTCTAAATCCTTAAATTCAGGATCCCTAACTTCTTTTGGATAAAGAGATCCTTTACCAGCACCACGGTTAGCGAATTCAAGAATTAAACGAATGCAGTCCCCACTTAATTGGTAAATGGCTCGCGAGAAGTTCGCATGAGCAAGAATTTCGTAAAACAAGGGAAGATTGGGATCATAGAGAGGGATAGGAAGGCCATCGAGAATTTGACCAAGTGAAACTATGATTTCTTTATCATCACAATGATGATCAGAAAATAGTTTAGCAGAAAGAATGGATTTAGCTCCTTGATTGGGAATGGCGGATAATGTAAAACCCTTATTTTCGATATCTTTCTGAATTCCTTTAAAATAAGATTCATATTTATGACCGCTTGGAGGCATTTTAAGTATGGGAATGAAGAAGAAAATAAAGATTGAAAGAAGAAGAGGTGAGAAAATTTACAGCAGCAAGAGCGGAATTTACGGAGAAACGGTGAAGAAAAGTTGCAGAAAAATATAAGAAGAAAAGTAAAAAAGAAGGGAAGAAAAGAATGAGAAGAATATATATAGATAGAATAGTTCTTGAGAAGATAAACACATTTAATGCGAAGAGTATACTGAACGGTTGAGTGATAGCGGTTGAGAACGACGTGTCAAGAACGGATGGAGGAAGAGATACGTGTAATGAATTCTGCATATAATACATAATCGTGTCAGTATAGAAGAATATGGAAAGATGAGTAGTTGCGGAATTTTGAAGTACAATTTCTCATATCATTCTCTCCTTCGCAGAGAAGATATGAGAATAGGCAAGATGTAGGATCAGAATATCGCAACAATATTACCCTTGCGAAATCGTCAACAACAATATCCTTGCGAATATCGCAGATTGGTTACAGAAGTGACGTGACAAACGACGTCAGCATAAACACGAGAAAGATGTGAGAACCTTGCGAAATCTAGGAATGTTGTGAACATAACATTTTGTATACTTGTGAGAATATCGCAAGCCAGATCCTAAAATAAAGGACAGCTTAGATGTCCTCTACTATGTAATACCCTGTATAAAGAGCCGAACAGGCTTAAGGAAGAGAGAGATCTTTTTAGAGTAATGAGAAAGTCTGGAGGAGATATAAAGTCTAGAACAGTGGTTGTATTCTTGATTTCATTTCTTGTAAAACTTCATAAATCAATTAATAAAAGTGTCGTTGTTGATCTTAAAAATGTGTTGATTATCATGAATTCTTGTGAGGGATGTGTTGTGGGAATTCCTGCAACTACAATTATTTCATAATATACATTAATCTTAAAATCCAAAGTCACGAGGATAACAAAATTACGTACCGACATGAAATATAGGTTCTTCCAAGTCAAACTAAATAAACCCTTTTTCTCTTTGGTCTCGTCGACTTCCTTCCTTTATGCTATATCCTTTTGAATATATGGCTGGGCCTCCGGATCAATATTGATCACATGTGGATGACCAAAATGATAATACCAATCCATGTAATCATCAGATGATTCTTTCGTGTTGTTACAAGCCCTTGCCTTTCCCACTGCGAGTTGGTATTTTTCTTGATGGCGGTTGTTCCAAGCATCAACCGTCGGAGTTGGGCGGTAGTTGAGTACAATTGTGGGGCCTTTTGTCTCCGATCCTTTCTTGGATAATGTGAAGTTTTCCTTGATAACCCTTTGTTGAATATGACCAACTTGGCGTAGAGTTCGATGAGGATTGGTCATAACGTAACCGGTGGGATGATACAATGGTCCGTTGTAGCCTTCGGTCTCTATGAACCTACGAGCATCAACTCCATTTTGTATCCTCGAATAAGGGTCAAAGATAAAATATTCAACAGTGAAAGCATCTATTTTCTCCCTCATTAGAATGAGCTTCTCCTCTTTGTACCTTTGTTGTCTACCAGTGAACTTGAACTTCTTTCTCGTAGGGACATAATCATTTTCTTCCCATTCAGTAGGAGGCTTAGGCTCGGAAAGTGGTCATAAACCCATTCCTAGAAAAATAAATAAGCATAAACAATTGCCGCATGACTAAAAATATAACAAACTATCATATAATAAAAATGTAACCAAACTAATTACCATTAAAAGCGCAACATTCCCTGCAATTTCAGTAGCTCCAACCCTCGAGGCCTTTCTTAGGCTCTCAAGTAAATATGCAAGGGTAGCAGTGGCCCATGAATTCAAATTCTTCAACAATTGTAGGTAATGAACATTCACCCTATTTCCAGAGTTATCAGGAAAGAATACGGTCCTAAGAGAATACAACAAATAAGCTTTGGATGTATGCCTAACTCTTGTTTCATCCATCACCTCACCTGCCAATTCCTTTTTGTGTGTTCCTTTAAACCTTTTCCTCGGATTCTTCAACAAAAGCTTTTTGATGATACGTGGTTTATGTGGTTCATCAGGGTTATAACCACCAGCCAACTGAAACTCCATCTCGGTTTCATCTTTCTCCCAACCAAGTATTTCTTGAACAAGGGTGTAAAGGTCAGTCCAAGACATGTTGTTGTCGAAACCTTCAAACACCGATTGTCCTTCAACTTCAAGGTCAAGAATTTGCTTCACATCGTCCGGTGTTATTGTCATCTCTCCATCGCCGTTACCAAACGTTGACTCAATAGTATACTTATCTATCTTTGTTAGAATCATTCATCACCAACCATAGGAAAGCAGCTAGAGCAGTGCTATCCCCAAAGTTCCTTATGTAACTTCATACCGAAGCGCTCGCATATGAAATTCTATCCAACCGAACCACCAAGTAGTAGCGCACTCAAGGTGTAACCCAGCGGAAGATTTAATTTATGTGAACTTAGGTTGATCCCAGCAGTTAGACTCTTAGCGCAAGGTCCACTTACTAGTGTTGTCTTCACACATGATTGCTCCACAGAATCCCTCTGCAAGGTCTCGCGTTCTCTACTTATGTAAGGATTATTCAAAAATTACACGAATATCCTAACCCTTTACTAGCAATATAATGATCAAAAGATTAATCCAGCGTGCACTCCAAACAATCTAATTAATCAATCATAAACCCTAGAAATAGTGAAAACAAACGATTATGTGAAACCTAGTATTTAGGAAATAAGAAAAGCGAACCTTGTGATCATATGACAGGATAATACCTAATCCCCATTAGGGATGACAATATTATTTCTATTAATTAGATTGTTAATGAGTTAATTAACAGTATTATCTTTTAATGCAAATATTTTTTCTGACAATAAGTGCACACTATCATGTTTATTAACGAAATTTAAACCAAAAAGAGGTTATCCCAATTACAGAATTATTCATATTGTAATCGTACCACTACTATTACCAACATACGACATATATATCTTTTTTAGAAAAATCAAATACTTATGAGATTTAACATATAACGAGAATGTAAAACTTTTGTGCAAAGAGGAACAAAAGAAATTAGATTGCTAACACTATAATTTTTTAATTAATAAAAATCAACCTTAAGTTCCTTAATAGGCTTTACAGTTAAAGACCCACTGACATCGAACCTCTATAATTAATAGGAACCACTTCTTAATTAATTTTGTAACTATTTTCTAAAGTTTAGTTATACTTACACAATCAACGTATTATTTTTCATAGTTTAGTTATGTTTAGGAACCATTCCCATATTCTTAATATTTAATAATTATTTCCTTATTAGTAACATATATAAAAAATCCAACCCAAAACAAATCCTCTTAGATCTTTGGAGTATATTTCAAAGAGAGATTTTAATATGTAAGACTTTATAACTAATTACGATTGTAGAGTGGTTTGTGTTGAAGCACAGGTTGCCACCCTCCAAAATTGGGCCTCAATAACATGCTATCTTTTTATGGTACTCTTTCTACTTTCATAAATCATATTGAACTTATTTGTGTTATGCACGGGAATACTGGAACAATAAAAGAAAATGGAGAACACTCCTTAATGAACGACAACTTTGCTAGGGTTATATACACTAAATGCTCTCCAAATCTGGAGCATCCAACTTGTTAGAGCATTGCTCGGTCGAATTCATAAGTGTTGCTTTCTCAAGATTGTTGTCAAATTTAGTTGTTAAAAATATATATTGATTTTTAGTCTACTATTAGTTAAGTCTCGGATTAGGATAAAAATATAGTTGACAAACAGACAACACGGCAGTGATCATTGAGTTCTATTGTTTGAAGGCGAAGATCAACCGAAGATTTTTGAATAACTCTTCAACAAAAGGTAAGTGAAGACTAAACCACCTATTTATCAAATTATATTAACCTTTCTATCTTTTAGACGTTGCCGCGTAACTAATTAGACTATCGTAAGCATTTCAAGAATTTCAAGAACTAAACCTATTGAAATATATATGACTAAGCTTAATGAACATTTGTTCATACATGATGAAATTCGGTTAAGAACAATTTATTGTTCCCAATCAAAATCATGATTCAAAAATTATCATTCGTAAATAGCCTGGAATAGTGATATGTGTCATTGATGTTATTTGGGGATGTTTCGAATCGATTTAGAGAAATACAGAACTACTGTAAATTCAGATATAAGATAGTGTACATACCAATCCTATAAAGTGGGAAAACTGTTATAGGTCTGAAGCCGTAATACATGTACTATGTACATGTAACAGATTAGATGTATGTCGATAAAAGACTTTTGGTACGCATACTCGTATACACACCTTAAAAAGTATGTGAACTCGTGAACCCGGATTGGTACGCAAACCAGCACGTGTACTAGAAAAGAACTGTTGTTCCCGGAACCAATTTGGTATCCATACCGGTACACATACTAGAAAAGTTATGTGAACTACAGAACTTGTTATTGTCTTAAGGTATCCATACATGTACACATACTTAAAAAGTTTTGTGAACTCTGGAACTCGGTCATGTTATAAAATATACATACCGGTACACGTACTTTTATTTAACCGTTCACGAATCGGTTAAATATTTGTACCTTGTACATTTCCCTACCATGTCGATAATCTCTAAAAACACCATAAACATATTTGATCACATTATTGTGACTCGAGTTAAGTCTTAAGTGCTATATAAAAAATGCTCAAACTTATAGTTCAGTTGGCTAGTTTCGAACAACCATTCATGAGCACAGTATTTTGTACATGGTTAGGTTACAGTTTAACCTAGCCAGAGTGTATATCTTGTTATGTAAATCAGATTCAAAGATTCATCTAAATGTGGATATTGTTTTCTTGATTCCAAAGCTATTTTAGCTTAAACCTAAATAAATCTATGCTTTGAATGTCTATAAAAGGGGAACCTCAAGCAACTGGGATCTTTGAATCCCGACACTACTTTTCTTGGTGCGTCATAGTTGTAAAAATAGAGTTGTCCTCTTCCTAAAACCCTTCTAGGGCTTAGCGACTACAAAGTCTTCATAGAGATTCATGAAGTTATGTCCATTTGTTGTTTATCTGATAGCTAGAGTATCCTAATCTTGATTGATTGTTGATATGCTCACTTGATCAAGATAGATAGTAATCATCATAGTTCTCTTCATCTCAGACTTTGTTGATTGCACAAGTTTAATACTTGTGAGGTGAATAATAATCTAAGCTTCACTTCGGGTTGCATAATTCGGATTTTGAGGTTAGGTAGACTTTGTCTATTGCTACCGATTTCCATCACCTTTATCTTTGATCAAAATGGAAATCACATACATAAGATTATCTATGGGAGGCAGATTGGTTTAAAGTCTTCAATTGAGTTAAAGAAAATCTTGGGTTGCAAAGGATGTTAGTCAGGGGAATCAATTACATGATGTCCTATTAGGATTCAAGAGGCGTAAGGAGCGCGAATGTACCTTAATCAGTGTGATACTTGGTTAGGGGTCAACTACGTTCCAGTACAAAGTTAATTGGTAGTAGTCTAGTGTCTCTAGCGGCGTAATACAGTTTGGTGTTCAATATGGATTAGGTCCCGGGGTTTTCTGCATTTACAGTTTCCTCGTTAACAAAATTTCTGGTGTCTGTGTTATTTCTTTCCCGCATTATATTGTTTATCTTTATAATTGAAATATCACAGGTTGTGCATTAATCAATTCAAGTAGATACGTCCAACCTTGTTTGTTGGATACAACTTGATTGATTACTTGAGAAATTGATCTTTAGAATCACCCAAGTACTCTCACACGTAAATCAGGTTCACGGACTAGTCTTACTAAACTTTATGATTGTAAGAGAAAGAGATATAACTTTGAATACTATTCCTCGATTGAGATTGATTAAGTTGAACTCTTGGAATTTTGTTTAAGTTTGTCCATACAGATTGCTTAAGAAAAAGTTGGTGGTGTATTTTGGTACCCCCATATTTTCAGTTGGTATCAGAGCAGGCAAAAACATTTAAGACCTAATAATTCTTTGTTTGAAGCAGTCTGACTATATGGACAAGAGTAAAATATCTGATAAACGTTTCACCAGTTTAAAAGAAACTATTTTTATAGATTCTGTGAAATAGATTGAACTTTCAAACTCTTATAGAGACGAACATTCGGAGTCCATACTATCCATATTATCTTACTGATGAGTCTGACTCAGAAGTAGAACGGGAAGTAGCCAAAAAAAGTTATGAGATATTCAAGCGTATAGAATTTTAGTATCCTGAGGTCGTTCGGCTGAAACAAAAAGTCAATACTCTCATTGGTATTATTTCTGAACATGATTCCAAAACAAGGATTTTTCTTGAAGAACATGCCAAAGTGAAATCGAGAATTCTTTCACTCAAAGCTAAACATAAAGATAATGCCTTGGAGATCGATCAACTGACGAGTAAGAACACTACTCCATGTTGCGATAGTGAATCCAAAGAAAATATCATAAAAATAGTTTTTGAACAAGGCGACGAGTTAGAAAAAGTAAGAACAATTGCTGTTCATGATAAGCTAACAAAATCGCAGTCAGAAAATGATGAACAAAGTACTATTACTTTGATAAGAGATGATCATTTAAAATTCTCTGACCAAGAAAAAACTGTATCTCCAAGGAGGAAAAGTTCTTTACAGGACGAGTATGATAAAAATATCTATTTTGATTTCAATGAAACACAAAAAGTGTGCTTTTACTGCAACACTAAAGTACATGTTCAAAAAAAGTGTAAGCTGAGGTCGGAAGACTATTAGTTTGGCCGTCTTCAAAACACCTTGGTTATAATTCTGAAGGGTGTGACTGATATTCGGATGTCTAAACCTCTTGGGGTGAAATCACATTCAAGCAAGTCTGCTTCTAGGAATGTTAGTACTTCATGGTCCATGAATATTCGAACAAGTCAAAAGGGTAGTATGCAAAATCGGTTCAAGAAGAATACAGTGAAACCTTCACAGTTGTGGGTTCGTCAGGATACTCATACGTCTTCTTAGAAAGATGATGATTTCGTCAATAAAACGATTCTACAATTTAACTTGAATTTGATCATTACAGTATATAAGGATCTTATTGATAAGCTGTCATTATTTTCGAGGCAAGCAATCTCAGGTAAGGATTCTAATTGTGTCTCTTATTATGATGACTGAAATTTATATGATCATTTTTCACGTCCCAAAAGGATTTTGTTGGCAAAATAAAGAGGTAAAAACAGTAAACTACAGTATAATTCCTCCCGTGAGCATACGGCTCACTTTTGTGCAAACTAGGCACAAGGTTTGGAACCTTATCCATAAAAATCCTACTGGATAAGGATTATTATGTGACAGGTGTACTCTTTATCTCAAGTAGTACTTAGATGTGATTTCATATTGCAACCTTTTCATATTCTCTATAATAATTTCAATCAGACACAAATGTTAAGAATTCTTGTTGATCCAGGCTCCAAAAAAGGTAAAGCATTCTCTGATAAAAATCTTTACATGAATAATAATTCTCTTGTTCTCTAAACTCACATTTATTGAGCTAAGAATGCATTGATATTCAAAGAAGAATATTTTTCATAGAAAAGGAAGAAAATTGCAGTATTGAAAATTATTACGTGCTCTCTAAAAGACTGTGTTCTACCTTTGAAAGTTTGTGTCTAAAATTTATTAGGAACGACGGGTCCCGTACCATGAGAAGGTACACATACTTTTATTTTGTGGCCGTACGAAAACCCTAATATCTAGATAGGCCACGAACCGACCGCCATCCCAGAAAATACCTCCTTACAAACTCTTTTATATACCTTAACTTGTGATTGAGAAATTCTCATCCAAGATTCCACACCTAAGCATGTATTCTATGTCACGAATCCTCGAAAGCATGGAGAAACTCTTAATTGCGATGGTATTGAAACAAGAGGAAAGAAGAGAACTCTGGTTGATGACAAAGTTGTTGATTCATCCGTAAAACCTTTTGATGTGAATTGATATTTTGCATATGATAATCAAGATGTTGAACGAGAAGAGATAACTAAGAGATTTTTCATATGATCATCAAGATGTGTGGCCTATCAACTTTACTGATGTTGTTCATGATTTTCTTAAATATTTTGAGGAAGCAAAACTAAAACTTGTTGAAACGCTAAAAGCTCTAGACATGTTAAAGATTGAGTTGAAAAAGGTTTATGCTGACCTTATTCTCATGAAATCTCATGTTCGTGAACTTCCCAATGAGGATATTTTCTCTGAAGAGCTCATGGCTATAGTTGATAACAAATTCAAGGGTCTCAATACCGATGAAGAGTCTGGAAAAATCTAGTTTATTTTTTTTTCTTTGTTATTTTCTAGGAAACTTCTTGTGAGAATTTTTTCTTGCTTTTGAGAAGGATAACTAGGTTTTGGTATAGCAAAAATTGTGATTACACAAGCTATTTTCAACGATTTTCATCTTGCATCTTTTTAGATTTATTTATTTAAATTCTAGAGTTCTTGGAAGATGAACTTGCAATATGTAATCATTATTGGTTTATTTATTGCAAAAGTCTTATGAAATATATGTTCCTTTACGTTTTCATGAATGTAGCTGATATTTCATATATACTCAGAAGTTAAATCTATTATGTTTTTATAAACTGAAAATAAAACAAACTCTTTGAGTATTTTCTCGCAGTGTCGATCTACTTGTCATCACAATTTTGTGTTATTACTGCGTTACACACTCCGTAGACTTTCTTATGTTGAGTCATATCGATTAAAATTATCTATTTGTTTGTAACTGTCGTTGAAATTAATTTAAGTCGATATTCAGGATACAAATCAATGTGATTTTTTAATGTCCGACAAAATCTTTCTTTTTCATAAAGTAAGGTCACTCATGTTGTTCTCTTGGGAATGACATCAAATGGGGAGAGTTCTTAAATGAACTTGTACTTAATTACTATATCTTTGTGGGGTGTGTGACTGTGGAATTTACAGGGATGTTTGTATCTTAAATTTCCTATATGATCTCTAAGTATTTTCTTACTATGTGATATTATCTAAATAAAGTTGATATGAGGTGTTAGATATTAACTATGTTCTTATGTAATGTCAATAATCCCTTTGAATCCTGAAGTATCTTTTGGTTGTATTCATTACGATCCCATGATTTTCGTACCTTTGCCAATTTTTATTGACAAAAAAAGGGGGAATTAATTAGTAGTTTTGCACTACATACATATGGTTTATGGATCATTATGTAAGAGGGAGAGAATCAATAATCTATAAGTTTCACCTATTATGCAAAAGATGTAAGTATTGACAAAGGAGGAGAAACATATCGCCGTAGTATTACTTCAAAGTTGGGATACAATTGAGCTTTGGAGAATATATTAATACTATATTTCTGTATAACGACGACTGAGAATATTTTTTTTCAAAAGTTGTTATAGACATGGATACAGATGTTCAACAACAACCATGATGAGTTAAAGACGTTCAAAATCATTGCAACTTGAAATAATAAAGAATTCAAGGAGTTGAGAAACCAAGGAAATCAAGACATGTTGGATTCAAGGAGTTTTGAAGCTTTATTTTTTATCCATATGTATTGATAGTTTTGTCACTAAAATTGACAAAGGGGGAGATTGTTAGAGCATTACTCGGTCAAACTCACAAGTGTTGTTATCTCAAGCTTGTTATCAAATTTAGTTGTCAAAATTATATCTTAATTTCTAGTCAACTATTAGTTAAGTCGCGGATTAAGATAGAAATGTAGTTGAGAAACGGACATCGCGGCATTCATCATTTTGTTCTGCCATTTGAAGGAGAAGATCAACCGAATCTTTTTGGAGAACTCTTCAACAAAAGGTATGTTAAGACTAAACCACCTATTTCTCAAGTTATATTCACCTTTCTATCTTTGAGACGTTGTCGCATAACTAATTAGACAATTGTAAGCGTATCAAAAATTTCAAGAATTAAACCTCTTGAAATATATATGACTAAGATTAATGAACATTTGTTCATACTTGATGAATTTCGGTTAAGAACAATTTATTGTTCGCAATCAAAATCATGATTCAAAAATTATCATTCGAAAATAGCCTGGAACAGTGATATGTGTCATTGATGTTATTTGAGAATATTTTGAATCGATTTAGAGAAATATAGAACTACTGTAAATTCGGATATAAGAAAGCGTACATAATAGTTTTATAAACTGGGAAAACTATTATAGGTCTGAACTCTAAAGCCGTAATACATGTACTCTTTACACGTAACAGAGTAGCTACATATCGACAAAAGACTTTTAGTACGCGTACTCGTATGCACGCCTTAAAAAGTCTATGAACTCGTGAACCTGGATCGGTACGCAAACCAGTACAGTACTAGAAAAGAACTGTTGGTTTCGGAACCAGTTTGGTATCCATACCGATACACGTACCAGAAAAGTTCTGTGAACTCCGAAACTTGTTATTGTCTTAAGGTATCCATACCGGTACACGTACTAAAAAAGTTGTGTGATCTCCGGAACTCGATCATGTTATAAAGTATACATACCGGTGCACGTACTTTGACTTAACTGTTCACGAATCAGTTAACTATTTGTACCTTGTACATTTACTTACCATGTCAATTAATTTCATATGCACTTAAATTATTTCTCCGAGATAATTAGTATTTGAATAATCTCTAAAAACACCATAGACATATTTGATCACATTATTGTGACTCGAGTTAAGTCTTAAGTGCTATATAAAAAATGCTCAAGCTTATAGTTCAGTTGGCTAGTTTCGACTAACCATTCATGAGCATGGTCTTTTGTACATGGTTCGGTTATGGTTCATCCTAACAGAGTGTATATCTTGTTTTATAAATTAGATTCAAAGATTCATCTAACGGTGGATATTATTTTCTTGGTTCCAAAGCTATCTTAGCTTAAACCTAAAGCAACCCATGCTTTGAATGTCTATGAAAGGGAAACTCAAGCAACTGGTATCTTTGAATCCCAACACTACTTTTCTTGGTGTGTCCTAGTAGAAAAACTAGAGTTGTCATCTTCCTAAAACCCTTTTAGGGTTTAGAGACTACAAAGACTTCATAGGGATTCGTTAAGCCAAGTCCAAATATTGTTTATCTGATAGCTCGAGTATCCTGATCTTGATCAATTGTTGAGCTTCTCACTTGATCACGATAGATAATAATCATCAAAGTTCTCTTCTTCCCAGAATTTGTTGATTCCATAAGTTTAATACTTGTGAGGTAAATAATAATCTAGGCTACACTTCGGGTTGCATAAAGTTCGGATTTTGAGGTTAACTAGATTTTGTCTGTTGTTATCGATTTCCATCACCTTGATATTTGATCAAAAAGGAAATCACATATATAAGATTATCTATGGGAGGAAGATTGGTTTAAATTCTTCAATTGAGTTGAAGCAACTCTTGGGCTGTAAAGGACGTCAGCTAGGGGAATCAATTGCGCGGATTCCTGCTAGGATTCAAGAGGCGTAAGGAGCGCGATTGTACCTTAATCGGTGTGATACTTGGTTAGGGCTAAACTACATTCCAGTCCGAAGCTAATTAGTAGTTGGATAGTGTCTGTAATGGCTTAATACAGTTTGGTATTCAATCTGGACTAGGTCCCGGGGTTTTTCTGCATTTGCGATTTCCTCGTTAACAAAATTTCTGGTGTATGTGTTATTTATTTTTCGTATTATATTGTTTATTTTTATAATTTAAATATCACAGGTTGTGCGTTAGTCAATTCAAGTACATACATCAAAACTTGTTTATTGGATACGATTTGATTGATTACTTGGGAAATTGATCTTTGGTATCACACAAGTACTCTCACACGTAAATCAGGTTCACGGGCTAGTCTTTGTAAACTTTCTGATTGTGAGAGAAAGATATATAACTCTGAATACTATTTCTCGATTGAGATTCATTAAGTTGAATCTTAGAATTGTGTTTAAGTTTGTCCATACAAATTTCCTAAGAAAAATTTGGTGGTGTATTTTAGTACCTCCGCATTTTCACAACTGATGCAGTTTTACAAGTGGTAAGTATAGGGTTTGATTCTCGGACTTTTTAAAAGATTCGGTTTTAGACAAAAAGATGGTGATTTTTATAAACTCTAAAATAATAGAAATACTGAATATAATTTTTGTATTCAATTTAAGGAGACTAGGATGTCAAGATTCCATCACTACTACACATACTAAATGATTATAACTATTCCCTATAATACTCTCCCAATATTACTCAAGACGGTTTAGGACAAATAATACGTCTCGGAAAATAAATCTTTTCAAGCAAATATTTTTCTCAAAGAATTAACAATCTTCTTCACTATAAAATGCTAGTCTCTAACATAGAATATTTAAATCAATTATCAAGCATCATAGGACACATGAAGAAAATCATTATCGTTATTTAATCAAGAATAAGGACCAAGAGAATTATTATAGAAAATAATCAAAACATATTAGCACACATAGTAGGATTTCCTCTCTAATCCTAGATAGAAATTTAGCTACTCATAATTAGAGTACTAACCAAAAATAAAGAAGAAGAAGGAATGAAAGAAGAAGAGGAAATGAAAGAAGAAGTGTGGGATGTAGAGGTGTGGGATGAGAGGTGTAGAGATTGTGTGTTTTCGAGAGGTATCGGCTCTCGACCCCTATTTATATAAGAAGCGCTCAACAATTTCTTCATCATTTCGAGCTCTTCACGTTTACTGTCATGATCACAACCCGTGCTGTTTTCTTCCCTGTCACTTTCTTTTGTCTGCCACACTAGCTCCACTTTCCCCGTCATTGCCGAGCAACAAAGCATTTATAGCATTTCTTTTCTTTAGTTTTTTTATTTGCTTTCGGCGCCACTCATAATCTTCTTTTATTTCTTTCCTTTTGAGCAGCAACCCATGCTTGCTCGAGTGCTTCCCTGCTGGCCATCTCCACTATTCTCGTTCAATGGCTGTCATCATCACGAGCTCTGTTCCCAGCCTGTTCACGTTCTCCATTGCGAGCTCCAACAGCCATCATCATCTTTTCCTGTTTCTTTCCAGCAGAAACCATTTCGTCGTCCCAACCAAACACCGGCATTACTGCCATGTTCTTTCTCTGCCAAGCCTCCATGAACGTCATTCTCAGCTTGTTCTCACAACTCCAGCAGCTCGAGCTTTTCTCCATCTCTGCCATCGATCTTCGAGCTCCAAGCTCCATCTAAACAGCATCTCCTTCCCATTCATCTCAGCCACGGTCCCGTGTTCTCTCGAGCTTCTTCTTTTTAGCTTCACCACTCGAGCAAGCCGTACTATCTCATCACCGATATCAACCACAGCAAACCCGAACACCATGGCGTCTTCCATGTTCTTCTCAATCAGCAGCTTCATTGTTCCATCGACCACTGCTGCTGAGACATAACTCTCCTTGAATGAGAAATCTTCTCGTTATGAGTACTGCAGCCAACTGATCAAAGCCCCATGAATCGCCAAACATTATTCTTAGCACATCACCTGAGCTCGAACTCCATCGTCGACTCATTTCATTCATTCCCTTGATGGCAGCAGTATCACCATCATCTCCTCCGCCGGCCATGCACAAGCTCATTGTTATTCATCGAGCTTAACAGCTCCATGCTGTCTCCCACAACCCGAGAACCATCACCTCATTAACCATCTCTTCCGTCGGCCATGCACAAGCTCAAGCTCTATCAACTCTCGTTCTTATTGCCAACAGCATACCATTACCAACAACACACCATGAATTCTCACCATAAAACCAGCGCCATCAGGATTAGTTACCCGTGGTTACTGCCAAGATCAAACATCACCATTTCCGACAATTTCAAGCTCCACCCGTGAGTTATATAGCTCATGTTTGATTAAACCAAACTCATTACCATCCCTGTTTAGTCAAAACAGGTTGATATCAATCAACTCCAGCCATTGAATCTCAACAAATCACGTCCAAAATCTTCCCAAAAAATTCACGCAGGTTTGTTTTGATATGTTGAAGACGGTGTCCCCCTAACCAAACCGGGAGTGCGAATAGAAGAAGTCTACTGAGGTTCCCCTTATCGAACGATAGGATGTCAATAGTATTGGATTTTTAAATGACCATTTTACCCTTTCAACTGTCGATCTGGAAGATGGCAGTTCGTTTTAACTTCATTCTCGTTTCGGCCATAACTTCTTCATACAGACTCCGAATGACTTCGTTCTTTCGCCGTTGGATTTCCCGTCTCCTCGTCTACACAATGAAAACTGGAAATATTGTATTTGAACGAGTTACATTTGGTATTTCCCCCTTCCACACTCATGGCTAGCCTCTTTTATTGCACAAATCATCTCAAATTCACTTCTTTTTGGATTATTCACCTAATAGCACACAAATAAGAGAAAACACGCGTAACACACAATAATCTGCAAGAAAACCATCAAATACTAGTATGTAATTAACACCAAATATATGTGAAATATGCATTTATCAACAACTTATGGTTTCAACACCCTAATTGACTAGTATTCTAGTTGGTTTAACATAAATATCTGAGCAAACCTATCAAGATGGAATAACCATACTACTAATCCAACCGCCACACCATCAACAAGACACAATCGCTCTATGCATATAGGAAATTGGTGAAAATTGGAGTTGGAAATCGATCTCCCTACCTCCCGTCCATACTATGGACGAAATGGGTGCCTTTACCACTGTACTAGATAGTTGTTGGCGTTGGAAAATCATTGTATCACTATCTAATGGTACATATGGAAGGCCACATATGAATCTGTATGTCAACGCAGTACACCTTTCCCTAAACACACAATAAAACAAATTATAAACCATCTAACCACTAGCCTTGATCTCCAATCAAGCAGTGTCAATAGGAGGTTGATTTGCTCCTATGAAAGTTGCAATCAAAATGTGGATTTAAATATCCCTTTTGCTTTTTTATTTATTTATAATAAGAGCATAGGCCTAACATGGATTGATGTGTCTGTTTTAGGTTTTTTAGAGCAATGGCAATGAAATGAGAACACTCGTTCTATATGAAGGACTAATCTCAAAAAATACCAAATTAGGTGCTACTATGGGATAAGAACACTCATCCGATCGGACAAAGTCTTTCATACACTCCTTCAAGTGAAGGTGTGCTTGACAGTAGAGACTAAACGGCTGAAAATCAGCCGCTTGAAGAAAATACTCCTTTAGCAGTTGAAGATATGCATCTCAAGAATATTCAAGTTTTTAATACATTTAAAACTCTTTACTGGGGCCCACTTAGGTTTTATTATTAAAAAATCAAATAATGTTTGGACTTTTTAAATAGAAATAAAGAAGGAAGTGGCCAATGTTTAGCCGCTTAGTGCGTAAAACCGTCTTTTGCATGGTAGGAAAACCCCTCTTTCAACTAGCCTCTCATCGGATTTGGTAGTGAATGAGTGTTTTTAACACTAATTCCATAACTCTTACTGTTAGGAGAAATTATTGGCAGAAGAACAAGGGGAGTCAGTTCCCATGGAAAAGGGGAACGAGATTACATAAATGCTCAAAATGCTTTGGAATAGGCTTCTAAACTGAAGTGAAAAAGTTTCAACTGGCTTGACACAAATAAAAATCAGAAAGAACTCTTCAAGGAGGGACAAGGAAAAAAAGTTGGACGACCAACTCCGAAATCGATCAGCTTATTTTGTGTCTTAAATTATTTGAAAAAGTGATATATAAGTTTATCAAAACTAGAAACTTTCTTAGACCTCCAACGACTACCTAAGGTTGGAGCAAGAAACCAAAGTTCTTATATGTGGGAGGTACCTATTTTATCTACTATCTGTTAGTAACCGTTGATGGTGGATTTTTGACAATGGAGAAAATTGTAATATCACTTTTTCCCATCTGCAGAAGCATGAAATAAATATGTATGAATTCCTGAACCGACATCAGAATTATAAGTTCGTACTTATACAATATATTCTGCAAGAGAATTTGAGAATACGCATCCAACTAATGGCTACATTGGCCTTGTAGCGTTCATATGCATGTATATGCCTGCAAGATATCAGAGCTTCACTCTGCCGAATTCTTGTTATTTTATACACGACCATACAAATTGTCATGTATTAATCACTGTATACTGATGATACAAATTATTAATATTCAGAATGAGCTTCAATGCCATTGTTGGATAAAAGTACTATTAGAAGCATACTATTTAGTACGAAGTTGTACTGAACATCACTTCAAGTCGCAGAACTTTCACGGCTGAATTCCTTAAATGTGTTCTCCAGGGTACTAACAAAGTGCCAACACCAACTACACATGGCCATGGCCAAGCTTCCAGACTAAGTAGGTGAGACAAGTTGTCAAGCCAACATTAGCAGCGTCCCATTGGCAGCGTCCTATGCCAATGTTGGCCAATGTCCCAATCCAACTTGGCCGCGTCCCACGCCAATATTGGCCAGTGTCCCGCGCCACCATATGTGCAAATGAAACTTGGCCAGCGTCCCAGGTAATTTACTAACGTTCCAAGACAACATCGACCAGTGTTCTGCGCCACCAAATGTCCCAACGAAACTTGACCTACGTGCCAGGTCATTGGCCAGCGTCTCGCGCCACCAAACATCCCTAGATAACTTGGCCAGCATTTCAGACCATTTTCCAACATCCCAAGACAACATTGGTCGCGTCCCAAACCAACAACATTGGTTGCGTCCCAGGCTGACAACATTGGCCAACATCCAAAGCCAACCTGGGCAATGTTGTCATGTCCCAGCACCTTGCCAACACTTCAGATATGCTTATGGCACCTAGGCGCACTATTGTGACTAGCATGACCAACATGGCATCAATACACTACAAACATACCAAAAATATGTTATGGGCATGTTAAGTTGCCATGAGCCCGTCGATAATGCTATCTTACGGTGAATTTCTTATTACTCATACGAACCTTGAATCTAAGTTATCTCTTCAAGCTATGTCATTATAATAAGACTTGGCCAACCTATTGAGAGCTGAGTACTTAGTCGAAATATACCATGGCTACGACTTAGTCGAGACAAGAAGTAGTCCATGACTCCCTAATTCATACGAGAAATCAAAACATGTTACCTGGGGGAATTTGATGGGGTATTGATCTGGTGGTTTACAACAACATGCTGCATGGAAACACCCCATGGTGAGAAAGTAAGAAGTAGTAGTGACAGTTAATATCATTAAAGGAGTGATGGAGTGATGGTTTACAAGCTTCCAGAAACTTCCCTGGCATAATGGGCGTAACATTACCATTACCTCCATTATCTCCATGTCTTCACGACTTCCACTACTTATAAGGAAACAATGTGTGCTCCCTACAACTATAAATAGGCCCTCTGTCTATTCAGGGAACAAAAAAATCTTATCATTGTCAATCCCTGCTTCTTTCATAGTTCGACAACCTTACACACAACAATTCAATCATCACTGATTTCCTCAACTTTCTTTACTTTCCTTCCCCAAAGATCAACCCATTTTCTCTCTTTGTGACCGAAGCAAAACGTGAACGACCATTCTCTTGGTTTAGGCTCGTTTTGTACGATTTTAATTTTCGAACCTATAGAAAGTACTTCAACAATACATTGTTTTATGTAGGAGTAATTTTTGGGTACAAACAATAACTTTAGCTTCTTATCTATAAAAAAAAATCCGAGAGAAAACATGAGGAAAACTACAATACAAAATTACATCGAATATTGCTATCGGAGGGTGCTAAATTATTTTAGACTTGGATTTTTTATATTAAATATCGTTATCTAAAGGTGTTAAATTATTATAAAACTGAAGTTTTTACGTAATTTACTGCGATACTTGGTTTCTTATAGGAACCCTATCATTCGGGCCGCAATTAATGAATTTTCGAGGCTCACAAAATGACAAAATACGGTCATGAAATAGTAATTCCCATAACCGTTATCCAACTATTTTTACTAATGCTAACGTACCCTCGATTTAATTAGTTATTGAACTTGGTTAACAAAACTAATTAAGATTAGTGATTGAATTAGCTTAATGATTTGATTTATATTTTGAAAATCAATTTTTTCTTGATTTTTTTTTTTTTTTGATAACCTTAGAAGAATATGACGAAACAAATCATTAAAATAGTCAAGAAGACCTCATACTTAACTCATATTACAATTTTGTTGATTTTAATCCGTTAAAATACGTTAAAATCTGGATTTCTTTTGCAGTTACAGTTGGAAAATAATGTCGACCCATCCGTAACACATCCTTACGGCTAGAAAATGAAGAAATCTCAGCAGTAAGTATGACATACGACTAGGAAATGAACACTCATAACCATAAATATGAGTTATGGATGGAAATACCTAACCGTAAACCCGACCTCAATTTTTTTTTTTGTGGAAGACAAAACTACATACGGCTAGGAAATGTAGACAAGCAATTACAGTCAGGAAATCCTATTTTTCCATCCGTGAAAGACGATTTACGATTGGGAAAACCCGAACTCCCAGCCGTAAACTGTTTCAAAAACCCAATTTTAAATCCTAATTTTATCGAATCTCACCTTCTAACTAATCAAAAGCAAAAATAAATGACAGACTTAGTTATAGCGGAAGGGTATTTTTGAATTTTTACATAGATTAAATCCCGGTATCTACATTTAGGATATTGGAATCGTATGAAGCCCCAAAACCAAAATGGTTAAAGCCCCGGTAATAGAATGAGCAAAGCGAGACTTGGCCCTCTAGTGGTTTGTGAACAAAGCAAGGCGAATGAGCACGGGTGCATAACTAGTACCCCATGGGCGATTTACAGGGCCATAACTGGAACAACTATAACGACAGAAATGGAGATCGAGTCACTGAGCAGACGAGAGAGACAAACCATAGGGGGATGTCATGTCCTCATTCTCCACCCAGCAGGTCCCATACTCTGAAAATTTAAGCTATGGCGTGGAAAACGACTCGCACCTACCCTACAATCAAAACAAAACATTGTTGAATCCTAGTACGCAAATAAGTTAGGTCCCTCATATGTACTTGGCAAGCCCTAATTTATTGTATTGTTGATCACCTCTCTTCTATAAATTGTTGTTAGAGAGAAAAAGAAAGAAATCACAGTAATTCAGCAAATAATGGCTTCTGAATTTAGTAAAGCAGCAGTAGCAGAAGAAGAAGAACATAGTTTGTTATTAGTGACTGAAAAAAATCCAGAAATTGAAGAAGATGAAGAAGAGAAGGCATATGAATCATGTGAAATGGTAGTAATAGAAGCATTAGAAATCGAAGATTATTCAGTAACACCACCATTTTCATGGAAGAAGCTATGGTTATTTACAGGACCTGGTTTTCTAATGAGTATTGGGTTTTTAGATCCAGGGAATTTAGAAGGAGATCTACAATCAGGAGCTATTGCTGGGTATTCGTTATTATGGTTACTAATGTGGGCAACAATGATGGGGTTATTAATTCAGTTATTATCAGCTAGACTTGGTGTTGCTACTGGTAAACATTTAGCTGAACTATGTAGGGAAGAATATCCTAAATGGGTTAGTCTTTTGTTGTGGGTTATGGCTGAATTGGCTTTAATTGGTGCTGATATTCAAGAAGTTATTGGAAGTGCTATTGCTATTCAAATTTTGAGTAATGGTTACTTGCCTCTGTGGGTTGGTGTTCTCATCACTGCATCTGATTGGTAAGATTTTTTAAAACCCCTTGTTATTACTTTGTCATTTTTTTTTTCCTTCAAATTATAAGTAGGAAGTAGGGTATGGACGAATTTTGATCTCAGAGGTCTAATGTGCACACAAACAAAGACAGTAACTACTACATAATGAAAAGTTTTGAGCTTAGGTCATAGTCTGATGTGCAGTGTGCAAACGCAATATAAAGTGTAAGAATAAAAACTTTCTAGGATCCATAGATATTGAAAACTTGCCCCCATAGGACTTTAAGGTATAAAATGATTGATATAGAGATGTTTGTTGGAGTTGCATTAAAATAATGGTTTTTGGTCTTCTAAATTTTCGCTCTACTATACAAGGGTACTAATCAAGAATTCATATTAAATTTTATCATTTTGTTGATTTGGTTCTTTTTGTTGCTTAGTTCATTAAGATGGATTTCTGAAATGTGGCAGTTGGTTATATGAACAGTTTTTTCTTTTTGTTTCTTGAGAACTATGGAGTGAGGAAATTGGAAGCTGTTTTTGCTATTCTTATTGGAACAATGGCAATTTCATTTGCTTGGATGTTTGGTGAAACCAAACCTAGTGGAAAGGAACTTCTGATTGGTATGTGAGCATAAACTAGTTCTATTTCCTTCTCTTTTGTACAACTGAAAGCAAACTGAATTTTGTTTTCTTTGCAGGTGTTCTGGTTCCAAAACTGAGCTCTAAAACGATAAGGCAAGCGGTTGGTGTTGTGGGTTGTGTTATTATGCCTCATAATGTCTTCCTGCATTCAGCACTTGTGCAGTCAAGGAAAATAGACATTGAAAAGAAAGGACGAGTTCAAGAAGCCCTGAACTATTATTCAATTGAGGCAACTGTTGCTCTCATTATTTCCTTCATGATCAATTTGTTTGTGACAACTGTGTTTGCAAAATCGTTCTACGGTACAGATAAGGCCAAACACATTGGCCTTGTTAATGCAGGGCAATATTTAGAAGAAAAGTATGGAGGAGGACTTCTTCCAATTCTCTACATCTGGGGTATTGGTTTATTAGCAGCCGGGCAGAGTAGTACCCTTACTGGAACCTATGCAGGGCAGTTCATCATGGGAGGCTTTCTCAATCTTCGTTTAAAAAAATGGTTGAGGGCATTGATCACGAGAAGCTGTGCCATCATCCCAACCGTAATTGTTGCCCTTATATTCAACCGTTCTGAAAGTTCTTTGGACGTCTTGAATGAATGGCTCAATGTTCTTCAGTCGGTTCAAATTCCATTCGCACTTATTCCACTTCTCTACTTGGTTTCGAAGGAGAAAATCATGGGTACATTTAAGATTGGCCCCAGTATCAAGGTAAGCAGTTACCTCCATCTTTCTGGTGTTTAATTTCTCGTAATATAGCGATGAATATCTAGTGCATTAGACCTTTATACGGATTAAAGCCTCCAAAGATGTTGCAAATAACAAAAATTAAAATTTGTTAGCGACCGATAGTCATAAATAAAGAGCTCCTATCTAACAGGATCCTAGCACACATATGACACCACTTTGGAGTTCCCGGCATATATGTTAGTTTAACATCATTTTGGCTTTGAGACAACTTCAAACTTCAAAGCATTATATGTTAGAAAAGTTTGCAGGGAACAGGCTCTTGTCTTCCTTATCCTTATTTTCATAGAATTACTTTCCATTCACCAAAAAATTATTGTATAATTATATTGGCAACTACTTACAATGAGAGATGTTGAGAACTTTGTAAAATCAGAGTGGATGAAGTTTCACTTTCCATGATTAAATAAATTTAGTTAACCTGATTGAGCAATCTTTGTTACATTCTGATTCTTCTGCCTAACAGATTATACAGTTAATTGTTTCAATGATGCTACCACTAACTGGATCGAGTTTTTAAATTTTGCTTATGTATAAACTTGATCCCTCAGAATCCTAACCAATGTCTGATGGTTTCTTGCTGTAGATGGCAGCATGGATTGTGGCTGGTCTGGTGATGGTGATAAATGGTTACCTTCTGTTGGATTTTATCCGTGTTGAAGTGACTGGAATGTTGTTTGGTTCGTTGGTGTTTGTTGTTATAGCAGCATACGTGTCATTCATTATCTATCTGGTTTCAAGAGTTACTGGATCGTAGAGAATTGGCTGGAGAAATTGGGTTTGCTTTCTGCCATCAGTCTCATTGTAAATAGTGCTACAAATTTTTGTGAATGGTGATTAAAAGATTTTAGAGGTGTCTACATATAGTGTCTATTTTTTGGTTTTATATATAATAAAATGTAATTTGATCGATTGAGAGTGAAGATAACTGAACGGTGCTAGATACGTTAAAAGGCGAACTGTGCATTTAGGCATGGTTCAGTATCGTCAACAAGATATGAGTTCACTATCACTAGCATGGTAGTGAAGATAACTGAATCGTGATTTAAGGTGTAATCAGTCAGTATTATAAGAGCTTTAGTATTTGGGTCTTTGTTTGGGTCAGTGTAATTCGACGAACTCTGGATTTTAGTATGGTATATCTTCACTAACCTAAACCTCATGTGCGTCTTCCCTATATAATCTGTGCAGAAGCTCACACAATACTATATCATCACCAAGATAGGAGTCTTCTTTGATAATTTGTATCCGATAAACTACTGATTCAATACTATATATATCATCACCACGATTGGAATCTTCTTCGATAATTTGTATCCGATAAAGTACTGATTCAAATGAACACATAATCGATATTTGTCAGAAAATTGATAATCTCCATATATCTGAAGTTCTGAACACACTACAGATATTCGTCACGTACTCATGGTTGTCATGGTTAGCCTATCAATCTTATTCCAAGCTAAAAAGTTTAAAGAGAATGGTTACACGTCTCTGCATGATCCCATAAGCCCATAAATGGAAGCAAGTGGTTTACAAGTACAATTGAGGGTTAATAACTCACTGACAAGCCAAGAAGTACACACCGTAATAATGAGGAGAAGAACATTCCTTGAAGCTTGAGGAGAAAACTGTCTTACAAACACCGCACCACACCGGCATGAGAATTCAACCGTCAAGGACACTGAACAATGACTTCTGAAGTACTACTAATAATCATGTGTACCTTGATTATACACAGTCTCCGAAAACTTTTCTCGTCTCAATGCCATAGTTGTCCACTTCTACTAGTTCATAATATACTCTACAAGGATCAAGAATGATACTTGATTGGAACATAAGGCGGCATAAAGAAAACCTTTTCGAACTAAGCAGTAAGAACACCCCACCTCAGAGACGAATATCTCAGGTTGTTCTTGGCTGCATTTTGAACAAATGCAATCTTGTCCGCGGACCTTTTGAATTAGTAAACAAAATAAGTTGAAGTTCCTTAACTTAATCCGCCATCGATGGTCTCTCAGTGCTGTTATGACGGACACAACGTGATGCTAGGTTGGCATACATGGAAATCGAATCGATGTTGTATGAACTTCGACTCATCTCAGGGTCTATCACCTTCCGTAATTTCTTACGATCATTCAGTATATGCCTCACCTAGTGAATAAGAAGCTAGTGTTGAATGTTTCATAATAATAGAACAAAGTTACTAGTTAAGAATCTAATAGGAAGATGTTATCAATCTTGTACCTGTATAACTATGTTCTGATTGGTGGGTACCTGGCTCAAGTCCAGTGCTCTGCGTCCAGTCAAGAGTTCAAGAAGAACAACTCCAAATGCATACACATCACTCTGTAAAGTTAGTTTCCCTGTCTGAGGTCAATAGAAAAAAACATCAATCTCTGTTTCATTTTTTGTTAATCAGGTTGCAAGTACATCCTAGGCTGTCTGTGAAACAATTGAAAAATAACGTCAGAATTTAGCTGGAGAGCTTAGTCATTTGGGTTCCAATAAATTAGCAAGAGAAAAGCAATTCAACAGAATTCCAAGAGAGCATTCCATTTAGCATAAGGTGTCAGTGAAGACACAAAGTAGTGATAAAATTGGACGAGTTATGCACAGCTTAAACTCACTTGTGTGGTAAGGTTCAGAACACGTATGTCAGTAGAATGTCTGATAACAACTATAGTTAATCTCTTCATGCGTAAATGAGGACTGCTTCTTCTATCTAAACCTATTGGATGTTATCTCTATGATAAAGGCCCAATACACGAATAATACAAAATTCAGAAACGACTTGAAAATAAGATGCATACAAATATACTTACGGATGTGTACTCAGGATCAAAATATCCAAACGTGCCAAGGGCTTTGGTTGTGACGTAAATTTCCCGACCTTCGGGCATCAACTTAGCAAGACCAAAATCTGAGATCTAATAGACAAGAGTAAGCAACAGCATAAACATAGTTACATTCTTATCCAGTCGAATCAAATATGTCCATAATAAGTTACCTTAGCTTCAAATTGTTCAGTTAAGAGTATGTTGGTGGACTTGAAATCTCTGTGAACAACAGGGATCCCAATTGCTGAACTAGAATGCAGATAAGCCAGACCCCGCGCTGCTCCAAGTGCTATTTTAAGCCTTAATGACCAATCCATCTTAGTCTCACTAATTCCTATATCGCAAGACAAAGTTACAAAAACCTCAAAGTAACTAAATTTTTTTGGACAACAAATATGCCGACAATAGATATAACCCACCATTTAGCTGATCTTGTAAATTCCCTTTGTTCAAATATTCGTAAACAAGAAAGCGATGTTTTCCATCTGCGCAATAACCCCTGAGAGAAACTAGATTTGGGTGTTCCAATCTGCTTAACATGTCAACTTCCACCCGAAATTCGCGTTCACCTTCGGCTTCTTTATTTGGCGGCAGCTCCATTTTCTTGATTGCCACAATCTTCATATTGCAAATAAATTTAGCGCACAAATTATATATAACCTTGGACAAATGCCAGAACTGAAGTTAAAAAACCGGGCTAATTGAAACTCCAAAAAATACCTCGCCTGATCGGAGTCTTCCTCTGTAAACTCGCCCAAATCCTCCTTTACCGATTAAATTATCGTCACTAAAAGAACACGTCGCATCCTCCATTTCCTTGAGAGTGAATATTGATGACCCATGGTGTCTTTTAGTAGAATGTGGAGTTTGATCATCAAGTTGCCAATATTCTAGACGCTTATAAATCCCTACAACAACAACAAAAGAAAAACCATCACTACAATTCACAAATGCGACTCAAAATTCTATAAACAAACCAAGAGAGTATAAGAATTGTACATACAAGGGTCATTTTGATCTAACGACCAGCTCCTTCTTCTCTTATTCCACGCTGAAACAATCCCTAACGGCATGGTATTTCAGTTTCACCCTATAGATTTTAGCATATAGTTTCAGTATCAATAATGTCTAACAAATACTAAACTTGATAAAATCCCATTGGACGATGTACGTTAGGTCCTTAAAGGAGTGGTGTAAGAAACCTTTCAAAGGTAGAAGTAATAGTAGAAGTAGAAGTAGAAGCAAAGGTAATGGTTTTTTTGATGTAGAATTTTTGATGTATAATCTCTCAACAAATTAAGTCTGTGAGACAGTTGAGTATAACCGAAAACAGTAGGAGGAGGAGGAGAAGAAGAAGGCACTGAAATCTTCAAGAAGAAGAAGAAGCAAAGAATAGAGTTATGATTTTTACTTAGTTGAGGTGGTGGAGAAGGGAACAAAAATGACAGTCTTTGGCGTCATACTTTTTACTTTACTTGGTGGGGAGAGAGACTACGGATTTAGAGGGAGAGAACAACCGTTGGGGAAGGTGACGCTTTCAATTTTGTTGGATGGTTCAAAATTTGGAGGTCATTCAAATAGTACCTAATTTTCTGGTGACTGCCACGTGTACTGATTTTCTTGCTTGGATTTGGACCTATGCTTTTGTAAAAGAAGGTATCTGTAGGTGTAAATTATACACAGATCCAGGTGGCAACATCCTAGGCCTGGTGCACCTAAACACGAAAAGACGCGAAGCATGGAATGAAGATTAGTGGCGCGAGATTTCAGGAGCCACGTGGATCGGGCGTGATCGCTCTACAAGTGTCGGTCGGATAAGACTTGATTCAGACTTCTGACAAAGCTGACATGACGAGACGCGGCGGGACAAACGAGGTGCTATGGTCAAACGGATAAGAAAGTAGGGGACACATCAGCTAACCATAAAAGCAACGATCGAAGACGGGCGACATTCAGAAACAGACGACATCGTGTCAAGAGAGCATTTGGAGAGGTCGGCTCGGACGAAAGACAGGCGAAGAGTCAAGATACATCGGCCATGTGAGGCGACATAAGTTGGTCCGACCGCAGAACTGCTGAATTGATGTAACATGACCAACACCTTAACTTGGGTGTATGGAACTTCTCCTATAAATAAAGGGACTTGTATTCATGAAAGTTAGGTTGTAATTTTGGGAGAGGAGGAGAGAGAAACTCGAGTAAACACTAGGAAGAAGTGAGTGAGAAGTAAGTTCATATTGTAAAGATATCCAACTAAGATCAACACCTTTGTAACACCTTGAAGTAATAAGATTCATCATTTCACCCCCGTGGACGTAGGTAATCATACCGAACCACGTATATCTTGTGTTCATGGTTGAGTGTTTACTTTCATTTGAGAAGAGTAGTACGTTTTTATCCTTTGGATGTAGTTTGTAGTAAAATGCATCTACATTCTGGCGCCGACTAAGGGGACACGACTAAGATCTCCGGATACCTTGCCGTTAAAGCCTTTAGAGACGATTAACAGCTCCTCAATACACGTTAATGTGTTGGAGTAGAAGCTACGATGAACTCTGTTGGCCGAAGTAATGGTTGTTTTGAGTCATTTACTGAGCATTTAAAGTCAGAGCAGTAGAAGCGTCTTCTTAGCGTTTTCAACAGTTTGATCGGCAGAGAAGCTTCACGAGCTCACCAGCGACTAACAGTTCGGGTTAGAAGCTACGTGAAGAATCTGTTGAAAGGACGACTGTTTGTTCTTGATAGTTGTATGTTTGTTAGCGTTAAGCGAGTTGTTTCTAGCAGCGGTGTGAAGTTGAGTGCTTGGAGTTACCAAAAGTTAGCGTTTTTAGATGTTTCATCATATAATAAACTGTCGACCATATAGAATTTTTAGCCGACGGTGTAGCATAAGTCATCGGAAAGGTCACCATTAAATCTCAAGAAAGTGGAGTTGGTACAAGTTTGATTTGATTCTAGGGGTTACTTGCCGTACTTTTTAAGCATCATGTGCATAAGATCTATGATTTGGAACATGTAGAATAAAGGGCAAACTAACTTAAATGCATAGGTCGAGTACAGAGAGCGACGTCGTACGGAGTGATAGTGACGGGGAAGTGAGTTCAACCACATATTCAGCATAAGAACAAAATAGGGTAGATATACGGAACCCATCTGATAACCAAAGTTGACCCTACACAGTGACAGTAGTCATAGAGTCGAACGTTTAGCCTTTTTTTTCTGAACTTTTTGTTAGAAAAATCAGGTCAAAGTAAGGGGTTCTTTTTTGTATTTGCGGACGTATGGACGGGCGATACTCGGCTTATCATGCGACGTGACCGATGGCTAGCGCTTCAGGGATGATAAGGATGTTGAGGAATCGCACAGTCACTAGCAGCAACATGCAGGCAGGGATAACGGGGCCGAGGCAAGAGGACAGTCGACAACCACCGCCCGAGGAATCTCATGCAGCTGCGCGAGGGATGCCTGTTGTAGACGAAGAAATAGATTTGGGGCGAGATGATAACACCTTACCTCTGGACCAGGTTATATTGACTCAGAGGAGAGTTGACCAAATCGATGGACTCACAACTTCAGACACCGATGACGATGAGGAAGCACTTGAAGCGCGAGCTCAGAGGCAATGGACGAGGAAGCAAGTTGAACACTAGGAATCTTTGGGAAGGGAACAAGAGCGTCTTAGACAGATTCAGCTGGGGCGAGCAGCAGTAAGTAACATAGGCCCGACAACCGTTCACGCGGTCGATCGTGTATCCAACCCGATACCGCCACCACCACCCACATCAGCACCATTACAACCTCGGCCACAGCAACCCAATGGACACTCCAGTCATGAAAGTACGGACCCAACGTTGTTGGCCATTTTGGAGAGTCATAGGAGGCAAGAGGCGGCACTAAGGGAACTCCAGCAGAGGAATAGAGCCTTGGAGTATGAGAACTACCAGCTGAGGAACCAACGGACCAGATCAAGAGGGTCGTCCAGTCGAGGGACAACAGGATATCGCGGCCGATCCGGTCACTCCCCAACCATGATGGGGCCAAGTAACCTTAATCAGCCCGATCAGTCGGGTCAGCCACCATTACCTCCGGTACCCCCCATGCAGAGATATGGACCACCCAAGGACTCGTCCACCGACGAAGAAAGGCGAGGAAGGGACGAGCGAAAAGATCAGACAACTAAAGCCAAACTTAAGGAGTTGGAAGCAAAAATCAAGGAACCCTCGGGCGGAAGCGAAGAGAATAAGTTGGCCGAGATTATGAGTGAAGCCAAGAAAACGCCTTTCTCTCAAGAACTGGAGCAGATGCCGTTCCCACCCAAGTGTACTTTACCTTCATTCCCCTCTAGATTTGATGGAACGGGCGATGCGATCGAGCATCTTAAGATGTATACCATGTCACTGATCCAATGGAGAAGCAACCCGGTAGTTATGTGCAAATTCTTTCCAGCTAGTTTGGAGGGAGAGGAGCGAGATTGGTTTTATTCGCTTACACCTGGTTCGATTAACGGGTACGATGCGCTAGTCGAGGCCTTCCTTGAGACCTACATGCATAACAGTCGACCTCGGCCAAGAATAAACAAGCTGTTTACTCTCGCCCGAAGATTCAGAGAGCCCTTGAGAACCCTGACCGACAGGTTGAGGAAACTGTGTACTGAAATTGGGAAGGTACCGGTGGACCAAGCCATCTTTGGGTTTGAAAACGCGTTGGGGAGGTCGGACCCCATTTGGATTGCCATGTTTTCTGAAAAACCTAAAACCTTAAAGGAGATGAGAAGAATGCAAGAGCACTATATCGCCTTGGAAGAAATTCAGGCCGAATCAAGAGATAGAGGAGTACAAGAAGCCAGCGCTGAAGTTGGTACCGAAACTAAAACGGTCATGGATGACCATATCAGGCGATCATAAAAGAGATCAGACCCGCCCCCAAGGAGCAGTGAGAAGAGGGAATGGATGGCCAAAGGGAAGAAGCCAAAGCAGGAAACCCGGTCGTATACCCCTCTAAACGCTTCTTTGGAAGAGGTGTTCAAGGAAGTTGAGAAGAGAAACGACATCAACTACCCAGCATCGAGGGGAGTACAGTTCCAAGAGACCCGAGATCATCCCGAATACTGTCACTACCATCAGTATAGGGGCCATTCCACCAATAACTGTTGAGAAGTGAAAGATATTGTTTAACACCTCATCCGCGATGGATATTTGAGGCAGTATGTCCGACACCCCCCTCGGCCGGAAGCAACACCCGATGCACCAATTCATCAAGTCCGCATCGATAGGGCGAGTCAGTTCGTAAGCACCATTTCACATTCGGCTATGCAAAACTACACCCTCGGCCCAGTAATCACCACTAGGATCCATAAAAGGGATCGTGACGGTAAAGAGATATTTAGCGTAGCCAAGTCCCTTCCCATGGAACCTTGGATGACGCTGCCCATATCGTTCTCGGCTAAGGATGTCCCAGCAAAAGGACAGGCACAAAGTGATCCACTGGTCATCACATTGTTGATTGAAAAGTGGGGAGTAATAAGGATTCTTGTGGATAGCGGAAGTTCAGTCGAGGTGCTGTTCTACGACACGTTCAGAAGAATGAAACTCTCAGACGACATGCTCGTCCCATCAACATATCGCATCTACGGCTTTAATGGCACAGTAACCATCCCAAAGGGCGAAGTAACTTTGAGAGTTTCAGATGGTGGTGGCTACCTCAACACACTAACCACTTTCTGTGTGGTCGACGTCGCTTAACCTTATGAGGCCATTATCGGGAGCCCATGGATTGCTGGGATTAAGGGAGTAGCATCGGCCTACCATCAAAGGTTAAGGTTCCTGACTTGCAAGGGAATAGCGGAAGTTGTGGGCGACTCCCAGGCGGCACGACAATGCATGAAAGTTGATATATAAATAAATGAAGAACGGAGAGCTCGGCAAAGTCAAGAAAAGAACAAAGCAAAGGAAGTGAAGGCGGCAAAAGAATTGGAGGAGGCGATTTCACATGCGGTCATGGCACACGAAACTCGAGAACAAGACCCTTTATAGCAATTAAAGTAAGCATCCCCAGTCAGGGAGACCAAATCAAACTTCTCGACAGTCGAGCCGACTAAAGAAGTAAACTTGGGAACGATAGAAGAACCCAAAATAGTGAGGATCGGGGCATTACTATCGGACGAACAAGCAAGTAAACTCACGATGCTATTAAAAGAAAACCTGGATGCATTCACTTGGGAAGTGCATGATTTGGAGGGTATTGACCCTAAGGTCTTCTATCACCACTTAAAAATCGATCCGAGGTTCAAACCGGTTAGACAAAAAATGAGGCGCGTCGCGCCAGAGTTACAAGAGGCGGTCGAGGTCGAGCTGAAGAAGTTACAAGAATCCAGAATAATAAGGAAGTCCCACTACCCACAGTGGATATCAAAAATGGTCGTGGTACCGAAAAAGAAAGGGGGAGTCAGAATATGTATTGATTTCAGCGACTTGAACAAGGCCTTCCCGAAGGACAGTTTTCCCCTTCCCAGCATAGATCAACTAGTAGAATCAATAGTGGGATACGAAGCGATGACCTTAATGGACGGATTCATGGGCTACAACCAAATACCATTGGCGCCCGAGGACCCGGAACACACTTCCTTCTTCACACCAAGAGGATTATATTGTTACACCAAGATGCCATTCGGACTTAGGAATGCCGGGGCTACGTACCAGAGATTGGTAGGCGACATGTTTGAAGACAAGATTCACGATACCATAGAAGTTTACGTGGACGACATGTTAGTCAAGAGTCGGAAATCAAAAAACCACGTCCGAGACCTTCGAGAGATTTTTCAGACAATGAGGAAACACAAAATGAAAATTAATCCGGCCAAGTGCAACTTCTGGGTCACATCGGGGAAATTCCTAGGCTACATCATCACTCCCAGGGGAATAGAAGCAGATCCCGAGAAGGTACGATCCGTCCTCGAAATTCCATCCCCCGCAATGGTAAAAGACGTGCAGAAACTAAATGGTTGCATAGCCGCATTGGGGCGATTCGTATCACGGTCATCGGACAAATGCAAGGCCTTTTGCGACATCTTAAAGAAAGGAGAAAAATTCCAATGGACGGACGCAAGCGAAGAAGCTTTTCAAAATATCAAGCAACATTTAGCTAGCCTCCCGGTTCTTCAAAGGCCTGAGCTGTCAGAAAATCTCACTCTATACATAGGTGCGACACCCTATGCCATTGGTGCGGTATTGGTCAAAACAGAGATGGGCGTGGAAAAGCCGGTATACTTCGCCAACAAAACTTTAAGTCCGGCCGAGAAGAACTACACCAGAATGGAGCAGATGGTGCTCGCGCTAGCCTTTGCTGCCTCCAAACTACGAACATATTTTCAAGCTCATCGAATACGGGTGCTCACCAAATCGCTTATCGAAGCGGTCTTGGATAGCGCTGGGCGATCGGGGAGAATCTCCAAGTGGGGAGCCATAATCAAATAATATGACGTAATATAGGAGGCAAGAACCGCGATCAAAGGACAAGTAGTGGCCGATTTCTTGGAAGACTTCCCCCTTAGTGATGAGGACGAGGTAGAAGATATGCCGGGAATGGTCGAGGAACAAGAAGAGCCAACAGACCTACTAGCCGCCAGTAGCGCAACACGATGGGAAGTATTTGTCGACGGGCCATCAAACAAAGACGGATCGGGCCTCGGGTTGGTGTTTACCACGCCAAAGGGGAGGAAGATCGTGCATTCGTTCAGTTTAGAATTCAAGGCGACGAACAACGTCACCGAATATGAGGCGGTGATCCATGCCTTACGGATAATTATGGAAATGGGGCTGCATGAGGTTCGACTGACTAGTGACTCACAACTAGTGATCTGGAAAATTACGGGCCAATACGCTACACACGATCCGGTGCTGCAACAATATTGGGAGCTCGCCCAATTTTACATCAAGCAAATCCCAGATATTAAATTCCGCCACATCTGCCGAAAGGATAACAGACACTCGGACGCCCTGTCATACATCGCCTCACAACTTGTAGACCCGAGCATCGAAGGAATACGCGTTATGAGGCTTCTTAACCCGTCTATCCCTGAAACATCAGAGGTACGGATTGAGGTGGCCGTCACCACATCCGAGAGATACAAAGAAGGCGACTGGAGAAATCCAATACATCAATACTTAGATACGGGTGAGCTGCCTAAGAGTCGGCCCGAGATGAACAAGATCAAAAGCAAATCGGGCGCCTACGAGTTAAGGGAAGGGATATTATATCGGAAATCTTACCTAGGACCACTCCTACGATGCTTAAGCAGGGAAGAGGGCCATATAATCCTACACGAGCTACACTATGGGGCGGCTGGAAATCACAGCTCGGGAAGAAGTTTGTCGGTTAAGGAAAAAACAATGGGCCACTTTTGGATGTATATGAACGAGGACGCAAAGAAAATGGAGAAAGCTTGCGAAGAGTGTCAGCGTTTTGGGAAGAAAATCCATGCTCCCGGCGTACCGTTAAACTCAATCATAAGTCCGTGGCCCTTCGCTAAATTGGGAGTGGACATCGTCGGGCCATTACATGTAGGAACGGGGCAAAGGAAGTATTTGATCGTGGCCACTGATTATTTTAACAAGTGGGTAGAGGCGGCACCACTAAGGCATATTCAGGACAAAGATGTCTTTAAGTTCATTTGGGAACATATCATTTGTCGCTTCGGGGTCCCTGTGGATATCGTCTCCGATAATGGAAAGCAACTGCAAGGCGAGAACATTTATCTTCTATTCAACACTTACAACATCCGCAAGAGTAAAGCAACCCCGATTTACCCCCAGTGTAATGGGCAGGCCGAGATCACAAACAAAACCATCGCCGATAACATGAAAAAGAAACTAGATGGGGAATATGGAAACTGGTGCGAGGAGCTATACAATGTCCTATGGCATACAGAACCACACGAAGGGAAGCTACAAGATTTTCTCCATTCATGCTTACCTACGGAACCGAGGCGATCCTACCAATAGAAGGGATGATTCCTACCACAAGAACCGAAGCTTGGAGGCGAAATGTGTCATCCGACCTGATCTTGGCTAAACTCGAAGACTTGGAAGAAACAAGAGAAATGACGTTACAAAAAATGGAAAATTATCAGAGGAGGTTATAACAGGAATACAACAAGCGCGTTCGACCAAGAGAATTTCATCCCGGGCACCAAGTATTGAAATTTCTAGCTGAATGGGAGCGCGACAAAAAAGGCGGGAAACTAGCACCAAAGTGGGGTGGGCCATATATAATCGAATCAAAGGCGGGCGAGGGATCGTATCGACTATTGCGACTCGACGGAACAAGAGAGCTCAAGCCGTGGAACATCCGATTCCTGAAACTGTACCATCCTTGATGGGAGATGCGTATAAGCGGTAAGAAAACATGTCTTCTATCCTTGTAAAACCGTGAGGGGTATGGTATAGGGCGCAAGCGACTAATGGTCATTCGTACTTGGGGCAATGCCAGTGTGGAAGTGCCGAGGTGAATTACACTCGAATGGTCATTCTTACTCGGGGCAAAGCCAGTGTGGAAGTGCCAAGGTGACTTACACTCGAATGGGATTTCGTACTCGGGGAAACGCCAGTATGGAAGTGCCGAGGTGCCTTATAATCGCCTGGCTATTCGAACTCGGGGCAGTGGCAGTGTGCAAGTGCCGAGGTCGCCTAAGGGTTCTGGTGGTTGGAAACCAGTTCCAAAGGTTGTTTAGACGCGAGGTCTACTCAGCTAGGTGGCCTACTTACATCTGAAAGGTCACCACCATCGCAAGTGGGCGTGTCCACTTTCCCGAGATCGGTTGGTCGATAACCACTCGGGATTGTCGGGCCTAGAAATAGGATGACTGGTACCCTTCCACTGAATCCAAAGATATAGTGATGAGATACCCCAATCAGGACATGGCATAGGGCCCGATAACCCTCCTTGTTGGGTGTGTTCGACAGAAATGGTTAGAATACTGACTTACTTGAACAATGATTGCAGGAATAACATATGAAACAAAGAAGAACTCAATTGCGTCATGCGACTATTAAGAAAATATGGAAAGTATCATGTGACCAAGCGAAACGAAGCGTCTAACGAAAATAAAACAAACACCATCGGTGATGCAGCACCCCCATTAAAACAAACAAGCAAGGTAGCGGAAATTAAAAAAGAGGAGAAGTGTTTAGAGTGATTTAGAACCCGATGGAAGGGGAAACATAGTGACGCATCACCACAAAAAGAAAGTTTAAGCCTTGGGAGGAGTCGCACCGGCCTTCCTCTGCGCGACCTCGAGCCGCTTCTTCTCCACCCAGTCCATAATGCCATCCTGAACCTTCTGATCTAACTCCTCCGCATGGGTGACGCGTTCATCCTCGAGTTGTTGGGTAATCTAGGAAGCGTTTTCCTCAGCTTCAGCTAACTTGGATCCAAAATCGACCTCGGCCTGTTTCAATCGGAGAACCTCCAGATCCAGCTCCCGAGAGCGTTGTTGCTCGGCTACAAGATCACAAAAATAGAATGTTATTCATCGGGTGTATTTTTGCAAGAATAAAGCAAAATCTAGATCTAAAAGAGCGGCCTCAACACATCGTCTAAGAGACCTGACAAGGCAGGTAACACCGAATGAAGCGACTCTACCGACTTGGACAACTCATCCTCGGCCCTGGACAAATTCATGGTTAATTCATTATAATGTTGCTCGTTGAACTCGTTACTAGGGCAATACTTCTTATGCTCGGCCCAATCGTCCATTAACGGATTACGCGACGCTTGGAGCACTGCAAGCTGTGATCTACTCCACTCTAACTCGCCCATAAACTTATCAAATTCACTCACTCGGCCCAGTAAATCGCTATTAGCTCGCTCCACCACATCTTTATCTCTCAATATTCATCGGCGGTCCTCGTGAAGGTCTCGATTCTGAAATTGCAGAGCATCTACCCTTTGCTCCAAACTTGTGGCTAAAGAAGCCTTTTCAGTAGCAAGGCGCTGAGAAGACCCCAAGTGATCCCGTAAGTTGTCCATATCGGCATGATCATAATCAAACCGGCGACGTCGTTCTAACTCGTCCTCAAGTCTTGCAATCTCCTCAGTTTGACGGTCTATTTTGTCGTCTTTGTTTGCCATTCGTTGACGAAGATTTTCCACAAGATCCTTCTCAATATCCCATTTTCTCTTCATAATCCTAAACTCCGAAGTAGCGTCTATACCTATACTAGATACCTCGGCTAAGAAGAAGGATACCCGACTCAGGATACTGGCACGATAAACTCAATCAACACAAGTTAATAAGGATCATATACCTTGAGCGTCGGAAAGCTTGATCTCCAGCTCATTCGCGCGACCCTTCTCATTCTGAAGTTGAAGTTGAAGAGATTCTATCAACTGCTTATCTCGAAGGCGATTGGCAGCATCCAAGCGTACGCGGTTCATAATCTAACACAAATAGTTTGACTCATAAGCGACACTACGAAAAAGAAATCGGAAGCGGAGCATAACCATACAGAAACGACTTGCTCACCACAGTGTCAAGTGTCAGGGCGATGTCGCCATAACGGGGCACAACATTCAACATTTCCTCATCTGTATACTTCACAAATTTGGAGAAAGTAAGCGCACCCAAGGAGTTCATGATCGGGCCAGAGACAGTAAAGGAAGTTTCAGCACTAGAAGACGATCCCCTCGCAATCGGGGCACACAAGGAAGCTCTATCGGTACATCGGTAACGATCTTCTCTACGACGGGCGTCTCCGAGGGCTCCTGTTGGTCGCCCATACCTTGTTCATCGCCTTTGTCGCCCGACACATTCTCTCCAAATAGCTCATCCTCATCGGAAAGATCAATGATGGGTCCCGTTTTCGGCGGTGGCTTAGCAATTTTCTTACCTCTACCAAGATTACGCCTCAGCGGAGTAGGGTCAACATCACCCACGTCATCATCATCGTGCCTTGGGTGTTTCTGCACAAGTATCTCGTCAGAACATGTAAAGGCAAAAAACAGGGGCAAGTACATGTACTTATAAGAAAATCATTATGTTTGTTACCTTCCCCTGGTCTTCCTAAACCCTTGTGCCAGCACCTATTTTCCTAGACCCGATAGTTTTGGTGGAGCCGACCTGAGATTTTTAAACAACAACAAATGACTAACTGACGCCCAAAGCTAGCAAGATAAAAATCAAGAAAAGCGCATACCTTATCAGCCTTGTCATCATTAACCACCCAGAAAGAATAGGGCTCGACGGGAAAAGTAGGCAATGGGAAGTCACCATGAAGGATCGGACCTCGGACTAGAAGCGGAACTCGGGGATAAATCGGGTCATTAGAATGACGGGCTCGCTTGTTGGAACCATGGCCGATGGGATCGACATCCAGCATCATCCTTTCAACACCCTCGGGCATAGTTTTGACCCGATGAGGACTAGCAGAAAAACCGGCAAGATCGCCTAAGGTTGAAGTACCAGCTCGATAGTTGACAAGGAAATTGGCAACGGTATACTCAGGAGCGTCCTAGGGCTTGTAGGTCGACCACTCGGAAGTAGAACCATGACCATCGCGGCGATCCCTCCACTCGTTCATAATTCGAAAAGTATTGCCAGTCCATTGAGGTAAAGCACGAGAAGGCCGAATCTGGGATAGAATCTCGTAATAAAATGGGCTATCAGGGTTGTATAAGGGAAGACGAAGGCCCAGCTCCAGTTGACCCAAGGTGATGACCACACAATCAGCCGATTGCTCGTGCTTCTTCATATCGGTTTTCTTCAAGATACCGTTTGGCCCGAGAGAAGGGTCACTTCGTAATTTTGAAGATCGTACTTCTCCTTCAGCTGCTCAATGAACTCTTTATCAGAGAGATCCTTCACCCTTTTCTCGGACCTGCACGAAATATAAGAAGAGCTATCAGCAAAAATAGATCTCATCGCTCGATCATCATACCTAGAAGGGATTTCAAGCAAAAAACAGAGAAGCAAGGGGAGGAACGTCAAACTCGGACAAAACGTCATCAACAGACCTATTTTCAGCCATGGAAGGAGAAGAAGCCATTAACAAAGATAATGCAGAACTCGGTTTTCAACAAAGATGAGGCGATGACAACTACTATATCAATCGATGAGGAGAAGATGACGAAAGAAAACCAAGAGAGCTAGGGTTTTTTGAGAAGCGTAAAATGTGAAGAAACTTGGGAGAAAACCATAGTAGATAAACAGAGAAAGAAAGGGTAAAGAAGAAGAAAGAAGAAAGGAGCGGGCTATTTAAAGAAGAATAATTGTAACCGACGCCGACGGTTACCAGTCATAAAGTGGAGTTAGTGGGATGCTGCATGGCGGGATTCACGGCATGAACAAAGACGTGGGAATTTAGGGCGATATTCTTCCACACGTGTCTCCCACACGAGCGGAAGAAGGGGCATAAATGTAGGTGTAAATTATACACAGATCCAGGTGGCAACATCCTAGGCCTGGTGCACCTAAACAAGAAAAGACGCGAAGCATGGAATGAAGATTAGTGGTGCGAGATTTCAGGAGCCATGTGGATCGGGCGTGATCGCTCTACAGCTGTCGGATAAGACTTGATTCAGACTTCTGACAAAGCTGACATGACGAGACGCGGCGGGACAAATGAGGTGCTATGGTCAAACGGATAAGAAAGTAGGGGACACATCGGCTAACCATAAAAGCAACGATCGAAGACGGGCAACATTCAGAAACAGGCGACATCGTGTCAAGAGAGCATCTGGAGAGGTCGGCTCGGACGAAAGACATGCGAAGAGTCAAGATACATCGGCCATGTGAGGCGACATAAGTTGGTCCGACCGCAGAACTTCTAAATTGATGTAACATGACCAACACCTTAACTTGGGTGTATGGAACTTCTCCTATAAATAAAAGGACTTGTATTCATGAAAGTTAGGTTGTAATTTTGGGAGAGGAGGAGAGAGAAACTCGAGTAAACACTAGGAAGAAGTGAGTGAGAAGTAAGTTCATCTTGTAAAGATATCCAACTAAGATCAACACCTTTGTAACACCTTGAAGTAATAAGATTCATCATTTCACCCCCGTGGACGTAGGTAATTATACCGAACCACGTATATCTTGTGTTCATGGTTGAGTGTTTACTTTCATTTGATAAGAGTAGTACGTTTCTATCCTTTGGATGTAGTTTGTAATAAAATGCATCTACAGTATCCAATGCAAGTGTTTGCGCATATATCCGGGAAAAAGGGCTAGGAGGGTATGGAGATTTTTTTTTTCTTCTTTCTCCCCAACAAGTGTGTATATATTTTCTCCTAAAAAACAAGAGTGTATATAGCAAAGTTCGTCGGTGCACCGTGCACACATTTGTTGTCGGTGACGATTTAGAGTCTTCCCATATCGAGTTTTGTATGTTCTCTACGTTTGTTGCTTTTCTTGAAGTAGTTCATTTTCTCAGGGGCAGAGATAGAAGCTTGCCTATGGGGTGGCAAAAACAGTTGAAGGTAGGCAAAAGGCAAAAATTAAGCTGGGGATGTGGAGAAAATGGCTTAGGACCGGCACAATTGGGTTTGGGAGCCAGCCCAGCAAGGTAGGCAATTGCTTACCTTTGCCATGAGTTGGCTCTGCCATTGCATTTTTTTTGTCTTCTTAATTATGTTGCGGCCTCTATTTTGTTGCGGATTAAATGAAATTTATGAAACTTAGAATAGATTTTGACAAAAGAAAAAGATAAATCATCACAACCACGTCTTTCTTTATCTAAAGATTAATATTATGGTTGATTTAGCACTTTTTATTTGCACAATTCCCTATGTACAACTCGAGCTTAGCTGAAAAAAGGTTTAGAAAACCCTAATCATGTATAGGTAAAGATTTTTTTTACAAAATATTAAAAATACGGATCATCTTCTCCTTCCTCTTCCACGCCAGTCCATCGCCTTGTATATATTATGCACGTATAAATCTTCGGATACTGGGCATCAAAGGTACCAAATTATTGTTCAAGTATATGATGTTAGGGTAATTCCCATTTTGACCCCACTATGGACTGACATTGCGGTCCATCAAGAACAACACGTCTCTTCTTAATACGTCTGGTTTAACATAGTCAGCCAGCGGATCAACTTCAGTCATGCGTATCAACTTAATCATCTGGCGGTTCAACAAAATCTGCGCAGCTCAGGGCCAGATGCCAACGGATATATCTGAACGGCTAGAAATTTTCGTAATTCAACGACTCTAATTTTTTCCTTATAAATTGAGCTCATTTCAACTCTAAATTCACACCTTCTTCAAGCCTCAAATATCACACTAAGTCTCTTCATTAAATATAATTTATCGAAAAATGTCTCGACCCTTGTTAGTTCCGCGAGCTCAGTATAATCGAGAAGAAGATTTAGCTATTTGCAAAAACGACGTGTTCTTTAGAGTGAATTTCTGGATGGTTATTTACGAGAAGTGAAAAAGAGGGAGTACAACAACCACACCCAATATTTCGTTCGGCAATCTGTATGGACTAACTCCAATATAATTTGGAGAGCACCTGTTAATAAAGCGAGCTCAACCAAGAAATATATCAAAGAGTTATATCTCAATTTCTCAATACAATCTGTAATCAAACAGATAAAAATCTGAGAGCCTGATTGATATGAGAAATAACTTGGACAGTACCAAAGACCAATATCCAAGTGTCAATCAATTTATATTCAACGACCAAAGGTAGGATTTACCAATTAACTGAACTATGCACAACCTGTGATATTTCAATTATATAAACAAATATAATGTGGAAAAGAAATAACACCGACACCAGAAGTTTTGTTAACGAGGAAACCGCAAATATAGAAAAACCCCGGGACCTAGTGAAGAATTGAAAACCACACTGTATTAAGCAGTTACAGACACTAGCCTACTACAAGTTAACTTTGGACTGGAATGTAGTTGAGACCTAACCAAGTGTCACACCGATTAAGGTACAATGCGTTCCTTATTCCTCTGAATCCCAGCAGGACTCTACACACTTGATTCCCTTAGCCAATCTCACCCACAACTAAGAGTTGCTATGACCCAAAGTCGAAGACTTATAAACAAATCTGTCTCCCACAGATAAGTCTATTCTGATAGATAAATCTGTCTCCTACAGAAGCACATATGAAGTTTTGTTATGTCTTTTGAAAAATCAAGGTGAACATGAACCAATTGATAATCCTGTCTTATATTCCCGAAAAACATCCTAGAAATATCAATCACCTCACAATAACTTAACTATATGGTAGTAGAAGAAGTTATTGTGGAATCACAAAGAATGAGACGAAAATATTTGTGATTACTTTTTATATCTTACCTATCGGAGATAAATCTCGAGCAAATATTAGAGAATATAATACTCAATACTATAGAACAAGTAAGGTCAAAACACGTAACTACAAAAAAAATAGTTGGGTCTGGATTCACGAATCCAAAATGAAGTCTTCAAGTCGTTAACCTATAATAATTTGGAAAAACCTAGGTTAAAGGAGATCAACTCTAGTCGCAACTAGGACACAGGAAAGTGCCGGGATTAGGTTTTACATTTGCTAGAAATCTCCCTTGTATAGTCTTTCAATTCAGGGTTTGCTTACGATTAAAGCTAAGACAGCTTAGTAACAAAGCATTTAATATTCACCGTTAGATGAAAACCTGGTTTAAGATTCAAGTTAAGTTTCCTTAAAACCAAAGCAATATCTCTCCATCGTTAGATGGTCTTATCTTGTTACACGCAAATGAAATATACATGTTGATGGTGGTTTTTAGTTCAGGGTCAAAATTATAAAATCATGTATTTAATGTGTTGTCATCCTGCAAAGGAACAAAAGCCATTTTAAAGTGATGAGTACATAAACCTCTTCGCTCAAAAATGTATTGAGCAATTCAATATATTCGTATATACATACAAAATTCACTCAGAATGGTGCATACGGAAATGAACCCAAACATTTGTGAATTTATTCTCCACCCGCATTATCCGCTAATGCATTGACCTTCCTAGTATTTTCCTATGATATGTTCCCAGAAGAACTCTCAATATTGCCATGACATGAAGATTAATGTTCACTCGCAGCGGAGTAGCATAAATCTCCCAAAATTTCAGTATTGAGACCTGCATGAAAACACTCACGTAGGCTACACCATTCTCTGATAAAGAGAGCAGCATGTTTATATACTTTTTAATTAAAACTTAGCGCGATCGAACACATTTAAATTTCTTAAGGAAAATTTAGACTGTCCATATCAGTCTTAAGAAACGATCACGGCCACACGATTTGGCTATACAATTCAACAAGCCTAGCTTACTCCTAGCGAAACTAGGTGATCGTCATGATAAATATCAGTGGGCCCACTAACATCCCAATCGGTCAAAATCCCTTTAGCTCATCCGCTACACCCTTGATGCTCACCATAACATAGGTGACTGCGTTGTTGAAAAAGAGCTCAAATGAGCCAAGGCCGACTATAACGGTCTCAAATTCATCACATCCGTCCAATTTAGCTAGCCTAGTTGGATGGTATAGATCTTCCCTCGAATGATCAAAAGGTTACTGGAATGAACACCAGCGACCCAACTACATCCTTGGTCAATCGACTTGTCCACGACAAACCAGGAGTGCATTGAATCGTTTTACCAAAGTAGGGTAAACGCGTTGTTTTAAAACCCTATTTTGCGTTGCGGAAACACACTACTGTCGCAAATCGATCACAACCATCCATCTTCGCCATCCTATTTGGATGGCTTAGATCTAATTTCAGGAAGCCAACGAGATGCTTGCACACTCACCGACAACCCATTTGTGCATATACCTAATCGTTATGTCCAAATCAGTGGCAAATGCTAAAAATCGTTTGGCCCAATGTTAGGGTGGCCGTACGACTTCAAACCCTAAAATACAATCAACGACAGCATACAACTGCCGAAAATCATCTAGTTCGTCCAACTTTGCTAGCCTAGTCGGACGGTTTAGATCGAATTTTAGATGGCCAACATGGTGACGCCATGATCACCGGCTACCTCTCCTCCACAGGGAGAAATTTACCAAGTGGTAGCTCACTGATGAGTGCCAAATATTGCATATTCATACACCTTTTCATTGGCACTTAACTCATCTTTCGCGCTTCAAAGTCATATATTATCCCAAATTCTGCATTTTTACCATCTTCAAGAATAAATATTTGTATTAATTAATTTTGTGTTTTTAAGTACTAAATAAAGCTTGGAAGAATTGAGAAGACAAAAGAGAAGAAAGTTGGAAGTGTTGCAACCCGTTCGCGCATTAGAGGCAACCTGTTTACAATACATGGGATTAAACTACCCATAATCCAAAACCCATGATCCAAAACCCAAGACCCAAATCCATTTCCACCTCACCACCATTGGATTCCAAAACATCCACCTCACCCCATTGGATTCCAAAACATCCATCAAGTGAGAAAACATGTTTTGTTGAGTAAATAATTGCCAAAATTCGAATCCAAGTGAGAGAGAATTTTTGTGTATAAATAGAGAGGGTTGTTGTGTTGAAAACTCATCCAAGGATAGATTGTTCATGTTAGTTTATCAAATTTAAGTTTTGTTGTAATGTTCTTCATGTTCTAGTTTCATTTACTAGGGTTTAGATGAAGCCCTAATCTCATTGGTATGTATTCATATCTTATATCTTGTTCTTGAAAGTTTAGAATTGTTTAAAGATATAATTTAATCCAAGTTTTTCAACATCTTGCTCTCACAATGTATGCCATGTATCCATTGTAGTTAGAATATCTCTATGTTGATTATGCTACAACTCATGCTTAACCAAATATTGATCTTTAGATTAGTTGTGCTTAATTAGACAATTAATGCTTTGGAGAAATACTTTAGTTGTGATTAAATTATCCATTGGAGAAACACCTTAGTTATACGGTAGACTTGAATCTACTATAAGGACAAGAATATTATTATAAGTTGAATGCATATCATAGGTTATTGGTGGATTTGAATACCCTAGTATCCATATTATCATTGTTTACATATCTTGTTATTTGCATCTTTTACTTTTATTATTTCAGTCACTTGAAAATCATATCGTCGTATCGAAAAAATCAAACCCCTTTTGGTTACTCTCTGAATCAGGATTTAGAATCAACTTCTACACTCTCCAAGTCTCTGTGGTTCGACCTGTGCTTGCCCTGTGTTGCTTGTCGACACTGTGCACTTGCAGTATACACAATAGTAGGTATCTTTCCGAGCCTACCACTCACCCATATGGTTCTCAAATTATTTCCAGAAGGTGGCCGGTCATGATACTTTTCTAAGACATTCAACTCGCGACTAATTTGGACGAACTCTAAAATAATGATGCTTCATGCACATCTACTGTTTTCAGCAGTTTGTTTAAAAGCGATGCTTCATGTTCATCAATTATAAACGATGCTTTATGAATATTGATCTCACAAATAATTTTATTTAAAAGCACTATGTGCTACTTTAAGCGGCAAGTTTCACGAATTGACCCATTCACTCGAGACATCAAACATGTCACAAACTGGGTGATGATCACTAGGGTATTAGTCTGGCGGTTAGCATGCGGCATGCAACGCGCCCATTATGAGAAAGTATCAGGAAAGAACGGACGGTTAACATCAATGAGAGTAGTGGGTGAAAGTGTTACCAGTTTTTCCCCATAATGAAAACGTGGTGATCACCACTTTTTAAACAACCCCACTGCTTAATCACCCCCACTTCCTATGAGATCATGGGTACGCTCAATGACTTGTATAAATAGGTTTTTCAACCTATTTTAAAAAGAACACAAGTAGCCAGAAAGCACATTCTGATACAAGTCATAAAAAAACCACACCTTCATAGTTCAACATTCTGATCTCAAACACCTTCTTCGCTTCCCTCCCTAAGATCAACCCTTGTCATTCACTTTGTGACCGAATTGAATCTGGAACGACCATTTATTAGTTTAGGCCAGAGTCTTATAGATTGATCTCTCGAATCTAAAAGTAATCCCGTGCAGTGCATTTGTTTAGGGTTTGATTTGGTTTCTCATTAACACACCTAAATTTACTAAAAACAACAAAATCAGTTTTTACCCCAAAACAACTAGCGACCATAATGGGATATTAATCTCTCGGTTGCAAGGAATCAATTTCAATCTTCATTTCAATTTTATTAAATATAGAACGAGGAGATCTTAGTTCTGATACTCAGTCGTTAATTCGATTTCATTCTAATCACCAATCCCAACTTCCGCTCCATGATGTATCCCCACCAGCCAAATTCTCCGAAGGTCACAGATTATTGAAACCCAATCACCATGGAAGGCATGGTTAGGATATTAGAAGATGTCCTCACAAATCAAGATGATATCGCCGAACGGAAAAACGAGACACTTTGTATCTTAAGGAGTGTAGCAACCCATTTGTGGAAGGAGTCGGCAAACATTTATCCGGGGAACACCATCAATGTTAAAGACAATACCAAAAATGTTGGATCTTTACCTGAAGTTTGCGTCCCTGCATACAACGATGCTGGCAGAATGCGTAGCTACGTCGGACATGAACAGAAAGGAAACAATCAACAAAATCCAACCAATAACTAAGATCTGAAACAGTTTCACAGGGGAAGGGACTCGCCAGGAGTGTCACAATACCTGCAGGATAAGGGTAAGAAATTGGCTTATGAAGATTTATTGGAAAATATATATCTCAAGACCCTCTCAGAAGTTCAGAGAGTTGTGCAACAATCCACAACCACGACCATTCTAACTCTACCAAACAGAGAAGCGCCTGAAGAAGGGGAAATTTACCAAGGCCTCCATGAAGACAAGAACTGAAAAAATGAATGGTACTCGATTCAACCACATCATAGTGCTATTGTCACCGATGCAGGGTCTTCGAAAGAGGGTGTAGTTCAGCAAGCTAAGTGATCCGCGTTTATGATGCACACTCACGTCTCAACTCCGCTTTTAAAACGAGCTTCGTACTGAAGCCCACAAGAGCTATCTCGACAACAACCGTTAACACGAGAGAAACCAGACTCAGGATACCCGCCCTTCCCATTTCCTATAAGGAAGGTTCTGGAGTTACTAGAAGTTTGGGTGCAAGAAGGGGTAGTTCAACTACCTCTTATATGGCGTCCGCCAACTGATCAGGAGATGATAGATCCGAGATATTTCCATTACACACAGGTTCATCCATCACCCTACCAGTGAATTCAACAGCCTGAAACACATTTTCCAGGAGAAAATTAATTCAGGGGAGTTGTGTCTATGAACTAGAAATCTTCCCCTTTTCCACAAGTCAACATGTATAGTTTTACAGAAGAAATCAGATCAACTGGGTGTTTTTTTAGAGGCGTGTTGCAACAACTTGGATCACAACTTGGATTTTAAGCAATTATCCGGGAGAGCCCCGTTTTGTTTGTTGGAACCTCGTCAACAAGTAAGTTTCGTTAAACGATTATTTACACGAAAGATCACTTGGAAATTTGTCGGGGACTCGACACACGCGTCTCATTTTGAGAATAAAGTCAATATCTTTCTCAATCTCCATGTTATATTTTCTTCTACATGTTTTCCTTTTCGTGCAGTGTTTGTAATTTTTCATGCAACTTCTCTAGGTTGCATTACTTATATTCAAAAAAAAAAAATTATAGTTAACCCAAGCATAATTCCTTCCAGAAAACTACTCATGAATTATCCCAAAAAACAAATTCAAATATTTTCATAAAAAGAAATCACGTAGTCCAAAACCAGAAAATCAAACCATGAAAGGAATTTCTCACATCACTCAAAGACACCTAAAAGGAAAAAATAAAAGAGAAAGCATAAAGTATTCAAGGGAAGTCGTCCAACAATGGTCATTCTTCCTAGCGAAAGCATCCTTCATGTTTTGGAGAGCGGTCTGCTTCAACTTCAACTTCTGGGAT